>JAUNZO010001751.1:0-600000 GCA_031894775.1 Chloris gayana
ATTGCTGTGATAAGAGCGGTCTATTTAAATTTTAAATATGTGTTTAAGACTGGTATATTCAGAAAGGATATTGTATAGCATTCTTTCTTATGAATACTGATTGGTAGGTCGTTGTGTTAAGGACACTTTGTGAAATCTTAAAATCTTACAAACTAGCTTTTTGCTCATGTTATATGATCTTGTTAAAGTAAGCTATAATTATGAATTGTGATCTCGTGCTGATTAAGAGCCGTAGTTTGATCATAATTATTTAGTTGAAATAACCATCATATCTTGAGTAAATAAGTTAGTAAGTATGATGGTGAAACCAGTATTCATATAAAAAGAAACGTGATTGGTATTTAAAAGTAAACAAGGTACTGATCAAGATGTTTGATTACAAAATAGCCCTATTACAAAGTTTTCTAAGCTGGACCGCTGGAAGTACCGGTGTCACCGGTCTTGGGATTTCCTTCGAGCCTATCATCCAGCGTTTCTTCGAATCGAAGAAGATACTCGGTAAATCTCTATCAAGATCTTCGAAGGCATCCTCTATCGTTTGTCCGGCGGCGGCTGCTGCATCTTGAGCGTCTTGATCTAGTGCGAAAGCTGCCGACGCTACGTTTAAAGGGACGCCCGTCGGATCAAGAGGAACATCTTCCACCAATTCGAAACGGTAACAATGAGTGAGTTCTTCAGCTCATTGAGCCGGTCTTCTCGTGGTATTAGGGTGGGCGCCATCCCCGATGAAATTGAAATCACATTCTTCGTCCGGAGTCCAAGACTCGGATTATGGCGGCGATGTGTTCCCCTCCCGAAGCAACGACCATCCTTGAATGCTCTTTGATCCTTCTTGGGATTGCCCGGATGGCGGACTCGAGGTCTATCTCATTGGGATCAATAGTTTGACCGCCACCGAGATATTCTAGAGTACGCACTGTTCCTGCAGTAAGTTCTGAAAAAACAAGCAAATATTTAAGAGAAAGACCGGTATTTTCAAAAAGATGACATAAGAATGAACAAGATGGAACTTACGCCTATGCCCGATCTCGAGCAGCTCCGAATCTGCCCTTGATGTTTGTGTTAGAATCTCTCAACTTAGCTTCGATTTTCAGCAAACGCCGAATCTCACGATCTTTGGCCCGGAAAGCAAGTTGGCTGGTTTCTTGGGCAATCTTCGGGCGCTTTCTTTGTCTCGCTTGTGCTGATTTTGCTGCTTCTAAGGCTTCGACTAGTTCAGCCTTCAAGCGAGCATTCTCGGTATCCAAGCATCTTATTGGAGCGAAGGGTTTGAGCCAATATGTCTGTCTTTGGCGATAAGTTCGCCTTCGAGTTCTCCAATCCGCGCCGCTTGTTGTTCTTCGACACGAGAACCTTCTTCAAGTGCTTGCTCTTGAGCAGCTGCTTTCTCAGCAAGGATTTCTTCAGCTTTTTTGTGAGCGGCGACAAGGTTCTCAAGCGGTGAAATCAAGAGTGGGACCGGTCGTGAAGGGAATCGGTTGGAAAAAATATGGAATATATAGGAAAAATTGAGAATATTACTCCGATTAACTTGACGGAGCCTTATGATTTCTTGCCGGCGCTCCTCCATCATTCGATGGGTGTTCTCGCAGATTGGCCTCTCTCCTCCGGAGATCGTTCTCCTTGGCCTTCGGACCGGCGATCTGGGTTTCCAGCTCACCCAATCGTTCTTGATTGGTGTTGAGTTCCTCCCGTAAGCGGGCAATAATGGCGGTATTGGCCTCGTAGCTTTTGAGGAGAACCTAAAGGGAAGATTGTGAGAGTTAATAATTAAAATGTGATTGCCTAGAAGAGATTTTTGAAGCGAGAGGATATACCTAGCCGTATTCTGAAAAATTCTTTAAGGCCTCTTCTTCCCGGAGAGCGTCCCATTGAGTCGTAGCAATGAAAGTTCTGGCCCCGCTTGAACTATCTACTTCCACGTCACCAACTACCATTCTAGCCGCCTTTGGTTCTCCCGGAGATTTACATGTTGTCCTAGGCCGGCGAGGAATTTCTTCCGTCCGCACCGGTCCCGGTGATAACTCCGGAGGAATCTAGAATAAGGTAGCTTGAGGAGGAGGATTACCGGAAGATGGATCTTCAGTAATGGTGACCTGCTCTTCGGTTTCAATACTCAAGGCGGCAGGGAGTTCCTCCGTGGATGCCGCACCTTGAGGTTCCGTAATTGAAATGGTGGGAGTGGAAGCAGGAGTGCTACCGGTCCGAGAGGAAGCAGCGGGAGCGGTACTAAGTTGAGAAGCGCCAGGAGTGGGACCGATCCGCGGCTCGTCAGGAGAAGAGGCAGAAATACCGCCGGCGGGGCTGTTGAAGAAGCTTTATTTCTTAGAAAGCTAGCTATGCTAGCTTGGAAGTTAGAAGGAATCCTGTAAGAAAAAGCAAAATTAATAAGACTAGGGTAAGGAGCTTCAGCAGCTCCGGAGCTTTGACGGATGGAATAATTTAGAAAAACCAAAATTAATAAGACTAACGAGGAAGCTTTCTTGAAGCCAGTGGAGGTTTTGACCTTCTTGGGTGGGCCTTGGGTAACCCCACCACTACTGTCTGCAGCTCTTTTCTCCGCCGGATTGACTTGCGGAGTTGGAACCGCATCTACAAGCATCACTAGGACCGGTCCGGTGGCCATACCGGGACCTTTTGGGAACTTTAGATAAGGGGTCAACCGAGGTAGAAGTGCCTTGCGTTTTTCCCAATGAAGCTTCGTGGATGGCCGTAGCTACTTGACGGTCCCTTTCGACGGCTTCTTCTTCTCGTCGTCGGTCTTCGAGTCTTTGCGCCTCCGAGCGAGTATCGCCTGGAGCAGCAGGAGGAGCGGCAGGTCTACCAATGGTCAAGGAGGTAGTACGTTTTCTCGTACTAGGTGCTTGAACCACGGTCCCAGATTTGGTGATTTTCGGGGTTAAGCTAGGAGGTAAAGGAAAGGACCGGTCCGAGGGCCTTTGATTCAGACCGGCTTGAACATCTAAAGGAGCGGTATTGTTGGCATAATCTTCTCCCCAAGTGTCATTGGGAGGAAGAGGAGGGTGACTCCTGTAGTTATCCATTTTCTCGTAATTATAAAGATTGAGTCTTTGTAAGTAAATGATGGTAGTAAACAATAAAGATTTGAAGAAACGGGAAGAGGTGCTTACGGCGTCGCGTGGATTGCATGAGCTGAAAGCCGGACCCACTCTTGTGCATTCGGATAGATCTGGATTCGGCTGCAGCATTTGCTTTATGCGAGCTTCTAACCGCTCCTTGTCGGGAAGAAGGGTTCCATCCAAAGGCATGGCGGTGTCTTCGTTGAAGAGCCAAGCAGGGTGCTCTTGCCTTTTAAGAGGTTGAACTCCCCGCACTATGAAGCTCCGAGAGAACTGTCTCGGCGGTGACACCTCCGACATTCTTCAAGTATCCGATGCAAGCCAGGAGTGCAAGAACTTCATCGTCCTCTTTGAGCTTTTTCCTGGTATCTCGCGGTGGAGAAATTCTTGGCTACCTTAGCATTGAAGGCAGGGAGAGCCGGCTGGGGATTGTCACAGAAGAACCATCCCTTTTTCCAATGGGCTATGCTATTGTTCAGGGATAAGGGAAAATATTCGTCTACGCTCCAAAGACTGGATTCCTACACCGCCAACCGTAGCCTCGGCGGTCCGATGACTGAAGCGGGCGAATTTGGAACAAGTACTCGGAATAGCTTGAAGTGGGGAGAACTCCAAGGAAAGCTTCGCATAAATGAATAAAAAAGGCAATTTGCAGGATGGAGTTAGGGTTAAGGTTCACTAACTCCCATCCATAGAAGAAAAGAAGTCCTCTAAAGAAAGAACAAGCAAGGGAGATCGAGGCCGCGGAGGAAAAAAGCCTTGAAGACTAATTGTCGAGACTCATCTATACCCCATGGAATTTGACCAGGGGAAGGGACGCTCCAGCTTTAAGATGGGTTGAGGAGGAAGATACCCATCTCTAACTCGCTTCATTGAGGGAGGATTCCGTGACCTTGCCGTGACCAAGATCTTGGACGCCAAACGGAAGTCGATTGCGAGGAACGAGAGGAAGAAGATGAGGGGACGGCGGTGGATTTCTTCTTGCCCATCTTAAGAGATGGAAAAGGAAAGCTTGAGATTGGTTAATGTGGAAGGAGAGAGCAACGGAACGAAGGCAAATGGCGGGCGCGTATGAGCTTTTGGGAGCAGTGGTTGACATAAGTCAACCTTTCGTTTCTTTTATAGACACTGGGATGGGCCCGGGGCTGAGAAGTTATTGGGCCATTTTAAGAGGCTCGAGGGATTGTCGTAACTATGCAATTATGACCTAACGGCCATAAGGAAGTTAATGATCTGTTATCTCGCGTTAATTATGACTTAACGGTCATAAGAATAAGCCGTCGTGCTTTTATGAAAGTAAAAAGCGGTCTGAAATATGGAAATTTTCAGATGAAAATTAAAGTTATGCTAAATTTTATAATTCAGTAGTAAGAGAGAGTTAGATTTTACATCACTCAGTGATAAAGGATGCCTTAGGCTATGGGTGTTAATCATCCGGCTGATTATAGGTTTTGGAGACTCGAGTCGCTCCGAGAATATAGGGAATAAACTGGTCCGATCAACCAGAATTTTGGTTCTTAGTGAGATTTCACTAAGTGGATTATGAGTTCAGGCTGATTTAGGCAATCTGTTAAGTGAAATTGGTGAAAATATACAAGAGATATGAAATTCGACCGGTATGACCGGTCCGGAAAATATGTTCTTGGCAAAAAATTGCCGAGAGGAATGTGATTTGATGGGAAATAATATAGCATAGTCTCTCAAGAAAGACTCTTGCATTATTTGTGATTCCCAAATGATACAAGAGTCGGGCGCTATACCTAATTAGGTGCACCCGACCGGTGCACCGTATTCAAGCACCAGTGCTAGTGTTGGCCGACAAACCGTTCGCATCTAAGCCATACGCATACCTATACGTCAAGCCCGGGTCGAGGATTGAGAAAAACCGGATGTGTTTGTCGGTGCATTCTGGCATCAACAAAATGGTCGGGTCGACTCAATCTTCTCGACGCCTTTCTTCGACTTCCCTCACCCGAGGAAATTCGTTTCAGAGCTATTCCCATTGACGGAAGGGAGCGGAGGCCCCGGCTCCCTTCCTATCGGCTTATTGTCCGAGCGAAGCGAGGTAGAAACGTTCCTTCCCCCAAGGGGAGGGTTGTTTATACCGAAGCGAGCGAGTCACTACTAAAAGACGAGCTAAGTGAAGCAATAAGCGACCGTAGGGAGATTATTGCGAACTTAGCGAGTCTTAGCGCGCGTGCGTATAAATAGAACACACATACGCGTGCGTGTATAAATAGCACACGCACGCACACCCGCATACGCACGCATACACACATGCACTTCTACGAAGTAGAAGTCAATACAATAACCTTCTTTAACAAAACGAGCTACATCTCGTTTTTCCAATCACTCTAGTATCATCTATCGCGTGCATACATGCGCACGCATTTTCGCGCAATTTATTAAAAACAACCAAGCGGTCTCGTAGAGATCTTGGAAGTGGAAAAAAATGGAAATTGAAAGAAGGGGTCTCGAAGAAATTGCATATTAAAGGAAATAATGAAGAACCAACTAGTGGACTCTTGCATTATTTGAAAAGAGTTCAAATGATCCAAGAGTCGGGGCTATACTCAATTGGGTGCGCCTAGTCGGCGCACCGTGAGAAGAATAAACTACGATTACCTAATTAGGTGATATGAAGGGTGAAAAACAATAATTTTTTGGGCTTCTTATAAAGCACATGTGAAGAAAAAGAACGAGTCTGCAGCAGATTGGAGTTCTTTTAATTTTACCATGAATAAAGACCAACGAAGCGGAAGACCGGTTAGTCTTATTCAAGGTTAAATCAAAAATTTCTCGGGGCTGCTGTCGTATACTTGCCTTATGGGTATACAGATGATGAAGGAATGGATACGCAGAGACATGGTGGCAAATTAAGGAAGATAAAGATGATGGCGGTAGGCAACAGACGGGTCCTCGACCGGTCCGGGATAACAGAAGATCATGTATATCGGTATGGAAACAAGGCGGATACTAAGACCGGTGTACAATGACTTGAGGAGCAAGTTATTGAACAATTTGTAGTCCGATTAGAACTCGAATCAATAAAGAAAGTTAGAAATAGAACTCCATATATGTAATTCATGTAATCGACTAGGACTCGCTCGTAACCCTGGCTCCCCGGACATATAAGGCGGAGCAGAGACCCCCGAAAACTCTCTCGAGATCTTGCAATTAGCAAATCGCTAAAGGCAATACATAACATACAGGACGTAGGGTATTACTCTCAATTCGAGGGGCCCGAACCTGTCTAAAATCGCGTGTTCCCGTGTGTTCTGTGTGTTGCACCATCGAATTCCACGCTCGTGTGGGACCGGGTAGTACTAGTGCCGAGTTTAAGACTCGACATACGGTACGTTCAAACTTGTTCAACTAAGCCGACAACGGTACGGTCCTTGACCGACACGAGACGGGGCTACCACCTTGCAAGACCTCATCTCTGTCTTGGCCTTTCTCCTACGGGGCCCATCCGGTCTCAACTTCATTCACACTCTCTTCATCTTAGTGTCAACACAAAACCCTTAAAGCCTCCATGCTTTAAGATTCCCTAAAATATCTACCGTTGCGACTATGAATTAAGCTTAGCCTCTATTGAGCTACCTCGTACTCAAGTATAGTATAAACAAACGGAACCCTACCATAATGCAACTAGGGTATCAACATTCCCTAACACCTAATGCACAAAGATAACTCGAGCTATGTGATAAAATAAAATATTTAAAAACATAGGTAGGATGCACCGGGCTTGCCTTGATACTGTTCGGAGTTAGCTTCCTCGGCGCGTGGGTCGACCTCTAGATTCCCGTCTCCCGACTCGACCTCGGTGGAACCTCGATCACCTCGTAACCTAGATCGACCAACAATGCGTTGCGAATCACAATCATCTATGCATGAATGATCACGATGAAATTATGCAAGGGTTTCATTAATTAAGTCCAATAATTAATAATTAATAATTAATGCTTCGTCACCTTGGTTAATTAATAAATCACGAATAAGCATGTTCATTAAGCAAGTAATTAACAATTGGTTATGCTGATTAATAAATGCTTAATCAAAGTTATTAAGTATTATTTAGTCCTGTTCTTTAATTAAGTTCACTAATTACTTAGGTTTAATAATTAATAATTATTCTGGTTTATTAAGTAAGAAATAAATCATTACTTTAAGTGACATGTGATAACAGAATAATTAAATTGGAATCACATAAAATGATAAAGTTTAAGTTTAATTTTGAAAAAAATTTCCATAATTAATTTCGTCATACAGTATCTCCTTCATCTAATTAAATTATTTTTCTTCATTAAATATTTAATTAACATAAAATAATGGCTTTTCTTTAAACAAAGAAAGTGATTAAATACTATCTATGAAATAAATTTACTCAAAATAAGTATTTTATTTCACAAATAAATAGATCTTATTTTTCTCGAGTCTAACAAACTTGGTTTGGCATTTTTCTGATTTTTACTGAATTTTCTACGAATTTTTGAAATTTGAAAGGGGCTCAGTGCCACACATCGGGCCACGGCGTGGCCACACCAAATCCTCGCGTGGCCACACGCGATCCCGCGCGTGTGGCCCGCGGTGTGGCGCCACCGCGACGGCCAGGGACGGCGGCGCGGCCGCCGGCGATGGCCGGAGACGGCCCAAAGCTTGCCGCAAGACTATCTATGTTATCAACTCGACATGGCGAACCTAGTGGTGATGACGCGCTCACATGAGCTTGACCGGAGATGCGCCGGCGGCGAGGTCCGGACGCGGCGGCGGTCCCAAGCACGGTGTGAAACTCGATAGATAGCTCAAAATTTAGGGAAAAACGACATGGAGCTACTACGGTACATGGGCAAGCTCGACGCGAGGCCCCGGAAGCTTGAGCAAGCTCGGAAAGGGTGGCTCACCGTGAAGGTGCGGCGGCGGTGAGGAAACTTCGGAGAAGATGGCGAAATCCCGACGCCTCCCGCACGGCACATGCTACGGTGAGGGTACCGGGTGTAGAGGGGACACTTGCGCACCTCTAGGAAGAAAAAGGACCGAAAATAGCTCACCGGAGCGGACGGATTGTGAGCCGCGGCGATGGCGGTCTCGTGGGGAGCTCCTCTTGGAGTTGGTCCGATTCTCCGTGGTCGAGGGGCTTGAGGGTGAGCGGTGGCTCGAGAGGAGCAGGGGGTTCCGGCGGAGTCTCGCGGTGGGGTTGGCTCGGACGAAGGATGGCCGGAGTAGCCCGGCGACGGTGGAGCAGGGAGTGCGGCAATGGTGGTTGAGAGAAAAAATGAGAGAGGAGGAGATAAGGGCGAGCCAGGGGAGTCCTATCCCGCCGGAGAGGCGGTGAAGCCGCCGAGCAGCTGCGTGGCTGCCAAGCGCGGGGTGGTGAGGCGGCGTGGCGGCCCGGCCGGAGGCGGCATGGTGGAGGCGGTGGCGAGAGCGCAGGAGAGAGAGGAAGCAGAGATCGGCGCCGGGCCCGGTCTCGGCGGTTTTGCAAAAAGGCCCTTCTCCTTTCGCGAAATTAAAAAGTGATCTTCCCGAGCTCCAAAAATTCCCAAATTTTTCAGGGGTCTTAATGAAAATATTTTAGGCACTTTTCCTATTGAGTCCAGGTTAAGGTTCCAAATCATTTTTGGATTAAAAACTCATAGTTAAATTAACAAAAGAAGCTTTGCTTATTTCTTGTAAATATTTTTACAAGGCAAAATAATTTCAGGAGATTTTTATAAATCTTTATTTATGACATTTGAGCCAAAGAAAATGTTGAACATATATTTTATTCTTATTTCATTTCTTTTTAAGCATTTTCTTTATTCTATACCTCTTTTGATATTTTATGTGTATGTTCTTAACATAAAATTTGATATCTTCAAAAATGCAACAACATGATGCAATGCTCATGATGACATGAAATGTATTTATTTTTCCGAGAGTTGTTACAACGAGAGTAGGTCCGGCCTTCAGCTCGTCCAACCCCCGCGATCCTATAAGTATCTCTTTCTTTTTCTTCAAATCTTGCTATTTTTAACCGTCATTCTCTTACGCGAACTCAACCATTCAATACGTAAAATGGACAACTACAGGAGTCACCCTCCTCTACCTCTCAACGATATTTGGGGAGAAGATTATGCAAACAATATCGCTCCCCGATCTGTTCAGCCTGGCTCGACCCAAAGGCCTTCGGACCGGTCCTTCCCTCTCGCCTCCCAAAGATAGCCCCAAAAATCTCCAAATCCGGACTCGTGGTTCAAGCGCCTAATACAAGGAAACGTACTACTTCCTTGACCATTGGCGGACCTTCTCGCTTCTTCCGCTTCACTCGGCGATACTCGCTCGGAGGCGCGAAACTCGAAAATCAACGAAAAGAAGAAGAAGCCGTCGAAAGGGATCGCCAAGCAGCTCCGGCCGTTTCGAAGCTGCATTAGGGAAATCTCAAGGAACTCCTTCCTTGATCGACCCTTTATCCAAAGTCCCCAAGAGGTCCCGGTATGGCAACCGGACCGGTCCCGATGATGCAGAGAAACCGTCCCAACGCCGCAAGTCAATCCAGCTGGAAAAAGGACTCGCAGAAGAAGTAGTGGGGACAACCAAGGTCCCCCCAAGAAGATCAAGACCTCCACCGGCTTCAAGAAAGCTTCCTCGTAAGTCTTCTATATCACTAGCTCTTTTCCGAATCGTATCTACCCCAGCCTTATTACACTTGCTCCTCTTCGCAGGATCCCTTCTAATTTCCAATCTAGCATAGCTAGTTTTTTAAGAAATAAAGCTTCCACCCCAGCTCCAACCAAGTGGTGTTTCTACTACCGCTCCCGCCGCATCTCCGACCAGCAACCTCCCTTCCAAAGCTCAAAGTGCGGCACCCACAAAGGAACTCCCTGCCGCCTCAAGCATAGAAGCTTTGTCCCAAACAACCGAAGAGCAAAGCACCAATATTGAAAGCTCATCTTCCGGCAACCCTAATCCCCAAGCTACCTTGTTTCAAATTCCTCCAGTAGCTCTCATTGGGACCAGTCCGGGTGGAAGAAATTCCTCGCCGACCTAGGACAATGTTGGTATTTCTTACGTCACGAATGAATCCGCAAGCGCACGGAATACCGTTGTAGCACTTCACCCGGAGTATTCCAAGGTATCGTATTTATATCCGCAGGGAACAGAGTATTTCTGCAACAAGGTTAGTTTACCCAAGGACAACCAAGACAACGTAGCAAAATAGGGTCGAGAGGGTGACTCTTATCTATTTATCCTTTAAAGGTAGACGAACGCAAGCTAGACTTGTTTACTTCGGCACCGTCTTAGGCTTGGTCTCGCCAAGCCACTCCGGTCTACGAAAGCTCTACTATGTACCCGAACGTGGAGGGTTCCTTTGGATGACAGTGGCTGTCACTTCCCGCCACCTACCTCTACAAACCGTGGGGCACACAAGCAAACAAAGGCGATCTCCAACTCTAGACACCACGTCTATGCTATTGACCACTACTCTAGCCTCGGCCTAGAACCGAGTTCGTAAAGCTAGAGTACTTCTTGCGAAGCGATGATCCCGTAAACAAGTATAACAAGAATTACGTCTAACACAAAGATATGTCACGATAGATAAGTAGATCACCACGTATAAATCACCAAAAAGAGTGTTTACACGCCAAGGTAAAAGAAAAGGAAATACTACTCCACTTTACAAAAGGGAGGAACACTCCTTCCTCTTCCTTGCCCTCTCTCCTATTCTACTAAAATACAAGAGGCCCTTGGCCTAAGGATGAGAGTTTTGTCTTGTATCTTGATGTTGGTGGTGTGTTGAGAGAGGGGGTGTAGCCCTTTATTTATAGCCTTGGAAGGTCGGCAACTTGGAGGCGGTTCCGGACGTCGGTGGCATTAATTGCAGGTGGAACCGACCTCCGGACGTCGGTGACAAACCGCCGAGAAAGATGGGCCAGGGGGCCCACTCGTCGCCTCGGCCGAACCCACTAGGGTGGTTCCGCCGAACCGGCCTCGGACTCCCCGGGCTTGATTCTTCTCTCGGTGCCTTCCCCCGGCTGTGTACCGGCCCAATCCACTTGCTTGGTTTGATGTTGAGGCTCTGTTTTGTGGTTTTGGGCTTTTGGACTATATTCTTTAGTCCGGGAAAATCCGTCGATTGCAAAGTCCATGTTTCGTGCATGTTTTCCCCTCGTTTTCATATGAATTGCACTCGCATTCATAATTTCACCAAGACTAGTGGAATTTGTTAGAAATAATCCCTATGTCTATTCTTGGTGATGGTGTTTGATTCAAAAAGATGCAACATGTTGACGGTAAAATTGGACCATAAGGACCGTCAACAAGACCCCCACACTTAGCTCTTTGCTCGTCCTCGAGTAAAGGTGGGAGCGTAAGTTGAGAGATCTCTCCCCTTAGAGACCTGCACACATGTTATTACAAGCCACACCGTTTTACTTGTGAACATGACTGTGGCTAACATGCATTCTTGGATGATTGATAAGTGGAACAGCTCATGACTCAAGTCACTATACTTTTGCTCACTAAGCACCTTGGGTTTTTGAAAGTTTTGAAAATAAACAACATGACTCCCGCTCCTCTTCGATTCTCTTGAATCGCTCAAAAGTGTTTTCCTCACTAAGGCATTGTGTTGCCTCTCTTTTTCCTACTTCTTAGGCTTGTATGTGGAGCTCGGTAGGGAATGAGAGAGGCATACTTGTATCACAAATATTGCTAAGCCAAAAGAAAGGATCCATGGAGAAGCCAAGTCATGTAACCTTGATCAAGAAGTGCGTGTGTGTATGGATATGAAAAAGTGACAACTCCTATTGCAATTGACCTCTCTTTATTTTGCATTTTCGAGACATGGCTATCTTTTTATTTTCTTTCTTTTCTTTTCTTGCTCTATGCTTGAGCATCTCTTTTCTTCTCTCTTTTTCATTGCTCATCTTTGTGAGCTTTCTTTTCATTGCTCATCTCGTGTGAGCTTTTTTTTTTTTTTTTTTTTTTTTTTTTTTTTTTTACATAGCCATGTCTCGTTTATGCGTGATTGAGAGAGAGAGAGAGGTAAAAAGAGGTGCAAACGAGGAGTGTCTTTATTTTGGTGGGGTGCTAGCTCCTAGTGTAGGAGTTTAGCCTCCTTTTTTTTTTTTTTTTTTTTTTCTCGGTGGAGTGTACGTGATCTTGATCAAGAGAGCATGACAAGTTTCTCTCTAGGGTCACTCAATTTTGGTAAAGCTCATTGCAATCACAAGCAGCATATGTATGTAAGTTTTGCAAGGTATGATCATCATATGGCATTGGTAGGAATTTTTGTATCAAGAGAGGAGCATGAAGCCATGGTATTTTTGTTTTGTGAAATAAAATTCCCAAGGACTCTGTAAGCTAAGCATAAGATCATTTCGTCGAGCCATATCACACTTGCCAATAATCTAGAAAAACATGGGTCCTATGGATTTGATTATTTGTTCACAGTGCAAGTGGTGATGAAGCGAGTAATAAAAAGTGTGCAAGATCATCATGAGAGCATTAGGGAGAGACTTGGGAAAAGGTATTCAAAAGAAATCTTCCCAAGTTTTAGTTGGTCAAGTTTTAGTAATTGTTTTTCGCGTCTCGTAATGAACTTGACAAATAAAGTAGGCGAAAAGGAAGTGTGGGAAACAAACTCAAGTGCCACGAGGAAGCAGTGGCCGAGTGGGACCCACCAGGGTTCGGCCGAACCACCCTTGTGGGTTCGGCCGAACCGGCCTCGGCCCCACCGGTGCTCTGTTTCGCAGGTTGTGTTTGTGTTGTTTTCCTCGTGATGTTTCTTCGCGCTACGCGTGTGTTTGTCTTTGCTTTCCGCGATGTCCCCCCACACTTGCCTTTTGCCTCGTTTTCTTCAAAATAGACAAAGATATTTCGAAACAAAACTTGCTCTACCGGTAAGGGAAGACCTGGGAGCACTAATATGATTAAAAATTTAAAAGAGCAAAGCGCATTACAATCTTGAGGAATTGAAAAAATGATAAAAATGTGCTCATGGGAAATGATGAACGCGGGAAGGTTCATTTTAAACGTCGTATTCGTCCTCCTTCCCCGCGTCCTTGAAGAGACGCTTGATCTTGGAGTTGGTGCTGCGGCGATGGCTCGCCCGGGCATCCTTCAAGTCTTCAATAGCGTCTTTGATCTCCGCGACATTATCACGTAGGCGTCCATGGGCTTCGCGGAGATCAACGTGTTTAGCGAGGAGGATTTGGTAGGGGCTTTTTTTAGGAGTTTTCTCCTCCTCGCTTTCATACATTCCCCCGCCCTCTTGATGGGAGAGGGAGAGAGACGCCTCCTTATCCTCTTAGGAGGAGTGTCGCCCACGGATTCGCGGCGTCTCTCTTTTCCGCCGAGGTGAGCGGCGGGATGAGCTGCTTTCCGCCACCGCGGATTCCCTTGATCTTGAACCTCTCGCCGGGCTTCTTGATGGGGCTAGGCAGGTTGCGCCCTCATATTGATGGTGCACCACCCGCCCGCTCTTGGTAGCGAGGGTGCCGACGTACTTCTCTCCGTGAAGGAGAGCGTTGTCGGCGGCGTCGGCGCTCTTCTTCTTGGGGGTAGATTTCCCTTCTTTTGGCGAGGTGCCACAGCAGCGGGAGAGCTCTTGGAGGGTGTTCTTGCTGCTGTGGGTGGAGGTTCAATAGCGAGCGGTAGATCATGGATCATCAAGGCTTGCTCGCCGGGAATGGAGACATGATCAAGGATGTCTTCGAGGCCGACTTGGCGGCAAAGCTCGCCGGTGGTGACGGAGACGTCGAGGCTTGGGATGCTACCGTCCATGGTGCTGGGCAAAAGCTTTTTTTTTTTGTGCGAAATGGACAAGGTGGAAGAAAGGTGCAAGGGAAAATGAAAGAAAACACCTTCATTTATAGATAAAAGCATGGAAAGAATTAATTTGATTTTTCCCGCAGCATGGAAGGCACTAAGCAGGGAGATTTGATCTTGTGACCGTTGGAGACAAAAGATGAAAGAAAAAAGTGACCGTTTGGGGTTCAGTATCGGTTCGGCCGAACCAGCAAGGGGGTTCGGCCGAACCGTAGTGGGCCCCTCTAGTCCCCTTCTTTTTCTCGGTTGATTGCTTGCTAAAATTATTTCAGTGGAAAGAGCTACTATGGGTGATAGATAAGAAAGAGCTATCATGAGAGAAAATTTAAATTAATCAAGTGCATGACATCAAATTCTTTATCTTTATCTGGCTCGAAATAAATTTTAAGGCGCTGACCATTTACCTTAAATATTTTACCTTCGTCGTCTTGAAGTGTGATTGCTCCATGTGACGAGGTGTCAATAACCGTGTATGGTCCGTCCCATTTACTTCTTAATTTTCCATGCCCGAAGAGTTTCACCCGTGAATTGAATAGCAAGACCTTATCTCCAACCTTAAATACCTTTATCTTTATCTTTTTGTCGTGCCACCTTTTTGTCCTTTCTTTGTATATAGCTGAGTTGTGGTAAGCTTTGTCTCTCCATTCTTCTAACTCAGCCTATCTCCATTTTTCTTTTGCGTTCGGCACCATTAAGGTCCATGTTCCATTTCCGGATGGCCCAATACGCTCGGTGTTCCATCTCGACTGGTAAATGAC
The DNA here is from genome assembly GCA_031894775.1 of Chloris gayana. Lineage (NCBI taxonomy): Eukaryota > Viridiplantae > Streptophyta > Magnoliopsida > Poales > Poaceae > Chloris > Chloris gayana. The sequence continues at coordinate 14,648 of JAUNZO010001751.1, forward strand.
ATGTTTTCCCGTACACGAGCTGGTATGGGGACATGCCTATGGGTGTCTTGTATGCTGTACGGTATGCCCATAGTGCATCGGGTAGCTTGTCCTTCCATCCCTTCCCCATTTCTCGTTACGGTCTTTTGCAGGATCCGCTTGATTTGCTTGTTTGAGGTCTCGGCCTGCCCACCGGTTTGAGGGTGGTATGGAGTAGCGATATTATGCCTTGATCCAAGTTCTCTTAGGAAGCTTCGGAAGGTCTTATCAATGAAGTGAGACCCTCCGTCGCTTATCACTAGCTTCGGTGTTCCAAACCTTGGGAAGATAATTTTGTGGAACATCCGGCGAGCATGCTTGGCATTTGCGGCCCTGCAAGGCATTGCTTCCACCCACTTAGACACGTAGTCTACCGCCACCAAGATGTATTCGCAGTCATGTGACTTGGTGAACGGTCCCATGAAGTCAATGCCCCATACGTCGAAGAGCTCGACTTGTAAATTGTAGTTGAGGGGCATTGCATCTCTTGCCGTGATGCCTCCAACTTTTTGACATTCCGGGCATCGCTCGACAAATTCCTTTGTGTCTTCGTACATGGCTGGCCAAAAGAAGCCACTTTGCCATATCTTGGCCTCGTGTACGAAACACGCCGTAGTGTCCCCCGTATGGCGATGCATGGCACTTCTCAATGATTCGTGTGCTCTCGGGTATGGGCACACATCGCCTTAGCAATCCATCGGCGCAGACACGGTAAAGGAAGGGCTCTTCCCATAAGTGATGGCGACTCTCATAGATGAGTCGTTTCTTGCTCTTTCCAGTGGTACGTACTCCGTTGCCATGAAGTTCACAATGTCGGCGTACCATGGATGTGAGTCCCTCACTAGGAGCAGCATGTCATCGCGTAGGAAATCATTGATGGGTAATTCCTGCAGGTTAGTGAATTGTATACGCGACAAATGATCTCGCCACGGAATTTTCTACTCCTTTCTTATCACGGATTTCTACATCAAACTCTTGGAGTAGAAGAACCCATCGTATCAAACGAGGTTTAGCATCCTTCTTATTGAGCAAAAACTTTAAAGCAAGCATGATCGGTGTAAACAATGACTTTTGCTCCAACCAAGTAGGATCTAAACTTATCAAAAGCAAAAACAACAAGCAAGGAGCTCTTTTTCGTGGTAGTGTAATTTAACCGAGCTCCAATCAAGGTTTTGCTTGCATAGGAGATTGCATGATGCTTTTTATCTCTAGTTTGGCCAAGAACAGCCCCCACAAAGCAAAATCACTAGCATCACACATTATCTCAAAAGGCAGCGTCCAATCGAGGGGTTGGATAATTGGCGCCGAGATGAGTGCATTCTTAAGGGTAGTGAAAGCAGTCATGCATTCATCAAGAAACTCAAAGGGTGCATCCTTCGCAAGCAGATTTGTAAGGGGTCTAGCAATTTGAGAGAAATCTTTGATAAACCGTCGATAGAACCCCGCATGTCCCGTAAAGCCGCGAATGCCCCTAACATTCACAGGAGGTGGAAGCTTTTCTATAACTTCTAATTTAGCTTTGTCCACCTCTATCCCCCTTTCGTAAATCAAATGCCCCGTAACTATGCCTTCTCTAACCACGAAATGGCATTTCTCCCAATTGAGCACTAAATCATTTCCTTGACAACGTTGCAAGACTTTGTCTAAATTTTCTAAACAATGATCGAAGGTTTTTCCATAAACAGAGAAATCATCCATGAATACTTCCATAATCTCTTCGATCATGTCGGAAAAGATAGACATCATGCAACGTTGAAAAGAAGCAGGTGCATTGCAAAGCCCAAAAGACATTCGTCGATAGGCGTAAGTTCCATAGGGGCATGTGAAAGTGGTTTTACTTTGATCGTCGGGATGAATGGGGATTTGATGATATCCTGAATACCCATCAAGGAAACAAAAGAAAGAATTATTTGCCAGCCGCTCTAACATCTCATCGATGAAGGGCAGCGGAAAATGATCCTTCTTTGTAGCCTTGTTAAGTTTTCGGTAATCTATGCACATCCTCCATCCCGTGATCGGTGCATTGAGGGATCAACTCATTTTTGTCATTATGGACGACCGTCATTCCTCCTTTCTTGGGTACGACTCCGCACTGGACTCACCCACTCGCCGTGTGGAACAGGATAGATAATGCCAAAGCATGTAAAAGTTTTAAGACCTCCTTTTTAACGACCTCCCGCATCGCATTGTTCAACCTCCTTTGAGGTTCCCTAGATGGTGTACTATCGGGGTCTATGGGAATGCGATGGGTGCAAAGAGCAGTGGCTGATTCCCTTGAGGTCTCCAAGCGAGTACCCAAAAACGGAGTGATGTTTTTCTAGCACGGCTAAGAGTTTTGCAGCTTCCTCCTCCGAAAGCTTGTCACTTATGATGACAGGGGTTTCGGGATTTCCGTGAAGAAAAACGTAGCGCAAGCCTCGGTGGAAGAGTTTTGAGCTCTACGGGAGGTGGCGTAGGTGTAAAAGTTTCGGCAGCTCAAAAGTTTCCGCCGAATCATCCTCTTCTAAAATGAAATCAAGAGCATCTTCATCCAAGGATGATTCGGGGTTTTCATGAGGAAAAATTGCCATAACCTCCTCCATGCATTCTTCTTCCACAAGCGGCTCCTCGGCAAAAGAGTTTTGTGCATGAATGATAGGAAGAGAAAGAGTTTTCTTGCCGAGGGTGAAGTCTAAGGTTCCTCGAAGGTGATATCCCTAAGAAAAGCTTTTCTATGGGATGACCGACCAAAACATCGAAATCCAGGATTCCGAAAACGTGAAAGTCCAAGGAAACCTCTCGCTTCATTACGCTTAATGCAAACATCTCTAATGATCCCCAAACTCTCAAAAATTGCCCCGTGGGGCTTTAAGGAGTTTGTCGAAGGTGCCCATGTCTCGTTTCCAAATAAAGTTGAAGCAAAAGATTCGGACATGATGTTGGCACCTACTAGAGGATTATAGAGAACATCTACCATTACTCCCCGAATTGAGCCACGAATGGTTGATCTAGGATGATCAAGTCGAAGAACTTCCGAAGAAAGTTCGTTTTCCATCAACCATTCATCGCTCATAATTGCTGTCAACTTCCGAACAGTTTTTAAGAGAAGAGATTTTTCAATAGGTTCGGGGTTGGTGCAGGGAGTGCTGGTTTCTTTTGATAGGAGTAGTTCAAGGTGTTTCCAAAATCTTCAAAAATTTCTTCCTTGAACTCAAATGGGAAATCAAGAGGTTCATCTTCCTCTATCATTGTTCTTGTGTTAGATGAGGACTCGAGTGCTAGGTGCTCCATCATGGGCACCAAGTGTTGTGTCTCTTGCACAACGAGTTCCTCATCTTCTCGACTCCGGCTCTACGAGTAAGTCAGCGGAAAAGGTGTGTTTTCCACAATTCGATCCAAAAGTTCGTGTGCTTCCGCTATGGTCTTATGAGAAAAAGATCCACCCGCGGCCGTGTCAAGATAAAGTGCGGTATCGTTGCTCAATCCCGAATAAAAGTGTTGTAATAAAACGGGTTCGGGAGCAATAATTCTGGTCCGGAGTCCGTTAGAGAACGAACCGAATCCATGACGCACTTAAGGTTTCCTTTTCTTCTTGTCGAAAGCCTATTATTTCCGCTCGTAGAGAAGTGATACGAGATACGGGGAAGAATGCTAGACAAAATTTGTCTCGCAATTCTTTCCAATCACCGTTCACTCTCTTAGCGGTGTAAGTGTACCATTGCTTCGCCTTCTCATTGAGAGAGAAGGGAAACAACTTCCACTTCAATGTTTCTTGTGTCATGCCATGGATCAATCGGCATGAACACAAATGTTCAAACTCTCGCAAGTGTTCATAAGGATTTTCATGTTTAAAACCCGAAAAGGATAAACCTCTAATCATCGAAATGTAATCGGGGAGAACTCATAGCCAGGTGAAGAAATAGGTTGTGATGATGATGGTGGCTCTAAGAGTTCACCCCGTGGAGTGGAGAAAGATTGGATGGTTGGGTGTGACTCCATGATATGTTTTTGTGAAATTTTGAATGTAAGGAAAAAATAAAAACAGAACGGTAAGTAAGATAGATTACGAGGGCAAACCTGATTTGTTACAAAGATAACAACCGTTCCTCGGCAACGGCGCCAGAAATGCTTGTTGGTATTTCTTACGTCACGAATGAATCCGCAAGCGCACGGAATACCGTTGTAGCACTTCACCCGGAGTATTCCAAGGTATCGTATTTATATCCGCAGGGAACAGAGTATTTCTGCAACAAGGTTAGTTTACCCAAGGACAACCAAGACAACGTAGCAAAATAGGGTCGAGAGGGTGACTCTTATCTATTTATCCTTTAAAGGTAGACGAACGCAAGCTAGACTTGTTTACTTCGGCACCGTCTTAGGCTTGGTCTGCCAAGCCACTCCGGTCTACGAAAGCTCTACTATGTACCCGAACGTGGAGGGTTCCTTTGGATGACAGGGCTGTCACTTCCTGCCACCTACCTCTACAAACCGTGGGGCACACAGCAAACAAAGGCGATCTCCAGCCTAGACACCACGTCTATGCTATTGACCACTACTCTAGCCTCGGCCTAGAACCGAGTTCGTAAAGCTAGAGTACTTCTTGCGAAGCGATGATCCCGTAAACAAGTATAACAAGAATTACGTCTAACACAAAGATATGTCACGATAGATAAGTAGATCACCACGTATAAATCACCAAAAAGAGTGTTTACACGCCAAGGTAAAAGAAAAGGAAATACTACTCCACTTTACAAAAGGGAGGAACACTCCTTCCTCTTCCTTGCCCTCTCTCCTATTCTACTAAAATACAAGAGGCCCTTGGCCTAAGGATGAGAGTTTTGTCTTGTATCTTGATGTTGGTGGTGTGTTGAGAGAGGGGGTGTAGCCCTTTATTTATAGCCTTGGAAGGTCGGCAACTTGGAGGCGGTTCCGGACGTCGGTGGCATTAATTGCAGGTGGAACCGACCTCCGCACGTCGGTGACAAACCGCCGGAGAAAGATGGGCCAGGGGGCCCACTCGTCGGTCCGGCCGAACCCACTAGGGTGGTTCGGCCGAACCGGCCCGGACTCCCCGGGCTTGATTCTTCTCTCGGTGCCTTCCCCGGCTGTGTACTCGGCCCAATCCACTTGCTTGGTTTGATGTTGAGGCTCTGTTTTGTGGTTTTGGGCTTTTGGACTATATTCTTTAGTCCGGGAAAATCCGTCGATTGCAAAGTCCATGTTTCGTGCATGTTTTCCCTCGTTTTCATATGAATTGCACCTGCATTCATAATTTCACCAAGACTAGTGGAATTTGTTAGAAATAATCCCTATGTCTATTCTTGGTGATGGTGTTTGATTCAAAAAGATGCAACATGTTGACGGTAAAATTGGACCATAAGGACCGTCAACGAGACAACACGCAAGTCTCCGGGAGAACCCGGATCGGCGAAAATGGTAGTCGGAGATGTGGAGATGGACAGTTCTAGTGGAGCTAGAACATTTACCGCAACAGACTCAATGGGACGCCCTCCGAGAAGAAGAGGCCCCGAAGAACTTCTCGGAATCCGGCCGGTACGTTCCTCGCTTTAATGGTTTCTTCAAGCAATTTCCTTTTAATTATTAAATCTCTCACTTCTTCCTTCTTTTAGGTTCTCCTGAAAAGCTCGAAGCTAAGATTGCTATAATCGCTCGCTCGGAGGAAGAGCTATGCGCCAATCATGAGCGATTGGTCGAACCGGAATCTCGGACCGCCGATCTAAAATCCAGGGAAACCGATCCGCAGAGAAGGGAGGCCAATCTGCTAAACACCCATCGGTTGATGGAAGAACGCCGGCAAGAGATCATCAAGCTCCGCCAAGTTATCCGGAGTAATACTTTTAATTTTACCTATATATTCCATATTTTTTCTTGTTGCCTTCCTTTCTCGACCGGTCCCACTCTTTATCTCGGCGCTTGAAAACCTCGTTGCCGCTCACGAGAAGGCTGAAGAAGTCCTTTACGAGAAGGCAGCCGCTCAAGAGCAAGCACTTGAAGAGGGCTCTCGTGTCGAAGAGCAACAGGAGGCTCGAATTGGAGAACTAGAAGGCGAGCTTACCGCCAAAGATATCATCTTAGCTCAAGCACTTCGCTCCAACAAGATGCTGGAAACGGAAAATGCTCGCTTAAAGGCTGAACTAGCTGAACCTTTAGAAGCAACAAAAACAGCGCAGACAGACAAGGAGAGCGCTCCGAGGACCGCCCATGAATCTGCTCAACTTGCTCTCAAAGCAAAAGAACGCGAGATCCAGCGTCCGTCGAAGATTGAAACCAAGCTAAGAGAATCCAATACTAACATCAAGGGCAGATTCAGAGCTGCAGAAACCAGGCATAGGCGTAAGTCCCTTTTTTCTTATTCATTCTTATGAAATTCTTTTAAAGATACCGGTCCGCAGCAACATCTTTCTCTTATATTTTTGCTTTTTTCCGTAACTTGCCGCAGGTACAATACGAACATTGGAGTATCTCAATGGCGGTCAAACCATTGATCCCAATGAGATAGATCTTGAATCCGCCATTTGGGTCTTCCCCGGAAGAATCAAGGAGCACTCTAAGATGGCTGCCGCTGCTGGAGGAGGCCATATTGCTGCCATAATCCAATCTTGGACTCCAGTCGAAGATTGTGATTTCAACTTCATTAAAGATGGCGCCCACCCGGACACTCATCGAAGACCGGTTCAATGAGTTGAAGAATTCGCTCATTGGTACCGTTTCGGAATTGATAGAAGATGTTCCTGTTGATCCGGCGGGTGTTCCTCCGAATGTAGCGCCAGCAGCCTTTGCTCTGGATCAAGATGCTCAGGACGCAGCAGCCGCTGCTAAGCGGACAGTAGAAGATGCATTTGAAGATCTTGATGCTGATTTGCCAATATCTTCTTCGATTCTGAAGAAATGCTAGATGATAGACTAGAAGAAAATCCTAAGACCGATGATACCGGTACTTCCAATGGTCCAGACTTAGTGAATTTTGTAATAGGACCATCTTGATTTTGTAATCAAACATCTTGATCATCACGTTGCTTATATTATTAAATACCAGCTTGCTTTTCTTTCCTATATGAATACTTGGATTCACCATCATACTTACTAACTTATTTACCTAAGACATGATGGTTATTTCAGCTAAAAATAATTATGATCAAACTCGGCTCTAATCAGCACAGATCACAATTCATAATTATAGCTTACTTTAACAAGATCATGTAACATAAGCAAAAAAGCTAGGTTGTAAGATTTTAAGATTTCACAGATCGCTCTTAGCACAGCAGTCTACCAATCAAGTATTCATAAGAAGAATGCTATACAATTTCCTTTCCTAAATATACCAGTCTTAAACTAAAATTTAAATAGACCGCTCTCAACACAGACAATCTGCCAACTAAATAACTGGTCTTATTATTCAAGAATAACAAAATATCATAGACTGCTCTTAATATAGCAGCCCCCTGGCTCAATAATTTAATTCAAAATTAAAATATGGAGACACAAAAAACAAACATATTATCATTAGACAAAATTACTTTATTATAATATGAAAAGCTTTACAAGAAATACTCTTAAGTATAAAAACGACGTAAGCTGATCAATGTTCCAAGAATTTGGAATCTCTTCTTCCTCCAAAGTCGTAAGCCTATAAACCCCTGGTCCGGAGACCGATTTAACCAAAACGGTCCTTCCCGCATCGGTGACAACTTATGCCTGTTCTTGTTAGATCGAATCTTTCGAAGAACCAGGTCTCCTACTTGGAACTCCCGTGTTCGAAAATTGCGATCATGATAACGCCGCAATCCTCGATGATATTTAGCAGCTTGAATTAAAGCTTGGTCCCTCAATTCTTCCGCAGCAACCAACTCAACCTCGGCGTTGGTCATCATATTTCTTTTCATCGTAGTATTGTACCCGAGCTGACACCATATTCACTTACGTAGGTAGCATGGCTTCGGATCCATACACCAAAGAAAAAGGAGACTGCCCCGTAGCTCTACTAACATTAGTGCGTAAACCCCAAAGTACCCAAGGCAGTTCCTTAGCCCACTTTCCTGCATAAGGCTTCAATCGGTCAAAAATTCTAGTTTTAAGACCGGTCAAAATCATGCCATTAGCTCGTTTCACTTGTCCATTGCTTTGTGGGTGTGACACCGACGCATATTGTATCTTAATTCCCAAACTCTCAAGCATAATCTTTGAAGAACTCGAAGTGAATTGAGGCCCATTATCAGTAATAATACCGTATGGGACCCCAAAACGCACGAAGATGTTCTCGCAAAAACTTAGATCGCTCGAGCTGTAGTTGTACTAGTAACTCGCTTCGGCCTCAATCTACTTGGAGAACTTATCTACTGCCACAAAAATGTGCGTAAATCCTCCCGGCGCCCTCTTGAAAGGTCCAACAATATCCAACCCCCAAGTAGAAAAAGGCCAAGTCATTGGAATCAGCTGCAACTCATGAGCTGGGGTATGAGGCTGCCTAGCAAAAAACCGACATCCCTAACAATTCTTAACCACTCTGTGTGCATCATCCGTCGTCGTAGGCCGATAAAATCCTTGTCCGAACACCTTCCCAACTAGCGTCTTTAAAGAAGCATGATTTCCACAAATTCCCTTGTGCACGTCTTCAAGCAATTGAATGCCATCGGAAACCGATACACATTTCATCAAAATATTAACTCCACGCCTATATAACTCTCCTTGGAGAATTAAATAATCTGCGCGCTCTAACCTCTAATCTTTGCTTCTCCACCTTATCTTCTAGAGTTTTACCCGATCGTAGATAATCAAGGCATGGAGTACGCCAATCGGAATCAATAATCATAACGTCAAGTGCCCGAATATCTTCGGCGTTGATTTCATTCACTATCTTATCCGGTAAGATCGCTTCTTCAGACCGGTCCTCCAAGACCAATTTCTCCTCCTGGTTCTTCAAGACTGCTTCATCCACGATTTCGTAATAGTAGACTTGCACTCCATCTTTATGGACGGCTTATCCAATATTTGAAGGAAAACACCAGGTAGAACTGCTTGTCTTGAAGACCCCGGTCCGGCTAACTCATCCGCAGCAGAATTATTTCCGCGCAGTATATGAGAAAATCGCAAACCATCAAATTTATCTTCAAGTTTCCTAACCTCTTGACGATAAGCGATCATATGATCATCATGAGCATCCCACACCTTGTTAACTTGACTTATCACCAACATTGAATCACCATATATGTCTAATCGTCCGACTCCCAACGAAATAGCTACTCGAAGCCCATGAAGCAAAGCTTCATACTCGCAAGTATTGTTGGAGGCTCGGAAATGCATTTGTAATACATATCCGAGGGGTTCCTTCGCGGGGTGAGAAGTACGACCCCAGCCCCCGCGCTCGGAAGCTGTAGGGATCCATCAAAGAACATCTCCCAATACTCCAACGTTTGAATCTTCCGTGGGACTTGTGTCTCCAACCACTCTGTTATGAAATCAGCTAAAGCCTCGTCCTTTGATAGTTGTTCGCGAAGAAAACATAATTTCATATTGGCCAAGTTCTATAGCCCACTTAGCATCCTGGCCAATCGCTTCTCGGTTTCGGACAATATCCCCAATGGCAAATCCAGTCTTAACTTCAATGGGATGCGCTTGGAAATAATGTTTAAGCTTCCAAGAAGTTATCACTACAAGCATATATTAACTTCTAGAATCGGAGATACCGCATCTTTGATTCAAGTAAGAACTTCACTTACAAAATATACCGGATGTTGCACTAATTGCAGATGTCCTTCTTCCTTCCGATCGACCGCGTAACCGTGCTCAAGCACATGGGTTGTTGCGGAGATATACAACTCGAATAATCTCGTCTGCTCCGGCGGTACCAATACCGGAGGGTTGCTAAGATACTCCTTGAGTTGATCAAGCGTAGCTTGCGCTTCATCTCGTCCACTCAAACTTATCTTGCTTTTTGAGCAACATGAAGAACGGAAGTCCACGTACTCCCAGTCTTGAGATGAAACGGCTGAGAGCAGCCATACTACCCGTCAACTTCGGACATCCTTCAAGCAGCTCGGGGGTTTCATGTTAATGATCGTCCGGGTTTTTCTCGGGTTAGCTTCAATGCCTCTCCATGACACCGGATAACCCAAGTAACTTCCTAGAACGAACTCCGAACACACATTTTCCAGGGTTGAGCTTCATGGAAAAATTCCGCAGATTATCGAAGGTCTCTCGCCGGTCGAGAGAAGATCCTCGGTTTTCCGAGATTTTACCACTATGTCATCGACGTAAGCTTCTGCGTTCCTTCCCAATTGCGAATCCAAGCAACGTTGTATGCCGCGCTGATATGTAGCTCCGGCATTTTTAATCCAAATGGCATAGTCGTGTAGCGATACGCTCCGAAGGGGGTGATAAACGCGGTCTTTATTTGATCCTCAACTCTCAGCGGTATTTGATGATACACTCGAATAAGCATCAAGGAAACAAAGACGCTCGCAGCCAGCGGTCGAATCAACAACTTGGTCAATCCGAGGCAGCGCGAAAGGGTCTTTGGGGCAAGCTTTGTTGAGATCAGTATAATCGACACACATTCTTAATTCTTTAGTATTCTTTTTGGTACAAGGACTGGATTGGCAAGCCAATCTGGATGATACACCTCCCTAATGAACTTAGCTGCTAACAACCTAGTTATCTCTTTCTTGATGGCCTCCTTGCGGTCTTGAGCAAACCTCCGGAGCTTCGTTTTATCGGCTTCGCATCGGGACGCACTAACGGTGCGTGCTCAATCTTCTCCCTAGGAACACCCGGCATGTCGGAAGGCTGCCATGCAAAGATATTCCTATTTTCCCGGAGGAAAAGAATGAGCGCGCTTTCCTATTTATCCCCCAAGTTAGCCCCTATATGGGTGACCTTGGAGGGGTCCGACTCATCAAGCTGAATAGTCTTGGAAACTACCGCATCGGCTTTCAATTTCTCCTTTGCAACCTTCTTGATCGGAACTTCATCTTCTAATCTTGCCTCGTACCTCTAGAGCTTCACTGCTTCTCCGATTTCTCGACGTTCATCCTCCGAATTGGCCCGAGTGGCCAGCTCTGTTCTATGTACTTCACAAGCATAAGCAGTCTTGATATCACCTCGGAATGACAGGACCCCATTTGGTCCTGGCATCTTCAACATCAAGTACCGATAATTCGGGATGGCCATAAATTTTGCCAAAGCCGGTCTTCCGAGTATCGCATGATACGCCGAGTCAATGTCAGCTACCCGGAAGATAATATTCTCCCTCCCGTAGTTCTCCTTTGTTCCAAAAGTCACCGGCAGAGAAATCTACTCCAAAGGATAGCTGTTCCGCCCGGTATTATACCATGAAACGGCAAAACGCTGCGCTCCAAATCAGCTACAGAGAGGCCAAGCTCCGGCAGAGTTTTAGCAAACAAGATATTCAGTGCAACTTCCTTCATCAATGAAAGTTCTCTTCAATCGCACCTTGTGAACAATGGGGCCAGGATGAGCGGATATTTACCAGCTTTCGGCAATACCTCCGGATGATCAGCCCCGCTGAAGGTGATGGGCACCTCGGACCACCGTAGATATTCGGGAGTGGCGGGAGCAACGGCGTTAACCTCTCGAAATGCCAATTTTTGCTTTCGCTTTGACTCATATGCATCCGGGCCTCCATAGGTCATGTTCACCTCTTGAGCCGGTTCTTGAAAGCCTTCGTCATCCTCATTGTCATCACGCTCCTTATCCTTGCCCTTGTCGTCTCTCTCGATTCCTATGAGCAGAATGGGGTGCAACCTTCAAGGCGAACCGAGCAAACGGCCTTAACGAAAGCACTCCTTAGCTTTATGATTCCCATTATGAATCATGCAAGGGCCATCTAGAAGTGTTTCAAATGACAATCGTTCTCTTAGGCCTCTCTTAGGAGGTGCCGGCCGATCTCCTCCATGAGACCGGTCAACAGCTGCAACAAGGTGATCAGCCTTGCGCTTATTGTTGTTCTTGGATCCGGACTGGTTGCCTTGGTCATGCTTCGGTTCCTTCCCTTTGTTCCCGTGCAAATTGACCACGTTTGATTCACCAACAGCGTAATCGTCCGCTATCTTGAAGCACTCGACGCCGTCATGGTAAGGTTTCGATTTCGCCTTCCAATCTTGTGAACTAACGCTTCACTTCGGACGCCGACTTGAAACGACGCAATTACTTACCGATCAGGAACATTGGGGATTAAGGCCTTCTTGTTGCGTAAACGCCCGATGAAGTCCGTGAGAGTCTCGTCGAGCTTCGCTTCACCCTGTTGAGGTCGAAGTAATTCCATGGCTTCTCACAAGTCGCCCGGAAGTTTTCCACGAACTTTTTGGTGAGGTCACCCCAGGAAGAGATAGATCTCTCGGGTAGGGATTGCAACCATAAGCGTCCAGCCTGCTCCATGCACATAGGCAGGTAATTAGCTAGCACAAACGTATCTCCTCCTCGCTGACCGAATAACGGTGGTGTACATACGAAGCCACTCAGCGGGAGGTGCTTTACCATCATACTTATCAATGGTCCCAGGCTTAAATCCCCGGGGTATTTATAATTGCGTAAATCTCGCGTGAAAGCGGGGATCACGGAGTATTCATCATCCTCCGGACCGGTCCGGACCGGTGACGGAGATCGACGGCTACGGCGATGCCGATAATTACGATCCCCGTCATCGTCGGAGTAGTCGTAATAGAGATCATCTTGATATCTATCTCCTGAACCACCCCGACCATCATTATTCGCTGGCTCCGCGTGCCGTGAAGGAGGCAGAGGTGGAGGCGGAGGTGCCGCTTGACGGTCATTGTTCGCCGGTTCCTCATGTTGCGATGGAGGCGGGGGCGGAGGTGCCGCTTGACGATCATTATCAACGCGTCGGGGTTCTCCGTCTCTATCCCGGTTGTCTCGCCCTCTTCGATCTCTAGTGTCACGACGATCATCTCTTCCGGGCCGTTCATCCCGATGAGCATGCTGATTACTATGCCCTCGATGATCATTGCGCGGATGATTTCCGCCTGGGGCGGCGCCGAAGCAGCCGGCCCGCGACGTGGCGAGTTGTTCAAACGCGGCGTGGCGGGACAAGATCCCGTGGACGATCATCAACATGTCCAGTCCGTCGCCTCTCATCTTCTTCATGTCTTCTGCGTTCTTCCGCCCTCTCTCGCATGGCGATCGATCAGCACGTTTCGAATGTCACGATTATCATTGAGTGGTACGCGCAAATCTTGATCCGGAGCCCGCTCATGTGCATCTCGCGATCGGGGTGTGTCGGGGTTCAAGCCTTCCACCGGAAGAAGTGCCTTCGGACCGGGCTCTTGCCGGCCACTCGAGTGGGAACGCGAGCGACTAGAAGATTCCGCTCGATCATGGACGAGCTGATTTGTTTGTAGAGCTGCCGCGTCTACCAAATTCAATGCGCGCTGCAATCTCGGCGTGGCGTTGAAGACTTCTTCCGGTATTGTCTCGAGAATTTACTTCACTCCCACAATATTATGGACTCGGTGATGTGAAGACTCGAGCGCCATTCATCTCCACTTCCATGGAGCTTAAATCCAATGCTCGATGGAAGAACGATGGCGTCTTCCGCTGCGACATGCCCGTCGATCGTTATATCCCGGGAGGTTTCTTCCGGGTCTCCAGCACTGCCCCGAAGCGGTCCAATGGCAGGGGAGCAGCCGCAGAACGCTTCCTCCCGCCCGACTAGTACCGACAACGTTTGCGCGGTGATTCGCGGCCGAAGGTTGCGGAGGTCGTTCATATCCGTCCGCTTCATTGTCTTCGCGTTGGCGGTTGTTAGCTTCGTCTTCCGCCATCCTAGCTGCTTCAGCAGCAGATTCCTCGGGAGTAAGTTCTTGAAGAACCGGGCCCGTCATGAATACTTGGAAAAAGGCCGAAACCCTTCTTCGAAGTGTTTATCGGGCTCATGAGAGCGACTTATCCTCGCAGACCGGGTTCCGGTCCGGGATGCGAGCGGTCCGATGGTTCACGCTAAAGCTGCGTCAGTCCGCAAGGTTCCAAACAAGAAGTACCGACCGGAGCAGGTGATCGTGCTTCAAAAGCAGCTCGGCTACAGGTCGGATTCGTCAAAAGCAACTTTCCGGCGGAATCGGCTTCGAAATCAAGGGACCCGAAGCGGATCTTGAAGCCGGGGACGAAATCGACGATGAACGAAGAAGCCATCGAACTCGCTGGGAACTCGCCGGGACCCCTTCTCGACGCGCCAAATGTTGAGTCTTAAACTCGGCACTAGAACTACCCGGTCCCTCACGAGTGTGGAATTCGATGGTGCAACACACGGAACACACAAGAACACGTGATTTTAGACAGGTTCAGAGCCCCCGAATTGAGAGTAATACCCTACGTCCCGTATGTTATGTATTGCCTTTAGCGGATTGCTAATTGCTAGATCTTAGAGAGTTTTTTGGGGAGTCCCCGCTCCGCCTTATATATCCGGGGAGCTAGGGTTACATGCGAGTCCTATTCGATTACACGGATTATATATATAGGAGTTCTATCTCTAGCTTTCTTTATTGATTCGGAGTCCTAACGGACTACAAATCACTCCTTAACTTGCTTCTCAAGCCATTGTACGCCGGTCTTAATATCCGCCTTGTTTCCATACCGGTATACGGGATCTTCGCTGCCCTGCACCGGTCGGTGACCGATCCGTTGACTATTTCCAGCTTCTTTATCTTCATTAGTTTGTTACCATGTCTCCGCGTATCCATTCCTTTACCATATGTATACCCATAAGGCAAGTATACGACAGCGTCAACCTCCACGTCGTGATGACTTCGATTCCGATGGCTCGGACCCAGATTTTGATGTGGGCAATCCTCCTCTTGCCAAGCGGCAAGCTGTAGGAGGTGGAATGGGGTCTAGCGCTGTTGGTCAAGGCAGAGGAAAAGGGAAGGGCAAGGGAAAAGGAAACAGTTTTGCTAGGCGCCCTCCTCCCGCTCCCGTGTCCAGTGAAGAAGATGAAGAGGAGCAGGGTGGTCCCGTGGGTGGTGACAATCTGGTTCTTGCCCGCTGCTCGGCCTTTGCAGGGAAATGTTAAGTATCGGATGAGGCCACCTCTAATCGGTGGAGATGCAGGGTACAACATCCCTTTCTACAGGGATGAAGTCCAAAAGTACAGGAGCAAGTGCCCTTGGGTGAAACCTAAGGACAGAGAAGTGAATGATGTGCGCTTCTTGGATCACACACAAGCTGAATGGTATAAGTGTGTGATGAAGCTGAAAAATAAGATCATTGGAATGAAGTGGATTGATTGGGAGTGGATGGAACGGCAGAATGATCCGGTATTCAATCAAATCAGATCCGAGTGTGCTGCTAGGAACCTAGTTGGAATCATGGGACTTGAGCATACATGGAACACGAGTTGGTGGCTCGGCTTTATGCCACCTTATGGCTTGAATTTGATGAAGAGTGTCAAGAGGATTCCATCATGCATTGGTCTCTTGATGGAAACAGATTTCAAGTTACATATGGTCGGTTTGTTGAGATTCTGGGATTTGATCACAGTGATGCAATCAAGAACAATGTCAACGTGTTTGATCCACCGGATGATGCATTCTTGGAGTTCATGTATGACAGTAGATATGGAAAGCAAAAGGGCGTGATCATTGGGACTCACTTCGGGCTGCACCCCTACTACCGTGTTCGAACAACATGTTCAAATGGACTTTAAATCCAAAGATAGAGGATGCATCCTCTTTGCTAGCTACGATGAAGACTCTTCCGTGTGCCATGCGGCCCGGAGCTAAGCCGTTTTGTGTGTTCGAGCACGTTTGGACTACTATCATAAATCACTCTTACACTCACAAGGCCAGCTTGCCCTTTGCTCCCTTCGTCATGAAGATGATTCAAGTAGGTTGTTGGGATTCAGTTTGTGCATGATGGAGACCATCCACACCTCGATCCCAAGAAGTTCCCTCTTCTCCCCACTCCTCATGGTTCTCCGAGTGGGACGAGCAGCACCTCCACTCCCTCCACCGTCAGCTCGGACAGCTAGAGATGCTCCCACCTCCTCCTCTCGCAGGACTCGCAGCAAGTCCGGCTTCGTTAGCTCAGTCCTCAAGAAGATCTTTTGCATGTGCAAGGCCAACAGTGATGATATCCGTGAGATGAGGATGGAGCAGCGGCGCATAAATGAAGGCCATCACCGCTATCTTACACACCTCGCTCAAGCAGCAGCAGCAGCCACCTCCTCTTCCATTGGACTTTGCTCCAATTGTGCCAAGGCAGATGGGAGGATCCTTGAGCTCCTTATCAGCGAGGCAGCCGGAGTGGCAGCACAGTGCAACAGCTGTGACACCCCTACCTCGCGAAGCGAGAGGGATTGTCGAACAGGATCGTATCGGGAGACATTCGACGAAGCGAACGTACATTGCACATACATCGGGGATACATCCGTCATTTTATTACATAGAGATCATTACTTGAATAACACGTTCTTACTGAATCTCTTAGTTATTACAAGCCATTGTTCAAATTTCAGATTTTACAACACATAAGTGAAGTGTGTTCTTACAATACTTAATAATGTTTTTGCGGAAGCGTAACATCTCGACGATACATATATATAGAGTTAACTTAGGAGAACCACACCGGCCCATACGGCATGGCCTCACTCTTGGGTCGGTGAAGTGGGAACCCACTCCACGGTCCAATCCCGAGGTTCCTCGCTTTGACACACATACTTCCCGCAGCAATCACAATAGTCGGGCTGCGGGAATCCTGAAAACAGTTGCAACACAAACCCCGAGTATCTAATATACTCCGCAAGGCTTACCCGTCAAAAATGGTTCTAATAACCGACTCTAGCATGCAGGGGCTTGACCTGGTTTGCGGAAACTTGCCAAAATCAGCACTTAAAGTATTTGTCTAACTCATGTTTTAGCCAAGTTAAGAGGGTTGACATACGAAGATAAATTTAGTGAGCACTTCTAACAAAACATGGTTGCAATACATGAAGTAATTCTTCAAAATCAGCAAGTTTCATCATCATATTCACTTGTTACTACGATGCGATCTGCTCGAGACAAGTGGTACTCATCACCGCGAGGGACGGCGATATATATCGATTTACACCCTGCAGGGGAAACCCAAATGCACGACATACGCATCATTTAAGAACACGTATGGCCACCTTTCACAAGATTATCATAGATATGAGCCGGGTCCACCCTCCGAGTGTGCATTCCACATGCGACCACAGTAGCGTCGGGTCCAAGGGTAATAACACACCCTCCGACTACTCACAAACCCGTGCATCCACCGTGACCAACACTTTGCACAAAGGGTGGAGCGACCGTCCAACACTACGACTCTCAAGTTACATCGGTTTACCAACTCCCATACGAAGGTATGCATTTGGTACACAACTCAATACTTGCTCGCGGAGTCACACGGTCCTCAACCGACACGCACGGGGCTATGGCGAACATAGGCAAACCTTGCCACCGCATCCTACACATGCATTTCCCGTACGGTCTCAATTTCATCAATATCATGTGAGAGGTAACAAGATTTAATTCCTAGACCGGGTGATCTCCAAATCACTCGGTGTTGCTACCGATGGCTCCTTACTAAGCATAGCATTTCTAACGAAAAAGGATTTTACCTATCCAATGAGACCATAGGCATAAAGGGATAATAATGCAACTATGGTTACGAACAACTCCCGAACTTAAATGCACAATACATGACCTCATCACATGTGAAGTAAAGCAAAACTTTTAAAAGCGTGGGTTATGCACCGGGGCTTGCCTTGGTTGGTTTCGTAGTCGGTGCACTCGTACTCGCTCACTTCAAGGTGGTGCCCTCCTTGATCTTCAGTTCCGGTCGGGGTTCCTATATGAATGCATATGAAGTGCATGAGCATTGGATGAGTTCATATTGTTATAGTTCATGGAACTTTCTCAATAAGATAATGTAACGAAACGTTTGCATGAATTAAACATGTTCTTGAGTGATGATGATATGGTCATGATGGTGGTAAGGGTGGTTCGTTTCATGGGGACAACCTTCTAATTAGGGAAATTTTCATCATTTAGTATAAATGTAGATGCTGGCTTTTGAGATCAAGAAAATAGGGTATAATTCCTTATTATTTAGTATGCAAGAGGTTGATGCTTATTTCTTAGGATGAAGTTTTATTACATCGTTAAACATCGTGCACCATTTGTACTCATTATTTCATGTGGTTTTGTTACGATTAATCTACCTCATATGACTGTTCTTGCCCAAAAAGATAAACATTATCATGACATGTTTAATTGTGCCATGTAAGTGTGCAAAATTATCTAATCATGTCAGCAAGTAAAAGGGCCATGGGAGCTTAGCTCCTATTCGGCCATTTTTATATCCCTAAGTCCGAGTGGACAGGCTGCTTGTATAGCCACCTTAGGGTGTTCAAATCTTAATATTTTGCTATAGAGCTTAGGTGATTCAGGTTGGTTAATGTAAAGTACATAACTCAAGGTTTACAACGAGCCAAGAATCGTTTTATTTGGATCTGTATTCAAAAAGTTATTGCATTTCAAAAATAGCAAGTTGTCACGCAGGCATAACGGTTTAGCAACTTAGAGCGCTCAAATCTTCATTTTTCTACACAGGAAGTGTTGGGATTATGTTACCACGTTAAAGTACAAGTTTTCTACTTTCCAAAGAGCCCTTTCTCATGCAGTTTGGATCTGGGGTCCGGAAGTTACATCATTTTTGAAATGCAATCTTGTTTATGCGTTTGGTCACGATAGCATTTTCATCTTGCTCAAAAATTAATTTTTACTATATAAACATAGGTGTTCATGTTCACCATGTCAAAGTAGAGGTTACAAACTTTCAAATGCGCTTTGAATCGTTCAAATCCGTGGTGTAAAACTCGAGATATGATTTTTCTAAAACACTTAACCGTTACGAAGTTTCAGCACGTCTTCGAAATTTTGCCTAAGTGTTGCGCGCGGGAGGGGCTCGCCGAGCGGCGGCGACGCTCACCGGCGACGCGTTCGAGCTCGCCGCAGGGGCCGGGCTTGGCCGCCTGTGCGCGGTTTTTAACGGTGCATCGCTTGGTGGGGGTGGCGAGGCGAGTGGACGAACGGAGCATAGCTCGCGACGGGCTATGGCGGGTGCGGCGGCCCGGCGTGGGAGCTCGTGCTCGCCAGGGCAAGAGGAAGGAAGCGGTTGGGTCGTAGAGCTTCACCTTCGCACGGAGATGAACGGCGCGGGGTCGGTGCAGGCTGAGGTGGCCTCGGAGGTTGCCGGCGTCGGCGAGGTGGCGGGGCTCGGTGGCCGGCGACGAAGAAGACAAGCCGGTTCTTCTCCGTTCCGGCACGGTTGAACCCGGGGAGGGGCAGAGAGGTCCGTTAGGGACTTGCGCACCTTCCAGTGGCAGTGACACGACATGAGCTCACCCGAGCACCGCTTAATCACGCCGGCCGGCGTTCATGGTGGAGGCGGCGATCCGTGCGGATCTTCGGTGATTGGCGCTCACAGGGGAGAGTAGAGGACTCGGAAACCGGGGCTAGAGCTTCTCGGGGACTTGGCGAACGGCTTGCGCGCAAATGGGGGTGTTGAGCTGCAGAGGGGGCGGCGCACGGGGAACGAACCGGACGGCGGCCATGGCGAGTTTCTCCCTCCCCGCCATCGACGGCCGAACGAGTACGCTTCGGGGCGAAGTTATCCGGCGATGGACGACGCGTGGGGAGTGCACAGAGCGGCGAGGACGGGCGGTGCCTAACCGGCATGGGCGCCGGCGGCGAGCGCCGCCGGCGGGTGGCCCCGGCCACCGTGCCTTCTCTCGTTCAAAATTTATTCTTCCTATTTACAGTTTTGCCACTGCTGGACCTCTCTGTAAATTGCTCACAGACTTTGATCCTTTTGACATTTTTGCAAACCAAAATTTCTGTGGGTTCTTTGGATTATGTGGAACAACTTTCCTTATAGGCCAAAGTTCAAATTCGAAATGTAAAAATTTATAAAAATTGTTGAACAGGTGCTGTTTCCGCATAGGTTTGGATTTTTCTAGGGATTTGTGCTGCTCCAAAAATTCAGGAAAAATGCTCTAAATTCATGTCTTGATATGTTCTACCAGATTGTGCAAAAATATGGGGTTACTACTTTGGAGGAAATATGAGATCTCAAGAACTAGGGTTTCGGAACGATAAAAACCCTAATTGGCCTTTAGCTTATTATTTCATGTGATCGGGCAATTGTACGTGCAACTCTCCCGTTAGCACAAGTAACAGGTGAATTTGGGACACGGGGTGTCACAGCCCTCCCCTTAAAGAAATCTCGTCCCGAGATTAAGATTGATAAAAGAGTGGTCGAAGGGAGGTGCGTCGTTACCTCGATTGTGAAGCCATGAACTCGGGGAAGTGATTATCCAGGAATTCCTCCTGTTCCCAAGTGGCTTCATCCTCAGTGTGATTACTCCATTGCACCTTATAGAATGTGATAGTGCGGTTGCGAGTAACACGATCCTTTTTATCGAGGATCCGGACGGGAGTTTCTGGATAAGATAGATCCTCTTGCAATTGCTCGGTGTCGGAGATGACCACATCAATGGGTGGTTTTAGGCACTTCTTGAGTTGCGACACATGAAACACGTTGTGCACACGTTCCAAGTTAGTCGGCAATTGCAACCGGTATGCCACGGGGCTAAACTTCTCCACAATTGGAAAGGGTCCAATATAGCGGGGAGCAAGTTTTCCTTTTATACCAAAACGTGACACACCTTTATTTGGAGAGACACGAAGATAAACATGATCGTTTACCTCAAATTCCAGCGGGCGTCTCCTTTTGTTTGCATAACTTATTTGGCGGGATTGAGCAGCCTTCATGTTAGCTTGGATTTCTCTCACCTTTTCCTCGGCCTGCTCAACAATATCCGGACCAAATATTATCCTTTCGCCCGACTCGGACCAGTTTAACGGCGTACGGCAAGAATGTCCGTATAACGCCTCAAAAGGAGTGACTCCGGAGCTTTCTTGATAGCTGTTGTTATAGGAAAATTCAATGAATGGTAACTGATCATCCCAACTTCCCTTTTGAGTCAAAGCACACGCTCTCAACATATCCTCCAAATATTGAATTAACCTTTCCGATTGTCCATCGGTTTGAGGATGATATGCAGAGCTCCGGATTAGGGTAGTACCAAGACTAGCATGCAATTGTTCCCAAAATCGAGAAACAAACTGCGGACCACGGTCTGAAATGATGGTCTTTGGCACACCATGTAAACATAGCACACGGGCAAGATACAATTCAGCATACTTCTTAGCACCGTAGGTGGTGTGTACCGGAATAAAGTGTGCTGATTTCGTCAGTCTATCGACGATTACCCATATGGAATCATGTTTCTTGGAGGTGGGAGGTAGTCCAACAACAAAATCCATGGCTATGTCTTCCCATTTCCAAGCGGGAATTTTTAATGGGTGCAATAGTCCGGCTTTCTTTAGATGATCAGCCTTGACTCGTTGGCAAGTGTCGCACTCGGCAACGTAACGAGCCACTTCTCGCTTCATGCGAGTCCACCAAAATTTCTCTCTCAACCCACGGTACATTTTGTTACTACCGGGGTGTATGGAGTATTTAGAGAGATGGGCTTCATCAAGGATTTTCTTCCGTAGTTCCAGGTTCTTAGGAACAACGAGACGGTTATTGAACCATAGTACTCCCTCCTCATCTTGACGGAAGCACTTAGCTTTTTCGGTACCCAACTTCTGTCGGATGTGTTCCATACCTTCATCCGTTTTCTGGGCAGCAATGATTTCTTCTCGAAGAGTAGGAACAAGAGCCAAATTATGCAATGCACCATAAGGAATGATATGAAGGCAAGGATTACTCTCATTTTCAGATTTGCTGCAGTTTTCCATAGAGCAGATTTCAACTTGGTTGCATTGGTGCTTGCGGCTTAATGCATCGGCAACCACATTAGCCTTTCTCGGGGTGGTAATGAATTTCCAATTCATAATCTTTTATCAGTTCCAGCCATCTTCGTTGTCTCATATTTAATTCTTGCTGCGTGAAAATATATTTGAGGCTTTTATGATCAGTATAGAGATGCACCAGATTTCCTAAGAGGTAATGTCTCCAAGTTTTGAGAGCAAGAACTACCGATGCCAATTCAAGATCATGAGTGGGATAGTGCTTCTCATGTTTGCGGAGTTGACGGGAGGCGTAGGCAATGACTCGGCCTTCTTGCATGAGAACACAACCCAATCCAATGCCGGACGCATCACAATATACGTCAAACGGCTTGTCGATGTCGGGTTGAGCTAGAACGGGAGCAAGTGGTTAAATGCTTCTTCAAGGTTTGGAAGGCATTTTCGCACTCGGGCTCCACTTGAAGGTAGAGTCCTTCTCCAACAATTTGGTCATTGGCTTGGAGATGATAGAAAAATTTGGAATGAATTTCCGATAATATCCCGCAAGTCCGAGAAAACTACGGATGTGCTTGACGGTTTTGGGAGTCTTCCATTTTAGCACGTCAACAACTTTACTTGGATCGACGGAAATTCCTTCAGCTGAAATGATGTGACCCAAGAATGGAACTCGATCCAACCAAAATTCACACTTGCTGAATTTGGCATAAAGTTGATGATCTCGTAGTCGTTGAAGCACAATGCGGAGGTGTTCAAGCATGTTCTTCCTCCGTCTTGGAATAAATGAGGATATCATCAATGAATACTACCACGAACTTGTCCAGCTCCGGCATAAATACCGAGTTCATGAGGTACATGAAATGAGCCGGTGCATTAGTCAGTCCAAAAGACATTACGAGATATTCAAAAAGTCCATATCTCGTAGAGAAAGCGGTTTTAGGAATGTCTTCTGGCCGAATTTTTATTTGGTGATAGCCGGAGCGAAGATCGACTTTTGAGAATACTTTTGCACCGACTAATTGATCGAATAGCATATCAATGCGTGGGAGGGGGTATTTATTTTTGATGGTCACCGCATTGAGGGGTCGATAATCAACACACAACCTTAATGATTTATCTTTCTTTTTCACAAAAAGAGCGGGGCAGCCCCAAGGCGAAGCACTTGGGCGTATGTACCCCTTGTCTAGAAGTTCGTTGAGTTGCTCCTTAAGTTCAGCTAATTCATTTGGAGCCATTTTATATGGTCTTCTAGATATCGGTGCGGTTCCGGGTTGAAGTTCAATTTTAAATTCTACGTCCCGATCAGGTGGCATTCCCGGCAAATCATCCGGGAACACATCGGGAAACTCGCATACTACCGGTATGTCTTCTAGTTTCTTTCCTTCTAGGTGCTGAATTTGATTTCTAGAAAATTTTGGGTGTGGCAAGGATAGGATAGCCGGGCCGTACAGAGGTGAATTTAAATATACTTCCCGGGTGTCTATGTGTAAGACAGCTCTATGTCGTTTCATCCATTTCATTCCTAATATTACATCTATGCCTTGCCCATCTAGAATGATTAGTGTTGAGAGATATGTATTTCCGGCAAGTTCCAGGGGAACGTTTCTTGTTTCACGATTTGTGTGAATGAGGCCACCGGGGGATGTGATGGTGTATGGAGTTTGCAAAATGGTGGAGGATAGATGCAACTTATCCACACACGCTTGACTAATAAAATCATGCGTGGCGCCGGAATCGAAAAGAATGAAGGCGGGATGTTCTGAAATGGAAAACATACCCGAGAGGACCGGTTCTCCGGCTTGCACATCTTCGACCGTAGTAAAATTCACACGGCCGGTCTTGGTGGGGGTTTTGTTGTGATTGTTGTTGCTGTTGTTGTTGCCGCGGTTATTATTGTTGCCATTATTGCCGCGGTGGTGCTGATGCTGATTATTCCCACCGTTGTTGCCATTGTTGCGGCGAGGGTGTGGGCAGTCTCGGATGAAATGACCAATACCGCCGCAGTTAAAGCATGGCTGCTGCGGGGATGGTCCGGCACCTTGGTTATGCTGCTGCGGGGTGTGTTGGTGACCACGGTGCTGATAGGAGTGGTGGGGCGCACGATAAGGCTGCTGGAAAGTAGTGCGTTGTCCACCCATTGGAGGCACCGGGACACGGAATTTCTGACCCGTGGGGCTGGTCACTGCAAGCTTGAACTTGTGAGGTGGTGCACCGGATGAACTTCCCGCGGCGCGCTTCCTCTTCTTGTCATCCTGATTGACGCGAATGGCGTCCTCTTGCACAATGGCGGCACTCACTAATTCATTGAATGTGCCATTCAAGAGAGCAAGGCGGTCTTGTAGTTTCGGATTTAGACCTTTCCGAAAGCACTCACGCTTCTTAGCATCCGTGTCAGCATGATATGAGGCATACTGGGCAAGATAGTTGAATTTCCGAGCGTACTCTTGCACAGTGCTGGAGCCTTGCTTCAGGTCAACAAATTCCTGAAGCTTCCTTCTCATGACACCGTCAGGAATGTGGTGTGCACGGAAGGCTGCCGAGAATTCCGGCCAGAGCACCTGGTGATCCGCGGGGAGTGCAGCGGTGTAGTTTGCCCACCACGCACTAGCCGACCCACGGAGCTGCTGTGCTGCAAACAGAGTCTTCTCGATGCTCGGTGCAATTCGGAAGAGCAAACTTGGACTCCACGATACGCAGAAAATTATCTGCTTCCAGGGGGTCCTTTGCTTCGGAAAAAGATGGCGGCTGAGTCGCCCAGAAATCCCCATAAGAGGTGGGACGGGGCTGCGGTGGAGGAGCCGCTACCTGGGCATTGTTGTTCTGACTTGCCAGGAACAGCCGAAACATCTCGTTCTGATTATGAACAAGTTGCTCCACAGCAGTCAGCGGTGGTGGAGGAGGTGGCTGCGACGAAGCACCTTCCCCCGAATTATCCACCGTGCGACGAGTGTTCACCATCTGCCACACAATTTAATTACACCATTAGTCTCAGCATTTCGGAGCCATAGACAATGATAGTAATTAAGGGACATGATATGAACATGAATTTCATAATGTACTCCACAGGAGGAAAATTTCATTAGTGCTGCCATTGACGGATTTAAAGTCTCGATATGAAATTTTTAGATTGCATAACCCGTGAGAGTAATTTCCATGAGCTGAACTTAGTACAACCAGAAAATTTTTACTCATAATTTCAGACCATTTGGCTTAGTAAAATGTGCTTATGGTGCTGAAATTTTTAAGAACGAGACTTATATTTATTAACATAAGCTTAGTGGTTCATATATATATTTTGAGGCGAAACCCATTTGTACACAAAAGCGCGCGATACTAACACTTCTTAGCGCGGGTTAAACGTCCAGGATTTCCCTTCCTAGCTAGTCATCCATACCTCCTATGCTGTCAGCCTACCCAAAAACACAGCGACCACTACGTCCTTACGTACGTACAAGCCACTAGTTCTTGTTCTTTCATACACTACCATTAATTTTACAAGTTTCTTCCTTAACACTTAGCTAGTAACCTAAGCATCGCTGTCGGTGTCTTCCGGGTTGTTCACATCGGAAGCATCGCTAGCGGCGTCATCACCATTGTCCTCCGGCGGTGGTGGCTGCAACAGATTCCAGTGAGCTGCCAGCAACACCTGGTGGTGCTGCTGTAACGCTGCCAACTGGTGCTGGAGATTTCCTATCTCTGTGAACAGCTGGTCCATGTTGGTCTGTGCAGTCTGGAGCTGTCCATGCAGGAATTGCATGGTGGCCTGCTGGGAGTAGATGGTCTCATCCTTCTGAGTAATAGACGTCTTAGCCGCATTTAGCTCATTTAGTGCCTCAATCCGCTCCTCATCACAGAACGTGGCCATCTGCTCATGTTCTTTCTTTTCCTGCTCAGCTCTTTCTTTCGCCCTGTCTGCGACGACGCGGAGGTTGTCGCTGAAGATCAGATCATCCTGCACTTCCTTGATACGTGCAGTCAGAGCAGCATTTTCCTGCTCCAGCTCGGTGATACGGGCGGTCAGTTGCTTGTTCTCCTCTTTCGCCGAGTAGTAGTCGTCCGTGACATCCGTGAGACGATCAGTGAGGTCTTCCACCTCAGATCTCAGCTGATTCCTTTCAGTCAGGAGTTGTCTTGCATCCATCTATAGACCATGGTTAGGAACATATTTTAAGCAGCATTACTATCAATAATTTTAGGATATAAAAGCTCAGTTGTCGTGCTGAAAGATAACAGAAAGAAACGGACATTCTTTACACGTAACCGGTTCTGAACCCTCTCTGTTTTTCCCCATTTTTGTCTCTGTTGGTACAGTAAAATTTACCAAAATTTATAACTAGATGCTAGAGTATTTCCTAAGCTTTCCAACGCATCCTAGAACACGGAAAAATCTTAAGCGGATCAAAAGATATGGCGATTTCCGGCTCGACGGATTTTTCTGCCAGATTTCTGGAATACCGGGAACCAAAAATTTGCTCTCTGTTTTTGCTTATTTGACCGACTTAACGAATTTTCCTTGCTGACCTGATATTAGATGAAATGTGGGGCATAACACAAGCTTTCCAGATTGGGGTAGATCATTTTATTTGGATAAGCACTTCAAAAGTTATAGCGATTTTTGTGAGGCACCCGAATCTGCCAATCCGGCGATTCGGCGAAATCTGGCAACCTTTTGCCAGATTTTCGGGTAAGTTATTTTTAGTAGGATTCCATTCCCCTTTTTCTTGGATCATCATGCCAGGGTGATGGTACGTTTTATGAGCTTTCCGGATTGTGTTTAACCGTTTCGTTTGAGTGAACGATTCAAAAGTTGTGACCGTTTTTGTGAAAACGATAATCGGTTAGGTTTAGTTTTCGATCGGGTGGGATTTTCTGCCCGATTTTTGGATAGCATGTACGACTTGTTGAGATTTTTGTGAGTTGTTCGAGACCGTTTCTTCGCATTCTTGATCGATTACCTTGTGCAATTTGTGATGCATGACATGAATGATGACAAGCAAGGCCGTTAATCCTACGTCCTTTCCAAAACAAAATACGTGATCGGTCCATATATAGCCGACCACTCGCTTTTTGTGGCAACGCACACACGATCTCATCACGGAAACTACACGATCTAAGGTCCGTGGTTAGCGTACCTGCAAGAGACCATTTCAGAAACATTACATCAAATTCAAAAGAAACTATGAAAACAATTGTTCCACAATCTCATCATCTTCCTCATCACCATCTTTCTCGTAGTAACGGTTCATAGAAAGAACCGCCTCGTGGATTGCCACGAGCCAACATTGTCCCGTATTATTACTTCCGCGGGCACGGAGCGCTAATTTAAATTGCAAACATACCTGGGCCGGGCCGTAGTTGCAAAATTTTTAAACAAGCATAACCCAGGGTTAGTTTGCCACATCTATTTCTACCGTAGACCTTACTTGGGCTTTCTATATCGTTCCTCACCGTATAAATGTGTTGGTGATTTTTAGTATGACCCGTAGTGTACGGCATATCCCGACACGGCTCGATACCAGCTGTGACACCCCTACCTCGCGAAGCGAGAGGGATTGTCGAACAGGATCGTATCGGGAGACATTCGACGAAGCGAACGTACATTGCACATACATCGGGGATACATCCGTCATTTTATTACATAGAGATCATTACTTGAATAACACGTTCTTACAGAATCTCTTAGTTATTACAAGCCATTGTTCAAATTTCAGATTTTACAACACATAAGTGAAGTGTGTTCTTACAATACTTAATAATGTTTTTGCGGAAGCGTAACATCTCGACGATACATATATATAGAGTTAACTTAGGAGAACCACACCGGCCCATACGGCATGGCCTCACTCTTGGGTCGGTGAAGTGGGAACCCACTCCACGGTCCAATCCCGAGGTTCCTCGCTTTGACACACATACTTCCCGCAGCAATCACAATAGTCGGGCTGCGGGAATCCTGAAAACAGTTGCAACACAAACCCCGAGTATCTAATATACTCCGCAAGGCTTACCCGTCAAAAATGGTTCTAATAACCGACTCTAGCATGCAGGGGCTTGACCTGGTTTGCGGAAACTTGCCAAAATCAGCACTTAAAGTATTTGTCTAACTCATGTTTTAGCCAAGTTAAGAGGGTTGACATACGAAGATAAATTTAGTGAGCACTTCTAACAAAACATGGTTGCAATACATGAAGTAATTCTTCAAAATCAGCAAGTTTCATCATCATATTCACTTGTTACTACGATGCGATCTGCTCGAGACAAGTGGTACTCATCACCGCGAGGGACGGCGATATATATCGATTTACACCCTGCAGGGGAAACCCAAATGCACGACATACGCATCATTTAAGAACACGTATGGCCACCTTTCACAAGATTATCATAGATATGAGCCGGGTCCACCCTCCGAGTGTGCATTCCACATGCGACCACAGTAGCGTCGGGTCCAAGGGTAATAACACACCCTCCGACTACTCACAAACCCGTGCATCCACCGTGACCAACACTTTGCACAAAGGGTGGAGCGACCGTCCAACACTACGACTCTCAAGTTACATCGGTTTACCAACTCCCATACGAAGGTATGCATTTGGTACACAACTCAATACTTGCTCGCGGAGTCACACGGTCCTCAACCGACACGCACGGGGCTATGGCGAACATAGGCAAACCTTGCCACCGCATCCTACACATGCATTTCCCCGTACGGTCTCAATTTCATCAATATCATGTGAGAGGTAACAAGATTTAATTCCTAGACCGGGTGATCTCCAAATCACTCGGTGTTGCTACCGATGGCTCCTTACTAAGCATAGCATTTCTAACGAAAAAGGATTTTACCTATCCAATGAGACCATAGGCATAAAGGGATAATAATGCAACTATGGTTACGAACAACTCCCGAACTTAAATGCACAATACATGACCTCATCACATGTGAAGTAAAGCAAAACTTTTAAAAGCGTGGGTTATGCACCGGGGCTTGCCTTGGTTGGTTTCGTAGTCGGTGCACTCGTACTCGCTCACTTCAAGGTGGTGCCCTCCTTGATCTTCGCTCCTGGTCGGGGTTCCTATATGAATGCATATGAAGTGCATGAGCATTGGATGAGTTCATATTGTTATAGTTCATGGAACTTTCTCAATAAGATAATGTAACGAAACGTTTGCATGAATTAAACATGTTCTTGAGTGATGATGATATGGTCATGATGGTGGTAAGGGTGGTTCGTTTCATGGGGACAACCTTCTAATTAGGGAAATTTTCATCATTTAGTATAAATGTAGATGCTGGCTTTTGAGATCAAGAAAATAGGGTATAATTCCTTATTATTTAGTATGCAAGAGGTTGATGCTTATTTCTTAGGATGAAGTTTTATTACATCGTTAAACATCGTGCACCATTTGTACTCATTATTTCATGTGGTTTTGTTACGATTAATCTACCTCATATGACTGTTCTTGCCCAAAAAGATAAACATTATCATGACATGTTTAATTGTGCCATGTAAGTGTGCAAAATTATCTAATCATGTCAGCAAGTAAAAGGGCCATGGGAGCTTAGCTCCTATTCGGCCATTTTTATATCCCTAAGTCCGAGTGGACAGGCTGCTTGTATAGCCACCTTAGGGTGTTCAAATCTTAATATTTTGCTATAGAGCTTAGGTGATTCAGGTTGGTTAATGTAAAGTACATAACTCAAGGTTTACAACGAGCCAAGAATCGTTTTATTTGGATCTGTATTCAAAAAGTTATTGCATTTCAAAAATAGCAAGTTGTCACGCAGGCATAACGGTTTAGCAACTTAGAGCGCTCAAATCTTCATTTTTCTACACAGGAAGTGTTGGGATTATGTTACCACGTTAAAGTACAAGTTTTCTACTTTCCAAAGAGCCCTTTCTCATGCAGTTTGGATCTGGGGTCCGGAAGTTACATCATTTTTGAAATGCAATCTTGTTTATGCGTTTGGTCACGATAGCATTTTCATCTTGCTCAAAAATTAATTTTTACTATATAAACATAGGTGTTCATGTTCACCATGTCAAAGTAGAGGTTACAAACTTTCAAATGCGCTTTGAATCGTTCAAATCCGTGGTGTAAAACTCGAGATATGATTTTTCTAAAACACTTAACCGTTACGAAGTTTCAGCACGTCTTCGAAATTTTGCCTAAGTGTTGCGCGCGGGAGGGGCTCGCCGGAGCGGCGGCGACGCTCACCGGCGACGCGTTCGAGCTCGCCGCAGGGGCCGGGCTTGGCCGCCTGTGCGCGGTTTTTAACGGTGCATCGCTTGGTGGGGGTGGCGAGGCGAGTGGACGAACGGAGCATAGCTCGCGACGGGCTATGGCGGGTGCGGCGGCTCCGGCGTGGGAGCTCGTGCTCGCCAGGGCAAGAGGAAGGAAGCGGTTGGGTCGTAGAGCTTCACCTTCGCACGGAGATGAACGGCGCGGGGTCGGTGCAGGCTGAGGTGGCCCGGAGGTTGCTGGCGTCGGCGAGGTGGCGGGGCTCGGTGGCCGGCGACGAAGAAGACAAGCCGGTTCTTCTCCGTTCCGGCACGGTTGAACCCGGGGAGGGGCAGAGAGGTCCGTTAGGGACTTGCGCACCTTCCGAGTGGCGGTGACACGACATGAGCTCACCCGAGCACCGCTTAATCACGCCGGCCGGCGTTCATGGTGGAGGCGGCGATCCGTGCGGATCTTCGGTGATTGGCGCTCACAGGGGAGAGTAGAGGACCGGAAACCGGGGCTAGAGCTTCTCAGGGACTTGGCGAACGGCTTGCGCGCAAATGGAGGTGTTGAGCTGCGAGAGGGCGGCGCACGGGGGAACGAACCGGACGGCGGCCATGGCGAGTTTCTCCCTCCCGCCATCGACGGCCGAACGAGTACGCTTCGGGGCGAAGTTATCCGGCGATGGACGACGCGTGGGGAGTGCACAGAGCGGCGAGGACGGGCGGTGCCTAACCGGCATGGGCGCCGGCGGCGAGCGCCGCCGGCGGGTGGCCCCGGCCACCGTGCCTTCTCTCGTTCAAAATTTATTCTTCCTATTTACAGTTTTGCCACTGCTGGACCTCTCTGTAAATTGCTCACAGACTTTGATCCTTTTGACATTTTTGCAAACCAAAATTTCTGTGGGTTCTTTGGATTATGTGGAACAACTTTCCTTATAGGCCAAAGTTCAAATTCGAAATGTAAAAATTTATAAAAATTGTTGAACAGGTGCTGTTTCCGCATAGGTTTGGATTTTTCTAGGGATTTGTGCTGCTCCAAAAATTCAGGAAAAATGCTCTAAATTCATGTCTTGATATGTTCTACCAGATTGTGCAAAAATATGGGGTTACTACTTTGGAGGAAATATGAGATCTCAAGAACTAGGGTTTCGGAACGATAAAAACCCTAATTGGCCTTTAGCTTATTATTTCATGTGATCGGGCAATTGTACGTGCAACTCTCCTGTTAGCACAGTAACAGGTGAATTTGGGACACGGGGTGTCACAACAGCACGAGATGATGAGGGCAGTGCGATTGACGAGAGTGATGACGACAGTGAGGAGGACGTCCCGTCGGCCACTACTTCCGCTCCCCGCTATAGCATGCGGATCCCACCTCGGGAGAAAGGCAAGGGCGTGGCAAGCCCCGTTGGCGATGAGAAGAAGATGACGATGATGATGATGAGTGATTCCTTGGGTGTCTCTTTTTAGATGCATTTGTGTGAAGATAAAATGTCATATTGCATTGTTCGTGGTTTCTCTTTTTTACACATAACATGGATGCATAGATAAAGGGAGAGCTCTTCATGATTGGTAACTCAAATGTGCATTTGGTGTTGTAAAGGCCAACCTTTGAAATTCAATTTCATGCACATATTAAGGGGGAGCTCGCTTTTTATCTTTGCTAGTTGAACTTATTGAACTATCTTTTTAGAAATTTGATTGTATTGGCATCAATCACAAAAAAGGGGAGATTGAAAGTGCATCTAGGCCCCTCATTTTATTTTGGATGATTGATATCAATACAATTAAATTTGGACTAATATTTTCATGAGAATGTGTGTAGTGAACATCCAAAGAACATGAAAGCATAGCAAGTATGATCAGAAAGAAGAAAAGAAATGAGAAATGCAATAAAACAAGAAATTGGAGAAGACCTATCTCAAAGCTTGAGCTTCTCGTTTTATCTTTGCTTTGAGTCATAGGGATGCCGTACTATAAAGAGGGATGCAAATCACAATCTTGACAAAGAATGAAGATGCTCACAAAATTCAAGAAAAACCATCTCAAGCCTATTCTTTCGGGACCCATCGGAAGTTTCGGTGTGGTATCGGAAGTTCCAGTAGGCTAACGGAGAGTTTGAGCTCTCCGGAATGCCATACCGGAAGTTCCGGTCCCCGGTATCGGAAGTTCCGGTAGGCTAACAGAGAGTTTGAGCTCTCGGAATGCCATACCGAAGTTCCGATCCCCGATACCGGAAGTTCCGGTAGGCCAACAAAGAGTTTGAGCTCTCGGAATGCCATACCGGAAGTTCCGGTCCCCGATACCGGAAGTTCCTCGTAGGCTAACAGAGAGTTTGAGCTCTCCGGAATGCCATACCGAAAGTTCCGATAGGACACCGGAAGCTCCGGTGCGGCCCCGTTTTCAAACCCTAAACCTACGTACCGGAAGTTTCGGTACACCACCGAAGTTCCGGTGCGGGCCGAAATCCAGATCTAACCCCAATCCGACCATACCGGAAGTTCCGATATGCCATCGGAAGTTCCGGTGCGGGTCGTTCGGACAGAGCCAACGGCTCTTTTTGGAGCTGTGGTATATAAGTCACACTCCACCCCTCACTCACTCTCTCTTGCACATTCCGAGTTCCAATACACTTGAGCCACACTCCACTCACTCCAAATCCTCTCCAAAAGCAAAATTTTCATCCTTGAGCTAGGATTCGAGTGAGAGACTTTAAGCAAGAGATTGAGAGACTTGATTCCATTCTTGAGCATCTTCACTCCTGTCAAGCTTGCGATTTGGATTTGTTACTCTTGGAGCTTTGAGCTCCTAGACGGCTAGGCGTGCTCGTGAGCTCCCAACTTGTGTGGTGACGCCCGAGAAGTTTGTTTTACCCTTCCCGAAAGGGACTTTGATAGTGGAAAACTCAAGCTCAACCTTGGTGGTGACTTGAGGGAGAAATAGGGTTGAAAGAAACCCGATCCTTGGTGGACTTTCTCAACGGAGACGTAGAGTCCTTGGTGGGCTTGAACTTGGGTGGAAAATCCGTGTCTCGTGTGCTCCCTCTTTTACTTAAGCGCTTTGTTGTTTACTTTACTAGGTTGCTTGTTAGTTTCCCTTTGCGCTTTTAAATTCCTAGAATTGCATAGGGCTGTGCTTTCCTTCTTGTAATCACGAGAATTGTCTAGGGTTTAATTCCGCAATTTTCACCCTCGCACCGGAAGTTCCGGTACTTTACGTTTTTGTCTTAGTCTTATTTTGCAGAAATTTTTAGGATCGCCTATTCACCCCCTCTAGGCGACTTTCAACATCCTGCAGGAGAAACCCAAATGCATGACATACGCATCATTTAAGAAAACGTATGACCACCTTTCACGAGATCACCATAGATATGAGTCGGGTCCACGCGTCGAGTGTGGGTTCCCCTTGCAACCACGAGTACGTCGGATCCAAGGATAAACAACACACTCTCCGTCTATTCACAAACCCGTGCATCCACCGTGATCGACACTTAGCACAAAGGGTGGAGAGACCGTCCAACACTATGACTCTAAAGTTACATCAGTTTACCAACTCCCATACGAAGGTATGCATTTGGTACACAACTCAATACTTGCTCGCGGAGTCACAACGAACGGTCCTCGACCGACACGCACGGGGCTATGGCGAGCAAGGGCCAACCTTGTCACCGCATTCCTACACATGCACTTCCCCGTACGGTCTCCAATTTAATCATGTGAGGGTAACAATATTTGAATCCCTAGACCGGGTGGTCTCCAAACCACTCGGTGTTGCTACCGATGACTCCATTAAGCATAGCATACTAACGAAAAAGGATTATGCCTAGCCAAAACCATAGGAATAGGGATCTAATGCAGCTAGGTTACGATCAACTCCTAAATGTAAATGCACAAGTACATAAACATAGACTTGAGTGAATTAAAAGACCAAAAATTAAGCAATTAGGATTATGCTCTGGGGCTTGCCTTGGTTCGGGTCGTAGTTAGCACACTCAATGGAATTCAATTCATCTTGCTGCCCTTCTTGATTCTCGCCTTCGTCGGGGTTCCTATATGAATGCAATGCGATGCGTGAGTATGAATGTATACACAAATATTTAGTTCATAGAACTTTCTCAATAATGAAATCTAATGCAAGATTTGCATAAAATAAACATGTTCATGTGGGGATGAAGATGCTTGCTTATGATGATAATTTATATGGATATGTCATGGGGACAACCTTCTAATTAAAAGAAACATAAACTATGTAACATAAAACATGAATATATACTTAGCAAGTAATATGGCATTGCAATTTGAACAAGGCACATGAATAAAATGAAATAACCATTTAGGAATGCTTGCTACCATGATTATGAGAATATGGTAGATATGTACGTGAAATGATAAACAAATATTGCATGACCTAGGCATAGCACTACATGGCAGTTATGATATGCACATCTTACACTTAGCAAACCTTAAGCAATGAGTGCTGCCCTGTTCAGGTCATGTATAACCTTGTAAGAATATGCTACATGGCAGGATGGTATACACTTATAAGCAAGAATGAAAATCATTATATAACACTTAAACATGGCAAAATGCCTATATGTCATTTTTATGCACATTTCATCACATCATCTCATGAATGACCATTAAGCATAAAAATACTCCAAAACCAGATTCTTATGATGATCATAACCATTTTCATGATTGAGCACCAGAAGCAAATAGATCTCTTTTCAATCCTTTCTTAAAATAAGCACTTCTCCCTTTTATACCAATAACTATGGCAATCATTCTTTGGAAAATGCTATACTTTAAATGATGTAACATAACAGATCCACTAACATAACATTTACGTTAAAATATATTTTGGCTCATGATTGAGCACCATAAGAAAATAAATGGATATTTAAATAGGCATTTTCTTATTAAGCAATGGTAGTACTTTAAACACTATATGAACATAATATAACCAAAATGATGCCAATATGATCAAATGCAGAATACTTATGCAAAATATGGTGGAACATGTCAAGTAAGAGTGATAGGACCAAATTTGGTGAAGATCTACTACTTAAAACATTTAATTTATGGTCATTTTAGTGCTTAGCGTGATAGCATCTTAAAGTACTTGTCGGTGTTCGAACCACCGGCGGTAGAATTTGTCCCGGGGATCACACGTTTTAGACCGGATGGTGCACAAGGGAAGACACGTCGAGTTTAGGCTGGTTCGGGAAAGCTCCCTACGTCCGGCGGGGGGGGGTGTCACGGCGTCGTGTTCCTTGCGCCAAGGTGGAAATGCGAGTACGTAAGAGGGGGAGAGGAGAGTGCTCCAAGTCCCGTGCGAAGGGTGGTGTGTTTTTCGAGTGTCTCGGGAATGTGATCGTCTCTATCATACCGTGCGTATGTGAGTCCTGTCCCGCCTCGCGCGTGAGGAGGGCTCGCACCCCTTTATAGTTACAGGGGTGGAGCTCGAATTACGAGAGAGAGAGAGAGAGAGAGAGAGAGAGAGAGAGAGAGAGAGAAAGTTGGTCGAGCTTCGGTGTTGTCCAATCGGTCTTCTCGCCGTACATTCCGGCAGGGTTGATCGGGCGGTCGCGTCGTCCCTGCAGCGGCGAGTACCGGGGTGGAGTGTTCCGCAATTGGAGGAGCTGCGGGCGGCGCTGTTTGCGAGTGGTTGAATTTGGACAAGCCATACTCGTAATTTTCTCGTCGGGTGTAATGATGATTCGGATATCGTTGAGGTACGAGAGCGGTTCTCTTCGTGACTCGAGCGTGTAGGGGAAGGTCGTGCGGGACGGAGCGTAACTCGAGCTTGACCTCGAGTTACACCTGTTCGACGGGTGTGACGGGGAGGGGGGGTCGTACGCCCGTACGTCGGTATGCGGTGGTTCCTCCCGGAGCCTGCGGTCCACGCCAACTCCTGCCGGGCAACGAGAACGGGACGTCCCGTCGGCGTGCCCCGATGGGAGCAGGTGGCGGCAGGAGGGATGGGCCCGGGCCTCCCTCCAATGATTTCCGAGTCAAGCCCACATGGGCGCCCGGGCGGTTGGGAATTAATGTGGTCGGTGGTCGAGTCACGAGGTCAAGTATGAGGGTCAAGCGACCAAGGTCGTGCGGGACGGAACCCCTCGACCAAGGCGTCATGGTCGTGCGAGGCGGACGTCCTTGAGTAAGGTGCCTCGGATCGTTTCCTGGCTGGCTCGTACGGGTGTGGGTCAGCCTGCGGTGATGATGTGGTCGTGTCAACCCTCCGTCTAGTGGGTCCGGATGCTGCCACGTTGTCGTATACTTGCCTTATGGGTATACGAGATGATGAAGGAATGGATACGCAGAGACATGGTGACAAATTAAGGAAGATAAAGATGATGGCGATAGACAACAAACTGGTTTTCGACCGGTCCGGAATATCGGAAGATTCCGTATACCGGTATGGAAACAAGGCGGATACTAAGACCGGTGTACAATAACTTGAGGAGCAAGTTATTGAGCGATTTGTAGTCTGATTAGGACTCCGAATCAATAAAGAAAGTTAGAAATAGAACTCCATATATGTAATCCGTGTAATTGACTAGGACTCGCATGTAACCCCGACTCCCCGGATATATAAGGCGGAGCAGGGACCCCCGAAAATCTCTAAGATCTTGCAATTAGCAAATCGCTAAAGGCAATACATAACATACAAGACGTAGGGTACTACTCTCGATCCGAGGGGCCCGAACCTGTCTAAAACGCGTGTTCCTGTGTGTTCTCTGTGTTGCACCATCGAATTCCACGCTCGTGAGGGACCGGGTAGTACTAGTGCCGAGTTTAAGACTCGACATTTGGCGCGCCGAGCGGGGGTCCCGACGAGTTCTTAGGGAGTTTGATGGCTTCTTCGTTCGACATCGACTTCGAGCCCGGCTTCAAGATCCACTTCGGATCCTTAGACTTCGAAGCCGATTCCGTCGGAAAATTGTTTTTGACGAATCCGACTCGTTGCCGGGCCGCAGCTTCTAAAGCGCGATCACCTGCCACGGTTGATGCCTTTGACTCGGAATTTAGCGGATCCGACGCAGCTTTAGCGTGAAACATTAGACCGCTCGCGCCTCGGATCGGTGTCCGGTCTCGCAGCGATAAGGCGCTCTGCCGAGCTTGATAATGACTTCGAAGAAGGATCTCCAGCCTTCTTCCAAGTATTTATGACATGTCCAGTTCTTCAACAACTTACCCTCGAGGAGGCTGCTGCTGAAGCAGCCAGGATGGCAGAAGACGAAGCTAATAATCGTCAACGCGAAGACAATGAAGCGGATGGACATGAACGACCTCCGCAACCTTCAGCTGCGAATCATCGCGCAAACGTTGTCGGTACTAGTCGGGAGGGAGGAAGCGTTCTGCGATCGCTCCCCCGCTACCGGACCGTTATCGGGGCACTCCGGAGACCTGGAGGAAAACTCTCCAGGATATAACAATCGACGGGGATGTCGCAGTGGAAGGCGCCATCGATTTTCCAGCCGAGCATTGAATTTAAACTCCATGGAAGTGGAGATGAATGGCGCCCGAGTCTTCACATCGCCGCTCACAATATCGTGGGAGTAAAGCAAATTCTTGAGACAATACCGGAAGAAGTTTTCAATGCTACGCTAGGATTGCGGCGCGCGCTGAATTTGGTAGACGCGGCAGCACTACAAACAAATCAGCTCGTCCATGATCGAGCGGAATCCTCTAGTCGCTCGCGTTCCCACTCGGAGCGGCCGGCAAGGGCTCGATCCGAAGGAGCTTCCTCCGGTGGAAGGCTTGGACCCCGGCACACCCCAATCCCGGATGCACATGAACGGGCTCCGGATCAAGATTTGCGTGTACCGCTCAATGGTAATCGTGACGTTCGAAACGTGCTGATCGATCGCCATGCGAGAGAGGGCAGAGGAGCGCAGAAGACATGAAGAAGATGAGAGGCGACGGATTGGTCATGTTGATAATCGTCCACGGGATCTTGCCCCGCCACGATCGCGTTTGAACAATTCGCCACGTCACGGGTCGGATGCTTCAGCGCCGCCCCGGTGGAAATTATCCGCGCAATGATACTCGAGGGCATAGTAATAGGCATGCTCATCGGGATGAACGGCCCGGAAGGGATGATCGTCGTGACACTAGAGACCGAAGAGGACGAGATAACCGGGACAGAGACGTCGAACCCGGCGCATTGACAATGATCGTCAAGCGGCACCTCCGCCTCCACCTCCATCACAACATGAAGAACCAGCGAACAATGATCGCCAAGTGGCGCCTCCAC
This sequence comes from Chloris gayana, assembly GCA_031894775.1. Classification (NCBI taxonomy): domain Eukaryota; kingdom Viridiplantae; phylum Streptophyta; class Magnoliopsida; order Poales; family Poaceae; genus Chloris; species Chloris gayana. Next base: position 53,016 of record JAUNZO010001751.1, read on the forward strand.
CTCCGCCTCCGCCTCCTTCACGGCACGCGAGCCGGTGAATAATGATGGTCGGGGTGGTTCGGGAGATAGGTATCAAGATGATCGCTATTACGACTATTCCGACGATGACAGGGATCGCAATTATCGACATCGTCCTAGCCGTCGATCTCCGTCACCGGTGCTGGACCGGTCTAGAAGATGATGAATACTCCGTAATCCCCGCTTTCACGCGAGATTTACGCATCCGCAAATACCCCGGGGATTTAAGCCCGGGGCCATTGACAAGTATGATGGAAAAGCACCTCCCGCTGAGTGGCTTCGTATGTACACCACCGCTATTCGGTCGGCAGGAGGAGATACGTTCGTGCTAGCTAATTATCCGCCGATGTGCATGGAGCAGGCTTGACGCTTGTGGTTGCAATCCCTACCCGAGAGATCCATCTCTTCTTGGGGAGACCTCACTAAAAAGTTCGTAGAAAACTTCCAGGCGACTTGTGAGAAGCCGGGGAATTACTTCGACCTCAACAGCTGAAGCGAAGCCCGACGAGACCCTCACCGACTTCATCAGGCGTTTCGCAATAAGAAGGCCTTAATCCCCAATGTTCCCGATCAGCAAGTAATTGCTGCGTTTCAAGCTGGCGTCCGAAGTGAAGCGTTGGTTCACAAGATTGAAAGGCGAAATCGGAACCTTACCATGACGGCGTCGAGTGCTTCAAGATAGAAGACGATTATGCTACCGGTGAATCGAACGTGGTCAATTTGCGCGGGAACAAAGGGAAGGAACCGAAGCATGACCAAGGCAACCAGTCTGGATCCAAGAACAACAATAAGCGCAAGGCTGATCACCTTGTTGCAGCTGTCGACCAGCCTCATGGAGGAGACCGGCCGGCACCTCCTAAGAGAGGTCCAAGAGAACGATTGTCGTTTGAGACACTTCTAGATGGCCCTTGCATGATCCATAATGGGAATCATAAAGCTAAGGAGTGCTTCCTGTTGAGGCCATTTGCTCATTTTGCCTTGAAGGTTGCACCCCGATCCGCCACAGGAATCGGAGGGATGACAAGGGAAAGGATAAGGAGCGCGACGACAATGAGGATGACGAAGGCTTTCAAGAACCAGCTCGAGAGGTGAACATGATCTATGGAGGCCCGAATGCATATGAGTCAAAGCGGAAGCAAAAGTTGACATTCCGGGAGGTTAACGCTGTTGCTCCCGCCACTCCCGAATATCTTCGGTGGTCCGAGGTGCCCATCACATTCAGCAGGGCGGATCATCAAGAGGTATTGCCGAAGGCTGGTAAATATCCACTCATCCCGGCCCCATTGTTCACAAGGTGCGACCGAAGAGAACTTTCATTGATGGAGGGAGCTGCCTGGATATCTTATTTGCTAAAACTCTGCCGCGAGCTTGGCCTATCTCGTAGCTGATTTGGAGCGCAGCGTTTCACCGTTTCATGGTATAATACCCGGGCGGAATAGTTACCCCTTGGGGCAGATTTCTCTGCCGGTGACTTTTGGGACAAAGGAGAACTACAGGAGGGAGAATATTATCTTTCGGGTGGCTGACATAGAATCGGCGTATCATGCTATACTCGGAAGACCGGCTCGGCAAAATTTATGGCCATCCCAAATTATCAATATTTGATGTTGAAGATGCCTGGGCCAAATGGGGTCCTGTCTGTTCCGGGTGATATCAAGACCGCTTAAGCTTGTGAAGTACATAGCACAGAGTTGGCCTCTCGGGCCAATTCAGAAGTTGAACGCCGAGAGATCGGGGAAGCAGCTGAAGCTCCGGAAGTACAGGCAAGATTAGAAGATGAAGTTCCATCTAAGAAGGTTGCAAAGGAGAAACTAAAAGCCGATGCGGTGGTTTCCAAGACTCGTCCAGACTTGATGAGTCGGACTCCTCCAAGGTCACCCATATAGGGGTTGACTTTGGGGATAAATAGGAAAGCGCGCTCATTCTTTTCCTCCAGGAAAATAGGGATATCTTCGCATGGCAAGCTTCCGACATGCCGGGTGTTCCTAGGGAGAAGATTGAGCACGCATTGTTAGTGCGTCCCGATGCGAAGCCGATAAAACAAAAGCTCCGGAGGTTTGCTCAAGACCGTAAGGAGGCCGTCAAGAAAGAGATAACTAGGTTGTTAGCACCTAAGTTAATTAGGGAGGTGTATCATCTAGATTGGCTTGCCAATCCAGTCCTTGTACCGAAGAAGAATACTAAAGAATTAAGAATGTGCGTTGATTATACCGATCTCAACAAAGCTTGCCCCAAAGACCCTTTCGCGCTGCCTCGAATTGACCAAGTTGTTGATTGGACCGCTGGCTGCGAGCGTCTTTGCTTCCTTGATGCTTATTCAGGGTATCATCAAATACCGCTGAGGGTTGAGGATCAAATAAAGACCACGTTTATCACCCCTTCGGAGCATACTCGCTACACGACTATGCCATTTGGATTGAAAAATGCCGGAGGTACATATCAGCGCGGCACACAACGTTGCTTGGATTCGCAATTGGGAAGGAATGCTGAAGCTTATGTTGATGATATAGTGGTGAAATCTCGAAAACCGAAGATCTTCTCTCCGACCCGGCAGAGACCTTCGATAATCTGCGGAATTTTTCCATGAAGCTAAACCCGGAAAGTGTGTGTTTGGGGTTCGTTCGGGAAGTTACTCGGGTTATCCGGTATCATGGAGAGGCATTGAAGCTAACCCGTAAAAAATTCGGACGATTGTTAACATGAAACCCCCGAGTTGCTTGAAGGATGTACGAAGTTGACGGGCAGTATGGTGGCTCTCAACCGTTTCATTTCAAGACTGGGAGTACGTGGACTTTCGTTCTTCAAGTTACTCAAAAAGCAAGATAAATTTGAATGGACTAATGAAGCACAAGCTGCACTTGATCAACTCATGGAGTATCTTAGTAACCCTCCGTATTGGTGCCTCCAGAACCGGACGAAGTGATCCAGATTATATATCTCTCGGAACAACCCATGTGGTGAGCACGGTTCGGCGGTTGACCGGAAGGAAGAAGGACACCTGCAATTGGTGCAGCATCCGGTGTATTTTGTAAGTGAAGTTCTTACCGAATCAAAGATACAATATCTCCAGTTGCAAAAGTTAATATATGTTGTAGTGATAACTTCTCGGAAGTTGAAGCATTATTTCCAAGCGCATCCCATTGAGGTTAAGACTGGGTTTGCCATTGGAGATATTGTCCGAAACCGAGAAACGGTTGGCCAAGTTGCTAAGTGGGCTATAGAGCTTGGCCAATATGAAATTACGTTTTCTTCGCGAACGGCTATTAAGGGACAAGCATTTGCTGATTTCATAACGAGTGGTTAGAGATACAAGTGCCGTAGGTATTCAAACGTTGGAGTATTGGGAGATGTTCTTTGATGGGTCCCTGCAGCTTTCGTGCGCGGGGCTGGGGTTGTACTTCTCACCCCGTAGAAGGAACCACTCGGATATGTGTTACAAATGCATTTCCGAGCCTCAAATAATACTCGCAGAATATGAAGCTTTGCTTCATGGGCTTAGAGTAGCCATTTTGCTAGGAGTCCGACGATTGGACATATATGGTGATTCAATGTTAGTGATAAGCCAAGTTAACAAGGCGTGGGACGCTCATGATGATCATATGATCGCTTACCGTCAAGAGGTTCGGAAGCTTGAAGATAAATTTGATGGTTTGCGATTTTCTCATATACTCGCGCGGAAATAACTCTGCTCGCGGATGAGTTGGCTGGACCGGGGTCTTCACGACAAGCGGTTCCTCCCGGCGTTTTTCTTCAAGTATTGGATAAACCATCTATGAAGACGGAGCGCAAGGCTACTATTACAGAGATCGTGGATGAATCGGTCTTAAAGAGTCGGGAGGAGAAAGCAGTCTTGAAGGACCAGTCGATGATGTGATCTTGCCGTGAAAAGATAATAGGCGAAACCAACGTTGATGATGTTCAGCCACCGGATGTTATGATTATTGATTCTGATTGGCGTACTCCGTACCTTGACTATCTGCAGTCCGGTAAAACTCCGGAGGATAAAGTGGAGAAGCAAAGATTAGAGGTTTGATCCCGCAGTTATTTAATTCTCGAAGGAGAATTATATAGACGTGGAACTAATATCTTAATGAAATATGTATCGGTTTCGATGGCATTCAGTTGCTTGAAGACGTGCACAAGGGAATTCGTGGGAATCATTCTTCTTCAAAAACACTAGTTGGGAAGATATTCGGACAAGGATTTTATTGGCCTACTCGCGACGGATGATGCGCACGGAGTGGTCAAGAATTGTCAAGGATGTCGGCTTTTTGCAAGACAGACCTCATACTCCGGCTCCGGCTCATGAGTTGCGCTTGATCCCAATGACTTGGCCTTTTTCTACTTGGGGGCTGGATATAGTTGGGCCTTTCAAGCGGGCACTAGGAGGATTTACGCACATTTTTGTGGCAGTAGATAAGTTTTCCAAGTGGATCGAGGCTGAAGCGAGTTACTAGTACAACTACAGCTCGAGCGATCAAGTTTTTGCGAGAACATCTTCGTACGTTTTGGGGTCCCATACAGTATTATTACTGAGAGTTTAGGGATTAAGGTACAATATGCGTCGGTATCACACCCGCAAAGCAATGGACAAGTGGAACGAGCTAATGGAATGATTTTGACCGGTCTTAAACCAAGAATTTTTGACCGATCGAAGCCATATGCAGGAAAGTGGGTTAAGGAATTGCCCTGGGTGCTTTGGGGGTTGCGCACTAATGTTAGCAAAGCTACAGGGCAGTCTCCTTTTTCTTTGGTGTATGGATCCGAAGCCATGCTACCTACAGAAGTGAATATGGTGTCAGCTCGGGTACGATACTACGATGAAGAAAAATATGATGATCAACGTCAGGTTGAACTGGTTGCTGCGGAAGAATTGAGGGATCAAGCTATGATTCAAGCTGCTAAATATCATCGGGGATTGCATCGTTATCATGATCGTAATGTTCGCACATGGGAGTTCCAAGTAGGAGACTTGGTTCTTCGGAAGATTCGATCTAACAAGAACAGGCATAAGTTGTCACCAGTCCGGGAAGGACCTTTTTGGTTAAATCGGTCTCCGGACCGGAGGCTTATAGGCTTATGACCCTGGAGGAAGAAGAAATCCCAAATTCCTGGAACATTGATCAGCTTCGTCGTTTTTATACTTAACGAGTATTTCTTGTAAAGTTTTTCATATTATAATAAAGTAATTTTATCTAATGATAATGTGTTTGTTTTTTGTGTCTCCATACTTTAATTTTGAATTAAATTATTGAGCCAGGGGGCTGCTATGTTAAGAGCAATTCGTGATATTTTGCTATTCTTAAATAATAAGACCAGTCATTTAGTTGACAGATTGTCTGTGTTAAGAGCGGTCTATTTAAATTTAAGTTTAAGACTGGTATATTCAGGAAAGGATATTGTATAGCATTCTTTCTTATGAATACCGATTGGTAGGCTGTTGTGTTAAGGACAATCTGTGAAATCTTAAAATCCTACAAACTAGCTTTTTTGCTTATGTTACATGATCTTGTTAAAGTAAGCTATAATTATGAATTGTGATCTCGTGCTGATTAAGAGCTAGAGTTTGATCATAATTATTTAGTTGAAATAACCATCATGTCCTAGGTAAATAAGTTAGTAAGTATGATGGTGAAACCAAGTATTCATATAGAAAAGAAAAGTGACTGGTATTTAAAAATAAATAATGTGATGATCAAGATGTTTGATTACAAAATGGCCCTATTACAAAATCTTCTAAGCAGGACCGCTGGAAGTACCGGTATCACCGGTCTTAGGATTTCTTCAAGTCTATCATCCAGCGTTTCTTTAGAATCGAAGAAGATACTCGGTAAATCCCTATCAAGATCTTCGAAGGCATCTTCTATTGATCGCTTAGCGGAGGTTGCTGCGTCCCGAGCATCTTGGTCCAGAGCAAAAGCTGCTGGCGCTATGTTTAGAGGGACACCTGTTGGATCAAGAGGAACATCTTCCACCAACTCGAAACGGTGCCAATGAGTGAGTTCTTCAGCTCATTAAACCGGTCTTCGTAGTCTCAAGGTGGGCGCCATCCTTGATAAAATTGAAATCACATTCTTCGACCGGAGTCCAAGACCGGATTATAGCGGCGATGTTTCCTCCTCCCGCTGCAGCAACCATCCTTGAATGTTCTTTGATTCTTCTAGGGATTGCCCGGATGGCGGACTCGAGGTCTATCTCATTGGGATCAAAAGTTTGACCGCCATTGAGATATTCCGGAGTGCGCACTGTACCTGCAGTAAGTTCTGAAAAAACAAGCAAAAATTTAAGAGAAAGATATTGCTGAAGACCAGTATTTTCAAAAGGATGTCATAAGAGTGAACAAGAAAGATGGGACTTACGCCCGTGCCCGATCTCAGCAGCTCCGAATCTGCCCTTGATGTTCGTATTAGATTCTCTCGGCTTGGCTTCGATTTTCAGCAAACGCTGAATTTCGCGATCTTTTACCCGGAGAGCAAGTTGAGCGGATTCTTGGGCAGTCCTCGTGGCGCTCTCCTTGCCCGCTTGTGCTGATTTTGCTGCTTCTAAGGCTTCAGCTAGTTCAGCCTTCAAGCGAGCATTCTCGATATCCAGCATCTTATTGGAGCGAAGTGTTTGAGCTAAGATACTATCTTTGGCAGTAAGCTCGCCTTCAAGTTCTCCAATCCGCGCCGCCTGTTGCTCTTCGACACGAGAACCCTCTTCAAGTGCTTGCTCTTGAGCAGCTGCCTTTTCAGTAAGGACTTCTTCAGCTTTTTTGTGAGCAGCAACAAGGCTCTCGAGCGCTGAAATCAAGAGTGGGATTGGTCGGGAAGGGAGGCAGCCGGGAAAAATATGGAATATATAGGAAAAATCTAGAATATTACTCCGATTAACTTGACGGAGCTCGATGATTTCTTGTCTGGCGCTCTTCCATCATTCGATGGGTGTTTTGCAGATTTGCCTCTCTTTTCTCGAAGATCATTTTCCTTGGCCTTTAGACCGGCGATCCGAGATTCCAGTTCAACCAATCGTTCTCGATTGGTGCAGAGCTCCTCTTGTAAGCGGGCGATGATAGCGGTTTTGGCTTCGTAGCTTTTGAGGAGAACCTAAGGAGAAGATTGAGAGAGTTAATAATGAAAATGCAATTGCCTAGAGAAATTTTTGGAGTAGAGGATATACCCGACCAGATTCCGAGAAATTCTTTAAGGCCTCTTCTTCTTGGAGGGCGTCCCATTGAGCTGTTGCGGTAAATGTTCCGCTCCGCTCGAACTATCCACCTCCGCGTCTCCAACTACCATTTTAGCCAGCTTTGGTTCTCCAGGATTTGCGTGTTGTCCTAGGCCGGCGAGGAATTTCTTCCGTCCATACCGGTCCCGGTGATAGCTCCGGCGGAATTTGGAACAAGGTAGCTTGGGGAGGAGGATTACCGGAAGATGGGCTTTCGACAATGGTAACCTCGCTCTTCGGTGTCTATATGCGAGGCGGCAGGGAGTTCCTCCGTGGATGCCGTACTCGAGTTCCCGTGATTGAAGCAGTAGGAGCGGAAGCGGGAGCACTACCGGTCGAGAGAGGAAGAAGCAGGAGCGGTACTGGTTTGAGAAGCGCTAGGAGCAGGACCGGTCCGAGATGCGCCGGGGTAGAGATAGAAACACCACCGGCAGGAGTTGTTGAAGAAGCTTTATTTCTTAAAAAACTAGCTATGCTAGCTTGGAAGTTCGAAGGGATCCTGTAAGAAAGCGGTTGTAATAAGACCGGGGCAAGGAGCTTTGGCGGTTGGTTCAATTCGGACAAAATTATTAGTAATATAAGAGACTTACGAGGAAGCCTTCTTGAAGCCGGTGGAGGTCTTGATCTTCTTGGGTGGGCCTTGCGTGTCCCCACCACTTCTTTCTGCAGATCCTTTTTCCGCAGGATTGGTTTGCGGAGTTGGAACTGCCTCTACAAAGATCACTAGGACCGGTCCGGTAGCCATACCGGGACCTTTTGGGGACTTTGGATAAGGGATCAACCAAGGAAGGAGTACCTTGAGTTTTCCCCAATGAAGCTTCGAGAATGGCCGGAGCCGCTCGGCGATCCTTTTCGACGGCTTCTTCTTCTCGTCGTCGATCTTCAAGGTTTTGTGCCTCCGAGCGAGTATCGCTAGGAGCAGCGGAAGAAGTAGCAGGTCTGCCAATGGTCAAGGAAGTAGTACGTTTTCTTGTACTAGGTGCTTGAACCACGGTCCCGGACTTGGTGATTTTTGGAGCAATGTCGGGAGGTAGAGGAAAGGACCGGTCTGAAGGCCTCCGAGTCGGACCGGCTTGAACAGCCAGGGGAGCGGTATTATTGGCATAATCTTCTCCCCAAGTGTCATTGGGAGGAAGAGGAGGGTGACTCCTGTAGTTGTCCATTTTCTGCAATTGTAAATATTGAGTTTTCGTAAGAAAATGATGGTAACAAACGACAAAGATTTGAAGAAACAGAAAGAGATACTTACAGTGGTCGCGAGGATTGCATGAGCTGAAGGCCGGACCCACTCTTGTGCATCCGGATAGATCTGGTTTTGGCTGGAGCATTTGCTTGATGCGAGCTTCTAATCGCTCTTTGTCGTGAAGCTGGGTTCCATCCAAAGGCATAGCGGTATCTTCGTCGAAGCACCAAGCTGGGTGCTCTTGCCTTTTGAGAGATTGAACTCCCCGCACTATGAAGCTCCGGAGAACTATCTCGGCGGTAACACCTCCGACGTCGTTCAAGTATCTAATGCAAGCTAGGAGCGCGAGAATTTCGTTGTCTTCTTTGAGCTTTTCCCTAGTCTCTGCGGTAGGGAAATTCTTAGCTATCTTAGCGCCGAAGACAGGAAGTGCTGGCTGAGGATCGTCACGGAAAAACCATCCGTTTTTCCAATGGGCTATGCTCTTGTTCAAGGACAGAGAAAAATATTCATCTACGCTCCAAGCATTGGATTCCTACTCCGCCAACCGCAGCTTGGCGGTCCGATGAAGGAAGTGGGCGAATTTGGAACAGTGCATTGGAATAGCTTGAAGTGGGGGAGAACTCCAAGGAAAGCTTCACACAGGTGGATGAAAAAAGCAATTTGTAGGATGGTGTTAGGGTTGAGGTTCACTAACTCCCATCCGTAAAAGAAAAGAAGTCCTCCGAAAAAGGAACAAGCAAGGGAGATCGAGGCCGCGAAGGAAAAAAGCCTTGAAAACTAACCGTTGAGAATCATCTATTCCCCATAGGATTTGGCCAGGGGAAGGGACGCTCCAATTCAGGATGGGTTGAGGAGGAAGATATCCGTCACGAACCGCCTCATTGAGGGAGGTTTCGGTGACCTTGCTGTTACCAAGGTCTTGGATACCAAAAGGAAGCCGATCGCGAGGAACGAGAGGAAGAAGACGCGGGGACGGCGGTGGATTTCTTCTTGCCCATCTTGAGAGATGGAAAAGGAAAGCTTGAGATTGGTTTATGTGGAAGAAGAGAGCAAAAGAACAAAGGCGAATGGCGGGCGCGTATGAGCTTTCGGGAGCGGGGTTGACCTAGGTCGACCTTTCGTCTCTTTTTATAGACACTGGGATGGGCCCGGGGCTGAAAAGTTATTGGGCTATTTTGAGAGGCCCGATGGATTTTTATTGTTAATAACCTATGTTGTAACTATGCAATTATGACCTAACGGCCATAAGGAAGTTAATGATCTGTTATTTGCATTAATTATGACTTAACGGTCATAAGAATAAGCCGTCGTGCTTTTGTGAAAGTAAAAGCGGTCCGAAATATGGGAGTTTTCGGATGGAAATTAAAGCAATACTGAGTTTTATAATTCAGTAGTAAGAAAGAGTTAAATTTTACATAACTCGGTGATAAAAGATGCCTTAGGTTGTGGGTGTTAATCATCCGGCTGATTATAGGCTTTGGAGACTCGAGTCGCTGTGAGAATATAGGGAATAAACCGGTCCGATCAACCAGAATTTTGGTTCTTAGTGAAATTTTCACTAAACGGATTATGAGTTCAGGCTGATTGAGACGGTCCGTTATGTGAAACTGGTGTAAATATCCAGGAGATATGAAATTCTGACCAGTATAACCGGTCCGAAAAATATGTTCTTGGCAAAAATTGCTGAGAGGAATGTGATTTGATGGGAAATAATAAAGCACAGTCTCTCAAGAAAGACTCTTGCATTATTTGCGATTCTCAAATGATACAAGAGTCGGGGCTATACCTAATTAGGTGCACCTGACCGGTGCACCATGTACAAGAGCGGTCCGTAGAGATCTTGGAAGTAGAAAAAGATAGAAATTGAAAGGAGCGGTTTGTAGAAATTGCATATTAAAGGAAATAATAAAGAATCAACTAGTGGACTCTTGCATTATTTGAAAGGAGTTCAAATGTCCAAGAGTCGGGGCTATACCCAATTGGGTGCACCTAGTCGGCGCACCGTGAGAAGAATTGTGACATCCCCTCCGGGACACCCGGGAATCGGTACGAGAGGGACACTCGACGAAGCGAGTTACAACAGAAACATCATATCATACAAGCCGAATATATACATCATGGTATAATACAACCAGGTTTTCAAAATACAAACATTCGTGCAGCGGAAATATAACATTATTGAAGTTTAACAACCTACGAGTATTCAGCGGAAGCTTGTACTATTATACAACAAAAGACCTCTCAACAATTAACGTGATGTACTCGAGCCCGTCGTACACCACGGTCCTTCCTCTTCACGACGTGGGGATACGTTCCTACCGGAGGGAACCTCCCTCGAGACACTCGCTCCTCTTCCGGGAAGCTACCATACAAGTCATGGTAGTACGACTCGTTCCCCGAAAGATAACGAACAAACCCCGAGTATTCTAATACTCAGCAAGACCGACCCGTCAACATGGCACGCTAAGGCCGACGCCTAGTATGCAAAGGCTTTCTGGTCGTGGGGTTTACTCCTTTGCGGAAACAACATTAAAAAGGGTGGATCCTTACTTTCAATATTTTAGCTCGGTATTAAGTTCATTAGCCTTGACATTTGCAGCCTATTACTATTGCAATCAAGTTTGCAAGACAAGATAAAATAGATCATTACTCCTTTCATCTCTCATCTTCATCTTCCATATAATTTACTACGATGTGACGAGCTAACCAAGCGGTACTCATTACTGCGAGGGACAGCGATTCGAATCGATTTATACCAGCTGGCAAAACCCGACTACACGACGTATACGCACCGCACCGATCGTATACGACAACCTTTCCCGCTAGCACCTGACGGAAGACTAGCCATTTCCAACTCCCCGGAGTATGGCGACTCCACGACTTCCTTCGTGGCGGACCCATCTCCCTCCCGTGAGACTAACCTCTCACTAACAGCCGGTAAAAGAGAGCCGGCTACGCTACATCTCTCGGGGCGATAGGGTACATCATCTTGCTGGGCCTATAATACCAGCATGTAGTACGTTCAAACTTGTTCAACTAAGCCGACAACGGTACGGTCCTTGACCGACTCGGACGGGGCTACCACCTTGCAAGACCTCATCTTCGTCTTGCCCTTTCTCCTACGGGGCCCGTCCGGTCTCAACTTCATTAACACTCTCTTCATCTTTAGTGTTAACACCTCAATCCTTAAAGCCTCCATGCTTTAAGATTCCCTAAAACATCTACCGTTGCGACTATGAATTAAGCCTAGCTTCTATTGAGCTACCCGTACCAAGTATAGAATAAACAAACGGAAACCTACCATAATGCAACTAGGGTATCAATCATCCCCGAACACCTAATGCACAAACATAATTGTACTATGTGATAAAATAAAATATTTAAAAACATAGGTAGGATGCACCAGGGCTTGCCTTGATACGAGTCGGTGTTAGCTTCCTCGGCGTGCGGGTCGACTTCAAGATTCCCGTCTCCCGACTCGACCTCGGTGGAACCTCGATCACTTCGAACCTAGGTCGACGAACAATGCGTTGCGAATCACAATCATGCATGCATGAATGTATATGATATGATCATGCAAGGAAGGTATTGATTACGTTCATTAACTAATAATTAGTGCTTAATTATACTTAGTAAATAATGTTTAATCATGGTTATTAAGTACTAATTAATCCTGTTCCAAAATCAATAATTACTAATTAATAATTTAATAACTAATACTCTATTATATTAGTTAATCAACACTTCATAATTAAGCATATTCATTAAGCAGCAATTGATAATTGGTTACGCTTATTAATAAATGCTTAATCCAGGTTATCAAGTATTAATTAGTCCTCGCTCCTTAATTAAGTTCACTAATTACTTAGGTTTAATTATTAACACTGATTCTTGTTTATTAAGCAATAAATAAATCATTACTTCAAAGGACATGTGATAATAGGTTAATAAATTGGAATCACATAAAATAATAAAGTTTAAGTTAATTTTGGAAAATATTTTTCATAATTAATTTCGTCTATAGATATCTCCTTCATCTAATTAAATCATTTTCCATAATTAAACATTTAATTAGCATAAAATAATAGCTTTTCTTTAAACCAAGAAAGAGATTAAATACTATTTATAAAATAAAATTACTCAAAATACATATTTTATTTCATAGACAAATAACTCTTATTTTTCCGAGTCTAACAAAGTTGGTTTTGTATTTTTCCGATTTTTAATGAATTTTCTACGAATTTTTGAAAATCAAATGGGGTTCTGTGCCACACCGCGGCGACCGGGGAGCGGTGGCGCGGCCACCGGAGATGGCCGGACTTGGCCCAAAGATCGCCGCGAGACCACTAAAATGCTCTACTCGAAGCATGGTAAACACGATGGTGTGGACGAGCTCACATGAGCTCGACCGGAGACACGCCGGCGGTGAGGTCCGAGCGCGGCGGTGCTTCGACCATGGCGTGAGCTCACCGCAGATGGACAAAAATTGGGAAAAAGCCTAGTGAAACGTACTACGGAGCATGAGCAATAGCGGCAAGGATTTGCGCGGCTCGGAGACGGCTGGAGACCGGAGCTCACCGTGGGGTGCGGATGGCGGTGAACGGAGCTCCGGGAAGATGGGCGAATCCGTGGCACCCTACATGAAACATGCTATGGTAAGTGCACCGAGGGGTAGAGGAGCCTCTTGCGTACCTCTAGGAAGAGAAAGGAAGACCAATAGCTCACCGTCGCAGCTCAATTTGAAGGAGCGGCGGTAGAACGACGGTGAGGTCCCGATGAGGGAAACGGCCTCGCCTCGACGAAGCAAAGCGACTCGGCTCGATTGCAAGTGTTGAGAAGCTTCGCGAGGTGATTGCGGAGCTTGTGGTGGCGATGGCGTGGATGGGGAGGGACCGGAGCGGCCCGGCGGCGTAGCTCCGCAGGCGCGGCGATGGCGGGGAGGAGAAATGAAAGAGAGGAAGAGAAATGAGGGGCCGGCGGGGTTCTTATCCTCCATCGGAGGCGGTTTAAGCCAGCAGCTGCGTGGCTGCCAAGCGGTTGCGTGGCCGGGGGCGTGGCAAGCCGGCCGGAGGGGAGAGAGGAAGAAGAGAGGCCGGCGTTGGGCCGGACACTGGAAATTTTACAAAAACACCCCGGGCTTTTGGAAAATTAAGAAGTAGCTTTCTATTGCTCCAAAAATTCCCAAAAATTCTAGGGGTTTAAATGAAAACATTTTAGACATTTTTTCTATTAAGTCCAGGTTAAGATTCCAAATCATTTTTGGATTAAAAACTCATAGTTATATTAATAAAAGAAGCTTTGTTTATTTCTTGTAAATATTTTTACAAGGCAAAACAATTTCAGGAGATTTTCATAAATCTTTATTTATGATAATTGAGCCATAGAAAATGCTAAACCTATATTTTCCTCTTATTAAATTTCTTTTTAAGCACTTCCTTTCTTCTTTATCTATTTTGATATTTTATGTGTATTTTCTTAACACCAAATTTAATAACTTCATAATCGCAACAATGTGATGCAATGCTCATGATGACATGAAATGCATTATTTTTCCGAGAGTTGTTACAGCCCTCCCCTTATAGGAATCTCGTCCCGAGATTCACGATCGAAACGACTAGGCGATAGTGCTAAAGAACTCGGGGTAGTTTGATCGAAGGAACTCCTCTTGCTCCCAAGTAGCTTGAGCTTCCGAGTGATTACTCCATTAGATCTTGTAGAACTTTATAGTCCGATGTCGAGTCACCCTATCCTTGGTGTCGAGAACTTTAACCTGCCGTTCGTCATATGTCAAGTCCGGTCAGAATCGTTCCACCTCGATCGTCGGTATATCCATTGGTGGTTTTAAACACTTCTTCAGTTGAGATACATGAAATATGTTATGGATACCTGCCAAGTGTGAGGGCAATTCCGGACGATATGCCACAGCCTCCACATCTTTCCAGGATTGGAAACGGTCCAATATATCGCGGTGCTAACTTGCCCTTGATTCCAAACCTTTGAACACCTTTGGTGGGAGATACTCGAAGATATACTTGGTCTCCAACCTTGAATACCAACTCTCGACGTCTTTTATCGGCATAGCTGATCCGTCGAGATTTAGCCCTTTTAAGGTTCTCGCTGAATGAGACGCACTTGTTCCTCTCGCATCTTTTACTAGATCCGGTCCGAAGATTACTCTTTCCCCACTTTCGGACCAATTCGGAGGTGTGCGACAACTACGTCCATATAGAGCTTGGAACGGTGACATTCCCGCACTCTCTTGATAGCTGTTATTGTATGAGAACTCTGCCAATGGTAAACACTTCTCCCAATCTTTACCATAGGTCAAGACACATGCTCAAAGCATATCCTCAAGATATTGATTTATCCTTTCCGTCTGTCCATCTATTTGAGGATGATACGCCGAGCTTCGTATTAGTTTTGTTCCCGATGAATCATGTAGTTGCTCCCAAAATCTGGAGACAAATTGCGTTCCTCTATCCGATATAATGGTCTTCGGCACTCCATGCGGACGAGAGAATACGAGCGATGTACAACTCGGCATACTTCTCAGCGTGTAGCGAGTATGTACCGGTATGAAGTGAGCCGACTTCGTTAACCTGTCCACAATAACCCGATTGAGTCATGCTTTCGTGGGCTTAGCGGTAACCCAACGATGAAATCCATGCTGATGTCTTCCCACTTCCATTCAGGAATACTTAAAGATTGTAAGGGTCCCGCTTGCTTCAAGTGCTCAACTTTGACTCGCCGACGTACATCACACTCATCGACATACTTGGCTATTTCTCGCTTCATGCGTGTCCACCAAAATCTTTGCTTCAGATCTTGATACATCTTATTGGTTCCGGGGTGAATAGAATACTTGGACATATGAGCTTCATCCATTATCCTCTTGCGAAGGGATAGGTCCTTTGGTACAACCAATCGATTCTTGAACCAAATAACCCCCTCGTCATCTTCTCTCGAAGCATTTGACTTCGCCTTTCTTGAGTCGTCTTCTTATATGTCCCATACCAACACTTTTCTGTTGAGCTGCTATCACTTCTTCACGAAGGGTAGGGATAAGAGCCAGATTTGTCAATGCTCCATACGGAACAATCCGAAGATTCGGCTCTTCACTTCTTTGGGAAGATACTTGAATCAGGAGTTGAGCCATGAGATTATTGCAATGAACCTTGCGACTTAAAGCATCGGCTACCACATTTGCCTTGCCCGGATGATAGTGAATTTCTAGCTCATAATCCTTGATTAACTCCAACCATCTTCGTTGACGCATATTTAGATCTGCTTGGGTGAAGATGTATTTGAGACTCTTGTGGTTTGTGTATAGATGTACCAAATTACCCAAGAGATAATGCCTCCAACCTTTCAATGCAAGCACCACCGCTGCTAGTTCCGGATCATGTGTAGGATAGTGTTCCTCATGATGCCTTAGTTGTCGAGATGCATAGGCAATCACTCGACCTTCCCGCATTAGAACACATCCGAGTCCTGTTCCCGATGCATCATAGTATACATCAAAAGGCTTTGTCGGATCCGGTCGAGCGAGTATTGGAGCTGTTGTCAGCAATTTCCTTAATGTTCGAAAAGCTTCTTCACATTCTTTGCTCCACACATACTTCTTATCCTTTTCCAACAATTTAGTCATTGGCTTGGAGATCTTCGAGAAGTTGGGAATAAATCTTCCGTAGTAACCAGCCAATCCTAAGAAACTTCGAATTTGCGAAACCGACTTCGGCGGCTCCCAATCCAAGTACTTCTTGAACTTTGCCGGGATCAACTGCCACTCCTTCAGCTGATATCACATGACCTAAAAATGGCACTTCCTTTAACCAAAACTCACATTTACTAAACTTAGCATATAGCTGATGATCCCTTAGTCGTTGCAACACCACTCGTAAGTGACTAGCATGTTCCTCTTCCGACTTGGAGTAGATCAAGATGTCATCAATGAACACTACGACAAACTTGTCCAGCTCGGGCATGAATACGGAATTCATGAGATACATGAAGTGTGCTGGTACATTAGTCAATCCAAAAGACATTACCAGATACTCATAAAGTCCATATCTCGTGGAGAATGCGGTCTTCGGTATGTCTTCAGCTCTTATCTTAATCTGGTGATATCCCGAGCGAAGATCTATTTTGGAGAAGACTTTGGCTCCCATCGGTTGATCAAACAAGATATCAATCCTCGGAAGAGGGTACTTGTTCTTTATGGTAACCGAATTCGGAGGTCTATAATCCACACATAGCCTCGGTGTCTTGTCTTTCTTCTTCACGAACAAGGTCGGGCATCCCCATGGCGATGAACTTGGACGTATATATCCTTTGTCCAATAATTCCTTCAGTTGCACCTTCAATTCCGCTAGCTCATTTGGCGGCATCCGATATGGCCTCCTTGATATTGGTTCTGTTTCAGGCTGTAATTCTATCTTAAACTCTACCGCTCCGTCCGGCGGTAGTCCCGGCAAGTCGTCCGGAAAGACATCCGGGTACTCACGGACTATGGGTATATCTTCCAGACTCTTACCTACAACCTTATTCACCATTGGCAGCATAGTTTGAGGAAGAGTTAAGAATAAGCAATCTCGACCATGAACAGGAGAGTTCGGATATACGGCTCGAGAAGCTATATCCAATACCGCCTTATGAAAATCCATCCATTGCATACCAATAATGGCATCTAACCCTTGCCCATCCAATATGATCAATGAAGTGGAATAAACCTTGCTACCCAATTTTAATGGTATATTGGCAACTTCTTCAATAGTAAGAATTTTACCCCCAGGTGTTGAAATGATATGAGCACATAGCAACTTGGATGGCATGATGCGATGCTTAGCAACATATGACTTGTCGATGAAATTATGCGTAGCTCCCGAATCAAATAAAACCATGGCAGGATGATCAGCGATAGAAAACATACCCGCTAAGATTTGTCCTCCTTCGGGTAGCTCCTCAGCCGTAGTAAAGTTGGCACGGCCAGTCTTCACTTGAGCATTCTTGGCTCGTGCTCTTGGCTGATTCTCGCTGTTGTCCTTGCGGTCTTGGTGCATATGGTACCTTCCGTGGATATGGACAACTGCGGTAATAATGTCCTAAACGGCCACAATTGAAACATGGCGGTCCATTCTGTTGCGGTGCTTGATTCGCCGGCCCGGGATTCTCGAGTATTCTGCTGCTGAGAAGGCGGACGATATTGATTCGACCGCTGTTGCTGAGGTTGTTGGGGTGGCTGAGACTGCCGGTAGAAATTTGGACGAGGAGGCGTGTGCTGATAACGCCGACCCGACGGTGCAGTGTAGACCAGCCTATACTTTGACGGTCCGCCACTTCCATGTCCAGTGAGCCGGCCTCTTCTTGTTCTTCTCCGTCCGATGAAGACGGATAGAATCATCCAGCGCGATAGCGTCACTCACAAAGTCGGTGAAGCTATCGGTCTTGTTTAGCACCAGGCGTGATCGCAGCTTGGTACTCATTCCTTCCTTGAACAGATTCTTCTTCTTGGCATCCGTGTCCGCATGTTCGGGAGCGTATCGAGCAAGACGGTTGAATACCTTGGAGTAGGTATGCACATTCATGTCGCCTTGCTTCAGGGATAAGAACTCCTTCCTCTTCCGATTCATTAAACCTTCCGGAATATGGTGCTCCCCGAAGGCTTTGGTGAACTCAGCCCATGAAATTTGATGTCCTGGAGGAAACATTGCTTTATAGTTGGCCCACCAGGCTCCAGCAAATCCTTGCAATTGCTGGGAAGCGAAGAGGGTCTTGTGATGATCCGTGCATGGAAACAATTCCAGCTTCGACTCGATGGTGCAAAGCCGGTTATCAGCTTCCAAGGGTTCACCCGCATCCGAGAAGACCGGGGGCGAACCGACAAGAAGTCCGAGAAAGTCACCCTTTCTTCTCGGGGCATTCCGGTCTTGGTGACGTTCCTATGGAGCGGTGTTGCGGACCAATTGCTCCAATAATTCTCGCTGCTCCGCGCGAGAATCCAGATACAACTGCGATGGCTCGTGCCAATGTCGGGGGTGGTGGTGGTGTTTCCGCCCCGCGTTGAGAACTCTCCGGCTCATCACGTCTCCTTGTTCCAACCATTATGTCCAAGAAAATTTTACGTTAGACATCTTCATTCCAACATAATAATGGAAGAAACAGGAATACATGAATGAGGAACTCCAAATGAAACTTATGCAACAACCATCTTTATTAGAACAACCACCAAATCCATAAATACGTGCTCATACATCCACGTTACAATGATTCCTAAGATACACTCATGCGTGGTTACATCACACTCGTTATTTAACTAACGCCTAATTTACATACTAGTTTTCTCACTTGCTACTAGCTAACACTCTACTCTTCTTCACGAAGCCCGGACGTCACTTCTGGCTCATGGAACCGCTCGTCTCGGATTCTCGCATCCTCTAGTTGTGGAATATCCGTGAAGTCTATGACGGAATCCACGTACATTATCTCTTCGGGATCCTCCTCTTCTTCTTCGATTCAGCCTCCATCGAATTTTCCTGCATTACTGGTTCGTCCTCGGGAGGTTGCTGTCCTATCGCTGCATTCAGTATCGCATTGTGTGCCTGCAGTAGATCTTGCTCTAACCGAGTGATCGGGGCATGTGCGTTTGCCAGCTGTTGATCCTTAAATTGAATCTGCTGCTCCTTGTTTAGCAATTGTGCCTCTCTAAGTGCTAGCAACTCCTCCTTTTCCTGCAGTTGTCTCTCCAGCCGTACTATACGAACATCCTCCCTTTGTCTTCTCACTTCACTAACACCGGTACTCGTGTCTGTCCATCTCTGTGGAGAAGTAAGAATATCGGATACAAGCAGAAACTAATCATATTATTTCAGCAATTCTTTTATTCTAGCAACTGCATAGATATATTACTACCACTTCTTTTTTATTATTTATTATTTGTACAACTCAAACCCACTTTTCATACACTCCCATCCGGCCAACACCTACTAGTACCCTATCTACATCCGACCTATGTCAGCAAAATGTGGCTATCCTCCTACATCGGTGAAGTCACAACACAACTAGGCCGACGGCGCGTGGCTGTCGGCATCCGACTCGACGTCCTCTCGTTGGTGAGGCGGGTGGTGGCTCGTAGTCCATCCCGGAGACCTCCTCGGCATCGTCCGGTGGACCCCGCTGCTGCTGCTGCTGCAACTGCTGGAACTGCTCAAGTAGGTCGTCGTGGTCGTGGATCGGTGCGTGGTGTGCGTCGGCTACCCCGTCAAACATCGCCTCAAGCTCAGCCATCTGGTCCTGCACCACGACCAGCGTCTCCACAGCGTGGTTACGCTGCGCTGTCATCTCGGCCAACCGTAGCTCGTGCTCCTCGTCCGCCTCGCGAGCGGCGTCTCGCTCCTCGGTGACCGTGGTCAGCTGTGCGTCCAACGCTATAGCCGCCTCGCGAAACCCGTCACGGTCCTGGGCAACCTCCACTAGCTGCTCCTCCAGCTCGGCGATCCCGGCGTGGGACCTCCGAACCTCCCGGCAGTCCACTCGACAGCGGTTCTTTCAAGCGCCAAGCTGTCCGTCCCGGCTCGTGTCCGCAACTCCGGACCGTGGACCCGCTGCTCCAGCCTCCGCGACGCGTGCAACCCGTGTGTCCTCCTCCTCCCGGGCGCGCTTCCTACCGCGAGTCATCGGCATCTGCAGGGAACATGTTTAAACGAGTTAAACACTTCTTCCCACGAAGAAAACGAACAGAAACAACCTATACAATACTACGAAACTAGCTAAGTATATACCCCCAATATATATTTAGCACCCAATATGACATGATGCATGCTCGTAAACTAACTATACGTACTATAGTATATAAAACTATGACGGATAGTTAGGACTTCCCAAAACCCTAACTTCGAAGAGTTAGTAAAAATCTAACTATTCTACATCCTTATAGGGCTCCTGCACTCTCTCGGGTTCTAACGTACTAGCGTGTTAAGTTTTTGAAAACAAGCTTGTAATGATGTACAGTTGCCTCCGAACCGCTCCGATACCAGCTGTGACATCCCCTCCGGGACACCCGGGAATCGGTACAGAGGGACACTCGACGAAGCGAGTTACAACAGAAACATCATCTCATACAAGCCAGAATATATACATCATGGTATAATACAACCAGGTTTTCAAAATACAAACATTCGTACAGCGGAAATATAACATTATTGAAGTTTAACAACCTACGAGTATTCAGTGGAAGCTTGTACTATTATACAACAAAAGACCTCTCAACAATTAACGTGATGTACTCGAGCCCGTCGTACACCACGGTCCTTCCTCTTCACGGCGTGGGGATACGTTCCCACCGGAGGGAACCTCTCTCGAGACACTGCTCCTCTTCCGGGAAGCTACCATACAAGTCGTGGTAGTACGACTCGTTCCCTAAAAGATAACGAACAAACCCTAAGTATTCTAATACTCAGCAAGACCGACCCGTCAACATGGTCGTGGGGTTTATTCCTTTGCGGAAACAGACATTAAAAAGGGTGGATCCTTACTTTCAATATTTTAGCTCAGTATTAAGTTCATTAGCCTTGACATTTGCAGCCTATCACTATTGCAATCAAGTTTGCAAGACAAGATAAAATAGATCATTACTCCTTTCATCTCTCATCTTCATCTTCACATATAATTTACTACGATGTGACGAGCTAAACAAGCGGTACTCATTACTGCGAGGGACCGCGATTCGAATCGATTTATACCAGTTGGCAAAACCCGACTACACGACGTATACGCACCGTACCGATCGTATACGACAACCTTTCCCGCTAGCACCTGACGGAAGACTAGCCATTTTCAACTCCCCGAGAGTATGGCGACTCCACGACTTCCTTCCTGGCAGACCCATCTCCCTCCCGTGAGACTAACCTCTCACTAACAGCCGGTAAAAGAGAGCTAGCTACGCTACATCTCTCGGGGCGATAGGGTACATCAGCTTGCTGGGCCCATGATACCAGCATGTAGTACGGTACGTTCAAACTTGTTCAACTAAGCCGACAACGGTACGGTCCTTGACCGACTCGGACGGGGCTACCACCTTGCAAGACCTCATCTTTGTCTTGCCCTTTCTCCTACGGGGCCCGTCCGGTCTCAACTTCATTAACACTCTCTTCATCTTTAGTGTTAACACCTCAATCCTTAAAGCCTCCATGCTTTAAGATTCCCTAAAACATCTACCGTTGCGACTATGAATTAAGCCTAGCTTCTATTGAGCTACCTGTACCAAGTATAGAATAAACAAACGGAAACCTACCATAATGCAACTAGGGTATCAATCATCCCCGAACACCAAATGCACAAACATAACTGTACTATGTGATAAAATAAAATATTTAAAAACATAGGTAGGATGCACCGGGGCTTGCCTTGATACGAGTCGGTGTTAGCTTCCTCGGCGTGCGGGTCGACTTCGAGATTCCCGTCTCCGACTCGACCTCGGTGGAACCTCGATCACTTCGTAACCTAGGTCGACCAACAATGCGTTGCGAATCACAATCATGCATGCATGAATGAATATTATCGGTGTGTGAGCACACCTCCGGATGGGGGCCTGTCAAGGCTCCCTTCGGATAGGATCGGGAAAGATCGGATTTGCCTTAGCTAGCGCGGAAGATCAAACAAGCGAAGAACACGGGAGATTTATCCAGGTTCGGGCCGCAAGTCGTGCGTAATACCCTACGTCCCGCTTCTTTGTATTCGTTGTTGTCTATCTTTTACAAGAGAGCACCCCTCCTTTTATAGAGCAAGGATGGGAGCACCGTACAAGTACCCGGAGGGTACCCGGACGCCCTGTGGGGGCTCGGTCCCCCTTTGGGAAAACGCGACCGGATCCCGCCAGGATCTCGCTGCAATCTTCTTCCCCGGATTTGGACTCCAAGCATCTTCTCTCCCATTGGTTCCGGGCGCTCCTAGCCCCGTAGCGGCGTGGCTTCCCGAGACACGGCGCACGGGGAAGGCGCGCGCACGTCCTGTCGGGCGGCCAGCCGCCGCCGCAGCACTCGAGTGCCGCATTAACCGCGGGTGGTTGGGGCGCCGGAGGAAGCTACCGGGAAGCTTCCTCCCCCGATGCTCCCGCGCCTCCGGCTTCGTGGGCTTCGTGGGCTTCGTGGGCTCCCTTGCCCCGTACTCGCCGCCTTCATCCTTGGGACGAAAGTGGCCCATGCGCGGTTAGGGGACCCCCAATCCCCCTGCACCGATAGGAGCCCCGGCCCCGATCACCGACCCGCGGGACCGGAGCAGGGATTGGGGCCACCCGTCAGCGCCCTGCGCCGGTTGAGTTACCTAGATACGTAGGTTACGAGGGGCGGAGCCGACCGGGCTGCCGAGGCGTGCCGGTTCCGAGGCGGGCGTCGCTTCGGTTCGTGAGCGGTGGGCCCGCCCGAATCCGGCGCTTAAGTACGGAGATAGGCGGTAGCCCGCAGCACGTCTCCCACTTCGCCCTTTCGCCTCCCCATCTCCTTGGACTCTTACACTCCTGCGCAACCGCTCTTCTTCTTCCTTGGCGACCCGAGCCGCTCCTGCGCCGTCGCCGCTCCCCGCCCGCCGAGATGGCTCGTGGGAAGTCTCCCCGCCGCAGCGGCTCGCGCACTCGCTCGCCGTCGGCGGCGGCGTCGCTCCCGTTGGAGCTACCCGACCCCGGCTAGAGATGAGGCAACTCCCGCCGTTCCTGCCGGCGGGCGGCGACAAGGGCGTCCGCATCGGGGGACCTCTACCGCCGCCGAGCGGGGAGTGGAGATTCTCCACTTCGTGTCCTTCGTCGTGGCCGGTGCCGTCCCTCCCGCTTTCTCCAATTTCTTCATGGAGGTGCTCCGGGCGTACGGGATCCGGATGGCGCACCTTACTCCGAACGCGGTCGCGGCGCCGGCGGTGTTCGCCCATCCGTGCGAGGCGTTCGTGGGGGTGCAGCCATGCTTCCCCATCTTCTAGCGCTACTTCAAGGCGACGCCGACGAATTCCGCCGAAGTGATCGGGTCCGTGCGGTTGACAGCCCGGAGCGGAAGCGGGTACATCGAGTACACGCCCAACAACAAGGTGGAGGGCTAGAAGAAGGCCTGGTTCGTGGCCACGTACGAGAAGGACTTCCGCCGTCTCCGCGTCCCGCCGGGCCCGGCTCGAGCACTTCGCCGTGCGGGACACCGTGCCCGGCCTTCCCGATGGCATGATGCCCGTGGTTGACCGGATAGCGGCGCTTGCCGCAGCCGGCTTGACCTCGCATGGGGTGGTGCGTGACTTCCTTGCGTGCAACATCGCGCCGCTCCGCCGCAGGTCGCATCCCTCGTGGTTGTACCGGGACTTCAACTTCGTCGGCCGCACTCGCACGGGGCGGGTTCGGACCTGCCCGCCGCTGCGAGGGAGTTCGCCTACTCCACGCTGACCGGGAAGAAGTGGTCCCCCTCATTCCAAGTACCCGGACGGTGCCGGGCCTCTCCGCCTCTTGGAGAAACGGCGCGCCGTCCTCGACGCCATGCCCCGGCCGGGACCGATCGGGTTCCTCGACACGATTCCGGCCCCCATTCCAGGTATCCGGGTGGTCGAGGTCACGCCTCCCTCTAACCCGGATGCGGCGGCCGCTCCTGGGGGCGCCCCGGATCTCCGGGTGCCGGTCCTGCTGCTGCAGGGCCGGGTTCGGCACGGGCGACAAGGGCAAGAGGCATGTGACACCCCGTGTCACAAATTCAGGTTGTTACTGTACTAAATAAAATTTTGCATGTATAAAACAGTAATCAATTGCCAAGTCACATGAAATAAGGGATTAAAGTCCTATTAGGGTTTTTAATGTTCCAAAACCCTAGCTCTTGAGATCTCAAACATTCCCCAAAGTGGTAACCCCAAATTTTTGCACAATCTGGTAGAGCACATCAAGACATGAATTTAGGATATTTTTCCTGAATTTTTGGAGCAGCACAATTTCCTAGAAAAATCCAAACTAGGTTTAAAACAGCACTTGTTCATGATTTTTTGTAAATTTCTACAAGCAAAATTTAAATTTTTGCCTATAACGAAAGTTGCTTGTCACAACTCACTGAACACACCAAAATTTTGGTTCGCAAAATTTCCCAACAGAACGAATGATATGGCCCAAACCAGAACCGGCAGTGCAGTGGCAGAGTCGTAATTATGAAGAACCTTCGGACAACGGGGAACGCACAGGAGCTCGGGGCCACCGCCAGGGAGTGCTCCGGCGTTCGTGCCCATCCCGGCCGGACGAGGCGCCGCCCGCCTGCACAGCGCCGCCCCACGCGTCCGCGATCGCCATGGTCGCGTCGATTTCACGCGAAGAGCTCGGCCCGTCCACGGCCGCCTTAAAAGTAGAGCTTCTCCGGTCGCCGCCGTCCGAGCGCCTCCCGCCGCCCCGCTTGTCCAGACCAGTTCCGCACCTCCTCTGCGTGCCAGGAGCTCCGCCCTAACCCTAGCTACGCCACTCGAGCACGTGCCACCCCACCCCGCAACACCGCGACCGGATTCATCCTTCCTTCCTCTCCGCCACCGTCCGCCATTGACATCGATTCGCTTCGCACGGTGAGCCTCTACGCAATCCCGTTCGGTCATGGCTTGTTGTCTACCCTGCGAACTCCTCACTAGCTTCGCCCCTCCTCCGGTGCAGCCGTTCGCCGGGAACGCCGTCGAGCCGCTTCGCCGCCCGCAACCGTCCTCCACCTCCACGTCGACGCGCCGCCACGGTGAGCCTCTCGGGCTTTGGGGCCTCGCGGCGCATGTGCGGGAGCTCCCTGGTGCTTACCAACCCGCGCGCCCCTCCTCTCTCGCCTCCACTCACCGCCGGCAGCCTCGCCATGTACCCGCGCACGCCACGGCCGCCCTGGCCGCGCTCTAGCACTTAGGAAAATTTTCGATCGCGCTGGCCGAACCAAAACCGTGAACGTTAAGGATTTTAGAAAAATCATATTCCGAGATTTACGCCACCGATTTGAGCGATCCAAAGTGCATTCGAAAGTTTATAACCTGTACTACAGCATGGTGTACATGAACACCTATGATTATATAGTGAAATTTAATTTTTGAGCAAGATGAAAACGCTATCACGACCACGCTGCTTAACAAGATTGCATTTTTAAAATGATGTAACTTCTAGACCCCGGATCCAAACTTCATAAGCAAGGGCTCTTTGGAAAGTAGATAACTTGTACTTTAACGTAGTAACATAATCCCAGTACTTCATATGTAGAAAAATAAAGATATAAGCACTCTAAGATGCTAATCCGTTATGCCCGCGTGACAACTTGCCGTTTTTGAAATTCAATAACTTTTTAAATACAGCTCCAAATGAAACAACTATAAGTTCGTTGTAAACCTTGAGCTATGTACTTTACATTAACCAACATGATTCACCTAAGTTCTATAGCAAAATATTAAAATTTGAACACCTTAAGATGGCTTCACAATCAGCCTGTCAACCCTGAGTTAGTTAAATAAAATGGCTGGGGATTTGCTAAGCTCAAAGTTGCCTTTTTACTTTCTGTTATGGCTAGATACTTTTTCCCACTTACATGGTACAATTAAACATATCATGATCATGTTTATATTTTGGGCAAGAACAGTCATCTACCATGTATAAGTTATTGTATAAAACTTTGCACAAATGAACATAAGTGCTAATTAACTAGGGGCACCATGAGAACATCACCCTAAGAAGTGGACATTGAGTTTTGGTACAATAAATTAATAAATATCAGCTTGGTAATAGATTATACTAGGGAATGTAATAAAATGATTTACTCCAACGTTGGGTCACATGATTATTGATGTAAAACCACAACGCTAGACGTCATCATATGATTATGCTTAGCCATATAAACATTTTCTACCACTTGTTTCGATCATGAGGCCTATCCGATTATTTTGATCTAAAAATCAGCATGTTCGTTTATGCTAGATGATGGAAAGTTTACCTAATTAGAAGGTTGTCCCCATGAAACAAACCACACGTATCACCATCCCGACCATATCATCACGATTCGAGAACATGTTTAATTTATGCAAACGTTTCGTTACACTATATTATTGAGAAAGTTCCATGAACTATATAAATACGAATTCATCCATTGCTCATGCACTTCATATGCATTCATATAGGAACCCCGACCGGAGCTGAAGATCAAGGAGGGCAGCAACTTGAAGTGAGCGAGTTCGAGTGTGCTAACTACGAACCGAATCAAGGCAAGCCCCGGAGCATGACCTATGTTTTAAAGTTCTCTTTATTTTCACATACGTCTCTGATGTATTGTGCATTTACGTTTAGGAGTTGCTCGGAAACCTAGTTGCACTAGATTCCCGTATCCTGTGGTCTTGGTTAAGTATAATCCTAATCGCTAGTACTATGCTTAATAATTTATCGGTAGCAACAGCGAGTGATTTGGAGATCACCCGGTCTAGGGATTTAATTCTGGTTACCCTCACATGATTAATTGGAGACCGTACGGGGAAGTGCATGTGTAGGATGAGGTGCCAAGGTTGGCCCTTGGCGCCATAGCCCCGTACGTGTCGGTCAAGGACCGTTCGTTGTGACTCCGCGAGCAAGTATTGAGTTGTGTACCAAATGCATACCTTCGTATGGGAGTTGGTAAACCGACGTAACTTGAGAGTCGTAGTGTTGGACGGTAACTCCACCCTTTGTGCAAAGTGTTGGTCACGGTGGATGCACGGGTTTGTGAGTAGACGGAGGGTGTGTGATTACCCTTGGACCCGACGCTACTGTGGTTGCATGTGGAATGCACACTCGGAGGGTGGACCCGGCTCATATCTATGATAATCTTGTGAAAGGTGGCCATACGTGTTCTTAAATGATGCGTATGTCGTGCATTTGGGTTTTCCCCTGCAGGGTGTAAATCGATATATATCGCCGTCCCTCGCGGTGATGAGTACCACTTGTCTCGAGCAGATTGCATCGTAGTAATAAGAGAATATGATGATTAAAGCTTGCTGTTTTTGAATATTAAAGTCATGTATTGCAACCATGCTTGTTAGTCGTGCTCACAAAAATTTATGATTTTGTTTCCACCCTCTTAACTTGGCTAAAATATGAGTTAGACAAATCCCTAGGTGCTGTTTTTGCAAGTTCCCGCAAGCCAGGTTAAGCCCCTGCATGTTAGGGTCGGTTCTTAGAACCATTTTTGACGGGTAAGCCTTGCAGAGTACATTAGATACTCAGGGTTTGGGTTGAAACTATTTTCAGGATTCCCGCAGCCCGATTATTGTGATTGCTGCAGGAAGTATGTGTGTCAAGGCGAGGAACCTCAAGAGTGGACCGTGGAGTGGGTTCCCGCTTCACCGCCTCAAGAGTGAGACCATGCCGTATGGGCTGGTGTGGTTCTCCTAGTTAAGCTATATATATATATATGTACCGTCGTGATGTTTACGCTTCTACAAAGACATTATCAAGTATTGTAAAACAACACTACACTTATGTATTGTAATCTGAAACTCGAATATTGGCTTGTAATAATTAAGAGATTATGTATGAAACTTGTTACTCAAGTAGTTTCCCTATGTAATAAAATGACGAATGTATCCCCGATGTATGCGCAATGTACGTTCGCTTCGTCGAATGTTTCCCGATACGATCCTGTTCGACAATCCCTGTCGCTTCGCGAGGTAGGGGTGTCACAGCTGGTATCGAGCCGTGTCGGGATATGCCGTACACTACGGGTCATTCTAAAAATCACCAACACATTTATACGGTGAGGAACGACATAGAAAGCCCAAGTAAGGTCTACGGTAGAAATAGATGTGGCAAACTAACCCTGGGTTATGCTTGTTTAAATTTTTTTTGCAACTACGGCCCGGCCCAGGTATGTTGCAATTTAAATTAGCGCTCCGTGCCCATGGAAGTAATAATACGGGACAATGATGGCTCGTGGCAATCCACGAGGCGGTTCTTTCTATGAGCCGTTACTATGAGAAGGATGTGGATATGAAGAAGTTGATGAGATTGTGGAAAAATTATTTTCGTAGTTTCTTTTGAGTTTGATGTAATGTTTCTGAAATGGTCTCTTGCAGGTACGCTAACCACGAAATTTAGATCGTGTAGTTTCCGTAATGAGATCGTGTGTGTGTTGCCACAAAAACGAGTGAGCGGCTATATATAGACCGATCACGTATTTTATTTTTGGAAAGGACGCAGGTTAACGGCATTTCATGTCATCATTCATGCCATGCCTCACAATTGCATGAGATAATCGATCAAGAATGCAAAAACACGGTCACGAACAACTCATCAAAATTTTCAACACAATTCGTGCATGATATCCAAAAAATCGGGCAGAAAACCCCACCCGATCAAGAACTGAACCCTAATCGATTATAGTTTCACGGAAACGGTCACAACTTTTAAATCGTTCACTCAAACGAAACGATTAAAAACAATCCGGAAAGCTTATGACGCGTACCATCACACTGTCATAATAACCAGAATAAAAGTGGAATGGAAGTAAGAACAATTATCTTACCCGAAAACCTGGCAAAAGGTTGCCAGATTTCGCCGAATCGCCGGATTTGGCAGATTCGGGTACCTCACGAAAATCACGATAACTCTTGAAGTACTTATCCAAATAAAACGATCTACCCCATTCTGGAAAGCTCGTGTTATGCCCCACATTTCATCTAATATCAGGTCAGCAAGGAAAATTCGTTAAGCCGGTCAAATAAGCAAAAACAGAGAGCCAATTTTGAGTTCCCGACGTTTCCAGAAAACCTCGGCAGAAAACCGTCGAGCTGAAAATCGCCATATCTTTCGGTCCGCTTAAGATTTTTTCGTGTTTTAGGATGCGTTGGAAAGCTTAGGAAATTCTCTAGCATCTGGTCATAAATTTTGGTAAATGTTACTGTTCAAACAGAGACGAAACTGGGGGAAAACAGAGAGGGTTCTGAACCGGTCACGTTGTAAAGGATGTAGTTTCATTCTGTTTTTAGTACACTACTTTGAGCTGTTATTTACCTTAAATGTTGATAATAATGCTGCTCAAAATGTATCCCTAACCATGATCTATAGATGGATGCGAGGCAACTCCTGACTGAAAGAAATCAGCTGAGGTCTGAGGTGGAAGACCTCACCGATCGTCTCACCGACGTCACGGACGACTACTACTCAGCAAAAGAGGAGAACAAGCAGCTGACCGCCCGTATCACCGAGCTGGAGCAGGAAAATGCTGCCCTGACTGCACGTATCAAGGAAGTGCAGGATGACCTTATCTTCAGCGATAACCTACGTGTCGTCGCGGATAGGGCAAAAGAAAGGGCTGAGCAGGAAAAGGCAGAACATGAGCAGATGGCTACGTTCTGTGATGAGGAACGGATTGAGGCGCTGAATGAGCTAAATGCAGCTAAGACATCTATTGCTCAGAAAGATGAGACCATCCACTCCCAGCAGGCCACCATGCAATTTCTGCATGGACAGCTTCAGACCGCACAGACCAATATGGACCAGCTGTTCACGGAGATAGGGAATCTCCAGCACCAGTTGGCCGCGTTACAGCAGCACCACCAGGTGTTGCTGGCAGCTCACTGGAACCTGTTACAGCCACCACCACCGGAGAACAATGGGGACGACGCTGCTAGCGATGCTTCCGATGTAAACAACCCGGAAGACACCGACAGCGATGCTTAGACTGCTAACTAGTATTAAGAAAGGAACTTGTAAAATTAATGGTAGTGTACTAAAGAACAAGAACTAGTGGCTTGTACGTACGTAAGGACGTAGTGGTCGCTGTGTTTTGGGTAGGTTGACAGCATAGGAGGTATGGATGACTAGCTAGGCCCGGACAATCGTGGATGGGTGACCCCGCGCTAAGAAGTGTTAATATCGCGCGCTTTTGTGTACAAAAGGGTTGCACCTCGAAATATATATGAAACACTAAGCTTATGTTAATGAATATATGTCTCGTTCCGTCAAAATTTAGAATCGTAAGGAAATTTTACTAAGTTTGAATGGTCTGAAATTGTGAGCAAAAATTTCTGGGTTTATCAATTTCAGATCATGGAAATTAATCTCCCAGGTTATGCAATCTGAAAATTTCATACCGAAACTTTTACTCCATCAATTTCAGCACCTGATGAAATTTTCCTCCTATGGGTTGCATTCTGAAATTCATGTCCATATCATGTCCCTTAATTACTATCATTGTCTATGGCTCCGAAACGCTGAGACTAATGGTGTAATTAAATTGTGTGGCAGATGGTGAACACTCATCGCACGGTGGATCATTCGGGAGAGGGTGCTTCGTCGCAGCCACCTCCTCCACCACCGTTGACTGCTGTGGAGCAACTCGTTCATAATCAGAACGAGATGTTCCGGCTGTTCCTGGCAAGCCAGAACAATAATGCCCAGGCAGCAGCTCCTCCACCGCAGCCCCGTCCCACCTCTTATGGGGATTTCTGGGCGACTCAACCGCCATCGTTCTCAGAAGCAAAGGACCCCCTGGAAGCAGATAATTTTCTGCGTATTGTGGAGTCCAAGTTTGCTCTTCTGAATTGCACCGAGCACCAGAAGACTCTGTTTGCAGCACAGCAGCTCCGTGGGTCGGCTAGTGCGTGGTGGGCAAACTACACCGCTGCACTCCCCGCGGATCACCAGGTGCTCCGGCCAGAATTCTCGGCAGCTTTCCGTGCACACCACATTCCTGACGGTGTCATGAGAAGGAAGCTTCAGGAATTTGTTGACCTGAAGCAAGGCTCCAGACACTGTGCAAGAGTATGCTCGGAAATTCAACTATCTTGCCCAGTATGCTTCCTATCATGCTGACACGGATGCGAAGAAGCGTGAGTGCTTTCGGAAAGTCTAAATCCGAAACTGCAAGACCGCCTTGCTCTCTTAAATGGCACATTCAATGAATTGGTTAGTACCGCCATTGTGCAAGAGGACGTCATTCGCGTCAATCAGGATGACAAAAAGAGGAAGCGCACCGCGGAAGTTCATCCGGTGCGCCACCTCACAAGTTCAAGCTTGCAGTGACCAGCCCCACCGGTCAGAAATTCCGTGTTCTAGTGCCTCCAATGGGTGGGCAACGCACTACCTTTCGGCAGCCTTATCGTGCGCCCCACCACTCCTATCAGCACCGTGGTCACCAACACACCCCGTCGCAGCACAACCAAGGTGCCGGACCATCCCCGCAGCAGCCGCGTTTCAACTGCGGCGGCATTGGTCACTTCATCGGAGAATGCCCACACCCTCGCCGCAATAACGGCAACAACGGTGGGAATAATCAGCATCAGCACCACCGCGGAAATAATGGCAACAATAATAACCGCGGCAACAACAACAACAACCACAACAAAACCCCCACCAAAACCGGCCGTGTGAATTTTACTACGGTCGAAGATGTGCAAGCCGGAGAACCGGTCCTCTCGGGTATGTTTTCTATATCCGGACATTCCGCTTTCGTTCTTTTCGATTCCGGCGCCACACATGATTTCATCGAGTAAAGCATGTGTGGACAAATTGCATCTACCATCCACCATTTTACCAACTTCATACACTATCACGTCTCCTGGTGGCCTCATTCACACAAACCGTGAGGCAAGAAATGTCTCTCTTGATTTGGCTGGAAGAATATATCCCTCTAGACTAATCGTTTTAAATGGTCAAGGAATAGATGTGATACTAGGAATCAGGTGGATGAAATTGCATAGGGCGGTGCTACACATAGATAATCGGGAAGTACATTTAAATTCACCCATATGCGGCAAATCGGTCTTATCCCTACCATGTCCAAAAATTTCTAGAAACCAAATTCAGCACCTAGCAATAAAGAAATTAGAGGACATACCGATAGTATGTGAGTTTCCCGATGTGTTTCCGGATGATTTGCCGGGAATGCCACCTGATCGGGAAGTAGAATTTAAAATTGAACTTCAGCCCGGAACCGTACCAATATCTAGAAGACCGTATAAAATGGCTCCAAACGAATTAGCTGAACTTAAGGAGCAACTCAACGAACTTCTAGACAAGGGGTACATACGCCCAAGTGCTTCGCCTTGGGGCTGCCCCGCTCTTTTTGTGAAAAAGAAAGATAAATCATTAAGGTTGTGTGTCGATTATCGACCTCTCAATGCGGTAACCATCAAAAATAAATACCCCCTCCCACGCATTGATATGTTGTTTGATCAATTAGTCGGTGCAAAAGTATTCTCAAAAATCGACCTTCGCTCCGGCTATCACCAAATCAAAATTCGGCCGGAGGACATTCCTAAAACCGCTTTCTCTACGAGATATGGACTTTTTGAATATCTCGTAATGTCTTTTGGACTGACCAATGCACCGGCCTATTTCATGTACCTCATGAACTCGGTATTTATGCCGGAGCTGGACAAGTTCGTGGTGGTATTCATTGATGATATCCTCATTTATTCCAAGTCGGAGGAAGAACATGCTGAACACCTCCGCATTGTGCTTCAACGACTACGAGACCATCAACTTTATGCAAAATTCAGCAAGTGTGAATTTTGGTTGGATCGAGTTCCATTCTTGGATCATATCATTTCAACCGAGGGAATTTCAGTCGATCCAAGTAAAGTTGCTGACGTGTTGAATTGGAAGACTCCCAAAACCGTCAAGTACATCCGTAGTTTTCTCGGACTTGCGGGATATTATCGGAAGTTCATTCCAAACTTTTCTATCATCTCCAAGCCAATGACAAAATTGTTGGAGAAAGACTCTACCTTCAAGTGGGGTCCGGAGTGTGAAAATGCTTTCCGATCCTTGAAGAAGCATTTAACTACCGCTCCCGTTCTAGCTCAACCCGACATCAGCAAGCCGTTCGACGTATATTGTGATGCGTCCGGCATAGGATTGGGTTGTGTTCTCATGCAAGAAGGCCGAGTCATTGCCTATGCATCCCGTCAACTCCGCAAACACGAGAAACACTACCCTACTCATGATCTTGAATTGGCATCGGTAGTTCTTGCTCTCAAAACTTGGAGACACTATCTCCTAGGGAATCTGGTGCATCTCTATACCGATCATAAAAGCCTCAAATATATTTTCACGCAGCAAGAATTAAATATGAGACAACGAAGGTGGCTGGAATTGATAAAAGATTATGAATTGGAAATTCATTACCACCCCGGAAAGGCTAATGTGGTTGCCGATGCATTAAGCCGCAAACACCAATGCAATCAAGTTGAAATCTGCTCTATGGAAAACTGCAGCAAATCTGAAGATGAGAGTAATCCTTGTCTTCATATCATTCCCTATGGTGCATTACATAATTTGGCTCTTGTTCCTACTCTCCGAGAAGAAATCATTACTGCCCAGAAAACGGATGAAGGTATGGAACACATCCGACAGAAGTTGGGTACCGAAAAGGCTAAGTGTTTCCGTCAAGATGAGGAGGGAGTTCTGTGGTTTAATAACCGTCTCGTTGTTCCGAAGAATATGGAACTACGGAAGAAAATTCTTGACGAAGCCCATCTCTCTAAATACTCCATACACCCCGGTAGCAACAAAATGTACCGTGGGTTGAGAGAAAAATTTTGGTGGACTCGCATGAAGCGAGAAGTGGCTCGTTATGTTGCCGAGTGCGACACTTGCCAACGAGTCAAGGCTGATCATCCGAAGAAGGCCGGACTATTGCACCGATTGAAAATTCCCACTTGGAAATGGGAAGACATAGCCATGGATTTCGTTGTTGGATTACCTCTCACATCTAAGAAACATGATTCCATATGGGTAATCGTCGATAGATCGACGAAATCAGCACACTTTATTCCGGTACACACCACCTACGGTGCTAAGAAGTATGCTGAATTGTATATTGCCCGTGTGCTGTGTTTACATGGTGTGCCAAAGACCATCATTTCAGATCGCGGTCCGCAATTTGTTTCTCGATTTTGGGAACAATTGCACGCTAGTCTTGGTACTACCCTAATCCGGAGCTCTGCATATCATCCTCAAACAGATGGACAATCGGAAAGGTTGATTCAATACTTGGAGGATATGTTGAGAGCTTGTGCTTTGACGCAAAAGGGAAGTTGGGATGATCAGTTACCATTCATTGAATTTTCCTATAACAACAGCTATCAAGAAAGCTCCGGAGCCACCCCCTTCGAGGCGTTATACGGACATTCATGCCGTACGCCGTTAAACTGGTCCGAGTCGGGCGAAAGAATAATATTTGGTCCGGATATTGTTGAGCAAGCCGAGGAAAAAGTGAGAGAAATACAAGCTAACATGAAAGCTGCTCAATCCCGCCAAATCAGTTATGCGAACAAAAGGAGACGCCCGCTAGAATTCGAGGTAAATGATCATGTTTATCTTCGTGTCTCTCCAAATAAAGGTGTGTCACGTTTCGGTATAAAAGGAAAACTTGCTCCCCGCTACATTGGACCATTCCCAATTGTGGAGAAGTTTAGCCCCGTGGCATACCGGTTGCAATTGCCGACAAGCTTGGAACGTGTGCACAACGTGTTCCATGTGTCGCAACTCAAGAAGTGTCTAAAACCACCCATCGATGTGGTCATCTCCGATACCGAGCAATTGCAAGATGATCTATCTTACCCGAAACTCCCGTCCGGATTCTCGATCAAAAGGATCGTGTTACTCGCAACCGCACTACCACCTTCTACAAAGTGCAATGGAGTAATCACACCGAGTTCATGGCTTCACAATCGAGGTAACGACGCACCCCCTTCGACCACTCTTTTTATCAACCGTAATCTCGGGACGAGATTTCTTTAAGGGGAGGGCTGTGACACCCCGTGTCACAAATTCAGGTTGTTACTGTACTAAATAAAATTTTGCATGTATAAAACAGTAATCAATTGCTAAGTCACATGAAATAAGGGATTAAAGTCCTATTAGGGTTTTTAATGTTCCAAAACCCTAGCTCTTGAGATCTCAAACATTCCCCAAAGTGGTAACCCCAAATTTTTGCACAATCTGGTAGAGCACATCAAGACATGAATTTAGGATATTTTTCCTGAATTTTTGGAGCAGCACAATTTCCTAGAAAAATCCAAACTAGGTTTAAAACAGCACTTGTTCATGATTTTTTGTAAATTTCTACAAGCAAAATTTAAATTTTTGCCTATAACGAAAGTTGCTTGTCACAACTCACTGAACACACCAAAATTTTGGTTCGCAAAATTTCCCAACAGAACGAATGATATGGCCCAAACCAGAACCGGCAGTGCAGTGGCAGAGTCGTAATTATGAAGAACCTTCGGACAACGAGGGAACGCACAGGAGCTCGGGGCCACCGCCAGGGAGTGCTCCGGCGTTCGTGCCCATCCCGGCCGGACGAAGCGCCGCCCGCCTGCACAGCGCCGCCCCACGCGTCCGCGATCGCCATGGTCGCGTCGATTTCACGCGAAGAGCTCGGCCGTCCACGGCCGCCTTAAAAGTAGAGCTTCTCCGGTCGCCGCCGTCCGAGCGCCTCCCGCCGCCCCGCTTGTCCAGACCAGTTCTGCACCTCCTCTGCGTGCCAAGAGCTCCGCCCTAACCCTAGCTACGCCCCTCGAGCACGTGCCACCCCACCCCGCAACACCGCGACCGGATTCATCCTTCCTTCCTCTCCGCCACCGTCCGCCATTGACGTCGATTTGCTTCGCACGGTGAGCATCTACGCAATCCCGTTCGGTCATGGCTTGTTGTCTACCCTGCGAACTCCTCACTAGCTTCGCCCCTCCTCTGGTGCAGCCGTTCGCCGGGAACGCCGTCGAGCCGCTTCGCCGCCCGCAACCGTCCTCCACCTCCACGTCGACGCGCCGCCACGGTGAGCCTCTCGGGCTTTGGGGCCTCGCGGCGCATGTGCGGGAGCTCCCTGGTGCTTACCAACCCGCGCGCCCCTCCTCTCTCGCCTCCACTCACCGCCGGCAGCCTCGCCACGCACCCGCGCACGGCGCACGCCGCGCACGCCACGGCCGCCCTGGCCGCGCTCTAGCACTTAGGAAAATTTTCGATCGCGCTGGCCGAACCAAAACCGTGAACGTTAAGGATTTTAGAAAAATCATATTCCGAGATTTACGCCACCGATTTGAGCGATCCAAAGTGCATTCGAAAGTTTATAACGTGTACTACAGCATGGTGTACATGAACACCTATGATTATATAGTGAAATTTAATTTTTGAGCAAGATGAAAACGCTATCACGACCACGCTGCTTAACAAGATTGCATTTTTAAAATGATGTAACTTCTGGACCCCGGATCCAAACTTCATAAGCAAGGGCTCTTTGGAAAGTAGATAACTTGTACTTTAACGTAGTAACATAATCCCAGTACTTCATATGTAGAAAAATAAAGATATAAGCACTCTAAGATGCTAATCCGTTATGCCCGCGTGACAACTTGCCGTTTTTGAAATTCAATAACTTTTTAAATACAGCTCCAAATGAAACAACTATAAGTTCGTTGTAAACCTTGAGCTATGTACTTTACATTAACCAACATGATTCACCTA
The DNA here is from genome assembly GCA_031894775.1 of Chloris gayana. Classification (NCBI taxonomy): domain Eukaryota; kingdom Viridiplantae; phylum Streptophyta; class Magnoliopsida; order Poales; family Poaceae; genus Chloris; species Chloris gayana. Next base: position 89,870 of record JAUNZO010001751.1, read on the forward strand.
AGTTCTATAGCAAAATATTAAAATTTGAACACCTTAAGATGGCTTCACAATCAGCCTGTCAACCCTGAGTTAGTTAAATAAAATGGCTGGGGATTTGCTAAGCTCAAAGTTGCCTTTTTACTTTCTGTTATGGCTAGATACTTTTTCCCACTTACATGGTACAATTAAACATATCATGATCATGTTTATATTTTGGGCAAGAACAGTCATCTACCATGTATAAGTTATTGTATAAAACTTTGCACAAATGAACATAAGTGCTAATTAACTAGGGGCACCATGAGAACATCACCCTAAGAAGTGGACATTGAGTTTTGGTACAATAAATTAATAAATATCAGCTTGGTAATAGATTATACTAGGGAATGTAATAAAATGATTTACTCCAACGTTGGGTCACATGATTATTGATGTAAAACCACAACGCTAGACGTCATCATATGATTATGCTTAGCCATATAAACATTTTCTACCACTTGTTTCGATCATGAGGCCTATCCGATTATTTTGATCTAAAAATCAGCATGTTCGTTTATGCTAGATGATGGAAAGTTTACCTAATTAGAAGGTTGTCCCCATGAAACAAACCACACGTATCACCATCCCGACCATATCATCACGATTCGAGAACATGTTTAATTTATGCAAACGTTTCGTTACACTATATTATTGAGAAAGTTCCATGAACTATATAAATACGAATTCATCCATTGCTCATGCACTTCATATGCATTCATATAGGAACCCCGACCGGAGTTGAAGATCAAGGAGGGCACCAACTTGAAGTGAGCGAGTTCGAGTGTGCTAACTACGAACCGAATCAAGGCAAGCCCCGGAGCATGACCTATGTTTTAAAGTTCTCTTTATTTTCACATACGTCTCTGATGTATTGTGCATTTATGTTTAGGAGTTGCTCGGAAACCTAGTTGCACTAGATTCCCGTATCCTGTGGTCTTGGTTAAGTATAATCCTAATCGCTAGTACTATGCTTAATAATTTATCGGTAGCAACAGCGAGTGATTTGGAGATCACCCGGTCTAGGGATTTAATTCTGGTTACCCTCACATGATTAATTGGAGACCGTACGGGGAAGTGCATGTGTAGGATGAGGTGCCAAGGTTGGCCCTTGGCGCCATAGCCCCGTACGTGTCGGTCAAGGACCGTTCGTTGTGACTCCGCGAGCAAGTATTGAGTTGTGTACCAAATGCATACCTTCGTATGGGAGTTGGTAAACCGACGTAACTTGAGAGTCGTAGTGTTGGACGGTAACTCCACCCTTTGTGCAAAGTGTTGGTCACGGTGGATGCACGGGTTTGTGAGTAGACGGAGGGTGTGTGATTACCCTTGGACCCGACGCTACTGTGGTTGCATGTGGAATGCACACTCGGAGGGTGGACCCGGCTCATATCTATGATAATCTTGTGAAAGGTGGCCATACGTGTTCTTAAATGATGCGTATGTCGTGCATTTGGGTTTTCCCCTGCAGGGTGTAAATCGATATATATCGCCGTCCCTCGCGGTGATGAGTACCACTTGTCTCGAGCAGATTGCATCGTAGTAATAAGAGAATATGATGATTAAAGCTTGCTGTTTTTGAATATTAAAGTCATGTATTGCAACCATGCTTGTTAGTCGTGCTCACAAAAATTTATGATTTTGTTTCCACCCTCTTAACTTGGCTAAAATATGAGTTAGACAAATCCCTAGGTGCTGTTTTTGCAAGTTCCCGCAAGCCAGGTCAAGCCCCCTGCATGTTAGGGTCGGTTCTTAGAACCATTTTTGACGGGTAAGCCTTGTAGAGTATATTAGATACTCAGGGTTTGGGTTGAAACTATTTTCAGGATTCCCGCAGCCCGATTATTGTGATTGCTGCGGGAAGTATGTGTGTCAAGGCGAGGAACCTCGGGAGTGGACCGTGGAGTGGGTTCCCGCTTCACCGCCTCAAGAGTGAGACCATGCCGTATGGGCTGGTGTGGTTCTCCTAGTTAAGCTATATATATATATGTACCGTCGAGATGTTTACGCTTCCGCAAAGACATTATCAAGTATTGTAAAACAACACTACACTTATGTATTGTAATCTGAAACTCGAATATTGGCTTGTAATAATTAAGAGATTATGTATGAAACTTGTTACTCAAGTAGTTTCCCTATGTAATAAAATGACGAATGTATCCCCGATGTATGCGCAATGTACGTTCGCTTCGTCGAATGTCTCCCGATACGATCCTGTTCGACAATCCCTCTCGCTTCGCGAGGTAGGGGTGTCACAAGGCAGAAGTCACCGTCGCCGCCGTCCTCCGACTCGGGGCCCGCGCGCTTTCAACGGAAACGGGCCCGGCAAACTTCACCAACACCGGCGGCGGAAGCCGCTCGCGGGAGAAATCCCCTGCGGCTGCGCCAGTGCAAGCGGCCGGGTGGACCCGTGATAGGTGCGTTGCCTCTTTTCTTGTTTTGCCTTCGTTGTGAGCTGGGTTTGCCCGAGTAATAGTAATCGCAAGTAAGAAGGTTGCTGCCACCGCGCGTTGACGTCCGTGATTATGTCTTGGTTTGCTTTTGATTGTAGGAGTGTCCGGATTGAGTTGGACCCGGACGTGGTCCCTCTCGAACCCCAAAGCTTCCAGCGTCCTCGCGCCGGATCCGGAGGCCACTCCCGCTGCCGTCGGGGCCGAAGCGGTTGGAGCAGAGGCCGACGCGGAAGGGGCTGCGGGTGCCCCCGAGGAGGAGGCTGCGGGTGCCCCCGAGGAGGAGGCTGCGAGTGCCCCTGTCGGCGAGGACCTTGACCGGCCACCGACCCTCTCGGCAAGTGACGTGCTGGATGCGCCGGCGACGGGGGTGACCGCTCCCCGATCGGCTTCGTCAGGCGTCCGCCACGGACTTCCACTCCCCGGCCGGGTACCGGCGTCGCCACTCCTATAGTGCTGGAGGGGAACGATTCCCCTCCACGCGCCGGGTCGGAGCCGGGAACGGTGGTTGGCGGAGACGCCTCGTCGTTCGCTGCCGCCGGAAGAGGTCGTGGGCGCGCCGGACGCGGCCGGAGGGCGTCGCCGATGAGTCGATCGGGCGGTTCCGCACGCCATCGAATCGGCGATGTTCTTGGGGAGGTTACCCGATTACTCTTTGCTATGAAGGCGGCCGTGGAGGAGACGGACGCGTCCCTGGAGGACCGCGAGGTCGCGGTGGCCCAACGCGAGGCGGAGGTGGCGGACGCCCGGAGGGCCCCGGAAACGGCGGTGAAGCTTGCCAAGCAGCAGCACCGAGAGACGCATGGAGGAAGTCCGGCGTGAGTTGAGCACCGCCACCGCCGTCGCCGAGGAGGCCGACGAGAAATTGCGGGAGGCGGAGGCGAAACTCGCGCCGCACTCGACCGCGAGGAGGAGAGCATCAACCGCTCGCGTGGCGTCTTGGCCCGGGAGAGGGCTGCCGAGCTCCGCGGGGCTGAGTTGGATGAGGCCGCTTCCGCCGCGGCTGCTCGCGAGAATGCTTTGACGCGGCGCGAGTCGGCCGCGATGGCTCCGGACGCGGAGCTAAAGAAGCGCTGCGACGACCTTGCTCTCCGCGAGGCTGCCCCGGTAGAAAAGGATCACCAACTAGGTGCCCGGGAGCGGGTCGTTGAAGCGGCAGAGGCAAAGCTCCGGCGCCTTCGCAATTTCGTGGACTCTCGGGAGGCGGAGTTGAAGCACCGCGAGGACGCGGTCGCCACCCGGGAGGAACAGGTCCGGCTTCGTGAGGACGAGGTCTCCATTCACAAGGAGGCCCCGGAGACGGAGGCGGCCCGCATTGCCGAGGCCGAGCAGCGCGTCCGCGGCATCGGCTGGGGAGATGGCGCAGCGCGTGTGCCGTGAGACGCTCGCGGAGGCCCGGGAGGCCCTTGATCGCGAGGTCAAGGCTGTGGAGAAGAGCCGGGACGAGTATCGCCGACGCGTTGAGCAATTGGAGGCCCGAGTGAAGGAGCCGGAGGGCGGCGCCTCTGCGGCGGCCGGTGGCGACGACCTCCGGGCGCAGCTTGACGAGGTGCGGCGTCGGCTCGAGGAGTCCCGGGTTCGGCGCGTCAAACCGAGCGAACGAGTGACGGAGCTGGTCCGCTCGGGCCGGATGCAGGCCGATATCGCCGCCGACGTGCACAAGGATATTTCCAAGGCGATGTCCGAGCTGCACTGGCTCGGCTGCCCAACCCCATTGAGCGCAGCACCTGCCGGGTACGTGTTCGCACTGCGGGCGTGGCCAACTCACTGCGCGCCTTGAGGACCCGAGTGGACTAGCTCATGGAGGACGAGGGGCGACCGACCATAGCCGCGGCCCCGGAAGAAGTGCCGAGGAACGCCCCGGTGCTGGTGCCCGGCTTCCCACTCCCGGACGTGCTCGAACGGCGATATTCCCCGGGCGAACACACCGCGGCTAAGGCGCAGGCTCGCTCCGTTGCTCACGCCTTCGCCGAGACCTTCAAGCGGGGTTGAGTGTCCCCGTCCTCCACCTGCGAGTGGCCTGTCGGCGCCCGTGCCTATCTTGAAACATGTTTTCCGTAGACAAGACCGAAGTTAGTTTTAAATTTCGTGCGTGTTATTGTACTGCTTCGGTCCTTGGGTTTTCTTTTGCTGAGTGCGATCGTTGCCGTGCGCTGCCTAGTCTTAGGCATGCGGTGCCTCGTCGTTACGCGAGTGCGAGACTTCGCCACCCGTGCCTTAACCGAGCATGAGCGTCTTCCGGCCTCCACCTTAGTCGTAGGTTTCCCTTACCCAACAAAGAAACTCCCGGACCCGAACGGATATAACAGCAAGCCTGCGGGAGTAGGAAAAGCAGCGATAAAGCGTTGTTTGATACGTAAGACGTTAGTACAAGTGCCTTGGCGTCCGTGGCCGTGGCGATGCGACTTCCGGGTACTACCCGGGTCCATTGGATACGAGGATATTCTAAGGATAGAATTTCTTGAGATGCTCAATGTTCCGGGCATCCGTCCTCCGACTCCGAGCGAACCGATCCCGGGCGTGTGACAGCGGTGACGACAAAAGGCCCTTCCCACATGGGGGTTAGCTTGTCCTTGCCCTCACGCGTCCGAGCCCGTCGGAGGACGAGATCTCCCGCTTGCAACTCCCGTAGGCGTACACGTCGCCGGTGGTAGCGGCGCAAGCCCCGGAGGTACCTCGCGTTGCGCAGTAGTACCCGTCGTCTTGCCTCCTCAAGGACGTCGATGTCGTCGTGCCGCCGGGTGTTTTGGTCGGCTTCGTCAAACGCGGCGACTCGGGGCCGTTAAACGGGGTCTCCGCTGGTAGCACCGCTTCGCACCATACACGAGGAAGAAAGGCGTTTCGCCCGTGGCTCGACTCGCCGTGGTGCGCAGGGACCAAAGCACGGATTGGACCTCTCGTTATCCATTTTGAGCCTTTCTTCTTCAACGGATCAAAGGATCTTGTCTTCGGGCCCTTGAGGATTTCTCCGTTGGCGCGTTCGACTTGGCCGTTGCTCGTGGGTGGGCCCTTGAGGCGAAGCGGACCCGGGTGTCGAGGGTGTCGCGATGACGCCGTGAATGCGTGGCTTGTGAATTGTGTCCCATTGTCCGTGATGATCCGCTGCGGCACCCGAACCTTGCGAGTTATGTTCTTCATGAATTTGATCGCCGAGTTCCGATCTATCTTCGTCACCGCTTCAGCCTCCACCCACTTCGTGAACTTGTCGATGGCCACGTATAGCCACCGTGACCACCCGGGCAGTCGGAAATGGCCCCACAATGTCCACACCCCAAACCGCGAACGGCCGTTGAATTTCCTCTCCATCCGTCCGACCGCTGCGAGGTACGCGGCCATTTGCGGGTCGTTGCATTGGTACTCCTTGGATACCTGGTTGACGACGAGCTGCGAATCCCCTTGGCCAAGTGGCGCCCGACGCCTAGGTCGGCCGCGATTCGCAGCCCTGCCAAGAGTGCTTCGTACTCCGCCATGTTGTTGGTGCATCCGAAGTGCGGTTGGACTGCGTAGCGCAGCTCGTCGCCGATTGGCGATAGCAGGAGTACCCCTGCCCTCGCGCCGTTGAGCGTGAGGGAGCCGTCGAAGAACATCGTCCGGTGGTTGCCGGGTATGTCATGCTGCTGCACCCGGTGCTCAATTCTTCGTGCTCGACCTCGGGGGTGGGTGTCCACTCAGCAACAAACTCGGCTAGAGCCCGGCTCTTGATGATGTGTGTGCTGAGGAAGGTCAAGTCGAACTCCCCGGCTCCACGGCCCATTTTGCCACTCGTCCGGTTGCTTCCCTGTTGCGAAGTATGGCCTCCGGCGGTGCTTGTCGTTACCACCCGAATGGGATGGCCTTGGAAGTAGTGTCGCAATTTCCGGGACGCGATAAGCACCGCGTAAAGCATCTTCTCGGTACTGCGGGTACCGTGTCTTTGCGTCCCGCAGGACTTCACCGATGAAGTATACTCGGACGTTGGATGAGCCACGTGCGGGGTTCTGATTCCGGTGGAGCGGATCCTAGCTCGCCCTCGTTCGTCGTGGTGGTCGGGGCTGGAGCCCCGGGTGAGGTAGTTACGCCTCGTCCCTTCCTCGTCGGGTTGACTACGACTTCCACTTCGGATGTCCCGTCGACGTTGGCCGGAAGCGAAGCCCCGAGCGAAGTGGCGATGTCGTGGTGCCGACGCCGAGAGTAGCTAGGGCGGATCCCACCCCACCCATGATGTGAGACGTGGTCGGAGCCGGAGCCCCGGGTGGGGTGGGATCAACGCTCCCATAACCGCCTTTCCGTTCGTGGCCTCGGCTTCACCCAAACACAGCGACGAGGTCGGAGCCGGAGCCCCGGGTGAAGCCGGAGAGCCATAACGCCTGTTGAAGCCGACGCACGGGTAGCGCCGGATCCGCCCGGGTGCCCCACCCGGACAGGCCGGAGTGGCCGTGTCGCAAACCATGCTGTGAGCGGAAGTGGCTGCAGCCCCGGGTGATCCGAGACTTGTGAGCCGATCGGAGCCGGAGCCCCGGGTCGGTCGGGGCCCTCGCTTCCGCACCGTCGAGGCGTCGACGCTTGTTGGCCCACCGTGAATCGTGAGGTGCTTGTTCCGAGCGCTCAACCACCGAGCCGCACTAACCACCCGTGGGTTAGCCGCTACGTATAGTAGCGGTGTCTCACCCGGCTCCGGGGCGACTAGAACAAGTGCCGAGGATAAGTAGTGCTTGAGATACCGCAAGGCTTCATCGGCCTCCCGCGTCCACTCGAATTTTTCCGTCCTCTTCATTAACTTGAACAAGGGAAGAGCACGCTCGCCCGGGCACGAGATGAATTGGCCAAGGGCCGCCATACTCCCGGTTAGGCGCCGCACGTCCTTGAGTCGCTTCGGAGGGCGAATTTGTTCGATGGCCCGGATCTTCTCGGGGTTCGCCTCGATCCCGCGGTGAGAGACCAAGAAGCCGAGTAGCTTCCCGGCCGGTACGCCGATGACGCACTTCTCCGGGTTGAGCTTCACCCGGTTACGGCGTAGATTGGAGAAAGTCTCCTCTAAGTCGAACAGGAGAGACGGTGCCTTGCGGCTTTTAACGACTAGGTCGTCGACGTATGCCTCCACATTCCTCCCGATCTGCGAATCCGGGGTTAGGCGCATGGCCCGTTGGAACGTGGGGCCTGCATTTTCGGACCAAAAGGCATGCTCACGTAGCAAAAGCTCCCTGCGGGAGTCATGAAAGCAGTCTTCTCCTCGTCCTCCTTAGCCATACAGATTTGGTGGTATCCGGAGTACGCATCCAACATACAAAGCAGGTCGCAGCCTGCGGTAGAATCTACTACGTAGTCTATTTGGGGCAGTGGGAACGGGTCCTTCGGGCACGCCTTGTTCAGGTCGGTGTAGTCTACGCACATCCGCATCTTGCCGTTGTTTTTGGGCACAACCACGGGGTTGGCCAACCATGTCGGGTGCGTGACCTCCCCGATGAACCCGGCTTCCAAGAGCCTCTTGACTTCGATCCCGATGAAATCTTCATGCTCGGGGTGCAACGGACCGACCCACGGATCGTGATTCCCGAGGTGCTCGTTTAAGCGGACACTTGATAATACAACAACCGGCCAACTTTATATTACAACGAGTGGAAAGAACTTCATAATTTACATCCGAGATTATTAAGTTCGGAGCAGCGGAAGTTAAACAAGTTCAAGTTTAGAAAAGATGCGGAAGCAAACATAACGTTGGTACGTCTCGACGATATTATACAGCAAAAGGTGATAAATTCGAGCCCATACGGATTATCACGTAGCCAAGCACATTCATCGCGGCAGACTCGGCTCCCACTGGAAAGTCCAGCCCTCCGGAATCTGCATATCCCAGGGCATAACACCAACAGGGCAATCTAATGCATCACCTAAAACAAAAACAACAAAGGCACAAAGCTCGAGCAACTAGAGCTCAGCAAGACCGACCCGTCAACATGGCACTCTAAGGCCGACGCCTAGATATGCAAGGCTCGGAGGGTGTAGCTGGTTTTGATAATAAAACAGCGACTAAGTCATTGATCCTTACTTTCATGATTTTAGCATTTATTAACTTGTACACAAATAACAATGATATTAGCAACAAGAAAGATATAAATACCGTAAAGCTTAAATAAGTATCATCATAAGCAATCATACATACCCAAAGCTTAGTTCAAGTTGTTACTACGATGTGACTCGGTTCACAAGCGGTACTCATTACTGCGAGGGACAGCGATACGCATCGATTTATCACCAGCTGGGAAAACCCGAGGTACACGACATACGCATCATTTAAGAACACGTACATCAACCGTTCACCATAACATCCTACAACTTTGTAGGGTCCAAATCCTCGAGTGGGCAGCCGTTCCACGGTACCTCGTGAACCTGTCCACCCCAACGGATCCTACGACCAAGGATTCGGGTAACCTACGCCATTGCAAGCTATTAAGGTTACGTAGGTTTACTAGTTCCCATAAAACTAGCATGCACTCGAGTACTCGTTCAATACTTGCTCAAGCGGGGCCAACAACGACACGGTCCTTAATCGACGACAGACGGGGCTACAGCCTTGCAAGCCATGTCCTCTCGAAGGCACATGCACTTGCCCTTTCACCTACAAGGCCCGTCCACGTCTCAACTTTTAGTGGCTTACACGAACGATCTGCCACCTTGCGAGACAAGCCCTCTCCGGGCCCTTGCCTTCGCTCTTTCCCAAACAGACTCGTTCGGTCTCAAGATTAGTTTTTCAGATTAACTTCCAAGTCTCGAAGCCTCCATGCTCCAAATACACTTAAGCAATATATACCAACAAACTTACGACGTAAGCATAGCCGATTTTCTATCGAACTACCCGTACTAGTATATCACTAACATAGGTCATATCGGGAAACAATGCAGGTGGGTTTCATACATCACCTACACTTAATGCACAAACACCCTAGACATCTAGTAGTGTTATACTGAAAGGAAAACATTTAAAAACTAGGAGGATGCACCGGGGCTTGCCTTGTGCCACGGTGGAAATGTTAGCAACTTCTGGTGCCGATTCTTGTGTTGATTCCTTCGAAGATCCTCGACCGGCACTTCGTCATTTCCTCGGAGATTGCCGGAAGTAGCAGCTCAATGAGAGACCAAAGGCGGCGGCGGTCGGAGCTCGGGAAGACGGCAAAATTCCGGTGGTTGGTGGCCGATGGGAATTTGGAAGCGTGGCAGCGGCTACCCGGCGGTGGTCTCGCCACGAAAACTAGCTTCGATCTCCCGTTCAAAGCAGCTCGGCCGGATTGAAGGCCATGGGGAGGTTGGTGGCGAGCTTGCGCAGCTGTTTGTGGTGGCGGCTTGCCGGGGGACAGCCGGAGCCGGGCGAGCAGCGGAGGAGCAGAAAGACGGATGGTGGCGATTTGCTTCGGTGGAAAAATCAGAACGAGGGAGAGAGAGAGAACCGGAGGACCACGGTGCGGCTTTATCCGGTTCCGGTGAAGAGCGAAGGCTGGAGAAGCAGCTGCGTGGCCGGGGTTGCCCTCGTGGCGTGCAGGGTCGTGGGCACGTGGGGCTTGCCGTGTCCGGTGTGGCGGTGCAGGGAGACACGAGCAGAGAGAGAGAAGGATCGGGAGGAAGATTGGAGCGATAGACTTGGCATTTTGCAAAAGCGTCCTTGCAGTTTTCTCAAAATTAAAAATCGTATTTCCATGGCTCTACAAATTATGCAAAAAATTCAGAGATGCTAGTGAGAGCATTCCGAAGCTTTTTCCTTTTATGTCCAAGACCGGATTCCAAACATTTTTGGAGATAGAAATTCCACTAGGAAAATAAACTCGTACTTCGAGTCCATTTATTTGTGGGCATTTTCAAATGGGAATAATTCCTAGAAAATTGTTCATAATTCCTTTCAGCACATGCTTGACCAAATAGAATTTTCACACTCACCAAGGTGCGGACTTTGACATTGTTATTTCATGTAGCCCGAGTTGAATTTTAAATCCAATTAATTTCAGCAGTGACAAAACTTGAAATCCCTCTCGCCTAATTCATAATTGCGTGCAGATCGTGTGGTAATGTAAGCGTAGTGACAAAACTTGAAATCCTTAAAGAAATCTCGTCCCGAGATTTAAAGCGAAGCTAAAGGAGGTAAATACATTACTCGCTTCATACCTGAAAATTGGTGGAGAAATCCTGGGTAATGGGTATGAAGAAATTCTGCTGTTTTCCAGGTAGCTTCATCTTCTAAGTGATTGTTCCATTGAACCTTATAGAATTTGAGCTTTCGTTTCCGAGTGACGCGATCCTTCTCATCGAGCACCTTTACTGGGTACTCGGAATAAGTGAGATCAGGTTGTAATCGTTCAACATCTTCCATAATAATGTCCACCGGAGGCTTGAGACACTTCTTCAATTGGGATACGTGAAAAATGTTGTGTACTCCGGATAATTTGATTGGCAATTCCAGTTTATAAGCTACCGGTCCACATTGTTCCAATATTTTGAACGGTCCGATATAACGAGGTGCCAATTTTCCTTTTATACCAAAACGTTGAATGCCCCTCATAGGAGATACTCGTAGGTAGACATAATCGTCCTTGTCAAAGGTAAGGGGTCGACGACGCTTATTTGCATACATCTCCTAACGTTGCTTGGCAGCCTTTAAATTAGCTTGAATAACCCGAACCTTTTCTTCAGCTTGTTGTACTAGATCTGGTCCAAAGGTGACTCTTTCTCCGGACTCCGACCAATTTAGAGGGGTTCAACAACTACATCCATATAAGGCTTCAAATGGCGTCATACCCGCACTCTCTTGATAACTCGTTGTTGTAAGAGAACTCAGCGAGAGGCAGATATTCATCCCAATTACCTCCATGTTTTAAGACACAAGCCCTAAGCATGTCTTCCAAAATCTGATTGACACGCTCGGTTTGGCCATCGGTAGGCTGGGTGATAAGCTGAACTGCGGATTAACTTAGTACCCAAAGATGCATGAAGTTGTTCCCAAAATCTTGCCACAAATTGGGAACCTCGATCTGTAATAATTGTCTTGGGCACACCATGTAAGCATAAAATCCTGGAGATATAAAGTTCGGCATACTGATGAACCGAGTACCAAGTGTTGACTGGTATGAAATGAGCTGACTTAGTGAGTCGGTCAACAACAACCTAGATGGAGTCATGCTTACGAGTCGTGCGAGGAAGACCAACAATGAAATCCATACTAATGTCATCCCACTTCCAAGCAGGAATACTTAATGGTTGCAGAAGACCTGCTATCTTCAAATGGTCCGCCTTGATCCTTTGACAAGTATCACACTCGGCGACGTAGCGAGCAACTTCTCGTTTCATCCTAGTCCACCAAAAACTTTCTCTTAATCCTTGATACATCTTGTTACTACCAGGATGAACCGAATACTTTGATTGGTGTGCTTCATCGAGAATCTTACGACGGAGTTTAAAATCCTTAGGAACAACCAATCGATCGTTAAACCATAGAGCACCATTATTATCTTGTCGAAAGCATGTTGCCTTGCCATCTTGAATTTTCTTCCGAATATGAGCCATACCCGGATCTTTTTTCCGAGCAGCAATTACTTCTTCTCCGATAGTAGAATGGACTGCCATATTGTGAATAGCTGCCACAGGTATAATGTGGGTACTTGGTTCGATAGTAGAAACATCTTCAGTGTGGTCCAACAACTGTAACACCAAATTATTGCAATGCTCTTTACGACTCGGTGCGTCGGCAACGACATTAGCTTTACCAGGATGATAATGTACTTCCAACTCATAGTCTTTTATTAACTCTAACCATCTTCTCGGCGCATGTTCAGATCCGATTGTGTAAATATATACTTAAGACTCTTGTGGTCCGTGTAGATATGCACCAGTTACCGAGCAAATAGTGTCGCCAAATCTTGAGTGCAAGCACCACTGCAGCTAATTCCAAATCATGTGTAGGGTAGTGTTCTTCATGCTTACGTAATTGCCGAGATGCATAAGCAATAACACGGCCTTCTTGCATAAGCACACATCCAAGTCCCGTACCGGATGCATCACAATACACATCAAAGGATTTAGTGATGTCCGGTTGAGCCAATACGGGAGCGAGTGGTTAGCAACTTCTTCAGATTCTGAAAAGCTTGTGCACATTGATCATTCCATTCAAACTTTACTTCCTTCTTCAGCAGCTTCGTGATAGGTTGTGCTAGCTGTGAAAAATTGGGGATGAAACGCCGATAATAACCCGCTAGTCCAAGAAAACTTCGAATTTGTGAGACAGGACTTGGGTGGCTTCCAATTCAATACATCCTGAACCTTTCCAGGGTCAACGAGCAATGCCTTCACTTGAAACCACATGACCAAGGAATGGAACTCGATCCAACCAAAATTCACACTTGCTAAACTTGGCATATAACTTATGATCCCGTAAGCGTTGTAGTATAATACGGAGATGTTCGGCATGCTCTTCTTCATTCTTGGAGTATATGTGAATATCATCAATGAAGACTACTACAAACTTATCCAGCTCCGGCATGAACACTGAGTTCATCAAATACATGAAGTAGGCCGGAGCGTTGGTTAATCCAAAGGACATTACTAGATACTCATAAAGACCATATCTAGTAGAGAAAGCAGTCTTCGGAATATCTTCTTCTTGAATCTTGATCTGATGGTACCCCGAACGAAGATCAATCTTTGAAAACACTTTTGCACCAACCAATTGATCAAATAGAATGTCAATACGGGGTAATGGATATTTATTCTTGATGGTCACTTCATTCAACGGTCGATAATCGACGACAAGGCGTAGACTTTTGTCCTTCTTCTTCACGAACATAGCAGGACAACCCCAAGGTGACGAACTTGGGCGTATGTACCCTTTGTCTAACAAGTCCTTCAATTGGATTTTCAGCTCTTTCAACTCATTATGTGCCATCTTATACGGTTGTCGGAAACCGGAGTCGTCCCGGTTGGAGTTCAATTTGGAATTCAACATCTTGGTCGGGAGGAAGACCAGGAAGATCATCGGGGAATACATCAGGAAACTCTCGGACAATGGGAATATTTTCCAAGGATTTTTCTTCGAGATGATGGACGACAAGAGTTTTGGTCGGAACCGGACTCAAAGGAATGGAATCCGGTCCATGAATTGGAGAATTCAAATGAACGATGCGAGGGGCGATGTCTAGCAAAGCCTTATGAAAAGTCATCCATTGCACACCTAAAATAAGATCTATCTCTTGTTGCTCTAGCATAATAAAGTTGGTGGAATATAACTTCCGATTCAATTCCACCGGTGCCTTTCCTAGGATTTGATCAGCATGAATTTGACCACAAGGAGAGCGAATAGTATAAGGATTTTTAGTGGTATAGGTAGATAGGTTATGCCTTCGAATGCATGATCGGCTAACAAAATTATGAGAAGCACCTGAATCGAACAAAATGACAACTGGGCGAAGATGTAACGAGAACATACCCGCAAGAACAGGTTCACCTTCCGGGATGTCATCCGGACTTGTGAAGTTCACACGGCCAGTCCTGTTAGAAGAACCTCGTTGTTGAATTGCAGCTTGCCCTTGCGATTGCCTGTTACCATTCTTCTTTGGAAATGGACAACTATTGATGAAATGACCAGTTTGACCACAATTGTAACACCCTTTAGGATTATTCTGCCCAGCTTGAGGAACACTACGTGCAGGCTGATTTGCTTGCTGTTGAGGTGGTGCACGTTGAGCATAATGCTGCTGCTGGGGTGGCCTATCATAACCTTGCTGTGGCGGGCGATAATATTGTTGCTGAGGTGCTACCCGAAAGCGTTGTCCGATTGGTGAAGTGTACACCGGACGATACTTCGTGGAGGACCAGGAGGTGTACCACTTGGTGGAGCCTTCCTCTTGCGCTCATCGGCTAGCACTTCACGCCGAGCATCCTCTTGAATGATAGCTGCATTAACCAGATCATTAAAAGTTCCAGTGGACTGCCAAGTTAATTTCTCCTTTAACACGGGGTTCATGCCCCTTCGGAAAGCAGCACGCTTCTTATCTTCGGTGTCCACATAAAGAGGAGCATATTGCGCTAAATGATTGAATCTCTCGGTATACTCAAGCACGGTCCTCCCTCCTTGTTTCAAATCTTGAAATTCTTGCAGCTTTCTTTCCATCAATGCGGTAGGGATATAACGAGCACGAAAGGCAGTTTTGAATTCATCCCACTGCACTATGTGTCCTTCTCGGAAGAGAAGCCGGATAATTTGCCCACCAAGCATCGGCGGGTCCTTGCGATAGCTGTGCTGCGAAGAGAGGCTTCGTGCGTTGGTGCACTGTAACAATCCAAACTTGGACTCTATGCCACGGAGCCAATGATCAGCATCTAGGGGCTCGTTGGCACGCTCAAATTGTATCGGATGAGTTGACGAGAAAATCTTGATAAGTACTTTGTCGTGGATGATCGTCACGACGTCCACCATTGCGGCTTGAGTTCTGAGCTATTTCTCCGAGCAATCCAGTGTCTTCTCGCCTTGACTCAAGCAACAGGGCGAGAATCTGCTCCAACGTAGCTGGAGGTGGCGGTGGAGGTGCATTGTTGCGAGCTCCTTGCTGGGAACTCTCGGCCTCGGAGCGATTGCGAGTGTTCACCATGCTGAAACAAAATTACGGATGTACATTAATTCCTTACTCCTTATAGACCAACACGATCCTTTTAGAAAAATCAATGTACATGACAAGGAAATTTCAGAATAGCAAGCCGATAACGAACTTGAAGATCTTTCAAGACATTTGAGATCAATTACGAGGATTTCCAACGATAGAATTTGGAACAAAATCAAGATCGGAACTTGAAAATTTTAGGACATCCTTAAGTCAAACTTTAAGTTTTTGATTATTCCAATTTGTTTTTCAAGAAGCAACCAGAAGGTTGAAAAGTGAGATAAGGCATATTTTAGTTCGGTTATTTTATGCCATGCCATGATGCACGTTTCATTTTTAACCTAACCGTTCCTCACTCAAAAGAAAATAGTACTTCCGTCTTAGCGGTAAGCGAAACTTCGGTGGCGACCCGTACTCAACCACGTAAGTTAATCTAAGTTTTCGATACACAACACACTAATGTGGTTAGTGTACCTGCAGAAGATCCATTTTAGAAACAATACATCAAATTCAAAAGAAACTACGAAAATAAAAGCAGTTCTACTAGTAACGATCCATGGAAAAGGATCGTCCCGTGGTATCCCACGAGCCAAAGGGTGTCCCGTATACGTCTGCGGGAACGGACACCGATATCCGCGTGTCGGCCCATGCACGTACCTTCGTTGAAGATTCCGTAGATGCAATATTTAAACAATCATAACCCAAGGTTAGTTTTTGCCACCAACTCTAACATCCTTATACTGGGCATACTAACGTATCCTCACTCGTAAATACGACGTAGTTTTCAAAATATGTCGTAGTTGTTGTATTACCATGGAACTTGGCTCCGATACCAGCTGCAACGGACCGACCCACGGATCGTGATTCTCGAGGTGCTTGTTTAAGCGGACACTTGATAATACAACAACCGGCCAACTTTATATTACAACGAGTGGAAAGAACTTCATAATTTACATCCGAGATTATTAAGTTCAGAGCAGCGGAAGTTAAACAAGTTCAAGTTTAGAAAAGATGCGGAAGCAAACATAACGTTGGTACGTCTCGACGATATTATACAGCAAAAGGTGATAAATCCGAGCCCATACGGATTATCACGTAGCCAAGCACATTCATTGCGGCAGACTCGGCTCCCACTGGAAAGTCCAGCCCTCCGGAATCTGCATATCCCGGGGCATAACACCAACAGGGCAATCTAATGCATCACCTGAAACAAAAACAACAAAGGCACAAAGCCCGAGCAACTAGAGCTCAGCAAGACCGACCCGTCAACATGGCACTCTAAGGCCGACGCCTAGATATGCAAGGCTCGAGAGGGTGTAGCTGGTTTTGATAATAAAACAGCGACTAAGTCATTGATCCTTACTTTCATGATTTTAGCATTTATTAACTTGTACACAAATAACAATGATATTAGCATCAAGAAAGATATAAATACTGTAAAGCTTAAATAAGTATCATCATAAGCAATCATACATACCCAAAGCTTAGTTCAAGTTGTTACTACGATGTGACTCGGTTCACAAGCGGTACTCATTACTGCGAGGGACAGTGATACGCATCGATTTATCACCAGCTGGGAAAACCCGAGGTACACGACATACGCATCATTTAAGAACACGTATATCAACCGTTCACCATAACATCCTACAACTTTGTAGGGTCCAAATCCTCGAGTGGGCAGCCGTTCCACGGTACCTCGTGAACCTGTCCACCCCAACGGATCCTACGACCAAGGATTCGGGTAACCTACGCCATTGCAAGCTATTAAGGTTACGTAGGTTTACTAGTTCCCATAAAACTAGCATGCACTCGGTACTTGTTCAATACTTGCTCAAGCAGAGCCAACAACGACACGGTCCTTAACCGAGGACGAGACGGGGCTACGACCTTGCAAGCCATGTCCTCCGAAGGCACATGCACTTGCCCTTTCACCTACAAGGCCCGTCCACGTCTCAACTTTTAGTGGCTTACACGAACGATATGCCACCTTGCGAGACAAGCCCTCTCCGGGCCCTTGCCTTCGCTCTTTCCCAAACAGGACTCGTTCGGTCTCAAGATTAGTTTTTCGAGCATTAACTTCCAAGTCTCGAAGCCTCCATGCTCCGAATACACTTAAGCAATATATACCAACAAACTTACGACGTAAGCATAGCCGATTTTCTATCGAACTACCTGTACTAGTATATCACTAACATATGTCATATCGGGAAACAATGCAGGTGGGTTTCATACATCACCTACACTTAATGCACAAACACCCTAGACATCTAGTAGTGTTATATTGAAAGGAAAACATTTAAAAACTAGGAGGATGCACCGGGGCTTGCCTTGTGCCACGGTGGAAATGTTAGCAACTTCGGTGCCGATTCTTGTGTTGATTCCTTACGAAGATCCTCGACCAGCACTTCGTCGTTTCCTCGGAGATTGCCGGAAGTAGCAGCTCAATGAGAGACCAAAGGAGGCGGCGGTCGGAGCTCGGGAAGACGGCAAAATTCCGGTGGTTGGTGGCCGATGGGAATTTGGAAGCGTGGCGGCGGCTACCCGGCGGTGGTCTCGCCACGAAAACTAGCTTCGATCTCCCGGTTCAAAGCAGCTCGGCCGGATTGAAGGCCATGGGGAGGTTGGTGGCGAGCTTGCGCAGCTGTTTGTGGTGGCGGCTTGCCGGGGACAGCCGGAGCCGGGCGAGCAGCGGAGGAGCAGAAAAGACGGATGGTGGCGATTTGCTTCGGTGGAAAAATCAGAACGAGGGAGAGAGAGAGAACCGAGAGGACCACGGTGCGGCTTTATCCGGTTCCGGTGAAGAGCGAAGGCGGAGAAGCAGCTGCGTGGCCGGGGTTGCCCTCATGGCGTGCGGGGCGTGGGCACGCGGGGCTTGCCGTGTCCGGTGTGGCGGTGCGGGGAGACACGAGCAGAGAGAGAGAAGGATCGGGAGGAAGATTGGAGCGATAGACTTGGCATTTTGCAAAAGCGTCCTTGCAGTTTTCTCAAAATTAAAAATCGTATTTCCATGGCTCTACAAATTATGCAAAAAATTCAGGGATGCTAGTGAGAGCATTCTGAAGCTTTTTCCTTTTATGTCCAAGACCAGATTCCAAACATTTTTGGAGACAGAAATTCCACTAGGAAAATAAACTCGTACTTTGAGTCCATATATTTGTGGGCATTTTCAAATGGGAATAATTCCTAGAAAATTGTTCATAATTCCTTTCAGCACATGCTTGACCAAATAGAATTTTCACACTCACCAAGGTGCGGACTTTGACATTGTTATTTCATGTAGCCCGAGTTGAATTTTAAATCCAATTACTTTCAGCAGTGACAAAACTTGAAATCCCTCTCGCCTAATTCATAATTGCGTGCGATCGTGTGGTAATGTAAGCGTAGTGACACCGGGGGTGTCACGGGGGCTTGGCGCCTCGCCGGCTGCTTCACGAGTCTCGCGGTGGGATCAACCTTGAGTTGGTGCTCAATCACCCTCCTTGGTATGCCCGGCATGTCCGAAGGATGCCGGGCAAAGACGTCACTTGTTCTCTCGGAGGAAGGTGATGAGCGCGAGTTCCTATTTCGGGTCGAGGTCACCACCGATGGTGGTGGTCTTGTCCTCCGAGCCCCCGAGTGAAATCTTCTTGGTGGACACCTCCTCGGGTGCCGAAAGCTTCGCTCGCTTGGAGCCGGATGGTGCAGCGAGGCTTCTCCGAGGCGTTACGCGCCCTCTTCCCGTTGGTGCTCTCTTCGGCCGCCATCTCGATCGCCAAGATGTCCTCGAGGCAAGCCATCGCTTTGACGGCGTCCGCCCTCTTTACGATGACACCCTTGGGACCCGGCATCTTTAGCGTGAGGAATGCGTGATGCGGGATGGCCATGAACTGGTTCATGCCGGGTCTCCCAATGATGGCATTGTAGGGGAGGTCGATGTCGGCTACATCGAAGAGGAGCTTCTCCGTGCGGAAGTTGCTCCGGGTACCGAAGGTAGCCAGGAGCTCGATCCTGCCCAAAGGGCGGGAGCTACCGGGAGCACGCCGGAGAAAGGGCGGGAAGGTTGCAGCTCGGCGCGTGCCCCCTGCAGAGAATCGAAGACCTTTGGGGTGATGAGGTTGAGGCTCGCACCTCCATCGATGAGGGTGCGCCCCACTTTCTTGTTGCGAGATGGTGGGCGACACGACCAAAGGGATCTTCCCCTTGGTGTTGTCGGGGCCCACCATGTCGCTCTTGTCGAAGGTGATGGGGACGTCCGCCCACCTCGGCGGGGTGCCGAGGCTTTGCCCTCGGTGATCGCGAAGACTTCCCGGCGGAAGCGCTTGGCCTCGCCTTTGGATGCGAAGGCCGGAAGAGCCTCCACCGATGACGGCGATGGAGTCGTCCACGCTCCGGTACGCCTCGACCTCCTCTTTCTCCCTCTCCTTTTCCTTCTCGGCCTTCTCGGCCGCCCGCCGCTCGTCGCGCCGCTTAATGCTCGCCTCGGATGTAGCGGCACCGCAGCTGGTCGTGATCGTTGGTGCGGTGAAAATAACACGCAAACGTCCCCGGGGACTTAGGCGGCGATTTGCCGGTACCCGCGGGGGTGGCTGTCGCGCTCCCCCGGGGACGGGCCTCCGGCCGCGGCTACTTCCTCCGCCCTACGCTTGCGCGCGAGGTTTTTCTTCCGGTTCTTGGAGAGGGTGCCCTCGGGCTTGGGGGAAGCGACGCCGGGTTGGTCTTTGCCGGAGGGTCAAGCCACGCACAGGCTTCTTTGCGACGGGCGCACTCGTCGGCCGGCCGGAAGAGGTCGGTGATCGTCTCCGGCTGGTGCACACCCAGCTCGTCCAAGATGTCCTTGTCTCGAACGCCGTGACGGAAGGCGGAGACTACTCGGGAAGGGTCGACACGCGGAATGGTGTTGCGGACTTGACCGAATCGCTGCATGAATGCCCGCAATGTCTCGCCCGGCTTACGGACGATGCGGTCCGGGTCGATCCGGCTCCCGGACGCTTCGACGTCCCCCGGAAGTTGGCCATGAACTCTCGGCACAAGCCGCCCACGAGCTGATGGACTTCGGCACCGGGTTCATGAACCATGACCGGGCCGAGTCCTTGAGGGCCAAGTGGAAGTAGTTGGCCATGATGTCTTCCGAACCTCCGGCGGCCTTGACGGCGGTGGAGTAGATCTGCAGGAACTCGTCGGGGAGCGGTGCCGTCGTACCTCTCGGGGAGGTCCGGGCGGAACTTGCTCGGGCCAAGTGACCCCGCGCGAGCGCGTCGAGAGGGCTGCGCAGCCCTCGAGGAAAGAGGGGTCGAGCTCCCTTCTCTTGCGCTTGGGGTGGCGCTCGGGGACGACTCCGCGTCCGTCATCGTCGTCGTCGTGGGCGGGGGTCCGCCCGCGTTCATGCTCACGCTCGCGCGAGCGCTCAATGCCGACACGTGCATCCTCCCATGTGCGGCGGCGCTCGTTGAGGTCGTTGCGTAGGTCGTGGCGCCTCCGCACTGCGGCGAGTGGACGGAGAGCGAAGGCTGCCGGCGGGCGCATATCCCTCGCCCGGTTGGCGTTGCGGTTGTTGTCGACCGGCGGCGGCGGAGGCGGTTGGCGGGACGGTCCCGCTCGGCGCCCGGCTCTGCGCCATGTCTAGGAGCCGACCCACTCCGGTGAGCCACTCCCTCGCTTGCTCTCCCCGCCGATCCCGCCGGCGGGTTGTTGAGCATAGTCTTTACGGCGGTCGGAGGGTCGTCCCCTTCTCCCTCTTGGAAGAGACGACGTGCGGTGGCGCGTTCGGACGCTGGCGGCGTGACGGCCCGAGTGTCGCGGTTGGGGCCGGGCTGGTTCCCCGCTGCTTGCCGGCCGCCGAGGTGCCGGGACGGTCGCCATGCCGGAGCGGCCCGCGCGGCGACGGTTGCGGCGTCGACGCCCGTAGACGCCTTGATCGGAGACGCTGTCCGCCGTTCGTGGCGTGTCCGTGGATCTCGGCATGATCGTGTAGGAGTTCCGCGGTGCACGGCGAAATCTACGACCTCCCCTACCGGCGCGCCAAATGTCGGTGTGTGAGCACACCTCCGGATGGGGGCCTGTCAAGGCTCCCTTCGGATAGGATCGGGGAAGATCGGATTTGCCTTAGCTAGCGCGGAAGATCAAACAAGCAAAGAACACGGGAGATTTATCCGAGGTTCGGGCCGCAAGTCGTGCGTAATACCCTACGTCCTGCTTCTTTGTATTCGTTGTTGTCTATCTTTTACAAGAGAGCACCCCCTCCTTTTATAGAGCAAGGATGGGTGCACTCTACAAGTACCGGGGGTACCGGACGCCTTGTGGGGGCCCGGTCCCCCTTTGGGAAAACGCGACCGGATCCCGACGGGATCTGCTGCAATCTTCTTCCCCGGATTTGGACTCCAAGCATCTTCTCTCCCATTGGTTCCGGGTGCTCCTAGCCCCGTAGCGGCGTGGCTTCCCGAGACGCGGCGCACGGGGAAGGCGCGCGCACGTCCTGTCGGGCGGCCGGCCGCCGCCGCGAGCACTCGAGTGCCGCATTAGCTCGCGGGTGGTTGGGGCGCCGGAGGAAGCTACCGGGAAGCTTCCTCCCCGATGCTCCGGCGCCTCCGGCTTCGTGGGCTTCGTGGGCTTCGTGGGCTCCCTTGCCCCGTACTCGCCGCCTTCATCCTTGGGCCGAAAGTGGCCCATGCGCGGTTAGGGGGACCCCCAATCCCCTACACCGACAAATATGATATGATCATGCAAGGAGGGTATTGATTACGTTCATTAACTAATAATTAGTGCTTAATTATACTTAGTAAATAATGTTTAATCATGGTTATTAAGTACTAATTAATCCTGTTCCAAAATCAATAATTACTAATTAATAATTTAATAACTAATACTCTATTATATTAGTTAATCAACACTTCATAATTAAGCATATTCATTAAGCAGCAATTGATAATTGGTTACGCTTATTAATAAATGCTTAATCCAGGTTATCAAGTATTAATTAGTCCTGCTCCTTAATTAAGTTCACTAATTACTTAGGTTTAATAATAAACACTCGATTCTTGTTTATTAAGCAATAAATAAATCATTACTTTAAAGGACATGTGATAATAGGTTAATAAATTGGAATCACATAAAATAATAAAGTTTAAGTTTAATTTTGGAAAATAATTTTCATAATTAATTTCGTCTATAGATATCTCCTTCATCTAATTAAATCATTTTCCTTAATTAAACATTTAATTAGCATAAAATAATAGCTTTTCTTTAAACCACGAAAGAGATTAAATTCTATTTATAAAATAAAATTACTCAAAATACATATTTTATTTCATAGACAAATAACTCTTATTTTTCCGAGTCTAACAAAGTTGGTTTTGTATTTTTCCGATTTTTAATGAATTTTCTACGAATTTTTGAAAATCAAATAGGGTTCTCGTGCCACACGCGAGGCCACGGGGTTGGCCGCACGAGATCCCGACGTGGCCACACGCGATCCCGCGCGTGTGGTCCACGGTGTGGCACCACCGCGGCGACCGGGGAGCGGCGGCGCGGCCACCGAAGATGGCCGGACTTGGCCCAAAGCTCGCCGCGAGACCACTAAAATGCTCTACTCGAGCATGGCAAACACGATGGTGTGGACGAGCTCACATGAGCTCGACCGGAGACACGCCGGCGGCGAGGTCCGAGTGCGGCGGAGCTTCGACCATGGCGTGAGCTCACCGCGAGTGGACAAAAATTGGGAAGAAGCCTACTGAAACGTACTACGGAACATGAGCAAGAGCGGCAAGGATTTGCGCGGCTGCGGAGATGGCCGGAGGCCGGAGCTCACCGTGGGGTGCGGACGGTGGTGAACGGAGCTCCGGGAAGATGGGCAAATCCGTGGCACCCTGCATGAAACATGCTATGGTAAGCGCACCGAGGGGTAGAGGAGCCTCTTGCGTACCTCTAGGAAGAGAAAGGAAGACCAATAGCTCACCGTCGCAGTTCAATTTGAAGGAGCAACGGTAGAACGACGGTGAGGTCCCGATGAGGGAAACGGCCTCGCCTCGACGGAGCAAAGCGACTCGGCTCGATTGCAAGTGTTGAGAAGCTTCGCGAGGTGATTGCGGAGCTTGTGGTGGCGATGGCGTGGATGGGGAGGGACCGGAGCGGCCCGGCGGCGTAGCTCCGAGAGCGCGCCGATGGCGGGGAGGAGAAATGAAAGAGAGGAAGAGAAATGAGGGGTCGGCGGGGTTCTTATCCTCCATCGAGGCGGTTCAAGCCGGCAGCTGCGTGGCTGCCAAGCAGCTGCGTGGCTGGGGGCGTGGCAAGCCGGCCGGAGGCGGTGCGGAGCGCGGGCGGTGGTGAGACGCGAGAGAGGGAGAGAGGAAGAAGAGAGGTCGGCGTTGGGCCGGACACGGAAATTTTACAAAAACACCCCGGGCCTTTGAAAAATTAAGAAGTAGCTTTCTTGTGCTCCAAAAATTCCCAAACATTCCAGGGGTTTAAATGAAAACATTTTAGACATTTTTCCTATTAAGTCCAGGTTAAGATTCCAAATCATTTTTGGATTAAAAACTCATAGTTAAATTAATAAAAGAAGCTTTGTTTATTTCTTGTAAATATTTTTACAAGGCAAAACAATTTCAGGAGATTTTCATAAATCTTTATTTATGATAATTGAGCCATAGAAAATGCTAAACCTATATTTTCTTCTTATTAAATTTCTTTTTAAGCACTTCCTTTCTTCTTTATCTATTTTGATATTTTATGTGTATTTTCTTAACACCAAATTTAATAACTTCATAATCTGCAATAATGTGATGCAATGCTCATGATGACATGAAATGCATTATTTTTCCGACGAGTTGTTACAAGAATAAGCTATGATTACCTAATTAGGTGATGTGAAGGGTGAAAAACAATAATTTTTTGGCTTCTTTTTAAGCACTTGTGCAGAAAGAAGAACGAGTGCAGCGAGGTTAGAGTTCTTTTTAATTTTACCATGAATTACGACGAACATGCGGAAGACTGGTTAGTCTTATTCAAGGTTAAATCAAAAATTACTCGGGAGCTGCTTGTCGTATACTTGCCTTATGGGTATACGAGATGATGAAGGAATGGATACGCAGAGACATGGCCACACTCCAGCGCATCTTCCATACCGCTCAATTGAGCTCCCTCGCCCTCGCTTCGCGAGATCAAGGCCGTTCTTCTCAAGCAAGTCGCCATTTCCCACCGGCACGTCAACTCCAAAATTCTCAATCGCCGGTGAGCCTCGTTGCTAGATGTTTGATCCCGGTTGTGCTCAACTCTTTCCCCTACCACCTAGTTGACTTACCTTGGCATTCCACTCATAGGTCCATGAGGATTTTGCCGTTTCCTCCGAAGCGCCGACCGCCGTCGTCTTCACCTCGTAGGCGCGCACCCCGTTCGACCGTCTCCAAGGTCTACGAACACGACGCCACCCTTGCTCATCGCCTTGTGAACCTTACAGCCTAGTTTTCCCCAATTTTAGTACCTCACGGCGCTGTCCGGTACCTTTCCGGTCCACCTCCGGTGCCGGCAACCCCCTCACTTGGTTTCCCGTGTCGCGGAGGTCGTGTAGGGGCATCCCCGTCGTTTTTGGTCGCCACCCGAACCACTCCGGCACGGCCGCCGCCACCTCCGGCCGCCGTGGCCATGACCGTCACGCTCGACCCGGAGTTGGGCCGCGCACGTGCCATGGGCCGCCCCGCCCATGGGCCAGCCTAGATTCGGCCCGGAAAGGTAGTAGCATTGTTTGCGAATTTGATTAATTTCAGATCTTATTTCAAACTTCAAAAATTCGTAGAGAATTCCACAAAAATCAGAAAAATGTCAAACCAAGTTCATTAGATTCATAAAATTATTTCCTACTTGATTGTGTATTCAAACGCCTATTTTAAGAAATTATAATTTCATAGTTTAATTAATTACCTTTCTTTGATTAAAATAATCTATGATTTTATGCTATTTATTATTTATTTTTGAAAAATAAATTTCTTTAAAAAATGGAGATACTGTAGACGAAAGTATTTGTGGAAACTGTTTTTCAAAATTCAACATAAACATCGTCATTTTATGTGATCCAAATATATTGCTTTATGTACTTTTGCATATCCCTAATTAAAGACTAATTATTACCTATTGAACATGATTAGTTATTAATTGTTAATTAATGAGCATGAGTATTTGTTAATTAATAAACAAGATTAATTGTTACTTAATGACCAGGATTAAGCGATAATTAACGAGCATGATTAATTGTTAATTGTTAGTTGATAATTACTGAACATAATGAATCGAGTAATTGTTGGTTAATGAACATAATTAACAAAACCTTTGCATGATCATATCATCATCATTCATGCATACATGGTTATGATTCGCGGCGTATTGTTGGTCGACCTAGGTCCTGGCGTGATCGAAGTTCCGTCAGAGGTCGAGAAAGGAGACGGAAGCTTCGAAGTCGACCAGACACATCGAGGAAGCTAACCCCGACTCGAATCAAGGCAAGCCCGGTGCATCCCACCTATACTTTTAAAGTCTTTTCTTTTATCACGAGTTAATGAGTCGTGATTGTGCATTAGGTTATAGGAGTTGCTTGATACCCTAGATGCATGAGATAGGTTTCCATTTGTTTATGTTATACTTGGTACAGGTAGCTCAATAGAGTTCGATAAGCTGCTAAGCTTATGTCATAGGGAATCGGTAGAAGTCGAGTGGTGGATACACTACTCGCGAGATATAGGACAATGACTGGTTCAATTATGCTAAGAGGTTTGATAAGAGAAAGATGAGAGTGCAAGTAAAGATGTTAATAAGTCGAGACCGGACGGGCCCTGTAGGAGAAAGGGCAAGACAGTTGAGGTCTTGCAAGGTGGTAGCCCCGTCCGAGTCGGTCAAGGACCGTACCGTTGTCGGCTTAGTTGAACAAGTTTGAACGTACCGCACTACATGCTTGGTATCATGGGCCCGAGCAAGCCGATGTACCCTATCACCCCGGAGATGTAGCGTAGCCGGCTCTCTTTTGCCGATCGTCGGTGAGAGGATAGTCTCACGGGAGGGAGATGGGTCGACCACGAGGGAAGTCGTGGCGTCGCCATACTTCCGGGGAGTTGGAAATGGCTAGTCTGCTGTCGAGTGCTAGCGGGAAAAGTTGTCGTATACGACCGGTGCGGTGCGTATACGTCGTGTAGTCGGGTTTTGCCAGCTGGTATAAATCGATTCGAATCGCTGTCCCTCGCGAGTAATGAGTACTGCTTGTTTAGCTCGTCACATCGTAGTAATCAAGCTGGAAGATGACGATGAGAGATGAAAGAATTGTTGGTCGCAAATAATCTTTTCTTGCAAACTTGATTGCGGTAGTTGTAGACTGCGAAACCTTGTTCTCTATTGAACTTAACTCGAGCTAAAACTTGAAAGTAAGGATCAACCATTAGTGCTGTTTTTCGCAAAAGAGTCAACTCCACAGCCGAGAAAGCCTTTGCATACTAGGCGTCGGCCTTAGCGTGCCTGTTGACGGGTCGGTCTTGCTGAGTATTAGAATACTCGGGGTTTGCTCGTTATAATTTCGGGGCAAGCGTCGTTCTTCCACGATCGTTACGGTAGCTGTCCGGAAGAGGAGCCGTGTTCGAGGGTGGTTCCCTCAAGTGGGAACAGATCCCGACGTCCTGAGCGAGGAGGATCATGGTGTACGACGGGCTCGAGTACATCACGCTAGTGGTCTTTTATTGTAAACTACAAGTTTCTGCTTGTAAGACTCGTAGGTTGTTAAACTTCATTAATGTATTATGCTTCCGTTGTATAATGTTTGTAATTCGAAAACCTGGTTGTATTATACCATGATGTATATATTCCGGCTTGTATGAGATGATGAACTGTTGTAACTCGCTGCGTCGAGTGTCCCCCTGTACCGAGTCCCGGGTATCCCGGAGGGGATGTCACGGCTGGTATCGAGCAATACAGGGGCAACGAGTACAGCGTTACAAGCCTATTTTCAAAACTTAACACGTTTAGTACGTTAGAGCACGAGAGAGTACGGAGCCCTGTAAGGATGTAGAATAGTTAGATTTTTACTAAGCTGTTCGACGTTTGAGTTTTGGGAAGTGCTAACTATTCGTTATAGTTTTATATGCTATAGTACGTATAGTTAGTTTACCGAGCATGCATCATGTCATATTGAGTGCTATAATAAAAAGCTGAGGTTATACTTTTTAGTATCGTAGTGTAGAGTTAGTTCCCTATGGAGGGCATTAGAAAGGAGTTTATGCTAGTGAAATAGAAGGCCAAAGGAACTTCCACACACAGAGGCAATGGAATGGGGAATTGAAGATCTTCATCTACGAGATGATCAACGTTAATCGGAGAGAAGGACGATCATGTATAGTAATCAAGGAGCCCCATATGAGAGCTACGGATTTAAAAGGATAGATTAAAGATGACAGTATGAATGGGTGCTCTAGGTGAATCTTGGGATGAACAACTTACAGCTGCGAAAGCAATAGTTAAACGACTAGATGCTGATCCGAGAAAGACACATGATGAGATACTTGGATCTTGAACAAGCACAATAACTTTCCAAGGAAGAGCAGAAGGATGGAAAGTATGAACAGAAGAATCCAGGAGCTAGTCACCGATGCCACTTCGATCGCTCCGAGGCCTCATCCGGGCAGATGGCTGGTTAACTAACCTTTTGTAGCTACCAAAAGTTCTCTTTTCTCTCCAAGTAATAGCCATTGTTGATTTCTCGTTCAGACTCTTCATCTCGACAAAACTTTCTGGATGATAAGATTCTAGTAATAGGAGATGACTATTCCTAGTCCGAAAGTCATTCTCCTTCTTCCACTCAATTACATCATGAACTTATCTTTCCCTTGAAGATTCTTGAGTGACTTCCATTTGAGAAAGAATAATTCCCTTTTCGACTAGACTAAGCTGTACCGAGAGCTAGTTTGGAAATGGGTGTTGTGCACTTTCAAATTGCCATTTTGCCTTTGAATTGTGCCGGTTTGCCCGGGCGCTTCTCAAAGTCAAACATGAGCGATATGGAAATGCGTACTCTATTTTGAAACTAGAAGAGAATCCATATAAAATGTTCTTCCGAACGGATGGCGTATAACCTAGGGTACGCAACCGGAAAGAAGAACACTATATTGGAAACTCATCGGTGCAATGATCCTTATAAATATCTTAAGCTTATATGTTCCTTCAACACCAAGATAGACCAAAGCACTCGTCGCATCTTTTGGAAATCTATGTTGCTTCATAAGCTCAACCATTACAGTTAAATCTTTTCCTTCATCATTGACTTTAACCAACCCCTTATAAAGTTCGCGATTCCTGATTCCGGCATGAAAATGAGAGATGTTGACAACACACACATTGATGTTCTAAATTGGGACCAAGGAGTTAGTTTCAATAAGTTTGTAAGTGATGCTATACTCATGGAGGATGCTCTTCGTGCTCATCAAGAAGAGAAGACTAAGAAGAGAGCAGCCAGTGAACAAGGAAGTAAGGTACCCTCCAAGTATCATTTAGTCTACATTTCGCAACAGATCGGAGGTTCGAGCCTCGGCCATCGGGTTCTATTTCTTACCGGCCACCTCGAGCATCGATAACGGGTGTTCTCCGGTTCAGCGGTTCAACAACCGGACCTATCAAGTATACGCCCTTATCCTCGACACCCCAATCCACTGATCATCCATGCAATAACGGTGGTTGTCTTGGACACTCGGCTCAAGATTGTGTCACACCAACAAAGCAGAATTTTTCAACACGTCCTCAAAGGAAAGCGGTTGGTCGACAGAATCATGCAAGTAGAAAAGGATAGGATGAAGACCGGTCATGTCAACTTTACCGGATCCGAGGAGATACCGGAAGGGTCATAAGACATGGTAGGTCAAAGTACTACGGAGATACCATTGAAGTTGGGTCGTAAGGATTATCCCAACTCCTTCATAGTCTTAGACGGGCGGGGATTTGATGTAATTCTTGGTATAAGAAAGAGGAAGTATCGTAGGGCGATCTTGGATATAGATGATTTTGCGATCACCTGAACTCTCCTCTTCATGGACGAGATTGTCTCTCTTCCCAACTTATTCTTCCGAAGGCTTACCAGGGTTACCACCTAATCGAGCGAGTAAGGTTCAAGAGAGAACTTCAACCGGAAGCTGCACCCATATCGAGAAGACCGTATCGGATGCCACCCGAATGTGCTGATAGAAGTAAAGGTACAAGCTGAAGGGATTACTTGGATAAAGGATATATCCGCCTAAGTTTATCACCACTAGGGATACCCAACATTGTCGTCAAGGAGAACAATCAAACCTTGAGGTTATGTGCGAGGTTATCAAACTTTGAATGCAATGACCGTTAAGCACAAGTATTCACTTCCTAGGATTGACATCC
Organism: Chloris gayana; assembly: GCA_031894775.1. Classification (NCBI taxonomy): domain Eukaryota; kingdom Viridiplantae; phylum Streptophyta; class Magnoliopsida; order Poales; family Poaceae; genus Chloris; species Chloris gayana. The sequence goes on from JAUNZO010001751.1 coordinate 119,310, forward strand.
TGTTTGATCGGTTGATGGGAGCAAAAGTGTTTTCCAAGAAAGACCTTCGCTCGAGTACCATCAAACTAAGATCGGAGCTGAAGATATACCGAAGACCGCATTTTCCACTAGATATGGGCGTTATGAATATTTGGTGATGTCCTTTGGTCTAACCAATGCGCCAGCACCCTTCATGTATTCCCCGAACCTGGTGTTTATGCCGAATTGGATAAGGTTGTCGTTGGTTTTATAGACGACATTCTACTCTACTCTAAGTCGGAAAAGGAACATGCGGAACATTAAAGGACCACTGCTCCAACGTCTAAGGGATCATCCGTTATTTACCACATTCGGTAAGTGTGAGTTTTGGCTGAAGGAGGTACTATTCCTAGGTCATGTGATATCAGCGAGAAGAAGTGACTGTTGATCCTGGTAAGGTTAAAGAAATTATCGGATTAGAAGCCATCTAAATCGGTCGCACGGATCCGAAGCTTCTTAGGGTTGACGAGGCTATTATAGAAGATTCATTCCCAATTTCTCGGAGATTGCTAAACCAATGATCAAATTGTTGGAAAAAGGATAATAAGTATGAATGAAGCAATGAAGGTGAAGAAGCTTTTCGGACGCTAAAGAAGTTACTCATAACAGCACCAATGTTAACTCGATCGAGTTAACCAAGCCATTTGAGGTGTATTGTGATGCCTCAAGCACTTGGAGTTGGATGGGCTCTAATGCAAGAGGGTCGAGTGATTATCTATGCGTCTCGACAGTGAAGCGACAGGGAGGAACAATAACCAACACGAGAGCTGGAGTTTACAGTTGTGGTCCTAGCATTGAAGAACTTGAGACAATATCTCTTGGAAAAGATGGTACATCTATACACGGACCACAAGAGTCTCAATTAAATCTTCACTCAAGCGGATCTAAACATACGCCAACGAAGATGGCTAGAGCTGATAAAGGATTATGAGATTGAGGTTCACTACTATCTCGAGAAAGCCAATGTCGTAGGCGACGCCTTGAGTCGAAAGGCTCATTGCAACAATCTCACGACTCAGCTATTAAGCTGAAGCATCTGGAAGAGGAAATTAGCGAACCTAGTCTTCGTATTCTTCCATATGGAGTATTGAGTAGTTAGCTCTTATTCCTACCATTCGCAAAGAAGGGGTAGCAGCTCCGAAGAAGGATGCTAGTATGGAACACATCAAAAGACGACTCAAGAAGGGTAAAGTCAAATGTTTACGAAGAGAAGATAATAAATGTGTAATCTGGTTCAAGAATAGGCTAGTAGTGCCTAAGAACTTGGAACTTCGCAAGAAGATAATGGATGAAGCATATACATCCGAGTATTCTATTCATCCAGGAACCCACATAATGTATCAAGATATGAAGAAAAGATTCTGGTGGACAAGAATGAAACGAGAAATAGCAAGGTATGTCAATGAGTGCGACACTTGTCGACGTGTCAAAGCGGACCATCCGAAGCAAATAGGTCCACTTCCATCTTTGAGTGTTCCGGAAGGGAAATGGAAAGATATTAGTATGGATGTCATTATCGGCTTACCGTTAACTCCACGGAAGCATAAACCCGTTTGGGTCCTTGTCGACGGATTAACTAGGTCTGCTCATTTCACCACTCGTACATACTACCTACACGTCAAAGCAATATGCGGATTTACACATTGCTCGTGTACTCTGTCTACGTGGTGTACCCAAGACCATCGTCTCGGATCAAGGAGCTCGGTTGTATCCAGATTTTCGAAACAATTGCATAAATCGTTGTGAACCGAGGTTGATTTGAAATTCAGCGTGTCACCCTCAAACAGATGGACCGACGAAGAGAATCGACCAATATCTAGAAGATATGTCTCGAGCTGGTGTTTTGTCATACAACAAAGATTGGGAAACATGCCTACCGTTACCAGAATTCTCATACAATAACAGCTACCAAGAAAGTACTAGAATGACACCGTTCCAAGCTTTATATGGTCGTAGCTATCGCACACTTGTTAAATTGGTCGGCACATGGAGAGAGAATAATACTTGGACCAGATCTAGCAAGGGATGCCGAAGAGCAAATACTTCGATTCAACAAAAGTTGAAGAGAACTAAGTTACGACGAGATCAAGTCTATCTTCGAGTATCTCCTACCAAAGCTCGTTCAGCGATCTAGAATCAAAGGTCTCAAGCGAAGAAGTGTACCGAAACCACCGGTAGACCTACCGACAGCAGATGACTTGACATATGACGAACACCCAATTAAAGTTCTCGACACCAAGGATTGAGTGACTCGACATCGAACCATCAAGTTCTACAAGATTCAGCGGAGCAATCACTCGGAAGCTGAAAGCTACTAAGGAACAAGAAGAGTTTCTCCGATCCAACTACCCGAGTTCTTTAGCATCGTCGTCTAGTCGCTTCCATCGTGAATCTCGGGACGAGATCCTATAAGGGGGAGGGCTGTAACAACCCTAATAACCGAAAGTGCATTACATGGCATTCATCATCATGTCATCATGTGTATTTGAGAAAAATATTGAATTTTGTGAATAAATGCACATAAAATAATAACGTTAACCTAAGTTAAATTAAGATCTTAAAAAGACAAATTAAATAAAAGAAATTTTGGAGTTTAACATTTTCTGTTGATTAAACATAAAAATAAGAGATTTATGGAGTTGATACGAAATTATTTTATTTTGTAAAATTTTCTACAAGAAATAATGAAAACTTCTCTTTTTAATTTTAACTTGAATTTTTAATCCAAAATTTATTTGGAATTTGGACTCCGGTCAATAAAGAAAAAGATTCAAAATGTTTTCATTTCCCTCCCTGATTTTTCGCAGAATTTTTCGGGTGTCGGAAGTACGATTTCTAATTAAAGCAAAGCTGGAGGGTGTTTTTGTAAAAATGCGTAGCGGGACCCAGTAGCCAATCTCTTTTCTTCTCTCCCTCCGAACCGACTTCCAAGCACCGCCGCCGCTGCGGGAGCGCCTCGACGGCCGCGCGTCCCTCCCGAGCCCGCGCCACGCGGTCGACCGGCTCCACGCAGCTACTGCGTGTGTCTCGCCTCTGGCGGGAGATAAGCTCGGACCGGCTTCGGCTTTCCCTTTTCCTTTTACTCGCACGCAAAGCGCCAAACACTTCCTCGCTCTCCGTCCTTCACACCGGCAAGCGGCCCTGGTTGCTCTCCACCCGAATCACCACCCTCAAACCTTCCGCCACACTCCAGCAGCATCTTCCATACCGCTCAATTGAGCTCCCTCGCCCTCGCTTCGCGAGATCAAGGCCGTTCTTCTCAAGCAAGTCGCCATTTCCCACCGGCACGTCAACTCCAAAATTCTCAATCGCCGGTGAGCCTCGTTGCTAGATTTTTTATCCCGGTTGTGCTCAACTCTTTCCCCTACCACCTAGTTGACTTACCTTGGCATTCCACTCATAGGTCCATGAGGATTTTATCGTTTCCTCCGAAGCGCCGACCGCCGTCGTCTTCACCTCGTAGGCGCGCACCCCGTTCGACCGTCTCTAAGGTCTACGAACACGACGCCACCCTTGCTCATCGCCTTGTAAACCTTACAGCCTAGTTTTCCCCAATTTTAGTACCTCACGGCGCTGTCCGGACCTTGCCGGAGCTGCGTGCAAGCCGCGACACGCCGCCGGTACCTTTCCGGTCCACCTCCGGTGCCGGCAACCCCTCACTTGGTTTCCCGGGTCGCGGAGGTCGTTTAGGGGCATCCCCATCATTTTTGGTCGTCGCCAGAACCACTCCGGCACGGCCGCCGCCACCTCCGACCGCCGTGGCTATGGCCGTCGCGCCGACCCGGAGTAGGGCCGCGCACGTGCCATGGGCCGCCCGCCCATGGGCCAGCCTAGATTCGGCCCGAGAAAGGTAGTAGCACTTGTTTGCGAATTTGATTAATTTCAGATCTTATTTCAAACTTCAAAAATTCGTAGAGAATTCCACAAAAATCAGAAAAATGTCAAACCAAGTTCATTAGATTCATAAAATTATTTCCTACTTGATTGTGTCTTCAAATGCCTATTTTATGAAATTATAATTTCATAGTTTAATTAATTACGTTTCTTTGATTAAGATAATCTATGATTTTATGCTATTTATTATTTATTTTTGAAAAATAAATTTCTTTAAAAATTGGAGATACTGCAGACGAAAGTGTTTGTGGAAACTGTTTTTCAAAATTCAACATAAACATCGTCATTTTATGTGATCCAAATATATTGCTTTATGTACTTTTGCATATCCCTAATTAAACACTAATTATTACCTATTGAACATGATTAGTTATTAATTGTTAATTAATGAGCATGAGTATTTGTTAATTAATAAACAAGATTAATTGTTACTTAATGACCAGGATTAAGCGAGTAATTAACGAGCATGATTAATTGTTAATTGTTAGTTGATAATTACTGAACATAATGAATCGAGTAATTGTTGGTTAATGAACATAATTAACAAAACCTTTGCATGATCATATCATCATCATTCATGCATACATGGTTATGATTCGCGGCGTATTGTTGGTCGACCTAGGTCTGGCGTGATCGAAGTTCCGTCCGAGGTCGAGAAAGGAGACGGAAGCTTCGAAGTCGACCAGACACATCGAGGAAGCTAACCCGACTCGAATCAAGGCAAGCCCGGTGCATCCCACCTATACTTTTAAAGTCTTTTCTTTTATCACGAGTTAATGAGTCGTGATTGTGCATTAGGTTATAGGAGTTGCTTGATACCCTAGATGCATGAGATAGGTTTCCATTTGTTTATGTTATACTGGTACGGGTAGCTCAATAGAGTTCGATAAGCTGCTAAGCTTATGTCATAGGGAATCGGTAGAAGTCGAGTGGTGGATACACTACTCGCGAGATATAGGACAATGATCGGTTCAATTATGCTAAGAGGTTTGATAAGAGAAAGATGAGAGTGCAAGTAAAGATGTTAATAAGCCGAGACCGGACGGGCCCCGTAGGAGAAAGGGCAAGACAGTTGAGGTCTTGCAAGGTGGTAGCCCCGTCCGAGTCGGTCAAGGACCGTACCGTTGTCGGCTTAGTTGAACAAGTTTGAACGTACCGCACTACATGCTGGTATCATGGGCCCGACAAGCTGATGTACCCTATCACCCCGGAGATGTAGCGTAGCCGGCTCTCTTTGCCGGCTGTCGGTGAGAGGATAGTCTCACGGGAGGGAGATGGGTCGACCACGAGGGAAGTCGTGGCGTCGCCATACTTCCGGGGAGTTGGAAATGGCTAGTTTGCTGTCGAGTGCTAGCGGGAAAAGTTGTCGTATACGACCGGTGCGGTGCGTATACGTCGTGTAGTCGGGTTTTGCCAGCTGGTATAAATCGATTCGAATCGCTGTCCCTCGCAGTAATGAGTACCGCTTGTTTAGCTCGTCACATCGTAGTAATCAAGCTGGAAGATGACGATGAGAGATGAAAGAATTGTTGGTCGCAAATAATCTTTTCTTGCAAACTTGATTGCGGTAGTTGTAGACTGCGAAACCTTGTTCTCTATTGAACTTAACTCTGAGCTAAAACTTGAAAGTAAGGATCAACCATTAGTGCTGTTTTTCGCAAAAGAGTCAACTCCTGTTGACGCCGGTTTTTGACCAAGGGACCCATTGTCGGCGACTATAGGTAAAAAGGGGCCGGTAGGCGAAGGCCGACGGCCGCTTGGGCGAGTAAAGGCGCGTCTCTCCCGGGAATCGTGCGCGGACGCCAACGAGAAGAGCACAACATTGATGGGCCTGGCCCACGTTATAAAATTAGAAATAATAGTTAGTTTTGGAAAAAGGATTCTAGTCGGTTAGGAAATCGGCTCGAGGAGGGTCCGAATAGGATTCTTTTTGCCGAGTATAAATACATACTCGGATGTAACATGTAAACTCGATTCACATCCAATACAACTTTCGGCGCATCGCCAAACCCTAATTTTCTGTCAAGTCTTTCTCTGTTTTCGCGCGGGGATCTTCGGGGCTCCGGTCGACAACACGTTGGCTTGACAAGGTAATTATGTTGTCTAATTCTCGGCGCATTGTTCGTAATTAGATGGTTTAATTGCTAGTTATCCGGCGACCGGATCTGTTTTCGATCGGCGTAGTGAGTATCGGCGGGATGAGTCAAGTTGACCTGGTCGGGCTCGTGGTGGAGGTAGTTTGACTTGTCCTGCCTCCCCGTTCCAGCCTTTGCTCACGGCGCCGATTGGCTCGGATCTGGTCGTTCGAGTCACGATAGCCGCTATGAGAATTCTTTTACATCTTGGCCGATTCAGTGTGCGGATTCGGTTGACGTGTCCTGTGTTTGCCTTTGCGATAGTTGACTTGTCCTAGGCGCATGTAGCCGATTGGCTAGGGTGTAGACTTACTTTCATAGTTAAGACGTTTATGATTGTGCTTGTCCTGAATCGGCGGGCGTGCGCGGCCGTTAGATCTGGTCCAGCCGCGTGCCATCGGTTGACTTGTCTGTTGGAGCGGTCAGTCGATTTGGGATCTGTGTGGTTGTATTTGTCTTACTTGTTCTTTCGGAGTGTTTAGCCGATTGCTTATCACGTTCATTAAGCTGTTTTATGTTCAATTAATTAAATCCGTTAAAGCTGCTTTTGGACCCGAGTTATTAGTACGATTTCATTGATCATCATTATACACTTAGATAGATCTAAGTAATTCACTACTATAATCAATGGCAAAATCGGCCGGATGCCTGATCGGCCGATTTCTTGATCTAATTGATAATTAAACCATCTTCTTGCTACCAAATTAATCACATCCCATTAATAATCACCTTGTTTACATTTTATTCGATAATGCGTCCTGCAAAGTCTTAATGATGTGATCGTTTACCGACGGAATCGGCTGCTAGATACCGATCGCATGTTATAGCGTCGGCTGATTTCGTATCGTTTGTATCGCAGATTCGTTTGCACTGGCATTTAATACATAAATGGATGGGCCGTGCTGCTCCCGATCGATGGCCGATTCTGTCTATCTTACGCGAGAATCGGCCACGGCTGCACATCGGTCTATACGGGCCGATGACACTGGAATTTTACACTCTTTTATTGTCTTTGTTGGTTTGCGGGAAAACCATCGCGCACGCACCAGCGCACACGAACATCGGCGAGCCGAGCCGGTCCGTTGGGAGCACGGGGCCCTGCGTCGGCCGGGGTTTCGGTGGACTCTCCGGACGACGGTGTGTCGGCGACTTTTGACGTCAACACACTTTTTGGCACGCCCGAGTGGGACAGAAGCAACCAAGATCAAGATGTCGTACATGCGGGCGATCGGGGAGGACGGAACACCAATGGTCGATGCTGAAAATCGGCCGATTTTCGTTCCGGTCCCTCTCGGGACGGATGGCAAAGGCCATGGAGAAGTTTCGATGACAACGAGGTTTCGGCACTGGGGAAGATGACGACAGAACAAAAGCTGCAGTACCAAGAATACCTGGCCGAAGCAATGAAAAAGTACTTTCAAGCCACTGAAAGTGACACGTGGCGAGTGGCCACAAAAGGAGACATCCCTCGGATTACGCATCCGGAAGAACTAGACCAAATCAAAGCCCGAGAGGCGCCGGATGCCAACCAACTCGGTGATATGGTCAACTCGTCCGTTCATCGAGGCCCTAATCAATCAATCGGGCATGTTGACCAACACCATCGGAAATTTGATCAAGGACACGGTTGATGGCGGTCATTTCTTGAAGGATATTACGGACCTGCATACACTCGGCTTGTTGGCACTCTGTACGACCGATTCGGGGAATCGGCATCCGAAATACTACACCGCCAACGGGGTTTCAGCCCATGTATGGCATGCCACCTAACCTATGGCCTGGCAAGGACAATGCAAATGCAAGTACCGGTGCAACCCGGCCAAGCAAAGAAGATAACGGTGATCCCAAGAAGTCGGTAACGGAAGAGGGCAACGAGGCAAGATGTACAACGGCCGGCTACGAGTTGGGGGCACCAACCAATGTGGCGGCGGTCCCGCGGATGGCACAACAGCCCAATTTCTTCTACGTACCAAATACCGGCCCGAGTAGAATTGAGAACTCACCCACTATAGTACGGCCGATATCACGGTATTCCACGACCGACCGCATCGGGTGGGGGACATGGATTCATGATCGGACGGCCGATCCAATCGGCCGTGAGTTATGGAATCGCTCACTGAGACATTATTCCCGGCTACTAGCACGGGATTTCGGGAACGGTCGGTTGATACACCCAGGCGGGGACAGCCCAACACGGCTTATATGACGGGGACCGGATCGGCGGCTGCCGAACCCGGTGATATGAATAGCCTCATGGCTAAGATCGCCGATATGATGAAAGATCGGTTCGATTTGAAGCCTAAGGAGAAAAGTGCATTGTATCGGCGACCTTACCCTGGTCGGATGGATTCAGTGGCTTTACCCAATAAGTATAAAATTCCTGAGTTTTCCAAGTTTTACGGGCAAGATAACACATCAACTATGGAGCACATCGGTCGGTATGACGCACGGCTTGGTGAGGCGTCTACTCGGGAAGCTTTGCGGGTTAGGCTATTCCCATTGTCGTTGTCCGGATCGGCCTTTTCATGGTTTGCTTCGTTGTCGCTCTGGTTCTATTCGGAGTTGGGCCGATGCGGAGAAAAGGTTTCACTCGTACTTCTTCACGGGCATTACCGGAGCTTAGTTTGTCCGATTTAATGGCGATGAAACAGAAATCGGGAGAATCGGTGACCGATTATATACGAGAGGTTCGGGACTACGAGGGGACGATGCTACAATCCGAACTTGACGAGCAACGGTTGGCCGAGATCGCTTATGCGGGACTATTCTCCAACATCAAAGAAAAGTTTACCCCACATGAGTTTGATGGGCTGGCGCAGGTGACACGTAGGGCGGTTGGCCGGGAAGAAAATCTCCGACTCACCGAGGAATCGGCGGTATCGGGTAGCTTATGCTGATTTCGACGGTGAAGATGATGAAGAGGGAATTAATGCGGTTGAGTGGACTAATAATAAACGGCCGATATTTTCTCCGCATGTCAATCCTAAGGAGAGAAAATATGATTTTGATTTATCTAAGGCCGACGAGATATTTGATCAGCTGCTGCGGGAAAAGAAAATTCAGCTTTCACCTCATCACAAAATTCCTACGCCGGAGGAATTGAAGAAAATGGCTAAGTGGTGCAAGTGGCATGGAAATTCACATCATAACACTTGTTGATTGTTATGCTATGAGAGATGAGATCCGAGAAGGCGATTGACGGTGGGATATTGCGAGCGGCCGATGTGAAGAAGAAGATGAAAGTTGATGGGCACCCTTTCCCTGCTAATACAATGTACATCAATACCATCGGTGGTGGATCAGCTGGTTTCATACGCCGATATGAGAGGAAGAGGGAGAGGGAAGAAGGAGATCAAGTGGCACGTGAACGAGGAATCTCTCGGTCAAAGCCGGCGGTACGAGCAAAGCGTGATCCGCCGAGAAGATTTTGACCCACACTTCGGGATTGTCCTTTCTTTCGATCTTGCTTGGGACCGAAACATGAAGCTTCCATCTATCGAGAAGCTGTCCCGAGTGCAGCTGGCGGGAAGAGTATCGTGACGTCGGGTCGTCAAGTTACCGGGGACGGCCGATTGGTCGCAACTATGAATCTCGACAATCGGCCCCCGGAAGAGCAATCGACTACGATCATGGATATAATGAACGAAGATACGTAGTGCCAAAGAGAACCTCTGTTCACGATCGGTGGGGCCAATCAATGATGAAGAAGAGTTCGATTACCAATACCATGAAGATTCGAGAGGTGATCAAACGGAGAACGAAGGTCGGTGGTGCCCCGGTGGTTTGCTCGGCAAAACCCAAAGAGGAGGCTTCAAAGAATGCGTTGTCGGGAAATCAAGGGTAGACGCCATTACGAGAGATGACCAAGATGATGAGCCCAAGCCCAAGAGGCAATGGAGGCCGAAAGTGCGGTCTCGGAGTGGTCGAGGCTGAAGCCGCGATGAATATGATGTCAACGATGCCCGGGATTGTCGGATCGGCCGATGAAAATTCGGTGAAGAAGAACCGGTTGGGAAGCTTCGGAGATTACGTGGACGCCGGAATCAGCGGTATTTGATAAGCCGGTCAACTCGATCATTTGCACCTCAAGGCATTATACATTAGCGGCTATGTCAATGGGTCGCCGATGAGGAAAATGTTGGTCGACGGAGGAGCGGCGGTCAACGTCATGCCGATTACTACATACCGCAAGCTCGGGAAGACGCTAGAAGAAATGATGAGGGCTAATCGACGCTCAAGGATTACGGCGGGAGAAGCCAAGATGTGCGTGGGGCCGCGATAATGGAGATCATCTGTGGGCGGCAAAACCATACCCACCACTTTTTTCATCATTGACGGGAACGGTGCATACACAACTTTGTTAGGAAGAGGCTGGATTCATGCCAATTGTTGCATCCCCTCAACCATGCACCGGTGTTTGATTCAATGGGTCGGCAACAAGGTCGAAATCGTGCGGGCCGATAAGTACGTAACCATTGCAACCGCCGATTTCGAGTTTGCTTGGTCTAGAGAGCTTGCCTTGTTTATCGGGCACGTATTGGGATGCGGAGGCCATAAACATCACGGATGATGGAGTTATTGTGACCAGGGGTCGGTACCCCCAGGCTGCTCTGATGGGCCCCACGGGAGAATTGACGGACAATCGGCCGATCGATATACACACTGAAGACATGGTGAGTCGGCCGATTGATGAACCGGAAGACGGGAAATTAGGCCACGGTTTTGTGTCGGCCGATGAATTAGAAGAAGTGGATATAGGGGATGGAGACAAGCCTCGGCCGACATATATTAGCAAGAAATTGTGTAAAGAAGTAAGAGATGAATTGGTGGCCTTATTGGAAGAATTTAAGGATTGTTTTGCTTGGGATTATAGCGAGATGCCTGGACTCGGCCGATCGATTGTTGAACATCGGTTGCCCACTAAACCCGGATATCGACCATATAAGCGGGGGCTCGGAAGATTGACCCTAGGTATTATGAAGCCGTCAAAGAAGAGATTATCGAGATTGTATGAAGCCGGCTTCATCGGGCCATGCCGATATGCGGAGTGGGTTTCTAGTATTGTGCCGGTGGAGAAGAAAAATGGAAAGATGCGGGTCTGCATTGACTTCGGGAATTTGAATAAGGCAACTCCGAAAGATGAGTATCCAATGCCAAACGCCGATTTGTTGGTTGATGCAGCTGCCGGCAACAAGATTTTGAGCTTTATGGATGGAAATGCTTGGGTATAATCAGATTTTTATGGCCGAGGAAGATATATCGAAACGGCGTTCGGATGCCCGGGGCGTTGGGATTATATGAGTGGGTTGTTATGACCTTCGGCTTAAAAATGCTGGTGCCACGTATCGGAGGGCCATGAATTTTATATATCACGATTTGATCGGCCGATTGGTGGAAATTTATATTGATGATGTCATGGTGAAATCGGGATCGGTTGGAAGTCATGTGGCTGATCTCGGGGAAGTGTTGAAGAGGACAAGACAATACGGATGAAGATGAACCCGCTCAAGTGTGCGTTTGGTGTCTCGGTTGGACAATTTACGGGGTTTATTGTGCATGAAAAGGGAATTGAAGTCGGCCCTAAGAGTATTGATTCTATCGAGAAAGTTGGAACCGCTAGACGAACAAGACGAAGCTCCGAGTCCACGATCGGCAAGATTAATTTTATTAGGCGATTTATCTCAAACTTGTACGGCCGACTTGATGTGTTTACGCCATTATTGAAGCTCAAAGCCGGTCAAGAGTTTCGGTGGGAGCCGATCCATCAAAAGGCTTTAGAAGATATCAAGAAATATTTGGTGTCCCCACCGGTGATGGTTCCGCCAAAGTCGGGCACACCCTTTAGGTTATATTTATCGGTGATGATAGGTGCATCGGCTCGGCATTGACTCAAGAGCGGGGAGGGAAAAGAGCGGGTCATATTTTATCTCGGCCGCAAAGCGATTGATGCAGAAACACGGTATCCGAAGTGGAAAGGTTATGTCTCTGTACTGTATTTTTCATGCACGAAATTAAGGCATTATACTGTTGGCCGAAGAATGTCTTGTCGTTTGCCAGGCCGATGTCGTAAAGTATATGCTATCGGCTCCGGTCCCCAAAGGCCGGTTGGGCAAATGGATGTTGGCAATTGCGGAGTTTGATTTAGGCTATGAATCGGCCAAAGCGGTGAAAGCACAAGTATTGGCTGATTTAGTGGTGCAACACGGTGAACACTCGACCGGATATGTTGAACCGGTGCCATGGACGGTGTTCTTTGATGGTTCGATTTGCAAAGAAGGAAGTGGAATCGGCTTGGTTGTTGTGTCGCCTCGGGGGCGATACGTGGATACTCTATTACGGTGGAGGCGTACACCAACAACCAAGTCGAATACGAGCGATGCTGAAAGGATTGGAATTACTCATCGATGCCGGGGCTGATTTTGTGGAAATTTTCGGAGATTCCTTGTTGGTTGTGAGTCGGTGGCCGATGAGTATGAGTGTAAAGATGAAATATTGTTGCAATATCATAGAAAGTGCGGAAGTTAATGAAAAGGTTCAAGTGTGTTAAAGTCAGCCATATACCAAGAGAGCAGAATTTTGAAGCAAATAACTTGGCTCGACTAGCATACGGATATCGGCTCGCCGAAAGCGACTAGAGATAGCTGATATTGAAGAAGCCGATTGGCGTACGGAAATTCGAAATTTTTGAGCAATCCATCCCAACCTACGAGATAAGAAGATAAGATATAAAGCTTTGAAGTATGTTCGTTGGATGATCGACTATTTTCAAGACAATTGATGGGGTGCTTCTCAAGTGTATTGATGACACGAGGCAAAAGTGGTAATGAGCGAAGTACATGATGGGATTTGCGGAACGCATCAATCGGCCTATAAGATGAAGTGGCTGCTAAGGCGAGCTGGTTATTGCTGGCCGACAATGTTGGCCGATTGTTTCAAATATTACAAGAGTTGCCAAGGCTGCGAGAATTCGGGCCTATACGGAGGGCGCCGCATCGGCTATGAATCCGATAATCAAACCTTGGCCGTTCGAGAGGTTGGGCCATGGATATGATCGGCCGAGATAAATCCGACATCGAGCAAAGGGCATCGGTACATATTGGTAGCTACAGATTACTTCACAAAATGGGTTGAAGCAGCGCCCTATCGTAAAGTTTCGACGGCCGACGTGATAACGTTTGTTAAAGAGCATATTATTTATAGGTTTGGGATTCCGAGAGACAATCACAACGAGATCAAGGATCGGTATTCACGTCGGACGAATTTCAATCTTTTGCTGATGAGATGGGAATTAAGTTGATTAATTCATCGCCGTATTATGCCCAAGCCAATGGACAAGCTGAAGCGGCGAATAAGAGTACGATCAAGTTAATCAAGCGGAAAATACAAGAGTATCCTCGTAAGTGGCACATGAAATTGATGGACGCTTTGTGGGCTTATCGTATGTCACGGCATGGAGCCATGCAAGTTGCGCCGTATCGGCTTGTATGTGGGCACGAAGCCGTATTGCCATGGGAGACAGACTATCGGCTCAAGAAGGATTGAATTGCAACAAAAGTTATCGGCCGATCAGTACCACGGATTGATGATGGATGAATTAGAAGATGTAGTACAAAATCGGTGGATGCATTGGAAAAGATAGAAGCGAGAATAAGGCGAGGGTCGCCCGCCATTATGATAAGAAGGTTGTGCAGAAACGAGTTTAAAGAGGGCGATTTGGTCCGGAAGCTTAGGATGCCGATCGGCGTGAAGGACAATCGGTTTGGCAAATGGTCGCCTAATTGGGAAGGACCTTATTTGATTAGCCGATCGGCACCGGGTAATGCATATATTTTGAAAGAGTTAGAAGGGGAAGGATTCGGCCGAGCACTTAATGGAAAGTATTTGAAGCGGTATTATCCTAGCATTTGGATTAACTCATAGTGTTCGGCCTAAAAGAGACTGTAGCCGATGTCGATGCACATCGCCTTGAGACGGCCGATGCGAGAGTATCGCCCTTAGCCCAAAAAATATATGAAAGTAAAACAGAGGGAGTCACTGATAAATTAGCCGATGTTTGAACATCGCCTTCGGATGGCCGATATGATTGTATATCGCCCTTAGTGCAAAAAAAAAAAATGTTTACAACCAAAACTTTGTTCAAAGTCCTATTACACCTAAGCATAGTCAACGGCCTCGGCGCGGGACGGAAGTCTTGGACAGCGAGATAGTGCGCGGGCCGGCGTGGAGTCGAGTTTGGCCATGACCAATAGGTCATCCTCGATGGGGCCGATATCGGCTTGCGCCGCGGCGACCATCTTCTCGGCCGTTTGAATGGCTTCGTCCGTCGTCTTCTGCTGAGCCGCCACATCGGCCGACAAGCGTGCAATAGTAGCTTCCAAGGCCGCCGCCGCCTCCTCCTTGAGAGCCGAGAGATGCTCTCAAATCGGCAATCTCCTGGTTGATTGCTTGCGGTTCATCCTGCCGATTTGAGAGTTGCTCTTGCATCTCCTGGGTCTTACGAACCTCCTCCTCGGAGCGCTTGATAGAGTTATCGGCAAGTAACGCAGCTTGCTGCTGCTCCGCATGGCGAGCCAAACGCCGGCGGGCACGAGTGAAGTCCATTTGCCAATACTCCATGTATGCCACGCGATGCGAGCATCGCGCACATCCTCCGGGAGCTCGGTCCAGGACCTCCAAGTACTCAGGGCCCTTATGGGTTGTGCGTCGGCCACCAAGCGATCGGCCAGAAGAGGCCTCGAGCACTGCGCGCGATTTCGTTCATGGTGGTAAGACCGAGAGGAAGATATTAAAATCGGCGCGGGACGAGGGAAGCCGAGTGCCGAAATACCAAGAAGAATATGATGAAGTTAATAATCAGAAGCAATCAAGAAAATAAAAGGGAGATAGTAAAAACAAACACTGCGAAGCGTCGATGCGAAGCGGGCGGACGTCTATCGGGCTGGGCCATTGAACCTACGAGGTTCGTATGTTTCAATCAGCTCTCGGCGGCCGATCCCCCTTCACCGGCGGCATCCTCGGAGGCGGCATCGGGCACATGGCCGGCTTGTTCAACTTCGGCGGGCTCATCGGCGGGCTCATCGGCGGCGGTGCCTACGGGAGAAGCCGCGGGCGGCTCCTGGCCGGCGATTCTTCGTTAGCGGCGGTGCCTTTGGGAGAAGCCGCGGGTGACACGCGGCCGGCTTGTTCGGTTTCGGCGGCGACCTCGGAAGACGCGAGGCCGATCCAAGCGAGTTGAGCTCTCCGTAAGATTTGGATCGGCCGGCTTGGTACAACCGCCGGTTCCGGAGCTACGGGGCTCGGCCTTTCGGGTGTCGGCGTCCTGGCCGGGGGAGTTGATAGGCGGATCGGCCTATCGGGCGTCGGTGTCCGGGCACGAGGAGGAAGAACCGCCGATTCTGCAAAGAACTCATAGTTAGACTATGTAAAGTAAAGAGGGAATCGACGATCATGCAATAATAACCTGACGCGGCGGAGATGGTTCGTCGAAGTAGTCCGGGTCGGACGGGCGCGCGAGCTGCTTTAACGGCGCGCGGTGGCGCTCGGGGCTTGGGTCGGCCTTGCGGCCGGCACATTAGCCTTCCTCTTTACGATGGCGGCCGTTTTAGTCTTGGCCTTGCGGGCAGCTGGTGCCCTCGACTCATCGCCGCAAAAGCTTGGGCGGGAGTGCGATCGGTGAAGCCGATATTTGGAACAATTGGGCTCGGCATCAAGTATGCAATTGGCCGGCCAGCGATACTACGGGTCGGCGGTTCCTCCGTGTCCGGCGAAAAGGAATATACAAGGGTGAGCATTTGGAGCGGCCGATTTCGTCAACAAAATCGGCCTTATAAAAATAAATCGGCTACACGTACCTCGGCGAAAGCTTCAGTCGGGACTAAGCCGGAGAAGAAGGAGGCGGTGTTCGAGCTGCGGAGGTGCCGGTTCCATTCGCCCCACCAACGGTCGAAAAGGCGGGTACTCCGAGGCACCGGGAAAATCCGGTTAAGTCGCCGGTGATGACATCGGCGGTGCGGCCGACGAGCCAATTCCATCTGGATGGCGTTGTCGACGACGGATCGCGCCTTTATTTGCCCCACATAGAAGAGGCGGGGGCAGGCGGCGAAACCGAGTTGGCGGGCCGCCACCGACGGGTGGTAGGACTCATAGGAGCGAAAGCCTTGCTCCCGGCAATGAGTCCCGTCGGCGACGAGACGAGGGCGGAGGCGGGTGGTAAAAATCTTGACCGCTTCCGCGTCGGCCGTCGGGAAGGTGGGGTCGATCGGGAAAGGAGTGTCATACCCCTTCTCGAAGAAATCAATGTACGGGTACCAATCCGTACTTTCGTTGTTGAGGCCCTTGTAGAGGGCGGCGAACCAATATGCCAAGGTGTCATCCGACATGGCCGCCCTCGGTGCCATGGACAACGCTTCCCCGAAAGAGATACATCGAGCTGGATCGGGCGTGGCCGGTTCGGCATGATTGCCGGGGAAGGTGAGGACAACGAGGTCCGGATCGATGGCCTTGGTGGTATGAAGGGACAACCACATTTGGATGAACCACCAAGGGCCTCCCGGGTTCTTGGCGATCGGCGGAGCGCAACTCCACCGAGACCTGGTGAAGGAGGAGGTAGGCCGATCCCGGAAGATACTTGCCCATAGGAAGGGCATAGGCTGTCGGCCGATACATCGGCCATCGGCGGGAAGTTGTTTGTGGGGCTTACGCCGACCCCACGGAAGAAAAAGTGGTCAAGCCACATGTTGAGGAAAGCAACGTGCTCGCGGCGATCGGCCAGAGCCGTGCCCTTTGTTGTAGGTACTGGATATAGACCTTCCAATCCCTGGTGTCCTTGGGATTGATCCGGTGGGTGGACTTGATGCGGATGGCGTGCGGGGTGGCCTCCGCCGTGATATTCAAATCGGCCAACATGGCCAGGTGTCCGGGAGGGTCATGGTAGCGGGCCGTGCCCGAACATGAAGCGATTCGGGGCATCGACCGAGAGATAAGAAGCGGCCGCTAGCAATGGTTCGTTCTTGTGGTGATCGGCTAGAGAGAGTTTGATGGCATGGGCGATGCCGATATTGGCCCAACCTTGGCGATGGGCGGCCGATGCCCGGTTATACCAATCCCGCCACCCTGCGACGGAGTCGGCCATGACCTAAAGCTCTTTGGACCACTCGGCCGATAATGGAGATTGTTGCCGAAACGGGACCCGGTTCGTTTCGGCACGAGATGAGATCCGTGGGGTCCGGATCGCCCATAGGGCCCAAGAAGAAATGGGTCGGGATGTTAGAAGGGATGACGATTTGGTTCCGGATCTCCTAAAAACAAGGAATAGGGCTAAAATGAGAAACAAGACGGAAAGAAGATAGATTGTGAAAATGAACAAGAACAAGAACACAAAGAAAATTGCAAAAGTAGAGAAGAGGGATGCCCGAATGTACATTACCTCCGGAACGGCGTTGGTGGTGGCGACGACTCGGTCGGCGGCGGCGGCGCAGCAGCGAGCAACGGTGGGATTCATGGTCACCGGGAGAAAAAACGACGGCGGCGCGGTGGGAAGTTGAAAAGGCTCGAAAAGGGCAAAGGTCGCTAGAGCAGGGGAAGATGAAAGCCAAAGGAGAGGAAACGGATGGGAAATGACCGGGGGTAACCACGGCTTTTATGAAGAGGTGACGGGCGATAAAACCGGCGCGATAAAGAGGATAAATCGGTCCGACGCATGCGTTGCATACCCCGGACCGGGGGACATGTGTTGACGCCGGTTTTTGACCAAGGGACCCATTGTCGGCGACTATAGGTAAAAAGGGGCCGGTGGGCGGAAGGCCGACGGCCGCTTAGGCGAGTAAAAGGCGCGTCTCTCCGGGAATCGTGCGCGGACGCCAACGAGAAGAGCACAACATTGATGGGCCTGGCCCACGTTATAAAATTAGAAATAATAGTTAGTTTTGGAAAAAGGATTCTAGTCGGTTAGGAAATCGGCCTGAGGAGGGTCCGAATAGGATTCTTTTTGCCGAGTATAAATACATACTCGGATGTAACATGTAAACTCGATTCACATCCAATACAACTTTCGGCGCATCGCCAAACCCTAATTTTCTGTCAAGTCTTTACTTGTTTTCGCGCGGGGATCTTCGGGGCTCCGGTCGACAACACGTTGGCTTGACAAGGTAATTATGTTGTCTAATTCTCGGCGCATTGTTCGTAATTAGATGGTTTAATTGCTAGTTATCCGGCGACCGGATCTGTTTTCGATCGGCGTAGTGAGTATCGGCGGGATGAGTCAAGTTGACCTGGTCGGGCTCGTGGTGGAGGTAGTTTGACTTGTCCTGCCTCCCCGTTCCAGCCTTTGCTCACGGCGCCGATTGGCTCGGATCCGGTCGTTCGAGTCACGATAGCCGCTATGAGAATTCTTTTACATCTTGGCCGATTCGATCGTGCGGATTCGGTTGACGTGTCCTGTGTTTGCCTTTGCGATAGTTGACTTGTCCTAGGCGCATGCAGCCGATTGGCTAGGGTGTAGACTTACTTTCATAGTTAAGACGTTTATGATTGTGCTTGTCCTGAATCGGCCGGGCGTGCGCGGCCGTTAGACTGGTCCAGCCGCGTGCCATCGGTTGACTTGTCTGTTGGAGCGGTCGGTCGATTTGGGATCTGTGTGGTTGTATTTGTCTTACTTGTTCTTTCGGAGTGTTTAGCCGATTGCTTATCACGTTCATTAAGCTGTTTTATGTTCAATTAATTAAATCCGTTAAAGCTGCTTTTGGACCCGAGTTATTAGTACGATTTCATTGATCATCATTATACACTTAGATAGATCTAAGTAATTCACTACTATAATCAATGGCAAAATCGGCGGATGCACGATCGGCCGATTCTTGATCTAATTGATAATTAAACCATCTTCTTGCTACCAAATTAATCACATCCCATTAATAATCACCTTGTTTACATTTTATTCGATAATGCGTCCTGCAAAGTCTTAATGATGTGATCGTTTACCGACGGAATCGGCTGCTAGATACCGATCGCATGTTATAGCGTCGGCCGATTTCGTATCGTTTGTATCGCAGATTCGTTTGCCTGGCATTTAATACATAAATGGATGGGCCGTGCTGCTCCCGATCGATGGCCGATTTTGTCTATCTTACGCGAGAATCGGCCACGGCTGCACATCGGTCTATACGGGCCGATGACCTGGAATTTTACACTCTTTTATTGTCTTTGTTGGTTTGCGGGAAAACCATCGCGCACGCACCGGCGCACACGAACATCGGCGAGCCGAGCCGGTCCGTTGGGAGCACGGGGCCCTGCGTCGGCCGGGGTTTCGGTGGATTCTAGTCGGTTAGGAAATCGGCCCGAGGAGGGTCCGAATAGGATTCTTTTGCCGAGTATAAATACATACTCGGATGTAACATGTAAACTCGATTCACATCCAATACAACTTTCGGCGCATCGCCAAACCCTAATTTTCTGTCAAGTCTTTACTGTTTTCGTGCGGGGATCTTCGGGGCTCCAGTCGACAACACGTTGGCTTGACAAGGTAATTATGTTGTCTAATTCTCGGCGCATTGTTCGTAATTAGATGGTTTAATTGCTAGTTATCCGGCGACCGGATCTGTTTTCGATCGGCGTAGTGAGTATCGGCGGGATGAGTCAAGTTGACCTGGTCCGGGCTCGTGGTGGAGGTAGTTTGACTTGTCCCGCCTCCCCGTTCCAGCCTTTGCTCACGGCGCCGATTGGCTCGGATCCGGTCGTTCGAGTCACGATAGCCGCTATGAGAATTCTTTTACATCTTGGCCGATTCGATCGTGCGGATTCGGTTGACGTGTCCTGTGTTTGCCTTTGCGATAGTTGACTTGTCCTAGGCGCATGCAGCCGATTGGCTAGGGTGTAGACTTACTTTCATAGTTAAGACGTTTATGATTGTGCTTGTCCTGAATCGGCCGGGCGTGCGCGGCCGTTAGACTGGTCCGACCGCGTGCCATCGGTTGACTTGTCCTGTTGGAGCGACTGGTCGATTTGGGATCTGTGTGGTTGTATTTGTCTTACTTGTTCTTTCGGAGTGTTTAGCCGATTGCTTATCACGTTCATTAAGCTGTTTTATGTTCAATTAATTAAATCCGTTAAAGCTGCTTTTGGACCCGAGTTATTAGTACGATTTCATTGATCATCATTATACACTTAGATAGATCTAAGTAATTCACTACTATAATCAATGGCAAAATCGGCCGGATGCCCGATCGGCCGATTTACTGATCTAATTGATAATTAAACCATCTTCTTGCTACCAAATTAATCACATCCCATTAATAATCACCTTGTTTACATTTTATTCGATAATGCGTCCCTGCAAAGTCTTAATGATGTGATCGTTTACCGACGGAATCGGCTGCTAGATACCGATCGCATGTTATAGCGTCGGCCGATTTCGTATCGTTTGTATCGCAGTTCGTTTGCCTGGCATTTAATACATAAATGGATGGGCCGTGCTGCTCCCGATCGATGGCCGATTCCGTCTATCTTACGCCGAGAATCGGCCACGGCTGCACATCGGTCTATCCGGGCCGATGACCTGGAATTTTACACTCTTTTATTGTCTTTGTTGGTTTGCAGGAAAACCATCGGCACGCACCAGCGCACACAAACATCGGCGAGCCGAGCCGGTCCGTTGGGAGCACGGGGCCCTGCGTCGGCCGGGTTTCGGTGGACTCTCCGGACGACGGTGTGTCGGCGACTTTTGACGTCAACAACTCCACAGCCGGAAAGCCTTTGCATACTAGGCGTCGGCCTTAGCGTGCTCGTTGACGGGTCGGTCTTGCTCGAGTATTAGAATACTCGGGATTTGCTCGTTATAATTTCGGGGCAAGCGTCGTTCTTCCACGATCGTTACGGTAGCTGTCCGGAAGAGGAGCCGTGTTCCGAGGGTGGTTCCCTCAAGTGGGAACAGATCCCGACGTCCTGAGCGAGGAGGATCGTGGTGTACGACGGGCTCGGTACATCACGCTAGTGGTCTTTTGTTGTAAAATACAAGTTTCTGCTGCAAGACTCGTAGGTTGTTAAACTTCATTAATGTATTATGCTTCCGCTGTACAATGTTTGTAATTCGAAAACCTGGTTGTATTATATCATGATGTATATATTCCGGCTTGTATGAGATGATGAACTGTTGTAACTCGCTGCGTCGAGTGTCCCCCTGTACCGAGTCCCGGGTATCCCGGAGGGGATGTCACATGGGTCCGCCACGAAGGAAGTCGTGGAGTCGCCATACCCCGGGAGAGTTTGGAAATGGCTAGTCTTCTATCGAGTGCTAGCGGGAAAAGTTATCGTATACGACCGAGTGTGGTGTGTATACGTCGTGTAGTCGGGTTTTGCCGGCTGGTATAAATCGATTCGAATCGCTATCCCTCGCAGTAATGAGTACCGCTTGTTTAGCTCGTCACATCGTAGTAATCAAGCTGGAAGATGAGGATGAGAGATGAAAGAAATATTGATCTAATCTGATCTTTTATTGGAAACATGATTGCAATAGTTGTAGACTACAAACATAGATGTTAATAAATTTAACGTTGAGCTAAAACATTGAAAGTAAGGATCAACCATTAGTGCTGTTTTTGCAAGAGAGTCAACCCCACGACCGGAAAGCCTTTGCATACTAGGCGTCGGCCTTAGCGTGCTCGTTGACGGGTCGATCTTGCCGAGTATTAGAATACTCGGGGTTTGCTCATTATGTTTCGGGGAATGAGTCGTATTGTCTATGACTCGTACGGTAGCTTCCGGAGGAGGAGCAGTGCTCGAGGGTGGTTCCCTCAAGTGGGAACAGATCCCGACGTCCTGAGCGAGGAGGATCGTGGTGTACGACGGGCTCGGTACATCACGATAAACGTTTTAGTAGTGTTTCGTGGTACAAAGACTAAATTTCCGCTGCAAGATTCGTAGGGTTTAAACTTTAATAATGTATTATGCTTCCGTTGTACAATGTTTGTATTTCGAAAACTTAGTTGTATTATACCATGATGTATATATTCGGCTTGTATGAGATGATGAACTGTTATAACTCGCTGCGTCGAGTGTCCCCCTGTACCGAGTCCCGGGTATCCCGGAGGTGTCGAGTCTTAAACTCGGCACTAGTACTACCCGGTCCCTCACGAGCGTGGAATTCGGTGGTCCAACACACGTAACACATAGGAACACGCGATTTTAGACAGGTTCGGGCCCCTCGGATCGAGAGTAATACCCTACGTCCCGTATGTTATGTATTGCCTTTAGCGATTTGCTAATTGCAAGATCTCGAGAGATTTTCGGGGGTCCCTGCTCCGCCTTATATATCCGGGGAGTCGGGGTTACATGCGAGTCCTAGTCAATTACACAGATTACATATATGGAGTTCTATTTCTAACTTTCTTTATTGATTCGAGTCCTAATCGGACTACAAATCGCTCAATAACTTGCTCCTCAAGTTATTGTACACCGGTCTTAGTATCCGCCTTGTTTCCATACCGGTATATAGGATCTTCCGATATTCCGGACCGGTCGAAAACCAGTTTGTTGTCTATCACCATCATCTTTATCTTCCTTAATTTGTCACCATGTCTCTGCGTATCCATTCCTTCATCATCTCGTATACCCATAAGGCAAGTATACGACAGCAGCCCCCGAGTAATTTTTGATTTAACCTTGAATAAGACTAACCAGTCTTCCGCCTGTTGGTCTTTATTCATGGTAAAATTAAAAAGAACTCCAATCTGCTGCAAAACTCGTTCTTTTTCTTCACAAGTGCTTTAAAAGAAGCCCAAAAAATTATTGTTTTTCACCCTTCATATCACCTAATTAGGTAATCGTAGTTTATTCTTCTCACGGTGCGCCAACTAGGCGCACCCAATTGGGTATAGCCCCGACTCTTGGATCATTTGAACTCCTTTCAAATAATGCAAGAGTCCACTAGTTGGTTCTTCATTATTTCCTTTAATATGCAATTTCTTCGGACCACTCTTTCCAATTTCCATCTTTTTTCCACTTCCAAGATCTCTACGAGACCGCTCTTGAATACGATGCACCGGTCGGGTGCACCTAATTAGGTATAGCCCCCGACTCTTGTATCATTTGGGAATCACAAATAATGCAAGAGTCTTTCTTGAGAGACTATGCTATATTATTTCCCATGAAATCACGTTCCTCTCAGCAATTTTTGCCAAGAACATATTTTCCAGACCGGTCATACCGGTCAAAATTTCATATCTCCTGTATATTTTCACCAATTTCACATAACAGATCTGCCTAAATCAGCTCGAACTCATAATCCGCTTTGTGAAATCTCACTAAGAACCAAAATTCTGGTTGATCGGACCAGTTTATTCCCTATATTCTCACGAGCGACTCGAGTCTCCAAAGCCTATAATCAGTCGGATGATTAACACCCATAGCCTAAGGCATCCTTTATCACCGAGTGATGTAAAATCTAACTCTCTCATACTACTTGAATTATAAAATTCAGCATGACTTTAATTTTCATCTGAAAATTTCCACATTTCAGACCGCTTTTACTTTCATAAAAGCACGACGGCTTATTCTTATGACCGTTAAGTCATAATTAACGCAGATAACGAGATCATCAACTTCCTTATGGCCGTTAGGTCATAATTGCATAGTTACGACAATCCCTCGGGCCTCTTAAAATGGCCCAATAACTTTTCAGCCCCGGGCCCATCCCGGTGTCTATAAAAGAAACGAAAGGTCGACCTAGGTCAACCCCGCTCCCGTAAGCTCATACGCGTACGCCATTCGCCTTCGCTCCGTTGCTCTCTCCTTCCGCATTAATCAATCTTCAAGCTTTCCTTTTCCATCTCTTAAGATGGGCAAGAAAAAATCCGCCGCCGTTCCCTCATCTTCTTCCTCTCGTTCCCCGCGATCGGCTTCCTTTTGGCGTCCAAGACCTTGGTCACGGCAAGGTCACGTAAACCTCCCTCAATGAAGCGGTTAGTGATGGGTATCTTCCTCCTCAACCCATCCTAAACCGGAGCGTCCCTTTCCCCGGCCAAATTCCATGGGGTATAGATGAGTCTCGAGCAATTAGTCTTCAAGGCTTTTTTCCTCTGCGGCCTCGATCTCCCTTGTCTGTTCTTTCTTTAGAGGACTTCTTTTCTTTTATGGATGGGAGTTAGTGAACCTTAACCCTAACTCCATCCTGCAAATTGCCTTTTTTATCCATCCGTGCGAAGCTTTCCTTGGAGTTCTCTCCCACTTCAACCTATTCCAGTACTTGTTCCAAATTCGCCCGCTTCCGTCATCGGACCGCCAAGCTGCGGTTGGTGGTGTAGGAATCCAATGCTGGAGCGTAGATGAATATTTCTCCTTATCCCTAAACAATAGCATAGCCCATTGGAAAAAAGGATGGTTCTTCCGTGACAATCCCCGACCCGGCTCTCCCTGCCTTCAACGCTAAGGTAGCCAAGAATTTCCCTACCGCAGATACCAGGAAAAAGCTCAAAGAGGACGATGAAGTTCTTGCACTCCTGGCTTGCATCGGATACTTGAAGAATGTCGGAGGTGTCACCGCCGAGACAGCTTCTTTGGAGCTTCATAGTGCGGGGAGTTCAACCTCTTAAAAGGCGAGGAGCACCCTGCTTGGCTCTTTAAAGAAGACAGCGCTATGCCCTTGGATGGAACCATTCTCCCCGACAAGGAGCGGTTAGAAGCTCGCATCAAGCAAATGCTGCAGCCAAATCCGGATCTATCCGGATGTACAAGAGTGGGTCTAGCTTTCAGCTCATGCAATCCTCGCGACGCCGTAAGTACCTCTTCCTTTTTCTTCTAATCTTTGTTGTTTGTTACCATCATTTACTTATGAAGACTCAATCTTTATAATTACAGAAAATGGACAACTACGGAGTCACCCTCCTCTTCCTCCCAATGACACTTGGGGAGAAGATTATGCCAACAATACCGCTCCTCTAGCTGTTCAAGCCGGTCCGACTCAAAGGCCCTCGGACCGGTCTTTTCCCTTGCCTCCTAGCTTAGCTCCAAAAATTACCAAATCCGGAACCGTGGTTCAAGCACCTAGTACAAGAAAACGTACTACCTCCTTGACCATTGGTAGACCCGTTGCTCCTTCCGCTGCTCCCGGCGATACTCGCTCGGAGGCGGAAAGGCTCGAAGACCGACGACGAGAAGAAGAAGCCGTCGAGAGGGATCGCCGAGCAGCTTTGGCCATCCTCGAAGCTTCATTAGGGAAAACTCAAGGTACTTCTGCCTCGGTTGATCCCTTATCTAAAGTTCCCAAACGGTCCCGGTATGGCCACCGGACCGGTCCTAGTGATGCCTGCAGAGGCGGTTCCAACTCCGCAAGTCAATCCAACGGAGAAAAGGGCTGCAGACATTAGTGGTGGAGATACCCAAGGCCCACCCAAGAAGATCAAGACCTCCACCGGCTTCAAGAAGGCTTCCTCGTAAGTCTAATTCTTTTCTAAATTATTCCATCTAGCCAAAGCTCCGGAGCTGCTCGAAGCTCTTTACCCTAGTCTTATTAATTTTGCTTTTTTCTTATAGGATCCCTTCTAACTTCCAAGCTAGCATAGCTAGCTTTCTAAGAAATAAAGCTTCTTCAACAGCCCCGCCGGCGGTGTTTCGCCTCTTCTCCCGACGTGCCGCAGACCGGTCCCACTCCTAGCACTTCTCAACTTAGTACCGCTCCTGCCGCTTCCTCTCGGGCCGGTAGCACTCCTGCTTCCACTCCCACTATTTCAATCACGGAACCTCAAGGTGCGGCATCCACGAGAGGAACTCCCTGCCGCCTTGAGCATTGAAACCGAAGAGCAGGTCACCATTATCGAAGATCCATCTTCCGGTAATCCTCCTCCTCAAGCTACCTTATTCCGGATTCCTCCGGAGCTATCACTGGGACCGGTCCGGACGGAAGAAATTCCTCGCCGGCCAAGGACAACACGTAAATCTCCTGGAGAACCAAAGCTGGATAGAATGGTAGTTGGTGACGTGGAAGTAGACAGTTCGAGCGGGGCCGAACTTTCATCGCTACAGCTCAATGGGACGCTCTTCGGGAAGAAGAGGCCTTAAAGAGTTTTTCAGAATCGGGCCAGGTATATTCTCTCGCTTCAAAAATCTCTCTTGGCAATCACACTCTAATTATTAACTCTCTCAATCTTTCTTTTAGGTTCTCCTTAAAAACTCGAGGCCAAGACCGCCATTATCGCCCGCTTACAAAAGGAACTCAACACCAATCAAGAACGATTGGGTGAACCGGAAACTCGGACCGCCGGATCGAAGGCCAAAGAGAACGATCTCCGGAGGAGAGAGGCCGATCTACGTAACACCCATCGAATGATGGAAGAGCGCCGGCAAGAAATCATAAGGCTCCGTCAAGTTAATCGAGTAATATTCTCAATTTTTCCTATATATTCCATATTTTTTCCAACCGGCTCCCTTCCCGACCGGTCCCACCCTTGATTTCAGCGCTTGAGAACCTTGTCGCCGCCCACAAAAAAGCTAAAGAAATCCTTGCTGAAAAAGCAGCTGCTCAAGAACAAGCACTTGAAGAAGGTTCTCGTGTCGAAGAACAACAAGCAGCTCGGATTGGAGAACTCGAAGGCGAACTTATCGCCAAAGATAGCATCTTGGCTCAAACCCTTCGCTCCAACAAGATGCTCGGATACCGAGAAC
This sequence comes from Chloris gayana, assembly GCA_031894775.1. NCBI lineage: Eukaryota > Viridiplantae > Streptophyta > Magnoliopsida > Poales > Poaceae > Chloris > Chloris gayana. The sequence goes on from JAUNZO010001751.1 coordinate 146,006, forward strand.
GCTTGCTTGAAGGCTGAACTAGTCGAAGCCTTAGAAGCAGCAAAATCAGCGCAAGCGGATAAGGAAAGTGCCCTGAAAACTGCCCTAGAATCCCATCAACTTGCTCTCTAGGCCAAGGATCACGAAATTCAGCGTTTGCTGAAAATCGAAGCCAAGCCGAGAGAATCGAACACAAACATCAAGGGCAGATTTAGAGCTGCCGAGATCGGACACGTGCGTAAGTCCTATCTTGTTCACTCTTATGTCAGCTTTTTTCAAATACCGGTCTTCCTCTTAAATATTTGCTCGTTTTTTCAGAACTTACTCGTAGGTACTGTGCACACTCGGAATATCTCAATGGCGGTCGGACTATTGATCCCAATGAGATAGACCTTGAGTCCGCCATCCGGGCAATCCCGAGAAGGATCAAAGAGCATTCAAGGATGGTCGCTGCTTCAGGAGGGGAACACATCGCCGCCATAATCTAGTCTTGGACTCCGGTCGAAGAATGTGATTTCAATTTTATCGGGGATGGCGCCCACCCTAATACCACGGAAGACCGGTTCAATGAGCTGAAGAACTCACTCATTGGTACTATTTCCGAGTTGGTGGAAGATGTTCCTCTTGATCCAATGGGCGTCCCTCTAGACGTAGCGCCAGCAGCCTTTCGCACTGGATCAAGATGCTCAGGATGCTGCAACTCGCCGCCGGACAAACGATAGAAGATGCCTTCGAAGATCTTGATAGAGATTTACCAAGTAACTTCTTCCGATTCCGAAGAAACACTGGATGATAGGCTCGAAGGAAATCCCAAGACCGGTGACACCGGTACTTCCAGCGGTCCTGCTTAGAAACCTTTGTAATAGGGCCATTTTGTAATCAAACATCTTGATCATCACATTGTTTACTTTTAAATACCAGTCAATTTTCTTTTTATATGAATACTGGTTTCACCATCATACTTACTAACTTATTTAGTCAAGATATGATGGTTATTTCAACTAGATAATTATGATCAAACTCGGCTCTTAATCAGCACAGATCACAATTCATAATTATAGCTTACTTTAACAAGATTATGTAACATGAGCAAAAAGCTAGTTTGTAAGATTTTAAGATTTCTCAAACTGTCCTTAACACAACAGCCTACCAATCAAGTATTCATAAGAAAGAATGCTATACAATATCCTTTCCTGAATATACTAGTCTTAAACACAAATTTATAATTTAAATAGATCGCTCCACAAGCAATCCATCAGCTAAATGACTGGTCTTATTATTTAAGAATAGCAAAATATCACTGATCGCTCTTATCATAGCAGAATAGCAAAATATCACAGATCGCTCTTATCATAGCAGAATAGCAAAATATCACAGATCGCTCTTATCATAGCAGTAATAGCAAAATATCACAGATCGCTCTCATCATAACAGCCCCTGGCTCAATAATTTAATCCACAATTAAAGTATGGAGACACAAAAAACAAACACATCATCATTAGATAAAATTACTTTATTATAATATGAAAGACTTTACAATAAATATTCTTAAGTATAAAAACGACTGAAGCTGATCAATATTCCAAGAATTTGGAATCTCTTCTTCTTCCAAGGTCATAAGCCTATAAGCCCCTGGTCTGGATACCGATTTAACCAAAAAAGGTCCTTCCCAAACTGGTGACAACTTATGCCTATTCTTGTTAGATCGAATCTTCCGAAGAACCAAGTCTCCTACTTGGAACTCCCGTGCGCGAACATTACGATCATGATAGCGACGCAATTCCCGATGGTATTTAGCAGCTTGAATCGGAGCTTGATCCCTCAATTCTTCCGCAGCAACTAATTCAACCTGACGTTGATCATCATACTTTTCTTCATCATAATATCGTACCCGAGCTGACACCATATTCACTTCAGTAGGTAGCATGGCTTCAGCATCCATACACCAAAGAAAAAGGAGACTCGTCCCGTAGCTCGCTAACATTAGTGCGCAGCCCCTAAAGCACCCAAGGCAATTCCTTAACCCACTTTCCTGCATATGGCTTCAATCGGTCAAAAATTCTTGGTTTAAGACCGGTCAAAATCATTCCATTAGCTCGTTCCACTTGTCCATTGCTTTGCGGGTGTGCCACCGACGCATATTGCACCTTGATCCCTAAACTCTCAAGCATAGTCTTTGAAGAGCTCGAAGTGAATTGAGGCCCATTATCAGTAATAATACCGTATGGAACCCCAAAACGTACGAAGATGTTCTGCAAAAACTTGATTGCGCGGGCTGTAGTCGTACTAGTAACTCGCTTCAGCCTCGATCCACTTGGAAAACTTGTCTACCGCCACAAAAATATGCGTAAATCCTGCTGGTGCCCGCTTAAAAGGTCCAACTATGTCCAGCCCCCAAGTAGAAAAAGGCCAAGTCATTGAAATCAATTGCAACTCTTGAGCCGGAGTATGAGGTCTGTCTTGCAAAAAACCGGCATCCTTGACAATTCTTAACCACTCTATGCGCATCATCCGTCGCTCGTAGGCCAATAAAATCCTTGTCCGAATACCTTCCCAACTAATGTCTTTGAAGAAGCATGATTTCCGCAAATTCCCTTGTGTACGTCTTCAAGCAACCGAATGCCATCGAAACCGATACACATTTCATCAAAATATTAACTCCACGCTTATAGAATTCTCCTTCAAGAATTAAATAATTGCGGGCTCGAACTTCCAATCTTTCCTTCTCCACTTTATCTTCTCGGAGTTTTACCAGATTGCAAATAGTCAAGATACGGAGTACGCCAATCGGAATCAATAATCATAACATCCAATGGCTGAATATCATCAGCATTGGACTCGCCTACTATCTTTCCAGGTAAGACCGCCTCATCGATCGGTCCTTCAATGTTGATTTCTCCTCCCGATTTTTTAAGACCGATTCGTCTACGATCTCTCGTAATAGTAGCTTTTCGCTCCATCTTTATAGATGGTTTATCCAATACTTGAAGAAAGACACCAGGAGGAACCGCTTGTCGTGAAGACCCCGATCCGGCCAACTCATCCGCAGCAAAATTATTTCCGCGCAAGTATATGAGAAAATCGCAAACCATCAAGTTTGTCTTCAAGTTTCCGAACCTCTTGACGATAAGCAATCATATGATCATCATGAGCATCCCACACCTTGTTAACTTGACTTATCACCAACATTGAATCACCATAAATATCCAACCTTCGGACTCGAAGCGAAACGGCTACTCTAAGCCCATGAAGCAAAGCTTCATACTCCGCTGTATTGTTGGAGGCTCGAAAATGCATTTGTAACACATATCCGAGCGGTTCCTTTTGCGGGGTGAGAAGTACCACCCCAGCCCCCGCGCCTGAAAGCTGCAGGGATCCATCAAAGAACATCTCCCAATACTCAAATGCTTGAATCTCTCGCGGCACTTGTGTCTCTAGCCATTCTGTTATGAAATCAGCCAATGCTTGTCCCTTAATAGCCGTTCGCGAAGAAAATGTAATTTCATACTGGCCAAGTTCTATAGCCCACTTAGCAACTTGACCAATCGCTTCTCGGTTGCGGACAATATCTCCAATGGCAAACCCAGTCTTAACCTCAATAGGATGCGCTTGGAAATAATGCTTCAGCTTCCGAGAAGTTATCACTACAGCATATATTAACTTCTGCAATTGGAGATATCGTATCTTTGATTCAGTAAGAACTTCACTTACAAAATAGACCGGATGTTGCACCAATTGCAGGTGTCCTTCTTCCTTCCGATCAACCGCCGAACCGTGCTCACCACATGGGTTGTTGCAGAGATATATAACCGAATAACCTCGTCAGAGCTCCGGCGGGACTAATACCGGAGGGTTACCGAGATACTCTTTAAGTTGATCAAGCGCAGCCTGTGCTTCATCAGTCCACTCAAACTTATCTTGTTTTTTGAGTAACTTGAAGAACGGAAGTCCACGTATTCCCGCCTTGAAATGAAACGGCTGAGATGTGACATCCCGTGTCACGATTAAGGTTAAGTACGTAATTACTAGCCTAATCACATTACTAATCAAGCATTAATGTTAATCACTCAAGCAAGAAAAGAAAAATAAAAAGAAAAAGGGGAAATCTTGTTAAACCTAACCCTAAACCCTAGCACTAACCAAAAATGCAAAAAAGCACAAAAGCACTACCCATATATTTTTGCACCACTGGATTGCTCATGTAAAAAGATGAATTTACAGCATTTTTACAAAATTTTTGAACAAAGTTTTGAATGCCCAAAAATTCAAATTCAAATCTGAAACATCCCTGTTTATGAATTTCGTATGAATTTTTGGAAACATTTTTAGAAGTTCGAACTTTAAGATGAAAATTAAAGCACATTGTACTGAAGCTCTACATATCTTTATTTCAAAATTTGGAGCACCAGAAGTATGAATTTTGTTCAAATCTTCAAACCCCAGTTTTCAAAATTCGAATTTGACCTCGGGCACTCGTTTGCCCGCCGGGCAATGGCGGCCGGACCGCCGGTCCGGCCAGCTCGGGCGCCGCCGCGCGCGTGCCTCACCCTGTCCCGTCGCCACGCAAGCCAGGCCCAACCCCCAACCGCCCCTGTACCTGCCGGCCAACAGGAGCGGCCGGGAGTTGAAGCCCCTCCGCCCCGACCGCCGCCCGCCTGCCGCCGTCCTCCCCGCGCCGATAATTGGCACGGAGGCCAAGCTCCCATCGCCCCTTTTCGCCACAAAACATTTCCCCAACTCCCTCCGCATCTCACTGCACCGCCGCCCCACTCCATCCTCCCCTGTAGCTCGCGCACGGCCGGAAATTGGAGCCGCCGCCGCGCCATGACCGCCTCGATAGGTGTAGAGTGCCCGATCTTTCGGTGAGTGTAGATAATTTCGATTGGTGGACGTTGACCCTCACGATCCGACTACGACGAGCAAGCCCGAAGCGCCAATGCAATCGCTGAACCAACTTCCGATGGTTATTGAACCTGCGGTTAAACAAATTCAACCTGATCACGAGGATCAATCCTTGCAAGCAATCGAAGAACAAGCAAGAATAAGAGGCGAGCAATCTGATGTATTGCACGAAGGTGGAGTTCTGAATTCAACGTCGAAGGGACGGAATGTATAGCTAGGCTAATACTAAAACAAAACTCAAGTCTGAAATAAAAGAGAGTCTCTATCTAAATAGGGGGAGGGGGCGGCGCGTGAACAGTACCCGTGGGTACCGTAGCGCGGCCGGTGCCCAACCCTAGTCTCCCATATGGGCCTCTTGTTGGCCCATCCTCTAGTCTTCTGGCCCAAAGTTCTTTAACAGTATGACGAAGCTCAATTCTCTTGCACGGGCCCGAGTAATCGGACCGGAATACGTCGTCTTGATGATAGGGCTTCCATCTTGACGGCCCACTAGAGGGGCGCGGCTTGGGGAGGCGCACCGGCTTGGAGTGGGGCGTCGTCGTTCGTCGTCGTTCGTTCGTCGTCGTTCGTCGTCGTATGTACGTCGTTGATGTCCTCATCATCCTCCCCTTCTTGAAGTGAAGTCGTCCTCGACGGCAACTCATCATCCTCGCCCAAGTATGGTTTCAAATCTGCAACATTAAAACTCGTGGAAACACCAAACTCCATGGGCAAGTCAAGAACATAAGCATTATCGTTAATCTTGGTTAGCACTTTAAAAGGACCAGCAGCACGAGGCATCAATTTAGAACGACGCAAAGTTGGAAATCTATCTTTACGCAAGTGCAACCAAACCAAATCACCAGGTTCAAAAGAAACATGTTTTCGACCTTTACTACCAGCAACTTGATACTTTTTATTAGCAACAGCAATGTTCTGTTGGGTTTCTTCATGCAATTGTTTCATGTGATCAATATGAGCAAGAGCATCAACATTTGGTTCATCTTCAGCATCAATAGCAAACAAATCAATAGGTGCCCTAGGAACATAGCCATAAACAACCTCAAAAGGACACATCTTGGTGGTAGAATGTGTAGCACGATTATAAGCAAATTCAACATGAGGTAAACAATCTTCCCAACGTCTCAAATTTTTATCAAGAACAGCTCTAAGCATAGCAGACAAAGTTCTATTTACTACCTCAGTTTGCCCATCAGTTTGAGGATGACAAGTAGTACTAAACAGCAGCTTAGTTCCTAGTTTATTCCAAAGAGAACGCCAAAAATGACTAAGAAACTTAGCATCACGATCAGAGACAATTGTTTTAGGAATTCCATGCAATCTAACAATCTCGCTAAAGAACAATGCAGCAATATTGGAGGCATCATCAGTTTTATGACATGGTATAAAGTGAGCCATTTTAGAGAAGCGATCAACAACCACAAAAATACTGTCCCTCCCCTTCTTAGTTCTAGGCAATCCCAAAACAAAATCCATCGAAATATCATGCCAAGGAGAAGAGGGGACTGGCAAGGGCATATACAAACCATGATTACCCAAACGAGACTTAGCCTTCGACATGTAGTACAGCGTGCAACAAGGCGCTCAACATCACGGCGCATCCGTGGCCAAAAGAAGTGGTCAGCCAACACCTCATGTGTCTTGAAAACGCCAAAGTGACCCATAAGACCACCTCCATGCGCCTCCTGCAACAACAAAAGACGAACCGAACCAACTGGAATACACAGCTTGTTAGCACGAAACAGGAACCCATCCTGCATATGAAATTTGCCCCAAGGTTTGCCATCCTTACAATGCACCATAATATCATGAAAATCAGCATCATTCACATATTGATCTTTCAAAGCTTGCAAACCAAAAATTTTAAAGTCTAGTTGGGACAGCATCGTATAACGACGAGACAAAGCATCAGCAATCACATTTTCCTTCCCGTTTTTATGTTTAATGATGTACGGAAAAGATTCAATGAATTCAACCCATTTAGCATGACGACGGTTCAGATTAGTTTGGGTTCTAATATGTTTCAAAGCCTCATGATCAGAATGAATAATAAACTCGCGAGGCCATAAATAATGCTGCCATGTTTGCAAAGTTCTCACTAAAGCATAAAGTTCTTTATCATAAGTGGAATATTTAAGAGCAGCACCACTTAACTTCTCACTAAAATAAGCAATGGGTTTATGATCTTGCAACAAAACAGCACCCAAACCAATTCCACTAGCATCACATTCCAATTCAAACACTTTATCAAAATTAGGCAATTGCAAGAGAGGAGCATGGGTTAACCGTTCCTTTAAAGTGGTGAAGGCAAATTCTTGTGGTGCACCCCACTCAAATGGCGCACCCTTCTTGGTCAACTCGTGCAACGGTGCAGCGATGGTGCTAAAATCCTTCACAAAACGACGATAGAAACCTGCAAGACCAAGAAAACTGCGAACCCGTGTAACCGTCGTCGGTTGAGGCCAACTTTGTATGGCGTCCACCTTGTTGCCATCTACCTCAATTCCCTGCGAAGTGACAACATATCCAAGAAACGAAACACGTTGCGTGCAAAAAGTGCATTTTTCCATGTTACCAAACAAGTGAGCAGCACGCAAAGCATCAAAAACAGCACGCAAGTGATCTAAATGCTCATTCATGGATTTGCTGTATATAAGAATATCATCAAAGTAGACAACAACAAAGATTCCAATGAAAGGTCTAAGAACTTCATTCATTAAGCGCATGAAAGTGCTAGGAGCATTAGACAAACCAAACGGCATAACCAACCATTCATACAAGCCAAATTTAGTTTTAAAAGCCGTTTTCCATTCATCTCCTAATTTCATTCTAATCTGATGGTAACCACTACGCAAATCAACCTTAGAGAAAATTGTGGCACCACTAAGTTCATCAAGCATATCATCAAGGCGTGGTATAGGATATCGATAACGAATTGTAATATTGTTAATTGCGCGACAATCTACACACATACGCCATGAACCATCCTTTTTAGGGACAAGCAAAACAGGAACCGAACAAGGACTAAGAGACTCACGAATGTAACCTTTGTCAAGCAATGCTTGCACTTGACGCTGAATTTCTTTCGTCTCTTCAGGATTTGTACGGTACGGAGCGCGATTAGGGAGCTGTGCGCCTGGAATGAGATCAATTTGATGTTCTATGCCACGAATTGGAGGAAGTCCTGGTGGCAATTCAGCGGGAAACACATCTTTATAGTCCTGCAAAAGGTTAGCAACAGCAGGAGGAATATGCAACATAGGCGCCTCATCTAGTGAAACAAGCATACGAGAGCAAACAAGCGCATAGCAAGGCAGATTAGCATCATGTAACTCATCAAAATCAGCACGTGTAGCAAGCAAGATAGGATTACTCAATTTAATCTCAGAGGTTGAACAGGTGCAATAGGAGGTGATTTAAGCAATTTTGCAGCTTTTGCCGCTCTAGCCATATCATCTTTTAAAACTTGTTCAGGTGTCATAGGATGAATAACAATTTTCTGACCCTTAAACATGAAAGAATAATAATTGGAACGACCATGGTGAAGACTATCAACATCATATTGCCAAGGACGACCAAGCAACAAAGAGCATGCTTCCATTGGAACAACATCACAATCCACAAAATCAGAATAGGCACCAAGAGAGAAAGGAACACGTACCGAGCGCGTTACCTTTATTTTACCGCCATCATTCAGCCACCGAACGTGATAGGGATGTGGATGCTTCCTTGTTGGCAATGCCAACTGCTCCACCAATGTTAGACTAGCCAAATTGTTGCAACTGCCACCGTCAATGATTATGCGAATCGCTCTTTCTTGCACAACGCCTTTGATATGAAAAATGTTGTGGCGCTGGTTCTTCTCATCCTGAACGACCTGTGTACTAAGAACACGCTGCACAACAAGATTTGCATACCTGTCGGCGGCACTAGAGTCGACATGAAGCTCCGCATTATCTGCATGGTTAGCAACAAGAGAATGTGAAACATCTTCGGAATCACTAGCGGAAGAATACTCACCATCATCACGAATCAGCATTGTTCGCTTATTTGGACAATCACGAATAACATGGCCAAACCCTTTGCAGCGGTGACACTGAATGTCACGAGCTCGTCCAGCACGACGAAGAAGGCGTGGTCGAGGCAGGCTTTGCCGGCGGCGCGCTAGACTTGGACGACGAAGAGTGGTCGCGCGCTGTTGTGGATGGCACCGTGGTCGACGACGTGTGGTCGCGCGATGTGGAAGAAGGAGGCGCCGACCGTGGGGCTGAAGTGTGCGTCTTGGACCCTGCAAAAGTGTTAGTTCTTGACGAAGATCGTCGTCCCTGCACTTCACGTTCAGCTTTACAAGCATATTCAAATAAGGTGGTCATATCATTGTAATCCTTATAATCAAGAATGTCCTGAATTTCACGATTTAACCCACCCCTAAAACGAGCCATAGCAGCATCCTCCTGTTCAACTAAACCACAGCGAATCATACCCTTTTGCAAAGCTTGATAATAGTCCTCTACGGAAAGCGAACCTTGTTGAAAACGCTGCATTTGATTAAGCAAATCTCTAGCAAAATATGATGGGACAAAACGGTGACGCATGGCTGTTTTTAACTCTGCCCAAGTGGCTGGAATATTATCAGGATATTTTTGTGTATACTCACGCCACCAAATTAAAGCAAACTCAGTAAACTCACTAATAGCAGCCTTAACTTGTAAATTAGCAGGAATATCATGGCATGCAAACTTTTGTTCAACTTCTAATTCCCAATCAAGATAAGCAGCAGGATCATATTTGCCATTAAAAGTAGGAATCTTAAATTTAATTCTGGCAAAGGAATCATTAGGAGGAATACGTACCCTACGAGCACGACCGCGACGATTGTCGTCGTCCTGCTCGGTGTCGGCGCCGTAGTCACGTGTAGTCTGTAACTCCGCGAGCTGCGTCGTCACTGTCCTAAGCTGCGTCGTCATGGTCTCAAGACGTGTCAAAATCGTCTCGAGTGTAGTGTGGGCAGCCGTATCAGCGAGGTCGAGCTGATCAAAACGTGCATTCGACGACCGGATCGTCGAATCAAGTCGCTCGTGCATCAGCTTCATGTCATTCGTGAGGCCATCAACCTGCACCTGGACATCCTGGATGGAGGGCGCCTCCGACTTCGAGTCTGTTCTCGTCATCGAAACACCAGCAAAAACAAAACAACCACAAAAAGAGCCTACGACGAGAGGTTAATGGAGGATGAAAAAGCTCAAACAGAAAGCTGTTATCAAACTCTTACTCGTTCTTACCAAGCACGCAAGTGGGAACTGCAACCACGGGTAAAACCGGTGGAAGATTGGAGGAGCGATTGCCCGGGAACGGTACCTGCTCGTAGTAGATAATTTGTGGAGCTAGGAGGCTGCACTCAATTCAAGGGTTAGCACAATTCAAACAATAATTGCAAAGCTGAATAAAAGTGCTAAACGCAAACAGATCGCTGCCGGCACAAGTGTAGACGATAAGGTGAAGTGAAAAGAAAGAGGAGAAAACAAAGGTCGACGAAGGAAAACAAGAAAGGAGAGTACCACGCAAAGGAACCGACGAGGCTGAAACGGAAAAGGAGTGTGGCGACTCTTGGAACCTCGGCTCACCCCTTTTTAGTTTTCTTTTTTTTTTTTGTTTCTGTTTTCCCTTTTTTTCAGTTTTTTTTTTTTTTTTTTTTTTTTTTCCACGGGCGAACCTCAAAAACTGATTATATGAACAAGAGGAACAAAATGACCAAGTCACCACACACAGTTTTTCCGGAGAGAGCAGGGGTAAAACGGTAATTAAAAGATACTCTCTCTCTCTCTCTCTCTCTAGAGTAAGGCCGAAACTTGTTGTTGTGCGATCGCTCTTAACTTCGTGAGACGGGGCAAGACTCGGCGAGGGAAACAAAAGAAGGAAGCGACCGTGAACACAAGTCGGACTCTCGGCGTTGGAGGAAGAACGACCACGCGGCCGAACCAAACGCGAAACCAAAACGGCGTTGGACTCTCTCTAGAGTAAGGTTGCAGCGGCGCTATCCGAGGCTGGCTCGGACGCGGCGTGGTTGTGACTTGGGGTCTCCGTGGAACTAGGTGGCGAAACCAAAACGAAACGGCGGCACACGGAACCGAGCCGAACAAACACGAGGTGGTGAAACAGAAAAGGACTCGGCGAGGCGAACGACCGAACGAAGGCACGCGACCGAGGAGGACTTGAGACAGACGAGTCGGATGGAAAAGGTGTGGCGACGAGTCCTAACAAACCGATCTCGATGCAGCAAACACGGCGGTAGGGAAAACCGACCCGGACTGGTGTGGAAAACAGAATCGGCCGACGGAAAGATGAAATCGGCCAAGACTCTAGGGTGTGCGACTAGATGGATGATAACCCAAAAGGCGGCGTGACCTAGCGAAACAAGAAAAACGGCGGCACGACTCGACGGCAAAAATCAGATGCGGCGGAACAGATGTGGGATGAGCGGCGGCGGAAGACGATGAAAACACGATGTACCAGACAACGATCAAAGCGAAAGCACAAAAACTCAACAACGCAAATTATTGAACGAAAGTGCAAGGCTCAAAACCGTACTCGGGGTCAATTTTTTGTAGTTTTTGGTTTATGTGGCTTGGATAAACTCACCGAGAAACACCTGGAAATCTGATACCACTTGATAGGTGTAGAGTGCCCGATCTTTCGGTGAGTGTAGATAATTTCGATTGGTGGACGTTGACCCTCACGATCCGACTACGACGAGCAAGCCCGAAGCGCCAATGCAATCGCTGAACCAACTTCCGATGGTTATTGAACCTGCGGTTAAACAAATTCAACCTGATCACGAGGATCAATCCTTGCAAGCAATCGAAGAACAAGCAAGAATAAGAGGCGAGCAATCCGATGTATTGCACGAAGGTGGAGTTCTGAATTCAACGTCGAAGGGACGGAATGTATAGCTAGGCTAATACTAAAACAAAACTCAAGTCTGAAATAAAAGAGAGTCTCTATCTAAATAGGGGGAGGGGGGCGGCGCGTGAACAGTACCCGTGGGTACCGTAGCGCGGCCGGTGCCCAACCCTAGTCTCCTATATGGGCCTCTTGTTGGCCCATCCTCTAGTCTTCCGGCCCAAAGTTCTTTAACAAGTATGACGAAGCTCAATTCTCTTGCACGGGCCCGAGTAATCGGACCGGAATACGTCGTCTTGATGATAGGGCTTCCATCTTGACGGCCCACTAGAGGGGGCGCGGCTTGGGGAGGCGCACCGGCTTGGAGTGGGGCGTCGTCGTTCGTCGTCGTTCGTTCGTCGTCGTTCGTCGTCGTATGTACGTCGTTGATGTCCTCATCACGCCCCGAGCGCCGCCGCGTCGCACACCGCCTAGAAAGGTCGGGCACCCCTCCCTTCTTCGCCAAAACGTGCGCAAGGGACGCCTCCACCTCCCCTCTAACCCCCCGCCTTGGCACGCAGCACATCGCCGGAATTTGAGGAGGATTCCACCGCCGTCGCTCCGCTCCGCCGCCCCTCTCCGTCGAGCCACCTTCACGGTCCGTCTCCACGCCGCCCGAGCCCACGCCGTTGCTCCCCGTGCTCGGGTGGTGCTCCCGGACCCTGCCCCTCTTCTTCTCCCCTCTCGTACCGCATGCGCCGCGCCGCCGGAGTGCCCGCGCCCTCCGCCACTCGCCGCGCCGCCTCTCCGGCCACCGTGGGACCCAGCCAACCCCACCGACGTGCTATCCGTCGCACGCGCACCTTTTTCCCCAAAGGCCGGAGCATGAGCTCCGGCGTAGCGCCGCCGCGTCGGAGCTCGCCGGCGCCGGCCGCCGCTCGCCGGAGCGCGCGCGCCGCCCCCTGTGAAGTGAGCCGGATATCTCACCGACCCGGAGGTGATGTGTTTGGCACGGTGGTTGCACGGGTTGAGGACCGTTGGAGAGTACATGGGTTAAGCCTTGGGCGCGTTGTTGAACGGTCGCAAGGGGACGTGTACTCGGGGTCGGTTGCCCCGTGTTTTGCTTTATGATGAACTCGCGAACGGTGGCCATACGTGTTCTTAAATGATGCGTATGTCGTGCATTTGGGTTCTTTCCTGCAGGATTAATAATTCGATAATTATCACCGTTTCCTCTCGGTTAATGAGTACCACTTATTTCGAGCAGTTCGCAATGTGTAGTCAAGAGGAGTTGATGAATAGCTTGCGGTTTTATATTGATATTAAATTGTATTGCAAACTCTTGTCTTGCTAGTATGCTCACTAAAGTTTCTTATATGCAACAATCCTATTAATTTGGCTAAGTAATAAATTTGCCAACCTAATTAGCATAGGTGCTATTTACGCAAAAGGCCAAGTTAAACCGGTCAAGCCCCATGCATCTAGGAGTCGGTCTTAGACGACCAATTTGGCGGGTAAGACTTGCGGAGTATGTTAGATACTCGGGCTTTGCCACTACATGTTGATTTACGGGTTTCCCGTAAGCCGGGTTTTGTGATTGTTGTGGTAAGGTGGTTTGGGATGGAGAAGAGCCCAAAGAGTGGACCATTGAATGGGTCCCTAGCTCTCCGACCCATGATGAGTGAGCCATGGCCTAGGCCGGCATGGTTCATTTAAGTTATCTATGTATCGTCGAGTTATGTATTTCGCTTCCGCACTTTAAATTCGAACAAAGATCATGGTTATGTAAGACTTAATTTCGAACCTAATGTATCTTTTATTCGAACTCTATGTTGTAATCAAGACTTAGTTATGTAAACTTGTAATTCGTGGATGTTTGTTAATGTGATGCTATGTATGGTTGCTTCGTCAATCATCTCCCAAGGCGATCCGTACCACACTTAACTATCTTTCGGGATAGGGGTGTGACATGAGAGCCGCCATACTGCTTCGTCAACTTCTGGACATCCTTCAAGCAACTCGGGGGTTGCATGTTAACAATCGTCCGAATTTTTTCTGGATTGGCTTCAATGCCTCTCCATGATACCAAATAACCCGAGTAACTTCCCGTAACGAACTCCAAACACACACTTCCCGGGGTTTAGCTTCATGGAAAAATTCCGCAGATTATCGGAGGTCTCTCGCCGAGTCGAGAGAAGATCTTCGGTTTTCGAGATTTGACCACTATATCATCAACATAAGCTTCAGCGTTCCTTCCTAATTGCGAATCCAAGCAACGTTGTATGCCGCGCCGATACGTAGCTCCGGCATTTTTCAATCCAAATGGCATAGTTGTGTAGCAAGTATGCTCCGAAGTGGGTGATAAACGCGGTCTTTATCTGATCCTCAACCCTCGGCGGTATTTGACGATACCCTGAATAAGCATCAAGGAAACCGAGACGCTCGCAGCCGGTGGTCGAATCAACAAATTGGTCAATTCGAGGCAGCGCAAAAGGGTCTTTGGGGCAAGCTTTGTTGAGATCAGTATAATCAACGCACATTCTTAATTCTTTAGTATTCTTTTTCGGTACAAGGACCGGATTGGCAAGCCAATCTGGATGATACACCTCCCTAATGAACTTAGCTGCTAACAACCTAGTTATCTCTTTCTTGATAGCCTCCTTGCGGTCTTGAGCAAACCTCCGGAGCTTCGTTTCATCGGCTTCGCATCGGGACGCACTAACGGTGTATGCTTAATCTTCTCCCTAGGAACACCCGGCATGTCGAAGGCTGCCATGCGAAGATATCCCTATTTTCCTGGAGGAAAAGAATGAGCGCGCTTTCCTATTTATCCTCCAAGTCAGCCCCTATATGGGTGACCTTGGAGGGGTCCGATTCATCAAGTCGGACGAGTCTTGGAAACCACCGCATCACCTTTCGGTTTCTCCTTTGCAACCTTCTTGACTGGAACTTCATCTTCCAATCTTGCTTGGACTTCCAAAGCTTCGCCTGCTTCCCCGATCTCTCGACGTTCAACTTCCGAATTGGCTCGAGAGGCCAACTCGTACTATGTACTTCACAAGCGTAAGCGATCTTGATATCGCCCCGAACGACAGGACCCTATTTGTCTCGAGCATCTTCAACATCAAATATTGATAATTTGGGATGGCCATAAATTTTGCCAAAGGCGGTCTTTCGAGAATAGCATGATACGCCGAGTCTATGTCAGCCACCGGAAAGATGATATAATCCCTCTTGTAGTTCTCCTTCGTCCCAAAAGTCACCGGCAGAGAGATCTGCCCCAAGGGGTAACTATTCCGCCCGGGTATTATACCATGGAACGGTGAAACACTGCGCTCTAAATCAGCTACGATCAAGGCCAAGCTCGCGCGAGTCTTAGCAAACAAGATGTCCGAGCAGCTTCCTCCATCAATGAAAGTTCTCTTCGATCGCACCTTTTGAACAATGGGGGCCAGGATGAGTGGATATTTACCAGCCTTCGGCAATACCTCCGGATGATCCGCCCTGCTGAATGTAATGGAGACCTCGGACCACCGGAGATACTCGGGAGTAGCGGGAGCGACAGCGTTAACCTCCCGGAACGCCAATTTTTGCTTCCGCTTTGACTCATATGCATCCGGGCCTCCATAGATCATGTTCACCTCTCGAGCTGGTTCTTGAAAGCCTTCGTCATCCTCATTGTCTTCGCGATCCTTATCCTTGCCCTTGTCATCCTTCCGATTCCCGTAGGCGGACTAGGGTGCAACCTTCAAGGCAAACCGAGCAAATGGCCTTAACAGGAAGCACTCCTTAGCTTTATGATTCCCGTTATGGATCATGCAAGGGCCATCCGGAAGTGTTTCAAACGACAATCGTTCTCTTGGACCTCTCTTAGGAGGTGCCGGCCGATCTCCACCATGAGACCGGTCGATCGCTGCAACAAGATGATCAGCCTTGCGCTTCTTGTCGTTCTTGGATCCAGACTGGTTGCCTTGGTCATGCTTCGGTTCCTTCCCTTTGTTCCCGCGCAAATTGACTACATTCGATTCTCCAGCGAGCATAATCGTCTGCTATCTTGAAGCACTCGACGCCGTCATGGTGAGGTTTCGATTTCGCCTTCCAATCTTGTGAACCAATGCTTCACTTCGGACGCCGACTTGAAATGCAGCAATTACTTGCTGATCAGGAACATTGGGGATTAAGGCCTTCTTATTGCAGAATCGCCTAATGAAATCGGTGAGGGTCTCGTCGGGCTTCCGCTTCAGCTGTTGAGGTCGAAGTAATTCCCCGGCTTCTCACAAGTCGCCCGGAAGTTTTCTACGAACTTTTTAGTGAGGTCTCCCCAAGAAGAGATGGATTTCTCGGGCAGGGATTGCAACCACAAGCATCTAGCCTGCTCCATGCACATTGGTAGATAATTAGCTAGCACGAACGTGTCTCCTCCTCGCCGACCGAATAGCAGTGGTGTACATACGAAGCCACTCAGCTGGAGGTGCCTTGCCATCATACTTGTCAATGGCCCCGGGCTTAAATCCCCGGGGTATTTGCAGATGCATAAATCTCGCGTGAAAGCGGGGATTACGGAGTATTCATCATTTTCAAGACCGGTCCGGACCGGTGACGGAGATCGACGGCTAGGGCGATGCCGATAATTACGATCCCCGTCATCGTCGGAATAGTCGTAATAACGGTCATCTTGGTATCTATCTCCCGAGCCACCCTGTCCATCATTATTCACCGGCTCCGCGTGCCGTGAAGGAGGCGGAGGCGGGGGAGGTGCCGCTTGACGATCATTGCTCGCTGGTTCTTCATGTTGTCATGGAGGTGGAGGCGGAGGTGCAGCTTGACGATCATTGCTTGTGCACCGGGGTTCAACGTCTCTGTCCCGGTTGTCTCGCCCTCTTCGGTCTCTAGTGTCACGACGATCATCCCGATGAGCATGCCTATTACTATGCCCTCGATGATCGTTGCGCGGATAATTTGCACCGGGGCGGCGCCGAGCGGCCGGCCCGTGACGTGGCGAATTGTTCAAACGCGACCGTGGCGGGGCAAGATCCCATGGACGATCATCAACATGAACAGTCCGTCGCCTCTCATCTTCTTCATGTCTTGTGCGCTCCTCCGCCCTTTCCGCATGGCGATCGATCGGCACGTTCCGAGCGTCACGATTCCCATTGAGCGGTACACGCAAATCTTGATCCGGAGCTCGTTCATGTGCATCTACGATTGGGGTGTGCCGGGGTCCAAGCCTTCCACCGTAGGAAGCTCCTTCGAGACCGGGCCCTTGCCGGCCGTTCCGAATGGGAACGCGAGCGACCGGAAGATTCCGCTCGATCATGGACGAGCTGATTTGTTTGTAGAGCCGCCGCGTCTACCGGATTCAGCGCGCGCCGCAATCCCGGCGTGGCATTGAAGACTTATTCCGGTATTGTCTCAAGAATTTGCTTCACTCCCACAATATTGTAGACGAGCGACGTGAAGACTCAAGCGCCATTCATCTCCACTTCCATGGAACTTAAATCCAAAGCTCGCTAGAAGATCGATGGCGCCTCCCAGCTGCGACATCCCCGTCGATTGTTGTATCCTGGAGAATTTTCCTCCGGGTCTCCGGACCGGTCCGGCAGCGGGCCCGTGGTCGGGGAGCGGTCGCGGGAGCGCTTCCTCCGGTGTGCGGATCCACGGCTGAAGGTTGTGGAGGTTGTTCATCTCTATTTGCTTCTTCGTTTCACGACGATCGCGCTCAACTTCAACTCTCGCCACCCTTGCTTCTTCTTCGGCAGCTTCCTCGAAGTGAGTTGGCGAATAACTGGTCCTGTCATGAATACTTGGAAGAAGACTGGAGCGTCTTCCTCGAAGTCATTACCCAGCTCGGTAGAGCGGCTTATCGCCGCAGCCCGGCGCCGGTCCGAGGCGCGAGCGCAGGGAGTCCGATGTTTCGCGCTAAAGCTACGTCGGATAAGGCAAGTATCCATTCCTTCATCAACCGTATACCCATAAGGCAAGTATACGATAGGAGGGGATGTCACACGGAGGCACTCGATGTGGTAAGTCAATTCGACCTTCGCCATCTCGCGGTGCATCCGAGTTTTCGCCAAAGTTCGTTCGGTAATCTGCCCTTTCTCTTGCAGTCCGCCCGGATCCCACTTAGTCGGCGCACCGGGCTACACCTTCCCGAGGAGGCCGCCCGGCACGAGGCCAACCGCCTCCATGCCGCAGAGGTGCAGGCCGAGAGGAAGGCTGCTAGGGACGTGGCCGTGAGGCTCCAGCTGGAGAAGACGGGGCGAGACGTCGAGCGCCGGAGGAAGAGGGAGGCATACCGGGCCGCGGGGCAAAACCCCGATACGGCATCCACTACCTCGACCCCCATGCCGACGGACTCCGAGGATGATGGCGGAGCCGATGAGTTCGAGAGCGACGGGGAAACCCCGTTCGTCCGCTCCCTCCGAGCCGTCACCTCGGGCCTCGAGTCCTCGGCCCCCTCGACCTCGACCTTCGCGGCCGGCCCCTCAAGTCAGCCCGCTCCTCACGGGGGTGAGTCGAGCTCTAGGGCCGGCGAGGTATCTCATGCGGAGGGGACCGGGACCACCCCGGACCCCTTTTTGGGACAGAGGTGGTCGATCTTACGGTAGATCCGTCCGTCGCTGCGAGGGAGGCGGCGGAGATGATCGCCGAGCTAGTCGGAGGTGATACGGATCTCAACCGCGCCCCGCGGCGCCCGGATATGGGGCGGCGGATGGCGTAGATCTGCGAGGTCCTCCCTTCGCCGCGCCCGCGGACGTGGTGCCCGCGCAAGGTTCCGGCGCGGAGGCGCTGCGAGCCCAAGAAGTTGGCAGGGCTGTCCGTGAGCCGCCGAAGGGCGGCGTGGAAGACCGACACGCGGACGCGCGCATCGACGTCTCTAAACCTGCTGCGACCGATGAGACGGTCTCACGGCACGCCGACGCGCGTGTCGATGTCCTTGAATCGGCTGCGTCCGGCGGGGGACGGGGGCGGGGGGCGTCGCGGGACCCTCCCCAACCGTCGAACTCCCCGCGAACCCTGCCGAGGAGTCACCGCGGACGGCGGTCGACCCGTCGGTGGCCGTCGGCAAGCGTGTTCGCGAGGGCGAACCCGGCGAGAGCGCTCCTGCGCCCAAGTGGGTGGTGCCACCACGGAGGCGGGCCCCGCCCACGACCCTACGCAAGTCGCCGACCTCCTCGGCGCGCAGGCCGCTAGGTGGAGGAGGGCGGGCGTCGAGGAGGACGCGACCGCGGCGGCCACGAAGCAGCGGAGGGTGCGCCGGCGGAGTCCGGTCGCGCCCTAGGGCAACCTCCGGACCGGAGGTTGCCGAATTTCATGGTCGGGCTTGCGCCGGCTGTGCGGGCGTTCTTGGCCCGACTCGAGTCGGAGGCGGGAGAGTTGATACGGGCGGCCGGCGAGGCCCACGCCGGTCCGGACGGGGCGCTCGCACGGGAGGAGGCTCTCCGGGAGGCGAAGGAGGCAGCAGAGCTCGAGGCTGCGGAGGCACGCCGCGCGAGGGAGGAGGCCTTCGCGGCTTTGGTGAAGGCCGAAGAGGCCGCCTCGGCGGCGGAAAAGGTCAAGGAGGCGCTCCAAACGGAGCGGGAGCCGAGGCGGAAGGCCGAAGCCGCAGCGGAGGTCTCCCACGAGACCGCGTCTAGCTACCTTCGCGAGCTCCGGGAGCAGCGGGCCGAGAAGGAGGGTAGGTGTTTCAAGCCTTTCCTCCTTGATCTTAATCGAGTCCCTTAGTCGTTTCCTCGACTACTCGAGCCCGAGTTTCGAAGTTGGGTTTTTCTTTGCGGGGCTAGAACAGAGGCCGGTCACGGCGGAGGCATCACGGAGGGAGCTCGACGCTGCCCCGGGCGCGCGTTCGTCGACGTCGAGGTCGAGCGGAACGTCGAGCCGCTCTGCCGGAGCAGATTGGCGCGGTGGTTCGAGGGGCTAGGCGCTCGGCCGTGCGCGCGACCTTCACGGTGTCGGCGTCCCACTACGAAGATCTCGACTTCGGGGCCGTCGGCACGGGACTTGTTCCCGGCTTCGCCGGCGCCGAGCTGGAGTCGCCGAAGGCCGAGACGCGTGCACCCGCCGATTCTCCGGCTGCAAAGCTCGAGGAGGAGCTCCTCCCCAAGGCGTAGAGAAGTTAGGGGATTAGTTTTTCGTTTTTTGTTTTCTTAAGAACAAAGGGGCGTAGTTCCCTGCTTGTAAATAACTACAAGTTTTATTAAATCGTTTCGCGCTCGACCCTTCGGGGTCTTGCTCTTTATCAAGTAGTTTTAAGCTCGATCTTGACTATGTTCGGCCTTTTTATCTTATCTTGTTGATTCGCAAGGCTCGAGCCGCCGAGCCTCGTTGAACTTAGTCGTTTTTGGTGAGCATTTGCTAGGGCCACCGGGGCACTCGAGCTTCAGCCTTCCGACCAACTTAGACCGTGAGTTCGTTTGCTCGTGCTTACCTTGGTCGTCAACGAGATTCTAATTCAAGGCCAAGTGAAACTTAGCAAATTTGTTCGCGAAAAAGAGCTTAGTGTAGCGATTTTTGTTTTTGAAAAATCGTGGTTTCGCCCGCCTTCCAGCCCCCAAGGGAGGCTTGACCTCACGGCGGAGGTCGAGGGTCACCGTACTTAGCGGGCGATCGCTTAAAGAACAAAGGAACGAAAGCGAGCTTACGGATAGATTTTACGTAACTCGCGCAATGTTCTAGGTGTTGGTTAATTCTCGACCTTCCATCGTCTTGAGCTTGTAGGAGCCGGGTCGATGACGCGTGCGACGATGTAAGGTCCTTCCCAAGGAGGGGATAGCTTGTGACGATCCTTGTTGCTCGCACTCGCATAGCACCATGTCTCCGATGTTGAAGCCTCGACTCTTGACGTTGCGATCGTGGTATCGTCGGAGCGCTTGTTGGTACTTGGCAGAATGCAAGAGCGCGGCATCGCGCGCTTCGTCGAGGTGGTCCGCTGCATCCTCGAGGGCCGTTTGGTTCCCTTGCTCGTCGAAGGCGCGAACCCTAGGAGCACCATAGTCGAGGTCGGTTGGGAGGATCGCTTCCGAACCGTAGACCCTGAAGAACGGCGTATAGCCGGTTGCTCGACTCGGAGTCGTTCGAAGGCTCCAAAGGATGACCGGTAGTTCGGCTGTCCATCGACCGCTGAAACGCTTTAGACGGTCATAAATGTGTGGCCTCGAGTCCTTGTAGGCTCGACCTCGCCGGTTGGTCTCGGATTGAGCCACAGCCGACCAATCCACTTGAATGTGGTAGTCGTCATAGAACGTGAGGAATTTCTTCCCCGTGAACTGTGTGCCATTGTCCGTGATTATCGAGTTGAGAACACCAAAACGATGGACAATGTCGAGGAAGAACTCGACCGCCTCTTCGGAGCGTATCTTGCCGATGGCTCGAGTTTCGATCCACTTCGTGAACTTATCGACCGCGACGAGTAAGTGGGTGAAGCCCCCGGTGCTTTTTTCAAAGGGCCGACCAAGTCCAAACCCCGGCACCGTGAAAGGCCAAGTGACGGGTATAGTTTGGAGGGCTTGAGCGGGTTGGTGCGTCCGTCGAGCAAAGTACCGGCAACCCTTACATTTTCGGACGATGCGGGTCGCATCCGCCACGGCGGTTGGCCACTAGAAGCCTTGTCGAAAGGCATTGCCCACGAGGGTCCGTGGCGCGGCGTGGTGGCCGCAGACGCCCGCGTGTATGTTGTTGAGGAGTTGCGCACCCTCCTCGATCGGGATGCATCGCTGCAAGATCCTTGACGCGCTGCGTTTGTAGAGCTCGCCGTCGACCAAGACGAATGACTTAGAGCGCCCGTGCGGACGCCTCGCCTCGGTCCGGTGCTGTCGGGAGCTTGCCATGGAGGAGCTACTCGATGTACGGCGCCCTCCAATCGGGTGGTTGTGGCGCGCCGTCCGCCGGTGCGTCGATTTCCATGATCTCTCCACCCGTCGGCGGAGGACTAGCCCCGAGTCTTTGTTTAGGCTCGGGTGTTCCTCATGGTCGAGGTCGATATCCGGTGCAGGCCCCGAGCTCGCCTCGACGGGTCCCCCATCATCCTTGGGATGAAGAGGGGGCGCACCGATGGCTGGAGCTGGTCGTGGGCAAAGACGCCCGCCGGGACCGGTTCCCGGGTGGACGCCATTTTGGCGAGCGAGTCCGCTTCCTCGTTGAGCCGTCGAGGGATGTGCTTGAGCTCGAGTCCCTCAAACTTCTCCTCGAGCCTCCGCACCTCTTGGTGATACGAGCATCGGCGTGTCGTTTTGACAGCTCGACTCTTTCATAACTTGGTCGACGACGAGTTGAGAGTCCCCACGGACCTCGAGTCACCGGATCCGCAGCTCAATGGCGATCTTGAGGCCATTGACTAAGGCTTCGTACTCGGCTACATTATTCGAAGCGAAAAATGCAACCAAATAGCGTACCTCATGCGCACTCCTCGGGAGAGACGAAGACGAGTCCGACGCCCGCTCCTTGGCACATCAACGACCCGTCGAAGTACATGAGCCGAGTACTCTTGGTCCACCGAGCGCAGGTGGTAGCCGGGTCTCCGTCCACTCCGCGATGAAGTCGACTAGCACTCGAGACTTTATCGCCGTTTGGGGCGCGTAGGTGCCGTCGTGCCCCATCGGCTCGAGAGCCCACTTGGCGACCTTGCTCGCAGACTCTCTATTGTCAATGATATCGCGCAGGGGGAGGAACTCACCACGATTATCAAGTGCGAGTCGAAGTAGTGGCGCAGCTTGCGTCCGGCGACCATCACGGCGTAGAGGATCTTGAGGACTTGTAGGTACCTAGTCTTCTAGTCGGAGAGCACCTCGCCGACGTAATAGACGGGCGTTGCACTTTGAGAGCGTGACCCTCCTCCTCCCGCTCGACCACGATGGTAGCGCCGACGACCCGAGTGGTTGCCGCGACGTAGAGCAGGAGTCGTTCCCCGGGGATGGAGGAGTCAAGACCGGAGGGTTGGCTAGGATGCGCTTCACCTCGTCAAGCGCGCCCTGTGCCTCCTCGCGTCCACTCAAAGCGGTCGGACTTCTTGAGGAGCTTGTAGAGTGGTAGTGCCCTTTCCCGAGTCGTGAGATGAAGCGACTTAGCGCTGCTAGGCACCCCGTGAGCCGCTGCACCCCTTTGACGTTCCGGATCGGACCCATGTGCTCGATGGCGGTGATCTTCTCCGGGTTTGCCTCGATGCCACGCTCCGAAACGACGAACCCCAACAACATCCCTCGCGGGACCCCAAAGACGCATTTCTCGGGGTTGAGCTTAACGCCGTTCTCGCGCAGCTTGGCGAACACGCGCTCGAGGTCGACCACGAGTTGGTCGGCCTTTTCGGATTTGACGACGAGGTCGTCCACGTAGGCTTCGACGATGTCTCCGATGAGATAGTCGTAGGCGTGATGAAGGAGGTAGCGAGTTGGTCGGATTCGTCGAGCGCTATCCGATGGTACCCGAGTACGCGTCTAGAAAGCGGAGGGTCTCGCACCCGCAGGTCGAGTCGACTATTTGGTCAATGTGCGGTAAAGGAAAAGGATCCTTGGGACAGGCCTTATTCGAGCTAGTATAATCAACGCACATTCTCCATTTCCCATTCTTTTTCGTACAAGAACATGGTTAGCCAACCACTCGGGGTGGTACACCTCCTTGATGAATCGGGTCGCCGATAGCTTCGCGATCTCCTCCCCGATGGCCCTGCGCTTCTCCTCGTCGAAGCGGCGCAGGCGTTGCTTCACCGGCTTGGAACCCGGCCCGATATGCAAGGAAGGCTCGGCGACTTCCCTCGGTATTCCCGGCATGTCCGAGGGCTTCCACGCGAAGACGTCGACGTTCGCGCGGAGGAAGTCGACGAGCGCGCTTTCCTATTTGGGAGAGAGGGAGGTGCCGATACGCACCGTCTTCTTCTCGTCCCCCTCGAGGTCGAGGACGACCTCTTTGGTTCCCTCCGCCGGCTCGAAAGAGGCCGCCTTGCGGCTTGATCGCGGCGGGTCCTCGACTACCTACTCCCCGATGACCGCCGGCTCGGTGGTGGAGGCCAAGTGCACCGAAGCTAGGTCACGCTTGTCGACGTCGCACCGGTAGGCGTGCCGAAAAGACGCGCCCACGGTGATGACTCCCTTCGGCCCGGCATCTTGAGCTTCGGTAGACATAGTTCGAAACGGCGATGAACTTCGCGTAGCACGGCCGCCCGAGGATGGCGTGGTAGACTCTCGGGAATCCAACCACCTCGAACGTGAGGGTCTCCGTTCGGAAGTTCGAAGGAGTCCCGAATGTGACGGGCAGGTCGATCCGCCCGATGGGAACGGCCTGTGTTCCTGAACGACGCCATGGAACGGCCAACCGTTCGAGCGAATGCGCGAGCGCTCGATGCCCATGGCATCCAGGACATCGGCATACGGGATGTTGAGGCCGCTGCCGTGACACCCCTACCTCGCGAAGCGAGAGGGATTGTCGAACAGGATCGTATCGGGAGACATTCGACGAAGCGAACGTACATTGCACATACATCGGGGATACATCCGTCATTTTATTACATAGAGATCATTACTTGAATAACACGTTCTTACAGAATCTCTTAGTTATTACAAGCCATTGTTCAAATTTCAGATTTTACAACACATAAGTGAAGTGTGTTCTTACAATACTTAATAATGTTTTTGCGGAAGCGTAACATCTCGACGATACATATATATAGAGTTAACTTAGGAGAACCACACCGGCCCATACGGCATGGCCTCACTCTTGGGTCGGTGAAGTGGGAACCCACTCCACGGTCCAATCCTGAGGTTCCTCGCTTTGACACACATACTTCCCGCAGCAATCACAATAGTCGGGCTGCGGGAATCCTGAAAATAGTTGCAACACAAACCCCGAGTATCTAATATACTCCGCAAGGCTTACCCGTCAAAAATGGTTCTAATAACCGACTCTAGCATGCAGGGGCTTGACCTGGTTTGCGGAAACTTGCCAAAATCAGCACTTAAAGTATTTGTCTAACTCATGTTTTAGCCAAGTTAAGAGGGTTGACATACGAAGATAAATTTAGTGAGCACTTCTAACAAAACATGGTTGCAATACATGAAGTAATTCTTCAAAATCAGCAAGTTTCATCATCATATTCACTTGTTACTACGATGCGATCTGCTCGAGACAAGTGGTACTCATCACCGCGAGGGACGGCGATATATATCGATTTACACCCTGCAGGGGAAACCCAAATGCACGACATACGCATCATTTAAGAACACGTATGGCCACCTTTCACAAGATTATCATAGATATGAGCCGGGTCCACCCTCCGAGTGTGCATTCCACATGCGACCACGGTAGCGTCGGGTCCAAGGGTAATAACACACCCTCCGACTACTCACAAACCCGTGCATCCACCGTGACCAACACTTTGCACAAAGGGTGGAGCGACCGTCCAACACTACGACTCTCAAGTTACATCGGTTTACCAACTCCCATACGAAGGTATGCATTTGGTACACAACTCAATACTTGCTCGCGGAGTCACACGGTCCTCAACCGACACGCACGGGGCTATGGCGAACATAGGCAAACCTTGCCACCGCATCCTACACATGCATTTCCCCGTACGGTCTCAATTTCATCAATATCATGTGAGAGGTAACAAGATTTAATTCCTAGACCGGGTGATCTCCAAATCACTCGGTGTTGCTACCGATGGCTCCTTACTAAGCATAGCATTTCTAACGAAAAAGGATTTTACCTATCCAATGAGACCATAGGCATAAAGGGATAATAATGCAACTATGGTTACGAACAACTCCCGAACTTAAATGCACAATACATGACCTCATCACATGTGAAGTAAAGCAAAACTTTTAAAAGCGTGGGTTATGCACCGGGGCTTGCCTTGGTTGGTTTCGTAGTCGGTGCACTCGTACTCGCTCACTTCAAGGTGGTGCCCTCCTTGATCTTCGGTTCCGGTCGGGGTTCCTATATGAATGCATATGAAGTGCATGAGCATTGGATGAGTTCATATTGTTATAGTTCATGGAACTTTCTCAATAAGATAATGTAACGAAACGTTTGCATGAATTAAACATGTTCTTGAGTGATGATGATATGGTCATGATGGTGGTAAGGGTGGTTCGTTTCATGGGGACAACCTTCTAATTAGGGAAATTTTCATCATTTAGTATAAATGTAGATGCTGGCTTTTGAGATCAAGAAAATAGGGTATAATTCCTTATTATTTAGTATGCAAGAGGTTGATGCTTATTTCTTAGGATGAAGTTTTATTACATCGTTAAACATCGTGCACCATTTGTACTCATTATTTCATGTGGTTTTGTTACGATTAATCTACCTCATATGACTGTTCTTGCCCAAAAAGATAAACATTATCATGACATGTTTAATTGTGCCATGTAAGTGTGCAAAATTATCTAATCATGTCAGCAAGTAAAAGGGCCATGGGAGCTTAGCTCCTATTCGGCCATTTTTATATCCCTAAGTCCGAGTGGACAGGCTGCTTGTATAGCCACCTTAGGGTGTTCAAATCTTAATATTTTGCTATAGAGCTTAGGTGATTCAGGTTGGTTAATGTAAAGTACATAACTCAAGGTTTACAACGAGCCAAGAATCGTTTTATTTGGATCTGTATTCAAAAAGTTATTGCATTTCAAAAATAGCAAGTTGTCACGCAGGCATAACGGTTTAGCAACTTAGAGCGCTCAAATCTTCATTTTTCTACACAGGAAGTGTTGGGATTATGTTACCACGTTAAAGTACAAGTTTTCTACTTTCCAAAGAGCCCTTTCTCATGCAGTTTGGATCTGGGGTCCGGAAGTTACATCATTTTTGAAATGCAATCTTGTTTATGCGTTTGGTCACGATAGCATTTTCATCTTGCTCAAAAATTAATTTTTACTATATAAACATAGGTGTTCATGTTCACCATGTCAAAGTAGAGGTTACAAACTTTCAAATGCGCTTTGAATCGTTCAAATCCGTGGTGTAAAACTCGAGATATGATTTTTCTAAAACACTTAACCGTTACGAAGTTTCAGCACGTCTTCGAAATTTTGCCTAAGTGTTGCGCGCGGGAGGGGCTCGCCGGAGCGGCGGCGACGCTCACCGGCGACGCGTTCGAGCTCGCCGCAGGGGCCGGGCTTGGCCGCCTGTGCGCGGTTTTTAACGGTGCATCGCTTGGTGGGGGTGGCGAGGCGAGTGGACGAACGGAGCATAGCTCGCGACGGGCTATGGCGGGTGCGGCGGCTCCGGCGTGGGAGCTCGTGCTCGCCAGGGCAAGAGGAAGGAAGCGGTTGGGTCGTAGAGCTTCACCTTCGCACGGAGATGAACGGCGCGGGGTCGGTGCAGGCTGAGGTGGCCTCGGAGGTTGCTGGCGTCGGCGAGGTGGCGGGGCTCGGTGGCCGGCGACGAAGAAGACAAGCTGGTTCTTCTCCGTTCCGGCACGGTTGAACCTGGGGAGGGGCAGAGAGGTCCGTTAGGGACTTGCGCACCTTCCAGTGGCAGTGACACGACATGAGCTCACCTGAGCACCGCTTAATCACGCCGGCCGGCGTTCATGGTGGAGGCGGCGATCCTTGCGGATCTTCGGTGATTGGCGCTCACAGGGGAGAGTAGAGGACTGGAAACCGGGGCTAGAGCTTCTCGGGGACTTGGCGAACGGCTTGCGCGCAAATGGGGGTGTTGAGCTGCAGAGGGGGCGGCGCACGGGGAACGAACCGGACGGCGGCCATGGCGAGTTTCTCCCTCCCGCCATCGACGGCCGAACGAGTACGCTTCGGGGCGAAGTTATCCGGCGATGGACGACGCGTGGGGAGTGCACGGAGCGGCGAGGACGGGCGGTGCCTAACCGGCATGGGCGCCGGCGGCGAGCGCCGCTGGCGGGTGGCCCCGGCCACCGTGCCTTCTCTCGTTCAAAATTTATTCTTCCTATTTACAGTTTTGCCACTGCTGGACCTCTCTGTAAATTGCTCACAGACTTTGATCCTTTTGACATTTTTGCAAACCAAAATTTCTGTGGGTTCTTTGGATTATGTGGAACAACTTTCCTTATAGGCCAAAGTTCAAATTCGAAATGTAAAAATTTATAAAAATTGTTGAACAGGTGCTGTTTCCGCATAGGTTTGGATTTTTCTAGGGATTTGTGCTGCTCCAAAAATTCAGGAAAAATGCTCTAAATTCATGTCTTGATATGTTCTACCAGATTGTGCAAAAATATGGGGTTACTACTTTGGAGGAAATATGAGATCTCAAGAACTAGGGTTTCGGAACGATAAAAACCCTAATTGGCCTTTAGCTTATTATTTCATGTGATCGGGCAATTGTACGTGCAACTCTCCTGTTAGCACAGTAACAGGTGAATTTGGGACACGGGGTGTCACAGCCCTCCCCCTTAAAGAAATCTCGTCCCGAGATTAAGATTGATAAAAGAGTGGTCGAAGGGAGGTGCGTCGTTACCTCGATTGTGAAGCCATGAACTCGGGGAAGTGATTATCCAGGAATTCCTCCTGTTCCCAAGTGGCTTCATCCTCGGTGTGATTACTCCATTGCACCTTATAGAATGTGATAGTGCGGTTGCGAGTAACACGATCCTTTTTATCGAGGATCCGGACGGGAGTTTCTGGATAAGATAGATCCTCTTGCAATTGCTCGGTGTCGGAGATGACCACATCAATGGGTGGTTTTAGGCACTTCTTGAGTTGCGACACATGAAACACGTTGTGCACACGTTCCAAGTTAGTCGGCAATTGCAACCGGTATGCCACGGGGCTAAACTTCTCCACAATTGGAAAGGGTCCAATATAGCGGGGAGCAAGTTTTCCTTTTATACCAAAACGTGACACACCTTTATTTGGAGAGACACGAAGATAAACATGATCGTTTACCTCAAATTCCAGCGGGCGTCTCCTTTTGTTTGCATAACTTATTTGGCGGGATTGAGCAGCCTTCATGTTAGCTTGGATTTCTCTCACCTTTTCCTCGGCCTGCTCAACAATATCCGGACCAAATATTATCCTTTCGCCCGACTCGGACCAGTTTAACGGCGTACGGCAAGAATGTCCGTATAACGCCTCAAAAGGAGTGACTCCAGAGCTTTCTTGATAGCTGTTGTTATAGGAAAATTCAATGAATGGTAACTGATCATCCCAACTTCCCTTTTGAGTCAAAGCACACGCTCTCAACATATCCTCCAAATATTGAATTAACCTTTCCGATTGTCCATCGGTTTGAGGATGATATGCAGAGCTCCGGATTAGGGTAGTACCAAGACTAGCATGCAATTGTTCCCAAAATCGAGAAACAAACTGCGGACCACGGTCTGAAATGATGGTCTTTGGCACACCATGTAAACATAGCACACGGGCAAGATACAATTCAGCATACTTCTTAGCACTGTAGGTGGTGTGTACCGGAATAAAGTGTGCTGATTTCGTCGATCTATCGACGATTACCCATATGGAATCATGTTTCTTGGAGGTGGGAGGTAGTCCAACAACAAAATCCATGGCTATGTCTTCCCATTTCCAAGCGGGAATTTTTAATGGGTGCAATAGTCCGGCTTTCTTTAGATGATCAGCCTTGACTCGTTGGCAAGTGTCGCACTCGGCAACGTAACGAGCCACTTCTCGCTTCATGCGAGTCCACCAAAATTTCTCTCTCAACCCACGGTACATTTTGTTACTACCGGGGTGTATGGAGTATTTAGAGAGATGGGCTTCATCAAGGATTTTCTTCCGTAGTTCCAGGCTCTTAGGAACAACGAGACGGTTATTGAACCATAGTACTCCCTCCTCATCTTGACGGAAGCACTTAGCTTTTTCGGTACCCAACTTCTGTCGGATGTGTTCCATACCTTCATCCGTTTTCTGGGCAGCAATGATTTCTTCTCGAAGAGTAGGAACAAGAGCCAAATTATGCAATGCACCATAAGGAATGATATGAAGGCAAGGATTACTCTCATTTTCAGATTTGCTGCAGTTTTCCATAGAGCAGATTTCAACTTGGTTGCATTGGTGCTTGCGGCTTAATGCATCGGCAACCACATTAGCCTTTCCGGGGTGGTAATGAATTTCCAATTCATAATCTTTTATCAGTTCCAGCCATCTTCGTTGTCTCATATTTAATTCTTGCTGCGTGAAAATATATTTGAGGCTTTTATGATCAGTATAGAGATGCACCAGATTTCCTAAGAGGTAATGTCTCCAAGTTTTGAGAGCAAGAACTACTGATGCCAATTCAAGATCATGAGTGGGATAGTGCTTCTCATGTTTGCGGAGTTGACGGGAGGCGTAGGCAATGACTCGGCCTTCTTGCATGAGAACACAACCCAATCCAATGCCGGACGCATCACAATATACGTCAAACGGCTTGTCGATGTCGGGTTGAGCTAGAACGGGAGCAGTGGTTAAATGCTTCTTCAAGGTTTGGAAGGCATTTTCGCACTCCGGGCTCCACTTGAAGGTAGAGTCCTTCTCCAACAATTTGGTCATTGGCTTGGAGATGATAGAAAAATTTGGAATGAATTTCCGATAATATCCCGCAAGTCCGAGAAAACTACGGATGTGCTTGACGGTTTTGGGAGTCTTCCATTTTAGCACGTCAACAACTTTACTTGGATCGACGGAAATTCCTTCAGCTGAAATGATATGACCCAAGAATGGAACTCGATCCAACCAAAATTCACACTTGCTGAATTTGGCATAAAGTTGATGATCTCGTAGTCGTTGAAGCACAATGCGGAGGTGTTCAGCATGTTCTTCCTCCGTCTTGGAATAAATGAGGATATCATCAATGAATACTACCACGAACTTGTCCAGCTCCGGCATAAATACCGAGTTCATGAGGTACATGAAATGAGCCGGTGCATTAGTCAGTCCAAAAGACATTACGAGATATTCAAAAAGTCCATATCTCGTAGAGAAAGCGGTTTTAGGAATGTCTTCTGGCCGAATTTTTATTTGGTGATAGCCGGAGCGAAGATCGACTTTTGAGAATACTTTTGCACCGACTAATTGATCGAATAGCATATCAATGCGTGGGAGGGGGTATTTATTTTTGATGGTCACCGCATTGAGGGGTCGATAATCAACACACAACCTTAATGATTTATCTTTCTTTTTCACAAAAAGAGCGGGGCAGCCCCAAGGCGAAGCACTTGGGCGTATGTACCCCTTGTCTAGAAGTTCGTTGAGTTGCTCCTTAAGTTCAGCTAATTCATTTGGAGCCATTTTATATGGTCTTCTAGATATCGGTGCGGTTCCGGGTTGAAGTTCAATTTTAAATTCTACGTCCCGATCAGGTGGTATTCCTGGCAAATCATCCGGGAACACATCGGGAAACTCGCATACTACCGGTATGTCTTCTAGTTTCTTTCCTTCTAGGTGCTGAATTTGATTTCTAGAAAATTTTGGGTGTGGCAAGGATAGGATAGCCGGGCCGTACGGAGGTGAATTTAAATATACTTCCCGGGTGTCTATGTGTAAGACAGCTCTATGTCGTTTCATCCATTTCATTCCTAATATTACATCCATGCCTTGCCCATCTAGAATGATTAGCGTTGAGAGATATGTATTTCCGGCAAGTTCCAGGGGAACGTTTCTTGTTTCACGATTTGTGTGAATGAGGCCACCGGGGGATGTGATGGTGTATGGAGTTTGCAAAATGGTGGAGGATAGATGCAACTTATCCACACACGCTTGACTAATAAAATCATGCGTGGCGCCGGAATCGAAAAGAATGAAGGCGGGATGTTCTGAAATGGAAAACATACCCGAGAGGACCGGTTCTCCGGCTTGCACATCTTCGACCGTAGTAAAATTCACACGGCCGGTCTTGGTGGGGGTTTTGTTGTGATTGTTGTTGCTGTTGTTGTTGCCGCGGTTATTATTGTTGCCATTATTGCCGCGGTGGTGCTGGTGCTGATTATTCCCACCGTTGTTGCCATTGTTGCGGCGAGGGTGTGGGCAGTCTCGGATGAAATGACCAATACCGCCGCAGTTAAAGCATGGCTGCTGCGGGGATGGTCTGGCACCTTGGTTATGCTGCTGCGGGGTGTGTTGGTGACCACGGTGCTGAAAGATAACAGAAAGAAACGGACATTCTTTACACGTAACCGGTTCTGAACCCTCTCTGTTTTTCCCCATTTTTGTCTCTGTTGGTACAGTAAAATTTACCAAAATTTATAACTAGATGCTAGAGTATTTCCTAAGCTTTCCAACGCATCCTAGAACACGGAAAAATCTTAAGCGGATCAAAAGATATGGCGATTTCCGGCTCGACGGATTTTTCTGCCAGATTTCTGGAATACCGGGAACCAAAAATTTGCTCTCTGTTTTTGCTTATTTGACCGACTTAACGAATTTTCCTTGCTGACCTGATATTAGATGAAATGTGGGGCATAACACAAGCTTTCCAGATTGGGGTAGATCATTTTATTTGGATAAGCACTTCAAAAGTTATAGCGATTTTTGTGAGGCACCCGAATCTGCCAATCCGGCGATTCGGCGAAATCTGGCAACCTTTTGCCAGATTTTCGGGTAAGTTATTTTTAGTAGGATTCCATTCCCCTTTTTCTTGGATCATCATGCCAGGGTGATGGTACGTTTTACGAGCTTTCCGGATTGTGTTTAACCGTTTCGTTTGAGTGAACGATTCAAAAGTTGTGACCGTTTTTGTGAAAACGATAATCGGTTAGGTTTAGTTTTCGATCGGGTGGGATTTTCTGCCCGATTTTTGGATAGCATGTACGACTTGTTGAGATTTTTGTGAGTTGTTCGAGACCGTTTCTTCGCATTCTTGATCGATTACCTTGTGCAATTTGTGATGCATGACATGAATGATGACAAGCAAGGCCGTTAATCCTACGTCCTTTCCAAAACAAAATACGTGATCGGTCCATATATAGCCGACCACTCGCTTTTTGTGGCAACGCACACACGATCTCATCACGGAAACTACACGATCTAAGGTCCGTGGTTAGCGTACCTGCAAGAGACCATTTCAGAAACATTACATCAAATTCAAAAGAAACTATGAAAACAATTGTTCCACAATCTCATCATCTTCCTCATCACCATCTTTCTCGTAGTAACGGTTCATAGAAAGAACCGCCTCGTGGATTGCCACGAGCCAACATTGTCCCGTATTATTACTTCCGCGGGCACGGAGCGCTAATTTAAATTGCAAACATACCTGGGCCGGGCCGTAGTTGCAAAATTTTTAAACAAGCATAACCCAGGGTTAGTTTGCCACATCTATTTCTACTGTAGACCTTACTTGGGCTTTCTATATCGTCCCTCACCGTATAAATGTGTTGGTGATTTTTTAGTATGACCCGTAGTGTACGGCATATCCCGACACGGCTCGATACCAGCTGTGACACCCCTACCTCGCGAAGCGAGAGGGATTGTCGAACAGGATCGTATCGGGAGACATTCGACGAAGCGAACGTACATTGCACATACATCGGGGATACATCCGTCATTTTATTACATAGAGATCATTACTTGAATAACACGTTCTTACAGAATCTCTTAGTTATTACAAGCCATTGTTCAAATTTCAGATTTTACAACACATAAGTGAAGTGTGTTCTTACAATACTTAATAATGTTTTTGCGGAAGCGTAACATCTCGACGATACATATATATAGAGTTAACTTAGGAGAACCACACCGGCCCATACGGCATGGCCTCACTCTTGGGTCGGTGAAGTGGGAACCCACTCCACGGTCCAATCCTGAGGTTCCTCGCTTTGACACACATACTTCCCGCAGCAATCACAATAGTCGGGCTGCGGGAATCCTGAAAACAGTTGCAACACAAACCCCGAGTATCTAATATACTCCGCAAGGCTTACCCGTCAAAAATGGTTCTAATAACCGACTCTAGCATGCAGGGGCTTGACCTGGTTTGCGGAAACTTGCCAAAATCAGCACTTAAAGTATTTGTCTAACTCATGTTTTAGCCAAGTTAAGAGGGTTGACATACGAAGATAAATTTAGTGAGCACTTCTAACAAAACATGGTTGCAATACATGAAGTAATTCTTCAAAATCAGCAAGTTTCATCATCATATTCACTTGTTACTACGATGCGATCTGCTCGAGACAAGTGGTACTCATCACCGCGAGGGACGGCGATATATATCGATTTACACCCTGCAGGGGAAACCCAAATGCACGACATACGCATCATTTAAGAACACGTATGGCCACCTTTCACAAGATTATCATAGATATGAGCCGGGTCCACCCTCCGAGTGTGCATTCCACATGCGACCACAGTAGCGTCGGGTCCAAGGGTAATAACACACCCTCCGACTACTCACAAACCCGTGCATCCACCGTGACCAACACTTTGCACAAAGGGTGGAGCGACCGTCCAACACTACGACTCTCAAGTTACATCGGTTTACCAACTCCCATACGAAGGTATGCATTTGGTACACAACTCAATACTTGCTCGCGGAGTCACACGGTCCTCAACCGACACGCACGGGGCTATGGCGAACATAGGCAAACCTTGCCACCGCATCCTACACATGCATTTCCCGTACGGTCTCAATTTCATCAATATCATGTGAGAGGTAACAAGATTTAATTCCTAGACCGGGTGATCTCCAAATCACTCGGTGTTGCTACCGATGGCTCCTTACTAAGCATAGCATTTCTAACGAAAAAGGATTTTACCTATCCAATGAGACCATAGGCATAAAGGGATAATAATGCAACTATGGTTACGAACAACTCCCGAACTTAAATGCACAATACATGACCTCATCACATGTGAAGTAAAGCAAAACTTTTAAAAGCGTGGGTTATGCACCGGGGCTTGCCTTGGTTGGTTTCGTAGTCGGTGCACTCGTACTCGCTCACTTCAAGGTGGTGCCCTCCTTGATCTTCGGTTCCGGTCGGGGTTCCTATATGAATGCATATGAAGTGCATGAGCATTGGATGAGTTCATATTGTTATAGTTCATGGAACTTTCTCAATAAGATAATGTAACGAAACGTTTGCATGAATTAAACATGTTCTTGAGTGATGATGATATGGTCATGATGGTGGTAAGGGTGGTTCGTTTCATGGGGACAACCTTCTAATTAGGGAAATTTTCATCATTTAGTATAAATGTAGATGCTGGCTTTTGAGATCAAGAAAATAGGGTATAATTCCTTATTATTTAGTATGCAAGAGGTTGATGCTTATTTCTTAGGATGAAGTTTTATTACATCGTTAAACATCGTGCACCATTTGTACTCATTATTTCATGTGGTTTTGTTACGATTAATCTACCTCATATGACTGTTCTTGCCCAAAAAGATAAACATTATCATGACATGTTTAATTGTGCCATGTAAGTGTGCAAAATTATCTAATCATGTCAGCAAGTAAAAGGGCCATGGGAGCTTAGCTCCTATTCGGCCATTTTTATATCCCTAAGTCCGAGTGGACAGGCTGCTTGTATAGCCACCTTAGGGTGTTCAAATCTTAATATTTTGCTATAGAGCTTAGGTGATTCAGGTTGGTTAATGTAAAGTACATAACTCAAGGTTTACAACGAGCCAAGAATCGTTTTATTTGGATCTGTATTCAAAAAGTTATTGCATTTCAAAAATAGCAAGTTGTCACGCAGGCATAACGGTTTAGCAACTTAGAGCGCTCAAATCTTCATTTTTCTACACAGGAAGTGTTGGGATTATGTTACCACGTTAAAGTACAAGTTTTCTACTTTCCAAAGAGCCCTTTCTCATGCAGTTTGGATCTGGGGTCCGGAAGTTACATCATTTTTGAAATGCAATCTTGTTTATGCGTTTGGTCACGATAGCATTTTCATCTTGCTCAAAAATTAATTTTTACTATATAAACATAGGTGTTCATGTTCACCATGTCAAAGTAGAGGTTACAAACTTTCAAATGCGCTTTGAATCGTTCAAATCCGTGGTGTAAAACTCGAGATATGATTTTTCTAAAACACTTAACCGTTACGAAGTTTCAGCACGTCTTCGAAATTTTGCCTAAGTGTTGCGCGCGGGAGGGGCTCGCCGGAGCGGCGGCGACGCTCACCGGCGACGCGTTCGAGCTCGCCGCAGGGGCCGGGCTTGGCCGCCTGTGCGCGGTTTTTAACGGTGCATCGCTTGGTGGGGGTGGCGAGGCGAGTGGACGAACGGAGCATAGCTCGCGACGGGCTATGGCGGGTGCGGCGGCTCCGGCGTGGGAGCTCGTGCTCGCCAGGGCAAGAGGAAGGAAGCGGTTGGGTCGTAGAGCTTCACCTTCGCACGGAGATGAACGGCGCGGGGTCGGTGCAGGCTGAGGTGGCCTGGAGGTTGCTGGCGTCGGCGAGGTGGCGGGGCTCGGTGGCCGGCGACGAAGAAGACAAGCTGGTTCTTCTCCGTTCCGGCACGGTTGAACCTGGGGAGGGGCGAGAGAGGTCCGTTAGGGACTTGCGCACCTTCCGGTGGCAGTGACACGACATGAGCTCACCTGAGCACCGCTTAATCACGCTGGCCGGCGTTCATGGTGGAGGCGGCGATCCTTGCGGATCTTCGGTGATTGGCGCTCACGGGGAGAGTAGAGGACTGGAAGCCGGGGCTAGAGCTTCTCGGGGACTTGGCGAACGGCTTGCGCGCAAATGGGGGTGTTGAGCTGCGAGAGGGCGGCGCACGGGGGAACGAACCGGACGGCGGCCATGGCGAGTTTCTCCCTCCCCGCCATCGACGGCCGAACGAGTACGCTTCGGGGCGAAGTTATCCGGCGATGGACGACGCGTGGGGAGTGCACGGAGCGGCGAGGACGGGCGGTGCCTAACCGGCATGGGCGCCGGCGGCGAGCGCCGCTGGCGGGTGGCCCCGGCCACCGTGCCTTCTCTGTTCAAAATTTATTCTTCCTATTTACAGTTTTGCCACTGCTGGACCTCTCTGTAAATTGCTCACAGACTTTGATCCTTTTGACATTTTTGCAAACCAAAATTTCTGTGGGTTCTTTGGATTATGTGGAACAACTTTCCTTATAGGCCAAAGTTCAAATTCGAAATGTAAAAATTTATAAAAATTGTTGAACAGGTGCTGTTTCCGCATAGGTTTGGATTTTTCTAGGGATTTGTGCTGCTCCAAAAATTCAGGAAAAATGCTCTAAATTCATGTCTTGATATGTTCTACCAGATTGTGCAAAAATATGGGGTTACTACTTTGGAGGAAATATGAGATCTCAAGAACTAGGGTTTCGGAACGATAAAAACCCTAATTGGCCTTTAGCTTATTATTTCATGTGGCTGGGCAATTGTACGTGCAACTCTCCTGTTAGCACGAGTAACAGGTGAATTTGGGACACGGGGTGTCACAGCTGCCTCCGTCCATCAACACCTTGGAGAGGCGCGTCTTGGCGATGATGGGGTCGACCACGAACGGGCATCGGCCCGGCCACGGAACTCGCGCCGGATGATCGGCGCGATCAAACGTGATCGGGAGCTCCGACCATTAGAGGTAAGCCGGGGTAGCGGGCTCCGCGGCGAAGACCTCGCGACGCTCGATCTTGACGGAGCGTCGACCGGGCGAGCGTCGGAGCTCGCGAAGATCATTAGGCAACCCTCCGCCCGAGGGAAGCCCTCTTCGTTCTCCTCGCCGGTGTCGCCCTCGACCCCGATGTTCTCCTCCCGGTCCTGCTGCGGCGCCCCTTCCATCCGTGCTCGCATGATGAACTTCTTCATCAACGAGCGAGTCCCGCATCAAATGCTTGACGGGGAACTCGTGGTTGGGGCACGGCCCGTTCCACTTCTTCTCGAAGTGGTCGGGAGGGTTCTTGTTGGGCTCCTTCGCGCCCTTCTTCTCGGTCGCGGCCACCATGGGACCGTCGGCTTGCCGCGACTTATTCTTCTTGTTGGGCTTGGAGCCAAAAGGTCCTCTCCGGCATTGTCGTCGGTCCGCTTGCCCTTCCCTTTCTCGGGGAGGTCGCGGTGGAGGAGTGCCCCGATCGCCTCCTCGCCCGAGGCGTGGCTCGTGGCGATGTCGAGGAGCTCCCGAGCCGTTCGCGGGCAGCTTCGCCCCGGCTCGTGGACCGAGCCTCGCAATTCGTTCCGGAGAGGAAGGCCCCAATGACATCCGCGTCGACGACATGGGGCAGCTCGTTGCAGCGCCGGGAGAAGCGTCGAATGTAATCCCGGAGCGGCTCGTTCCGCTTCGCCGATAGTTCTTCAACTCCCGGGGTTACCCGGCGGGCGCACGTGGCCTGGAAGTTACCCACGAAAACCTCTCGCAGTTCGGCCCACGACCGTATCCGGTCCGCGGGCAGTGCTCGAGCCGGGTTCTTGCCGAATCGGCGAGGTACGGAGGCAGGTTCCGGATGATGGCGAGGTCGTCACTCGCGCCACCAGCCCGGCACGCGAGCCGATAGTCCTCTAGCCGGCGGGAGGGGTTCGACTCCCCGCATATTTGGCTACCGTCGTCGGGGACGGAAGCGCGGAGGGAAGGTCGCCCCCTAATCGCGGAACCGAAGACCCTAGGGCCCGGGGGTCGGGGCTCCGGCTCCGATCGTGCTCGACGTCGCCCCGGCCTCCGCGGCGGGGGTTACGGACGACGCGTGGGCCCTGTCGTCCTGAGCGCGGTCGCGCGCGTCCAAGGTCGAGCGCGCGTCCGGCTCCGATACGAGAGTGCACCAATTGCCCGGGCTCGGGCTGGCTCTGGTCGTGCGGGCTGTCGCACGGAGGTATGCACCGAACCCCCGCTTGGGAGTCGCGCCGCTCGGTGCTCGGCACGCCGGTTCGACAGCGCGCTGCGCGCCGCTGCGAGCTCTCCGTGTGTTGCTCCGCTGCCTTGGCGAGTAGCACGGCCATCTCCTCTCGCACCCGTTGTGCCTCGGGAGTCGGCCGTACGGGGAGGGTTTTCGATGAACGCGGCGCGGGAAGTGCTCGGGTCTCGCCCCGGCATCGTCGGCGATCTCGCCGGTGGACGTGGCGAGCTCTCGGGCGCGCATTGCACTCCGCGTGCTCGGCGCTGCTGCTGTAACTCCCGTTCCACCGCCGCGGTCTCCTCGTCGAGTCCACGGCGGGCCTCCTCTAGTTCCATGCGCCTAGCCTAGAGGCGAGCCTGTAGATCGTCACCGCCCGGAGGTGCGGTGTGCGCACTTTGAGCCGCTAGGGATCCGGGGGTGCCGGGCTCGGGGCGGCCGGTTCCCTAGCGCTCGGGCACCCGCTCCCGCGGCATGCACTACATTGCACTCGCGAGAGGGGCCATGGGCTTCGTCGCTGCTGCCCCGGTCCGAATCCTCGTCCTCCCGGCGCCGAGGAGGTCGAAGAGGGATTCGGAGGGATGGATTACCATCCCAACGAACTCTCCCTCCGGGGGTTAGCCGTTCCCAGGAGAGCGCTAAGCCGTGTCACGTTCGCGGCTACGGGGGTGGCCACGAGGGCCCGCAGCTGCTGGTGGCTCGGCGCGCACCGAGCATCCGCTCGGGAGTGGCAAAGAAGTCGAGGCTTCCGAAGCGCACGGTAGTGCCGGGAGCCCAAAACGAAAGCTCGGAATCAACCATCCGCGCCATGAGGGAAGAGAGAAGTCTAGCGAAAACGCGCGACGGGTCCCCTACCCGGCGCGCCAACCGTCGGTGTTCGAACCACCGGTGGTAGAATTTGTCCCGGGGATCACGCGTTTTAGGCCGGATGGTGCACAAGAAAAGACACAAAGAGTTTAGGTTGGTTCGGGAAAGCTCCCTACATCCAGGGGGGGGGTCACGGCGTCGTGTTCCTTGCGCCAAGGTGGAAATGTGAGTACGAGAAGAGGGGGAGAGGAGCGTGCTCCAAGTCCCATGCGAAGGGTGGTGTGTTTTTCGGTGTCTCGGGAATGTGATCGTCTCCGTCGTACCGTGCGTATGTGAGTCCTGTCCCGCCTCGCGCGTGAGGAGGGCTCGCACCCTTTATAGTTACAGGTGTGGAGCTCGAATTACAGAGAGAGAGAGAGAGAGAGAAAGTTGGTCGAGCTTCGGTGTTGTCCAATCGGTCTTCTCGCCGTACATTTCGGCAGGGTTGATCGGGCGGTCGCGTCGTCCCCGTAGCGGCGAGTACCAGGGTGGAGTGTTCCGCAATTGGAGGAGCTGCGGGCGGCGCTGTTTGCAGAGTGGTTGGATTTGGACAAGCCATACCCGTCCTTTTCCGTCGAGTGTAATGATGATCGGATATGGTTGAGGTACGAGAGCGGTTCTCTTCGTGACTCGAGCTTGCGGGGAAGGTCGTGCGGGACGGAGCGTAACTCGAGCTCGACCTCGAGTTACACCCGTTCGACGGGTGTGACGGGGGGGGAGGGGGCGGGGGTCGTACGCCCGTACGTCGGTATGCGGTGGTTCCTCCCGGAGCTCGCGGTCCATGCCAACTCCTGCCGAGCAACGAGAACGGGACGTCCCGTCGGCGTGCCCCGACGGGAGCAGGTGGCGGCAGGAGGGATGGGCTCGGGCCTCCCTCCAATGATTTCCGAGTCAAGCCCACGTGGGCGCCGGGGCAGTTGGGAATTAATGCGGTCGGTGGTCGAGTCACGAGGTCGAGTATGAGGGTCAAGCGACCAAGGTCGTGCGGGACGGAACCCCTCGACCAAGGCGTCATGGTCGTGCGAGGCGGACGTCCTTGAGTAAGGTGCCTGGATCGTTTCCTGGCTGGCTCGTACGGATGTGGGTCAGCCTCCGGTGATGATGTAGTCGTGTCAACCCTCCGTCACGTGGGTCCGGATGCTGCCACGTGGCAGCGTTAACCTTTTCCCCGACGAGTACTCGAAACTTTAATTTTTACCATAGAAACCTATATGGTAATTAGTCCCATTGCAAAGTACACTTCTAAGCTCTCCAAAAAGTCCTTATTTTCCTAACTCCGAGATTTCTAGCAAAAGTTATCGATTTAACAAAATCTAATGTTTTTCGGGTTAGTTAACGTGATAGCATCTTAAAGTACTTGAAACTTTGATTTTCACCACGGAAAACTATATGGCAAATGGGTCCATTGCAACGTACATGTTTCAAGATTTCCAGAAAAGTATTTTTCTCGAGTTTCCTATCGATAGTTATGTAATTTCTAATTTCCATGATATTTCACCGTAATTACGAGATTTCCATTGCGTTATTCAAAATAAAAAGGGCGCGCGTGGCGGAGCCTCACCGGAGTAGGGCGGCGCCGCCAGCCGTAGTTGCGCGGCACGGCGGCTCATCCACTAGCGCTCGCCGCCTGTGCATGGTTTGGTGAGGTGACATGGA
Organism: Chloris gayana; assembly: GCA_031894775.1. Classification (NCBI taxonomy): domain Eukaryota; kingdom Viridiplantae; phylum Streptophyta; class Magnoliopsida; order Poales; family Poaceae; genus Chloris; species Chloris gayana. Next base: position 186,948 of record JAUNZO010001751.1, read on the forward strand.
TGGTGGGACCGGTGGTGGGCCTCGGTGACCGGAAGGCGGCAACGGCGGCGATGGCGGCCCGGCCGGCGTTCGGCGAGCTCGTCCGTGCAGCCCGATCCACCAAAATGAGCGCGACAAGTTGCGGGAGCTTCACCTGGATATGGTAAAGGCCGGCGTTGGGTTGGTCGAGGATGAGCTGGTCGGGAATTAGAGGCTCGTCGGAGGGGGTGGCGTGCGATGGCGGCCGACGGTGGGGAAAAAGAGATTCTGGCGAAGATGCTGCTCCGGTCATCCTGCAAAGAAGCAAGGGGCTAGTTAGGGTACTTGGCCACCCTCCAGCTTGCGACGCTCAAGGATAGGCTCACCCCGTGATGGCTTAATTGACTGCGGCGGCCATGGTGGTCGAGGTGGAGCAGATTTTCGATCTTCGGTAATTCACGGGGAGGAGGAGCAGGGTGGTGTTTGGGAGGGTTGAGGCGTGTCCCCGGGAGTTGTGCGCACCGGCTGCAGCTACGGGAACTGGAGCAGGGGTGGAGGCCGGGAAATCGACGCGGCGGCGGCCGGGGCAAAAATGGCCTCCGGGCGATCAACGATGGGAGTTTTTGCGTCAAAATGACGCGACCTGCTGATGGAAGACGTGTGGGAGAGGGGCATAGGGAGCTAGGACGGCGGCCGTCCGGCTGGGATGGGCGTCGGCAGCCGGTGGTCGTTGGCCGGTGGCCCGTTTTCTCTGTTGGTTTGCTGTTCACGTAGATTCGCTTTAATTACGAAAGTGCCACTCCGACCTTTCCCTGTTTTGCCTTCAAACCCATATTTCTAGTGCGATTTTTTTCCAAACCAAGATTTATTGGAAATCCTCATATTGTGATGAACAACTCTCCTTATAGTCCGAAGTTCTAGTTTTGCTTGTAAAAATTTATAAAAATCAGAGAGATGTGCTCTTTTTCTGCTTTCTCCTATTTTTCTTGGGACTTTGTGCCATGGTAAAAATTTGGGAAAAATATCCTAAAATCTTCTTTCGATGTGCACTACCAGAATATGCTCCACCTCGACCGCCAAAATATCCTAAACATGCATATACTTCTATGGAGGTTTGGTGAGTTTTAGAGAGTTAAGGTTTAACCACATTTAAATTAAATTTTGAAACCCTAAGCTGTTATTTTATGTAATGCCCAACCTAATCCAGGTTTTGTACATGCAAATGGAGAATTATCACAAGTGCCATTGCCTAATTGTGACATGGGATGTCACAACTGCGGTGCACCTCGGCCGACTAACTATACCATCATGCTCGGGGGACCGCGAGGAGCATGAGTCGGGGTCACCGACCGGTGCCGATGGCCGGAGCATCGCCGATTACGGCGAAGGCTGTAGAAGTGACTTCGGCGGCGTTTCTCATGTAGCACGATCCACCAAATCGAGTGGTTCAAGCGTGGAGAGCTTCACATTGGAACAATGAAGACCGTCGTGCGGGAGGTTGCCCGGGTCCGACGGACGGCAGGAGGAAGAATGGTTTTCCGAGTGACGTCGCTGCACGGAAAGGCTTGGGGTTGATCAAGGAGGATCGTAGTGCCCATAGGCAAGTTCCAACGAAAAGAATCAACACGTGTGCTCACCTAGCCGAAGGAATTTGTCATGGCGGCCATGGCGGTCGAAACATAGGGCTGCCCGTAATTTGGCCTACTCGCCGGGGAAGATGGGAGGAACGGTGTGCAAGAGGGTTTGCTGGTGTTCGCGAGAGGGCTAGAGACGCTGCATGGCGGCTGGAGTGGTCCGGCTTTTATACTGGGCAAAGAACTCCGGTAGGGGAGGGGGTGACTACAAAACGGCGTCAAGGTGGATGTCGTCCTGGTGGCATGGGCGCCGGGGCTGGCGATGGCCGCCGATGGACCTCACCACTGTGCTCATCTCGACTTTCTAGGAAATTACAGTTTGTCCATTCAGCATCTTTCTTGTTCTTATCTAGATTAACTGAATTTTTATGGGGTTTTGTGCGTTACTAAAAATCCTGGAAAAATGTCCCAAAATTCTTTCTTGATATACCCCTGAAGGATATGTAAAAACATTCAAATGTTGTTGTAGAAATTCCTGAGGTTTGGCAAATGCTAGTTGATTTAAATTTGAAAATAAATTTCAAACCCTAGCCACTTGGATTAATTCCCATTCAAATTGAGAATTTTGGAAATGCAAATTTAAATACATTGCCACTGTTCACCTGCAATAGGAGACGAGATTCAGGATGGGTTTCGGAACACTAGTTGCCAGATTTGTTCGTCCTGTAATTATACACACTTCACAATTTTATTCACCTTGATTGTTTATAGTACGGAGCCATTGAGGTGATTATTGAATAGAACTAATTTCCTTACAATCTCCTACGAGGATCTGAAAAATCAAGAAATGTCCTGAACAAATAAAGATCTTTACACTGGATGAATCAGTTTGTAAATGCCTATGTTTTGTTGGGGTCGAACTTGTTCCACGGTTTGTAGTCTTTGCTTCCGAGCATCTGCTCCACCTCCTCGAACTGCAGCCCCTTGGTTTCCGGCACAAGCAGGAAGAGCAGGAGAAAGGAGGCTGCTGACACGCCGCAGAAGAGCAGGAAGGTGCCGGCCGTGCCGAGCGCCTGTGTGAGGCTGAGGAAGGTCTGCGTGACGAGCAGGTTGGACGACCAGTTGGCCACCGCCGCGATGCCGCCACAGACGCCCCGGAACCGGAGCGGGTACACCTCGGAGTTGATGAGCCACGGCACACTGCCCATGCCCGGGGAGTAGGACACGATGTAGGCGCCCAGCGCCAGCAGCGCCAGCCATCCGAACGAGCTCGGGCAGCCGCGCGTGTACCACTCCCGCTTCTCCGTCCGGCACGACCGCCGCGCCGTTTCTGACATCGCGAGGCACGCCCCGGGAAGTAGCTGCATATGAATTTATATATAGTTTGATGGATGAGACAAGTTAGTAGTGTTATTTAGTACTCCCTCTGTCTAATTAAAAATGTTGTTTTTAACTTTTCAGATTTCACGTTTGGCCGTTTGTCTTATTCAAAAATTTTATAAAAATACTAAAATAAATATGTTATTACTAAAGTATCACTAATGATAAAATAAATTAGATAAAAATAAATAGTATTTACATATATTTTGTGAATAAGATGAACGGTTAAAGAACAATGTCTAAAAGTCTAAAACGATACTTTTAATAGGAAGGGAGTAGCTGAAAAAGAATCTCGAAATTGAGTAGTAGTACGTACCTTTTGTGTGTTGGCGCAGAAGCCGCATTCGGATGGCGCCTTGAGGCACTGCGTGCAGGTCCACTTGGCACCACCAGCAGCGGCGCTGCCGAACTCCGGGCACGTCCCGTTGGCCCCGAACACCGCCGTCTCCGCCGTCCCAACATCCGGCGCGTGGCTGTCGACGGCGAAGAAGACGCCACTGAGCATGGCAAGGCACGCCACAATCCCCGCGAGGCTGAGCAGCATGAGCTTCCTCCTGCCCGCCTTATCCACGAAGAACATGCTCACCACGGAGCCCGCCGCGTTGAGCCCCGAGGTCACCAGCGATAGCGCGAGCGCCGTGCTGTTGGACGCGAACCCGGCCAGCTGCACGATGGTGGGGCTGTAGTACATGACCGTGTTGATCCCCACCAGCTGCTGCGCCACCTGGCACAGCACCCCGGCCGTGAGCCCGCGCCGCACCACCGTGCTGCCCGCCGCCTCCCGCAGCGTCCCCTGCTGGGCCTCGTCGGCCTCCACGGAGGCCCGCAGCGCCGCGACCTCCGCGTCGGCCTCCTCTGGCGGGTACACCCTGCGCATCACTTCCTCGGCCTCGCGCGCGCGGCCCTTGCGGTAGAGCCAGCGCGGGGACTCGGGCAGCGCGAGCATCAGGAGGAACTGGAGCAGGGCAGGGAGGCCCGCCACGCCCAGCATCCACCGCCACGTGCCGCGCACGCGGGTGAAGGCCAGATTGATGAGGTAGGAGAGGAACTGCCCCGCCGTGATGAGCAGACCGTTGGTGCTCACCAGCGCGCCGCGGATGCGGGCCGGGGACGACTCGGAAATGTAGAGCGGGGAGGTCATGGACGCCATGCCCACGCCCAGGCCCACCAGGACCCGGCCCACGATGATCACCGCGGGGGTGGGGGCCGTGGCCATGACGAGCGCGCCGGCGAGGAACAGGAGATCGGCGGTGATGAGCGAAGGGCGGCGGCCGAACCGGTCGTTCATCCACCCGCCCGCGCCCGCCCCAACGATGGCGCCCGCCACTGCCATGCTCACGATCGTCTCCTGAAGCACGGTGCTCTTCTCGATCTGCTCGAAGTCGTCGCGGATGTAGAGCAGAGCACCAGATATGACGCCTGTGTATTATATATATTTGTATATATACGAGGAAGAAGAGATAATTTTGTCCATGGATCATCTCTGATATAATGAACACTGTAGCAGAGTTTGAAGGACGACGAACCGGTGTCATAGCCGAAAAGGAGGCCCCCGATGCCAGCCGAGAAGGCGAGCCGGAGAATGAATGGCTGCTTCGACGTCAGGTAAAGCAAGTCCCTGAACTCTGTGCTCTCTGCTTTGTGGATGCCACCTTCCATGCTCTTGTTTTACAATCCTGAAACCTGTCAAAGTGCCAACCTACGCGACAACACGAGGAACAGAGTCTAGTCACATAAGCTGCTGTTTATTTTATAAAATATTGGAAGGCCGCGTGCAGATTTCCTCCTTGAGTGCAGGTCTACAATTGGCTAGTCTCCGTGCTAAGCTCCAGAACATGATGATAATTCAAATTGCGTCCATCAGAAGGCTCTGTTTCTAAGTCAATAAGTCAATAAAACGAAGTTCCACCTTTATGTAATAAAGAATAAAAGTTTCAAATATATTTCTTCCAGTTTTTTCCTCATGCAGCCACCGTGGAACTTTATTTATTTCATCTTTCAAAAGGAACATCTCAAGAAAAATAGTTGGATTCATACATCCTATATTTGTCTCAGCTTCATTAAAAAGGTTCTAAGCTTTGCTGAAAAATTTGTAGGTTGATTAAAAATAATAAAGTTCTAGCTTGCGTAAAACTAAATAATTAATTTTCCATTGTCAAGCGAGAAGACGTTTCATATGTACATTTTATTTATTCGAAAAAATATGATAGAGGTATGCAAGATTATTCCAGATGCTGGTCATAATTTTTAAGTGAAGCTAAACAAATATTAAACTTGGTGACAATTCTTGAAACATATATTAATAATCTTTTTCACCGCTGTGTACACTATCTTAGATAGTGAGGCTGGGACCCTTGTTGTTCCGTTATCTAAAAAAAATATTAATAATCTTTTTCAAAATTCTGCCAAAATCTGTAGCGTACTTCAACAATTTTCTAAATCCAGATCATGTATTCCAAAAATCATAACTATTTTGTACTTAGCAATATTAACCTGATTTGATCAAATTTTCCCATATTTTTGCATACAGATTATAACGGCAACTCGTGTCTGTATTGTCAAATCTACACTGTTGGTGTAATTGCCAGCAGTTTAGACCAATTGTTACATCGAAATCTGTCATAAGTCCATTTCTGACTTACCTCTCGGACTCGACCAAAAGGCCTTCCTTCATGAACGCTTGATACAGGTAGCTCACCTTCTGCAATATTCTCGCCAGCGGCTAATTGTCCGCTGGTGATCTCAGGAGCTCCGGCGACCCTGAAGAATCTGAGAAAACAATCAGAGGCATCAGAAATGAGTGCTGTGGCCGATCACTTTGGTTAAATAATAACCTGACGCGATTCCCTCGGCCGGTGTCGCGTCTGCCAAATTTAGCCAATAGATCCTATTCAGCTGCAGTCTCAAGCTTGCGGTCCTAGTCGCTAGTTCAGATTATTTGCAACTAGGTGTTGTAAAAGGAACCCCTCAATATAAATTTCATGGCGAGAACATAACAATTATACATTCAGACATGGACTAGCCCCCTCCCCTCCCTCCCCCTCCCCCCCCAAAAAAAAAAAACTCAAATATCCAATGTACATGGTCCATGAATTTATCTGCTATTCAGAATACTACAATAGCATAATGATACAGTGGTTAAGTACTTTGATCTACTAATTTCAATAGAAAATCTCTGATGTACTTCTCTCCAACCACGAAAACAATCCGTGCATGCATAAAACTTTGTGCATGTCAAAGTTATAGGACTCTGCGCAATATTACTAGCATGTGATTCACAGCTCATTGATATAGCTATACGCTTTGAGCAAATTCCTCATTCATGATCCAAAATATACTATAACACCCTGATTTTCAACTTTTGAAATAAAATAAAATTTTCATTTATTTTATTAGGGTGCTAGAATTTTTTCCTAGGCTAAGGACTTATTTTCCAAATATTAAATTAATTTAATATTTATATAAATGTTGCTTGTTGCATTCATACTGAGTAGCTACTTTAGGCCTTTATTGTGTGGAAATTTTATTTAAAATTAGATTCGAATTTCGTTTAGTATTTATTTGGTAAATAGAAACTAGGATTTGTAAAAAAAAGAAAAGGGATAAACTTACCCTGGTCCCTGGACGAATCTACTTGGCCCAATCTCACTCTTTTATCTCTTTCCGAGGCCTGCTCCAACCCCCACTACCCAAGCCCGCCCTAGATCCAACCCCCGGCCCCCGCAGGCCCGCGCGACGCTCGCCCCAACCCTAGCTGTTCCGCCTCCGATTCCAACCATCCTTGGTGTGCGTGCCATGCTCCCCTCGAGCCCCGCACCTATAAGTAGCTAGCCCGCACCCCCGTGCCCCTCTTTTCCCTCAAACACGCTGCCTCTACGCCCTAAGCCCGTGCACCGCCACCTGCATTGAAGCCGCCGCCCGAGCTCTATCGTGGCGCCGCTAGACGCCTCCTCATTGTCCGCCATCTCCACGACGCTCTCCGCTTGGACACACCACCCCCTGCCCGCAAGACGCGCCGCCCCATCGACGGTCGAGCAGCCCGCTACGCCGCCGATTCCCTCTCGCTCGAGCCCCACCGTCACTTGTCGCCTCCGCCATCTTCCCGCCCCCGTGACCGTCACCGGTGAGTTCACCACCCTCCCCGCCCCATGTAGATGCAATCCGCGCTACGATTTGGCCACCCTAGCGCCGGATTGGCCAACTCCGGCGAGCCCCATGGCTGCTGCAGCTCGTCGAAGGCTGCTAGCCGTCGTCACCTCACCGGAGACACCCGGCGCCGTCCGATCTCGGACCAATGGTCCAAATTAGAACAGGCGAAGGGGTATGATCCCCGGTCCACCGTGGACCGTGGGCCCGGGCCCCCGCTGCGGTCCACAAAGCCGTGGACCTAGTCCACGATTTTTCCCGTTGAATTTAAATAAATTAATTCGTTAATTCCTAGAAAATCGATAATTTTACACATAGGCCCTGTAGTTTAATTAAATTACATTCTAAGCCTCTCTGCTTTTACATAATCAACCCTAGATTTAGTTTTATTTATGCTTTAACCCGTGTCGCATCGTAGGTTAGTAAGATTTGCACGTTAGCCCCGATAGTTCATTATATTTATGTTTAGGTCTTGTAATTATACATAAACGCCCCTAGGTTTTTTACATTTTAGACCTTATATTTTTTTAATAATTACATTTAGGTCCCTTAACTTTTTGTTAATTACAATTAGATCCCTAGAGGGGCTATTTTATAGTTTAGCCCCTATAACTTAAAACGCTCATAACTTTTAGCTCGTAGCTCGATTTAGGTGATTCTTGCGCTCACGAGTTCGTAGGAATGAGTACTATTTTCATAGCATTTTGGTACTGTTTGGTGTACTGTTCTCAGTATGTTGCTTTGTTTGCTTGCATGTTTGTGCCGATGTACCGTTAATTTGAAGATACACAGTTTAAGAACTTCTAGGACCTTCAAGACTTTGAGCAGCAGTAGCAAGAGGAGATAGGCAAGTGTCTTTGATGCACATTGCGCCTACTTCTTTACTATCTGAATTTATATTTCATGCATTGCAATTTAATTTGAATCCTATTGTGTCATATCCTCGTTCCATACTATTTTACCTTGTCGTCTTGGTTTTGGGTGCAGTGTTATAGTATGGGTACGTCGTTGTTTAGTATGCTCACAATGGGGTTTACAATTTAATGAAATGCTAATATTGATTAATTAATCACTTGAACGTAATGATTATGAACTGGTAATGCTTTTTAGCAACATGGAACTTAGGTGATCCCGATCGGAGGATTGTCAATAATGATGCTCGGTGCACACTATTAGTTGTGGTGGTACCTGTTAGGGATCATAAGGACCACTTCTTGGAGCGACAACCTGTCACACCCCTATCCCGAAAGATAGATTAGTGTGGTACGGATCGTCTTGGGAGATGATTCACAAAGCAGCCATGCATAGCATCACAATAACAAACATACACGATTTGCAAGATCACATAATTAAGTCTCAAATTATAACATTGAGTTCCAAATAAAAGATACATTAGGTTCGCAAATTAAAGTTACATAACCATGATCTCTTTTTGAAATAGACTCACGGAAGTGATTACATAACAGGACGATACATAGATAGTTTAGGTGAACCATGCCGGCCTAGGCCACAGCTCACTCATCATGGGTCGGAGAGCTAGGAACCCATTCGATGGTCCACTCTTTGGGCTCCTCTTCATTCCACACAACCTTACCACAACAATAAAAAACCCGGCTTATGGGAATCCTAAAATTACACATATAGAGGCAAAGCCTAAGTATCTAGCATATTCCACAAGTCTTACCCGTCAAATTGGCCATCTAAGACCGATACCTAGATGCATGGGGTTTGACCGGGTTCACTTGGCATTTGCATAAAAAACAACGCCTAACTAATTAGGTTTGCACTTTTATGATCAGCCAAATTAATAGGGTTATTGCATAAAAGAAACTTTAGTGAGCATACTAAGCAATACAAGAGTTTACAAAACAAGGTATTATCAATATAAAACAACGAGCATCTCATTCTTTTCCTCTTACTAAACATTGTAAACTGCTCGAAACAAGTGGTACTCATTAACCGCAACGAGACCGACCCACGGATCGTGATTCCCGAGGTGCTTGTTTAAGCGGACACTTGATAATACAACAACCGGCCAACTTTATATTACAATAGGGAGAAAGACCTTCATAATTTACATCGAGATTATTAAGTTCGGAGCAGCGGAAGTTTCACAAGTTCAAGTTTAGAAAAGGTGCGGAAGCAAACATAACGTTGATACGTCTCGACGATATTATACAGCAAAAGGTGATAAATCCGAGCCCATACGGATTATCACGTAGCCAAGCACATTACTGCGGCAGACTAGGCTCCCGATGGGAAGTCCAGCCCTCCGGAATCTGCATATCCCGGGGCATAACACCAACAGGGCAATCTACTGCATCACCCGAAACAAAAATAACAAAGGCACAAAGCCCGAGCAACTAAAGCTCAGCCAAGACCGACCCGTCAACATGGCACTCTAAGGCCGACGCCTAGACATGCAAGGCTCGGAGGGTGTAGCTGGTTTTGATAATAAAACAACGACTAAGCCATTGATCCTTACTTTCATGATTTTAGCATTTAATAACTTGTACACAAATAACAATGATATTAGCATTAAGAAAGATATACATACTCGTAAAGCTTAAATAAGTATCATCATAAGCAATCATAAGTACCCAAAGCTTAGTTCAAGTTGTTACTACGATGTGACTCGGTTCACAAGCGGTACTCATTACCGCAAGGGACAGCGATACGCATCGATTTATCACCAGCTGGGAAAACCCGAGGTACACGACATACGCATCATTTAAGAACACGTATATCAACCGTTCACCATGACATCCTACAACTTTGTAGGGTCCAAATCCTCGAGTGGGCAGCCGTTTCACAGTACCTCGTGAACCTGTCCACCCCAACGGATCCGACGACCAAGGATTCGGGTAACCTACGCCATTGCAAGCTATTAAGGTTACAAAGGTTTACTAGTTCCCATAAAACTAGCATGCACTCGCATCTGTTCAATACTTGCTCAAGCAGGGCCAACAACGACACGGTCCTTAACCGACGACAAACGGGGCTACAGCCTTGCAAGCCATGTCCTCCGAAGGCACATGCACTTGCCCTTTCACCTACAAGGCCCGTCCACGTCTCAACTTTTAGTGGCTTACACGAATGATCTGCCACCTTGCGAGACAAGCCTTCTCCAGTGCTCTTGCCTTCGCTCTTTCCCAAACAGACTCGCTCGGTCTCAATATTAGTTTTTTAGATTCATTAACTTCCAAGTCTCGAAGCCTCCATGCTCCGAGTACACCTAAGCAATTTATACCAATAAACTTATGACGTAAGCATAGCCGGTTTTCTATCGAATTACCTGTACCAGCATATCACTAACATAGGTCATATTGGGAAACAATGCAGGTGGGTTTCAAACATCACCTACACTTAATGCACAAACACCCTAAACATCTAGTAGTGTTATACCGAAAGGAAAAACATTTAAAAACTGGGAGGATGCACCGGGGCTTGCCTTGTGCCACAGTGGAAATGTTAGCAACTTCGGTGCCGGTTCTTGTGTTGATTCCTTCCGAAGATCCTCGTCCGGCACTTCGTCGTTTCCTAAATTAACGATGTGTCAATAGCGATGAATGCAGACGATGCAAAGGTATGATGATGCAAATGTCTATGATACAAACATAGCTAGGTTACAAACATGGTTCTTGAAGACATATTCATAAAAATATGAAATTTATTTCGAAATGAACCTATCATTTTATGTGAGTTTCATATGAGTTTGCAAAAATAAAACATATAATTTTATGCATAAACGTTTCATGGTAACTTAGCATGTACTTCTACCTACTTAAATAACAGAAAGTGTGACATGAGCCAATTGACATGTTTTTCTAAATTTTTAATTTAAAAGATGCACACATTATTCATAAACAAATAAACATGTTATGCACAAATTAAATACTATCATGCACACATGCATATACTATCATGCACACATGCATATACAAGATCATCAGATCATACTAATGGATAGAGCACCTCAAAAGAGAACTAACAAAGTTGATTTTGCACTTTTATCACATATAGAAAATTAAATATGATTTAATTAGTGTTTTGGATGTCCTGCTAAATCTAGGAAAAACAATAAGAATTTCTGATCTTCGATGCTACCAGATGCTAGATCAGGAAACAAAGAATCCAACGAAATTGGATTGACTCAATTTGGAGTTCGGAATCAAAAGATATGATTTTTGCAAGGTTATAGGATTTTCTGAACTTTTATTTCGGGGAAAAAGAATAGTTCACGAACTGGCCACTCGGAACGCGGCCACACAGGAGGCTATCGAGTTTAGGATCGGCAGTGGCTATGACCACACGGAAAGCCGGCCGGTGTGACCCGTGCTGTGGCCATGGCGCGCGGTGGCCGGAGACGACGGCGGCTCGCCGGACTTGGGCCGGACGGCGACGAAGTTGAACGAGCTCACTACCTAGAGGTTCGGAGTGACGTGGGGAACACGGTGGTGAGGACGGTCTCGCCGGAAGTTGGCCGGAAAGGTGCCGGCGGCGAGCGGCGACTTGTGCGCGGGTTCGGCGATGCCTAGAGCTCGCCGTGGTCCACGAAAATAGGGGAAACGAGTACTGCGAGCATCTACGGAGGATAGGCAACGCCGGCACGAGGATGAACCACCTTGGAGATGGCCGGAGCTAAGAGCGCGACGGTGAGGTGGAAGGCGTTGGTGGCCGGACATGGGGAAGACGGCCGAAATTCCGGCGATCCTGTGGGACAAACGCAGTGTGAGTTCTATCGATAATAAAGGAGTATGTTGCGCACGGATGGGAACCGGAATTGGGTGAAACGGCTTACCGGAGAGAGCAAATTTTGGAGATGCGACGGCGGACGGCGATGGTGGCCGGTTAAATAAGAACGGCGTCGATCTTCGGTTCTAGGGTGAAGTAGCGCGATTGGCGGCCCCGGGGAGTTGCAGCGTGGGCTTGCGGAGCTTCTACGGGTGGTAGAACTGCCGGGGGACAGCCGGAGCTGGTCGAGCGGCGGAGGAGCAGGCAGACCGACGGTGGCGGCGTCTCCGTGAGCCAAACGTGAGAGAGAAAAGAGTTGCGCACAGGAGAGACCGAGAGAGGGAAAGGATAGCGCCGGCTCGGTCTTATCCTCGCTGCGGCTGGAGGCGGTAAGCAGCTGCTGGGCTGGCTGCTGCGTGGCGCACTGGGCAGGGACAGCTGCACGGGCGCAGGCAGGAGGTGGCGCCGAGCCAAAGAAGAAGCCAGCGTTGGGGATAAACTTGGCAAATTTGCGGAAAGGCCCTTGCTCTCATATTTAATTTGAAACTTCATTTCCAAGCCACAGAAAAATATGTAAAAATTCCAGGCTGTACAGAAAATCATACTGAGCAACTTTCCTTATTGACCAAAGATCCAATTTTGCTCCGAAAAATTTATAAAAAATCCACAATACAGCTGACTTGGGGTTTAATCTTTACTTAAATGGGCATTTATCCTTTTTGAAAAATTCCAGTAAATTCCTCATAATTTCCTTTCATTATGCCCAATCCAATAAACATACAATATGCATATACTTTTGTTGAGGAAATGCATATATTTGCATGCCTTAACTTTTGACCTTTATTGATCCGTTTTGTTTAAATTTCGTGTTGGAAACTCATCTCGAGTGCGGTGATGGAGAAGCTTTTAGTGACACGGGGTATCAGAACCCTCCCTCCTTAAAGAAATCTCGTCCCGAGATTTAAAGGAGACTAAAGGAAGGTAAATGCATTAACGCTTCATACCCGAAAGTTGATGGAGAAATCCCGGATGATGAGTATGAAGAAATTCTGCCGATTCCCAGGTTGCTTCATCTTCCGAGTGATTGTTCCATTGAACCTTATAGAATTTGAGCTTTCGTTTTCGAGTGACGCGGTCCTTCTCATCGAGCACTTTTACTGGGTACTCGGAGTAAGTGAGATCAGGTTGTAATTGTTCAACATCTTCCAAAATAATGTCCACTGGAGGCTTGAGACACTTCTTCAATTGGGATATGTGAAAAATGTTGTGTACTCCAGATAATTTGATTGGCAATTCCAGTTTATAAGCTACCGGTCCACATTGTTCCAATATTCTGAGCGGTCCGATATAACGAGGTGCCAATTTTCCTTTTATACCAAAACGTTGAATGCCCCTCATAGGAGATACTCGTAGATAGACATAATCGTCCTTGTCAAAGGTAAGGGGTCGACGACGCTTATTTGCATACATCTCCCGACGTTGCTTGAATAACCCGAACCTTTTCTTCAGCTTGTTGTACTAGATCTGGTCCAAAGGTGACTCTTTCTCCAGCACTCGACCAATTTAGAGGGGTTCGACAAGCTGCGTCCATATAAGGCTTCAAATGGTGTCATACCCGCACTCTCTTGATAACTCGTTGTTGTAAGAGAACTCAGCGAGAGGCAGATATTCATCCTAATTACCTCCATGTTTTAAGACACAAGCCCTAAGCATGTCTTCCAAAATCTGATTGACACGCTCGGTTTGTCCATCGATAGGCTGGGTGATAAGCTGAACTGCGGATTAACTTAGTACCCAAAGATGCATGAAGTTGTTCCCAAAATCTTGCCACAAATTGGGAACCTCGATCTGAAATAATTGTCTTGGGCACACCATGTAAGCATAAAATCCTAGAGATATAAAGTTCGGCATATCGGCGAACCGAGTAGCAAGTGTTGACTGGTATGAAATGTGCATACAGCTTCGTGATAGGTTGTGCTAGCTGTGAAAAATTGGGGATGAAACGCCGATAATAACCCGCTAGTCCGAGAAAACTTCGAATTTGTGAGACAGGACTTTGGTTGTTTCCAATTCAATACATCCCGAACCTTTCCAGGGTCAACAGCAATGCCTTCACTTGAAACCACATGACCAAGGAATGGAACTCGATCTAACCAAAATTCACACTTGCTAAACTTGGCATATAACTTATGATCCCGTAAGCGTTGTAGTATAATCCGAAGATGTTCGGCATGCTCTTCCTTATCCTTGGAGTATATGAGAATATCATCAATGAAGACCACTACAAACTTATCCAGCTCCGGCATGAACACCGAATTCATCAAATACATGAAATAGGCCGGAGCGTTGGTTAATCCAAAGGACATTACTAGATACTCATAAAGACCATATCTAGTAGAGAAGGCAGTCTTCGAATATCTTCTTCTCGAATCTTGATCCGATGGTACCCCGAACGAAGATCAATTTTTGAAAACACTTTTGCACCAACCAATTGATCAAATAGAATGTCAATACGGGGTAATGGATATTTATTCTTGATGGTCACTTCATTCAACGGTCGATAATCGACGACAAGGCGTAGACTTTTGTCCTTCTTCTTCACGAACATAGCAGGACAACCCCAAGGTGACGAACTTGGGCGTATGTACCCTTTGTCCAACAAATCCTTCAGTTGGACTTTCAGCTCTTTCAACTCATTATGTGCCATCTTATACGGCTGTCGAGAAACCGGAGACGTTCCCGGTTGGAGTTCGATTTTGAATTCAACATCGCGGTCGGGAGGAAGACCAGGAAGATCATCGGGGAATACATCCGGAAACTCGCGAACAATGGGAATATTTTCCAAGGATTTTTCTTCGAGATGATGGACGATAAGACTTTTGGTTGGAACCAGACTCAAAGGAATGGAATCCGATCCATGAATTGGAGAATTCAAATGAACGATGCGAGGCGCGATGTCTAGCAAAGCCTTGTGAAAAGTCATCCATTGCATACCTAAAATAAGATCTATCTCTTGCTGCTCTAGCATAATAAAGTTGGTGGAATATACCTTCCGATTCAATTCCACCGGTGCCTTTCCTAGGATTTGATCAGCATGAATTTGACCACCAGGAGATCGAATAGTATAAGGATTTTTAGTGGTATAGGTAGATAGGTTATGCCTTTGAATGCATGACTGGCTAACAAAATTATGAGAAGCACCCGAGTCGAACAAAATGACAACGGGCGAAGATGTAGCGAGAACATACCCGCAAGAACAGGTTCACCTTCGGGGATGTCATCCGGACTTGTGAAGTTCACACGGCCGATCCTGTTAGAAGAACCTTGTTGTTGAGTTGCAGCTTGCCCTGGCGATCGCTCGTTACCATTCTTCTTCGGAAATGGACAACTATTGATGAAATGACTAGTTTGACCACAATTGTAACAACCTTTAGGATTATTCTGCCTAGCTTGAGGAACACTACGCGCATGCTGATTTGCTTGCTGTTGAGGTGGTGCACGTTGAGCATACGGCTGCTGCTGGGGTGTCCTATCATAACCTTGCTGTGGCGGGCGATAATATTGTTGCTGAGGTGCTGTCCGAAAGCGTTGTCCGAGTGGGTGAAGTGTACACCGGACGATACTTCGTGGAGGAACAGGAGGTGTACTACTTGGTGGAGCTTTCCTCTTGCGCTCATCGGCTAGCACTTCACGCCGAGCATCCTCTTGAATGATAGCCGCATTAACCAGATCATTAAAAGTTCCAGTGGACTGCCAAGTTAATTTCTCCTTTAACACGGGGTTCATGCCCCTTCGGAAAGCAGCACGCTTCTTTTCTTCGGTGTCCACATAAAGAGGAGCATATTGAGCCGGATGATTGAACTTTTCGGTATACTCAAGGATAGTCCTCCCTCCTTGTTTCAAATCTTGAAATTCTTGCAGCTTTCTTTCCATCAATGCGGTAGGAATATAACGAGCGCGAAAGGCAGTTTTGAATTCATCCCACGGCACTATGTGTCCTTCCGGAAGAGAAGCTAGATAATTTGTCCACCAAGCATCGGCGGGTCCTTGTAGTAGCTGTGCTGCGAAGAGAGGCTTCGTGCGTTGGTGCACTGCAGCAACCCAAACTTGGACTCTATGCCACGGAGCCAGTGATCAGCATCCAGGGGCTCGTTGGCACGCTCAAATGGTACCGGATGAGTTGAAAGAAAATCTTGATAAGTACTTTGTCGTGGATGATCGTCACGACGTCCACCATTGCGACTTGAGTTCTGAGCTATTTCCCCGAGCAATCCAGTGTCTTCTCGCCTTGACTCAAGCAACATGGCGAGAATCTGTTCCAATGTAGCTGGTGGTGGCGGTGGAGGTGCATTGTTGCGAGCTCCTTGCTGGGAACTCTCGGCCTCGGAGCGATTGCGAGTGTTCACCATTCTGAAATAAAATTGTGGATGTACTTTAATTCCTTACTCCTTATAGACCAACACGATCCTTTTAGGAAAATCAAAGTACATGATAAGGAAATTTCAGAATAGCAAACTGATAATGAAGTTGAAGATCTTTCAAGACATTCGAAATCAATTACGAGGATTTCCAAGGATAGGATTTGGAACAAAATCAAGATCGGAACTTGAAAATTTTAGGACATCCTTAAATCAAATTTTAGGTTCTTGATTATTTCAATTTGTTTTTCGAATAGCAACCGGAAGGTTGAAAAGTGAGATAAGGCATATTTTAGTTCGGTTATTTTATACCATGCCATGATGCAAGTTTCATTTTTAAACCTAACCGTTCCTCACTCAAAAGAAAATATTACTTCCGTCTTAGCGGTAAACGAAACTTCGGTGGCGACCCGTACTCAACCACGTAAGTTAATCTAAGTTTTCGATACACAACACACTAACGGGGTTAGCGTACCTGCAGAAGATCCATTTCAGAAACAATACATCAAATTCAAAAGAAACTACGAAATAAAAGCAGTTCTACTAGTAACGATCCATGGAAAAGGATCGTCCCGTGGTATCCCACGAGCCAAAGGGGTCCCGTATACGTCTGCGGGAACAGACACCGATATCCGCGTGTCGGCCCACGCACGTACCTTCGTTGAAGATTTCGTAGACGCAATATTTAAACAATCATAACCCAAGGTTAGTTTTTGCCACCAACTCTAACATCCTTATACTGGGCATACTAACGTGTCCTCACTCGTAAATACGACGTAGTTTTCAAAATATGTCGTAGTTGTTGTATTACCATGGAATCGGCTCGATACCAGCTGCAATGAGACCGACCCACGGATCGTGATTCCCGAGGTGTCTGTTTAGCGGACACTTGATAATACAACAACCGGCCAACTTTATATTACAATAGGGAGAAAGAACTTCATAATTTACATCGGAGATTATTAAGTTCGGAGCAGTGGATGTAGCCACTTATCTTTAGCTCTTCCATGTTCACGAGATTTTTCACGTTCGATGAGAATCCGGTGGGACACTTAATCCCGTGTAGACACTTGCAAAATGCTATTTTCTCCTCACGCGTAAGTTTGTAGATTGCGGGAGGAAGATAGTATTTTCCGTTCACCATTTCATGCGGATGGAGCTCGGGTCTAATGTCCGAGTGCCACAAGATCTCTACGTGCACCGAGTCCATCCTTTGTCTTACCGGGTCGGTCAAGAATAAGTCCGCTAGTGCCGTCATATACGCCCTTCCCGATGTGCATCCACTCAAAGGCATGAGTCACTTCAAGTTCCGCCTAGTAATGGAGGTATCTAAAGAAAATAGATTTCTTCTTAAAGGGCGTGTGGGCTTTGCACTTTGGAACTCCCTTCACCGGTTTGCCAAACACAACTTTGATGTTCTTTACCGTCTCGAACATGACACTATGGGTCCAACGTCTTGGTTGTTCGCCTTCCTCAATAGTGCCATCGAACCGTCTCTTCAACAAGCGATACCAGTGGTTTCGTGCTAGGAATCGACGGTTTCGCGTGTACACTATCTTCCGGGATGATGGAAGATACACATGGGATGTATCATCAACGCATACAAAACAACCATACTTTCCTTTGACCTGTCCCGATAGTGCCCTTAGCGCCCGGGAATCAATTACCGTCACAAAAATGATGGCTTTGAGCAAGAAGGGCGCTCTACGGTGCTCATCCCATATACTAACCCCTTCTAACCACGGTTTCTGCATGTCTTCCAATAATGGTTCCAAGAACACATCTATGTCGTTACCAGGTTCTTTCGGACCGGATATAAGGATTGTTAATAGTAAGTACTTTCTCTTGTGACACATGTCGTATACTTGCCTTAGATGATGAAGGAATGGATACGCAGAGACATCATGACAAATTAAGGAAGATAAAGATGATGGCGATAGACAACAGATTGGTTCTCGACCGGTCCGGAATAACAGAAGATCCCGTATACCGGTATAGAAACAAGGCGGATACTAAGACCGGTATACAATGACTTGAGGAGCAAGTTATTGATCAGTTCGTAGTCCGATTAGGACTCTGAATCAATAAAGAAAGTTAGAAATAGAACTCCATATATGTAATCTGTGTAATTGACTAGGACTCGCATGTAACCCCGACTCCCCGGATATATAAGGCGGAGCGGGGACCCTCGAAAAACTCTCTAAGATCTTGCAATTAGAAAAATCGCTAAAGGCAATACATAACATACAGGACGTAGGGTATTACTCTCGATCCGAGGGGCTCGAACCTGTCTAAAATCGCGTGTTCTTATGTGTTCCGTGTGTTGCACCATCGAATTCCACGCTCGTGAGGGACCGGGTAGTACTAGTGCCGAGTTTAAGACTCGACATTTAGCGCGCGAGGAAGGGGTCCCGGCGAGTTTTTAGCGAGTTCGATGCCTTCTTCGTTCGACATCGACTTCGAGCCCGGCTTCAAGATCCGCTTCGGATCCTTAGACTTCGAAGCTGATTCCGCCGGAAAGTTGTTTTTGACGAATCCGACTCGTTGCCGGGCCGCAGCTTGTGAAGCGCGATCACCTGCCACGGTTGATGCCGTCGAGTCGAATTGAGCGGATCCGACGCAGCTTTAGCGCGAAACATCAAACCGCTCGCGCCTCGGACCGATGGCCGGTCTCGTAGCGACAAGCCGCTCTTCCGAGCTTGATAACGACTTCGGAGAAGGATCTCCGACCTTCTTCCAAGTGTTTATGACGTGTGCAGTTCTTAAACAACTTACCCTCGAGGAGGCTGCTATCGAAGCAGCCAGGATGGCGGAAGACGAAGCTAACAATCGCCAACGCGAAGACAATGAAGCGGATGGACATGAACGACCTCCGCAACCTTCAGCTGCGAATCATCGCGCAAACGTTGTTGGTACTAGTCGGGAGGGAGGAAGCGTTCCCGCAACCGCTCCCTCGCTACCGGACCCTTACCGGGGCAGTCCGGAGACCCGGAGGAAAACTCTCCAGGATATAACAATCGACGGGGATGACGCAGTGGAAGACGCCATCGATCTTCCAGCGAGCATTGGATTTAAACTCCATGGAAGTGGAGATGAATGGCGCTCGAGTCTTCACATCGCCGATGCACAATATTGTGGGAGTAAAGCAAATTCTTAAGACAATACCGGAAGAAGTCTTCAATGCTACGCCGAGATTGCGGCGCGCGCTGAATTTGGTAGACGCGGCAGCTCTACAAACAAATCAGTTTGACCATGATCGAGCGGAATCCTCTAGTCGCTCGCGTTCCCACTCGGAGCGGCCGGCAAGGGCTCGGTCTGAAGGAGCTTCCTCCGGTGGAAGGCTTGGACCCCGGCATACCCCAATCGCAGATGCACATGAACGGGCTCCGGATCAAGATTTGCGTGTACCACTCAATGGTAATCTTGACGTTCGGAACGTGCTGATCGATCGCCATGCGAGAGAGCGCAGAGGAGCGCAGAAGACATGAAGAAGACGAGAGGCGACGGACTGGTCATGTTGATGATCGTCCACGGGATCTTGCCCCGCCACGCCCGCGTTTGAACGATTCACCACGTCATGGGCCGGCTGCTCGGCGCCACCCCCGGTGGAAATTATCCGTGCAATGATCATCGAGGACATAGTAATAGGCATGCTCATTGGGATGAACGGCCCGTAAGGGATGATCGTCGTGACACTAGAGATCGAAGAGGGCGAGATAACCGGCACAGAGACGTTGAACGCCGGCGCGGTGACAATGAACGTCAAGCGGCACCTCCGCCTCCACCACCATCACAACATGAAGAACCAGCGAACAATGATCGTCAAGCGGCGCCTCCACCTCCGCCTCCGCCTCCCTCACGGCACACGGAGCCGGTGAATAATAATGGTCAAGGTGGTTCGGGAGATAGATATCAAGATGATCGCTATTACGACTACTCCGATGATGACAGGGATCGCAATTATCGGCATCGCCCTAGCCGTCGATCTCCGTCACCGGTCCGGACCGGTCCGGAAGATGATGAATACTCCGTAATCCCCGCTTTCACGCGAGATTTACGCATTTGCAAATACCCCAGGGGATTTAAGCCTGGGGCCATTGACAAGTATGATGGCAAAGCACCTCGTCGTCGAGTGGCTTCGCATGTACACCACTCGCTATTCGGTCGGCAGGAGGAGATACATTTGTGCTAGCTAATTATTTGTCGATGTGCATGGAGCAGGCTGGACGTTTGTGGTTGCAATCCCTACCCGAGAGATCCATTTCTTCCTGGGGAGACCTCACCAAAAAGTTCGTAGAAAACTTTCGGGCGACTTGTGAGAAGCCAGGGAACTACTTCGACCTCAACAGTCGAAGCGAAGCCCGATGAGACCCTCACCGACTTCATCGGACGTTTCGCAATAAGAAGGCCTTGATCCCCAATGTTCCCGATCAGCTAGTAATTGCTGCGTTTCAAGTCGGCGTCCGAAGTGAAGCATTAGTTCACAAGATTGGAAGGCGAAATCGGAACCTTACCATGACGGCGTCGTAGTGCTTCAAGATAGCAGATGATTATGCTGCTGGTGAATCGAACGTGATCAATTTGCGCGGGAACAAAGGGAAGGAACCGAAGCATGACCAAGACAACTAGTCCGGATCCAAGAACAACAATAAGCGCAAGGCTGATCACCTTGTTGCAGCTATCGACCGGCCTCACGGGGAGACCGGCCGGCACCTCCTAAGAGAGGTCCAAGAGAACGATTGTCGTTTGAGACACTTCTAGACGGCCCTTGCATGATTCATAACGGGAATCATAAAGCTGAGGAGTGCTTCCTGTTAAGGCCATTTGCTCGGTTTGCCTTGAAGGTTGCACCCGGTCCGCCCACAGGAATCGGAGGGATGACAAGGGCAAGGATAAGGATCGCGACGACAATGAGGATGACGAAGGCTTTCAAGAACCAGCTCGGGAGGTGAACATGATCTATGGAGGCCCCGATGCATATGAGTCAAAGCGGAAGCAAAAATTGGCGTTCCGGGAGGTTAACGCCGTTGCTCCCGCCACTCCCGAGTATCTTCGGTGGTCCGAGGTGCCCATCACATTCAGCGAGGCGGATCATCCGGAGGTATTACCGAAGGCCGGTAAATATCCACTCATCTTGGCCCCCATTGTTCAAAAGGTGCGATCGAAGAGAACTTTTATTGATGGAGGGAGCTGCCCGGATATCTTGTTTGCTAAAACTCTGCCGCAGCTTGGCCTTTCCGTAGCTGATCTAGAGCGCAGTGTTTCACCGTTTCATGGTATAATACCCGGGCGGAATAGTTACCCCTTGGGGCAGATTTCTCTGCCGGTGACTTTTGGGACAAAGGAGAACTATAGGAGGGAGAATATCATCTTTCAAGTGGCTGACATAGACTCGGCGTATCATGCTATTCTTGGAAGACCGGCTTTGGCAAAATTTATGGCCATCCCAAATTATCAATATTTGATGTTGAAGATGCCCGGGCCAAATGGGGTCCTGTCGTTCCGGGTGATATCAAGACTGCTTATACTTGTGAAGTACATAGCACGAGTTGGCCTCTCGGGCCAATTCGGAAGTTGAACGTCGAGAGATCGGGGAAGCAGCTGAAGCTTTGGAAGTCCAGGCAAGATTGGAAGATGAAGTTCCAGTCAAGAAGGTTGCAAAGGAGAAATTGAAAGCCGATGCGGTGGTTTCCAAGACTCGTCCAGCCTTGATGAGTCGGACCCTCGCAAGGTCACTCATATAGGGGCTGACTTGGGGGATAAATAGGAAAGCGCGCTTATTCTTTTCGTCCAGGAAAATAGGGATATCTTCGCATGGCAGCCTTCCGACATGCCGGGTGTTCCTAGGGAGAAGATTGAGCACGCACCGTTAGTGCGTCCCGATGCGAAGCCGTGAAACAGAAGCTCCGGAGGTTTGCTCAAGACCGCAAGGAGGCCATCAAGAAAGAGATAACTAGGTTGTAAGCAGCTAAGTTCATTAGGGAGGTGTATCATCCAGATTGGCTTGCCAATCCGATCCTTGTACCAAAAAAGAATACTAAAGAATTAAGAATGTGCGTTGATTATACCGATCTCAACAAAGCCTGCCCCAAACACCCTTTCGCGCTGCCTCGAATTGACCAAGTTGTTGATTCGGTCGCTGGTTGCGAGCGTCTTAGTTTCCTTGATGCTTGTTCAGTGGTATCATCAAATACCGCCGAGGGTTGAAGATCAGATAAAGATTGCGTTTATCACCCCTTCGGAGCATACTGCTACACAACTATGCCATTTGGATTGAAAAATGCCGGAGCTACATATCAGCGCGGCATACAACGTTGCTTGGATTCGCAATTGGGAAGGAACGCGAAGCTTATGTTGATGATATAGTGGTAAAATCTCGAAAAATTGAGGATCTTCTCTCCGACCTGGCAGAGACCTTCGATATCTGCAAAATTTTTCCATGAAGCTAAACCCCGGAAAATGTGTGTTTGGAGTTCGTTCCGGGAAGCTACCGGGTTATCCGGTATCATGGAGAGGCATTGAAGCTAATCCAG
The DNA here is from genome assembly GCA_031894775.1 of Chloris gayana. Taxonomy (NCBI): domain Eukaryota; kingdom Viridiplantae; phylum Streptophyta; class Magnoliopsida; order Poales; family Poaceae; genus Chloris; species Chloris gayana. The sequence goes on from JAUNZO010001751.1 coordinate 209,691, forward strand.
AAAAATTTCGGACGATTGTTAACATGCAACCCCGAGTTGCTTGAAGGATGTCCGAAGTCGACAGGCAGTATGGCGGCTCTCAGCCGTTTCATTTCAAGACTGGGAATACGTGGACTTCCGTTATTCAAGTTACTCAAAAAGCAAGATAAGTTTGAGTGGATCGATGAAGCACAAGCCGCGCTTGATCAACTTAAAGAGTACCTTAGCAACCCTCCAGTATTGGTGCCGCGAGCTCGACGAGGTTATTCAGCTTATATATCTCTCGCAACAACCCATGTGGTGAGCACGGTTCCGCGGTTGATCGGAAGGAAGAAGGACACCTACAATTGGTGCAACATCCGGTCTATTTTGTAAGTGAAGTTCTTACTGAATCAAAGATACGATATCTCCAATTGCAAAAGTTAATATATGTTGTAGTGATAACTTCTCGAAATCTGAAGCATTATTTCCAAGCGCATCCCATTGAGGTTAAGATTGGGTTTGCCATTGGAGATATTGTCCAAAACCGAGAAGCGATTGCCCAAGTTGCTAAGTGGGTTATAGAACTTGGCCAATATGAAATTACGTTTTCTTCGCGAACGGCTATTAAAGGACAAGCATTAGCTGATTTCATAACAGTAATGGTTGGAGACACAAGTGCCGCGGGATATTCAAACGTTGGAGTATTGGGAGATGTTCTTTGATGGGTCCCTGCAGCTTTCGTGCACGGGGGCTGGGGTGGTACTTCTCACCCCGCAAAAGGAACCACTTAGATATGTGTTGCAAATGCATTTCCGAGCCTCCAATAATACAGCGGAGTATGAAGCTTTGCTTCATGGGCTTAGAGTAGCCGTTTCGTTAGGAGTCCGATGATTGGACATTTATGGTGATTCAATGTTGGTGATAAGCCAAGTTAACAAGGTGTGGGATGCTCATGATGATCATATGATCGCTTACCGTCAAGAGGTTCGGAAACTTGAAGACAAATTTGATGGTTTGCGATTTTCTCATATACTGCACGGAAATAACTCGCTACGGATGAGTTGGCCGGATCGGGGTCTTCACGACAAGCGGTTCCTCCTGGTGTCTTTCTTCAAGTATTGGATAAGCCATCTATAAAGATGGAGCGCAAGGCTACTATTACGGAGATTGTGGACGAATCGGTCTTAAAGAGTCGGGAGGAGAAAGAAGTCTTGAAGGACCAGATCGATGATGCGGTCTTACCGTAAAAGAAAGCGAAGCGAGTCCAACGCCGATGATATTCAGCCATTGGATGTTATGATTATTGATTCTGATTGGCGTACCCCGTATCTTGACTATTTGTGACACGGGGTGTCACACATTTAAACAAAACGATGTATAAAGCCGCAAAGGGGCTCGCGTTTTCGTTCGAAGCAAATCCGCACCTCGCGCCTAAACGGCTAAGCGGCGGGGCGTGGCGTTTTATTTAAACAAAACGATGCGTAAAGCACCAAAGGGGCTTGCATTTTCGTTCGGAGCAAATCCGCACCTCGCCCCTAAACGGCTAAGTGGGGGGGGGGGATGATGTTTAAAGCCGCAAAGGGGCTCGCGTTTTCGTTCGAAGCAAATCCGTACCTCGCCCCTAAACGGCTAAGTGTGGGAGGGGGAGGGGGGGGGGATGATGCGTAAAGCCGCAAAGGGGCTCGCGTTTTCGTTCTAAGCAAATCTGCACCTCACCCCTAAACGGCTAAGTTGGGGGAGTCGACTTCCATTTAAACAAAACGATGCGTAAAGCCACAAAGGGGCTTGCGTTTTCGTTCAAAGCAAATCCGCACCTTGCCCCTAATTGGCTAAGTGGGGGTGGAGGGTGGCGATTTATTTAAAGAAAACGATGCGTAAAGCCGCAAAGGGGTCACGTTTTTGTTCGAAGCGAATCCGTACCTCGCACCTAAACGGTTAAGTGCGTGGGGGAGTGGCGTTTCATTTAAACAAAATGATGCGCAAAGCCGCAAAGGTCTCGCGTTTTCGTTCGAAGCAAATCTGCACCTCGCCCCTAAACGGTTAATTGCGGGGGGAGTGGCGTTTCATTTAAACAAAATGATGCGTAAAGCCGCAAAGGGGCTCGCGTTTACATTCGAAGCAAATCCGTACCTCGCCCCTAAACGGCTAAGTGCGGGAGGGGGAGGGGGAGATGATGCGTAAAGCCGCAAAGGGGCTCGCCTTTTCTTTCGATGCAAATCTGCACCTCGCCCCTAGACGGCTAAGTTGGGGGGAGTGGCATTCTATTTAAACAAAACGATGCATAAAGCCACAAAGGGGATCGCGTTTTCGTTCGAAGCAAATCCGCACCTCGCACCTAATTGGCTAAGTAAGGGGGTGGCGTTTTATTTAAAGAAAACGATGCGTAAAGCCGCAAAGGGGCTCGCGTTTTTGTTCCAAGCAAATCTGTACCTCACCCCTAAACGGTTAAGTGGGGGGGGGGGAGTGGCATTTCATTTAGACAAAACGATGCGTCAAGACGCAAAGGGGCTCGCGTTTTCGTTCGAAGCAAATCCTCACCTTAAATGGCTAAGTGGGGGGGGGAGATGATGCGGAAAGCCGCAAAGGGGTTCGCGTTTCGTTCGAAGCAAATCCGCACCTCGACCCTAAACGGCTAAGTGCGGGGGGGGGAGGGGGGAGAGATGATGCGTAAAGCCATAAAGGGGTTCGCGTTTTCGTTCGAAGCAAATCCGCACCTCGCACCTAAAAGGCTAAGTGGGGGAGGGGGAGATGATGCGTAAAGCCGCAAAGGGGCTCGCGTTTTCCTTCGAAGCAAATCCGCACCTCGCCCCTAAACCGTTAAGTAGGGGGAGTGGCATTTCGTTTAAACAAAACGATGCGTAAAGCCGCAAAGGGCCTCACGTTTTTGTTCAAAGCAAATTCGCACCTCGGCCCTAAACGGCTATGCGGCGGGAGTGCTGTTTCAATTAAATAAAACGATGCGTAAAGCCGCAAAGGGGTCGCGTTTCCATTCGAAGCAAATCCGCGCCACGCCCTAAATGGCTAAGTTGGGGGGAGTGGCGTTTCATTTAAACAAAACGATGCGTAAAGCCGCAAAGGGGCTCGCGTTTTCGTTCGAAGCAAATCCGCACCTCGCCCCTAAATGGCTAAGTGGGGGGGGGGGTGGGGGATTGGCATTTCATTTAAACGAAACGATGCATAAAGCCGCAAAGGGGCTCACGTTTTCGTTCGAAGCAAATCCGCACCTCGCCCCTAAACGACTAAGCAGCGGGGAGTGGCGTTTCATTTAAACAAAACGATGCGTAAAGCCGCAAAGGGGCTCGCGTTTTTGTTCGAAGCAAATCCGCACCTCGCCCCTAAACGGCTAAGTGGGGGGGGAGTGGCGTTTCAGTTAAACAAAACGATGCGTAAAGCCGCGAAGGGGCTCGCGTTTTTGTTCGAAGCAATTTTCACTTCGCCACTAAACAACTAAGGCATTCGGGACAGAAACCATCAAATATCAATTATTATTCATAAAAGCAGGTTGCACATTAAAAGTGGACTGAAGGCCGCTTCAAATAAAAAAGAAACAAAAATGAAAAAGGGCGGAGCAATGTTTCTCCTTTGCTCGACAATCAACGAAGCAAAGGCAAACACCGCAACAGCACCTAGCGCCCGAACCTCCTCCCAGCCGCAGACCGTTGACGCCGGTTTTTGACCAAGGGACCCATTGTCGGCGACTATAGGTCAAAAGAGGGCCGGTGGGCGGAAGGCCGACGGCCGCTTGGGCGAGTAAAGGGGCGTCCCTCCCGGGAATCGTGCGCGGACGCCAACGAGAAGAGCATAATATTGATGGGCCTGGCCCGCGTTGTAAAATTAGAAATAATAGTTTAATTTTGGAAAAAAGATCCTAGTCGGTTAGGAAATCGGCCCGAAGAGGGTCCGAGGAGGATTCTTCGTGCCGAGTATAAATTTGTACTCGGGTGTAACCTGTAAACTCGATTCACATCCAATACAACTTTCGGCGCATCGCCAAACCCTAATTTTCTGTCAAGTCTTTACTATTTTCGCGCGGGGATCTTCGGGGCTCCGGTCGACAACAAGTTGGCTTGACAAGGTAATTATGTTGTCTAATTCTCGGCGCATTGTTCGCAATTAGATGGCTTAATTGCTAGTTATCCGGCGACCAGATCTGTTTTCGACCGTCGTAGTGAGTATCGGCCGGGATGAGTCAAGTCGACCTGGTCGGGCTCGTGGTGGAGGTAGTTTGACTTGTCCTGCCTCCCCGTCCCAGCCTTTGCTCACAACGCCGATTGGCTCGGATCCGGTCGTTCGAGTCACGATAGCTGCTATGAGAATTCTTTTACATCTTGGCCGATTCGATCGTGCGGATTCGGTTGACGTGTCCTGTGTTTGCCTTTGCGATAGTTGACTTGTCCTAGGCGCATGCAGCCGATTGGCTAGGGTGTAGATTTACTTTCATAGTTAAGGCGTTTATGATTGTGCTTGTCCTGGATCGGCCGGGCGTGCGCGGCCGTTAGACCTGGTCCGATCGCGTGCCATCGATTGACTTGTCTGTTGGAGCGGTCGGTCGATTCGAGATCTGTGTGGTTGTATTTGTCTTACTTGTTCTTTCGGAGTGTTTAGCCGATTGTTTATCACGTTCATTAGCTGTTTCATGTTCAATTAGCAACCAAATCTTTTAAAGCTGCCTTTGAACCTGAGTTATTAGTATGATTTCGTTGATCATCATTATCCATCTAGATAGATCTAATAACTCAGTTCGATGCGAGAATCGGCCGAATGCCCGATCGGCCGATTCTCTGCTACGATTGATGATTGAACCATCCTTTTGCTATCAAATTAATTACATCCCATTAATAATTACCTTGTTTATATTTTATTCGATAATGCATCCCTGCAAGGCCTTGATGATTTGATTGTTCACCGACGAAATCGGTTGCTAGCCACCGATCGCATGTTATAGCATCGGCCGATTTCGTATCGTTTGTATCACGGTTCGCTTGCACTGGCATTTAATACATAAAATGGATGGGCCGTGCTGCTCCCGATCAATAGCCGATTTTGTCTATCTTACGCGAGAATCGGCCACGGCTGCACATCGGCCTATACGGGCCGATGACCGGAATTTTACACTTTTTATTGTCTTTGTTGGTTTGCGGGAAAACCATCGCACGCACCGGCGCACACGAGAATCGGCGAGCTGAGCCGGTCCGTTGGGAGCACGGGGCCCTGCGTCGGCCGGGGTTTCGGTGGACTCTCCGGACAACGGTGTGTTGGCGACTTTTGACGTCAACACACTTTTTGGCACGCCCGGTGGGACAGAAGCAACCAAGATCAAGATGTCGTACATGCGAGTGTCGGGGAGGACGGAACACCAATGGTCGATGCTGAAAATCGACCGATTTTTGTTCCGGTTCCTCTTAGGACGGATGGCAAAGGGCATGGAGAAGTTTACGATGACAACGAGGTTTCGGCACTGGGGAAGATGACGACAGAACAAAAGCTGCAGTACCAAGAATACCTGGCCGAAGCAATGAAAAAGTACTTTCAAGCCACAGAAAGTGACACGTGGCGAGTGGCCACAAAAGGAGACATCCCTCGGATTACGCATCGGAAGAACTAGACCAAATCAAAGCCCGAGAGCTGCCGGATGCCAACCAACTCGGTGATATGGTCAACTCGTCCGTTCATCGAGGCCCTAATCAATCAATCGGGCGTGTTGACCAACACCATCGGGAATTTGATCAAGGACACGGTTGATGGCAGATTGTTCATCGAAGGATATGCTGGACCTACGTACTCGGCCCTTTGGCGCTCTTGTACGGCCGATTCGGGGGACCGGCCTCCGAGAATACCACACCGCCGGCGGGGTTTCAGCCCTCGTACGGCATGCCACCTCACCTATGGCCTGGCAAGGACAATGCGAATGCAAGTACCGGTACAACCCAGCCGGGCAAAGAGGATGACGGTGGCCCCAAGAAGTCGGTAACGGAGGAGGGCGACAAACAAGATGTACGACGGCCGACTTACGAGTTAGGGGCAGCGACCAATGTGGCGGCGGTCCCGCGGATGGCACGACAGCCCAATTTCTTCTACGTACCAAATACCGGCCCGAGTAGAATTGAGAACTCACCCACTATAGTACGGCCGATATACTGGTATTCCACGACCAGCTGCATCGGGTGGGGGACGGGGATTCATGAGCTGGACGGCCGATCCAATCGGCCATGAATTATGGAGTCGCTCCGCGGTTCTTGTTCCCGACTACGCACTCGGGATTTACGGAAACGGTCGGTCGGTACACCCGGCGGGGACAGCCTAACACAGCTTATATGACGGGGAACCGGATCAGCGACTGCTGAACCCAATGATATGAATAGCCTCATGGCTAAGATCGCCGATATGATGAAAGATCGGTTCGATTTGAAGCCTAAGGAGAAAAGTGCATTGTATCGGCGACCTTACCACGATTGGATGGATTCCGTGGCTTTACCCAATAAGTATAAAATTCACTGAGTTTTCCAAGTTTTACGGGCAAGATAACACATCAACTATGGAGCACATCGGCCGGTATGACGCACGGCTTGGTGAGGCGTCTACTCGGGAGGCTTTGCGGGTTCGGCTATTCCCACTTGTCATTGTACGGATCGGCCTTTTCATGGTTTGCTTCATTGTCACCTGGTTCTATTCAGAGTTGGGCCGATCCGGAGAAAAGGTTTCACTCGTACTTCTTCACGGGCATTACCGAGCTTAGTTTGTCCGATTTAATGGCGGTGAAACGAAAGCTGGGGAATCGGTGGCTGATTATATACGAGAGGTTCGGGACTACGAGGGGACGATGCTACAATCTGAACCTGACGAGCAACGGTTGGCCGAAATCGCTTATGCGGGGCTATTCTCCAACATTAAAGAAAAGTTTACCCCACATGAGTTTGATGGGCTGGCACGAGTGACCCGCGAGGCGATCGGCCGGGAAGAGAATCTCCGGCTCACCGAGGAATCGGCGGTATCGGGTGACTTATGCTGATTTCGACAGTGAGGAAGATGAAGAGGGAATTAATGCGGTTGAGTGGACTAATAACAAACGGCCGATATTTTCTCCGCATGTCAATCCTAAGGAGAAGAAATATGATTTTGATTTATCTAAGGCCGACGAAATATTTGATCAGCTGCTACGGGAAAAGAAAATCCAGCTTTCCCCTCATCACAAAATTCCTACGCGAGAAGAATTGAAGAAAATGGCTAAGTGGTGCAAGTGGCATGGAAATTCGCATCATAACACCGTTGATTGTTATGCTATGAGAGATGAAATCCGAGAGGGCGAGTTGACGGTGGGATATTGCGAGCGGCCGATGTAAAGAAGAAGATGAAAGTTGATGGGCACCCTTTCCGGCTAATACGATGTACATCAACACCATCGGCGGTGGATCGGGCTGGTTTCATACGCCGATATGAGAGGAAGAGAGAGAGGGAAGAAAGAGCCCGGGTGGCACGTGAACAGGAATCTATCGACCAAAGTCAGCGGTACGGACAAGACGTGATCCGCCGAGAAGATTTTGACCCACACTGGGCTTGTCCTTTCTTTCGATGCTGCTTTGGGACCAAAACATGAAGCTTCCATCTATCGAGAAGCTGCCCGAGTGCATTGGTCGAAAAGAGTATCGTGATGGCGGGTCATCAAGTTACCAGGGACGGCCGATTAGTCTCAACTACGAATCGCAACAATCGGCCCCCGGAAGAGCGATCGGCTATGATCACGGCTATGATGAACGGAGATACGTAGTGCCAAAGAGAACCTCCGTTCACGATCGGGTGGGGCCAATCAACGATGAAGAAGAGTTTGATCACCGGTACCATGAAGATTCGAGAGGCGATCAAACCGAGAACGAAAAGCAGTGGTGCCCGGTGGTTTGCTCGGCAAAACCCGGAAGAGGAGGCTCCAAAGAATGCGCTGTCGAGAAATCAAGGGTGGACGATATTACGAGAGATGACCAAGATGATGAGTCCAAGCCCAAGAGGGAATGGAGGCCGAAAGTGCGAGTCTCAAGTGGTCGGGCTGAAGCCGCGGTGAATATGATATCCATGATGCCCGGGATTGTCGGATCGGCCAATGAGAATTCGGGTGAGGAAGAACCGGTTGGGGAAACTTCGAGAGATTACGTGGACGCCGGAATCGGCGGTATTTGATAAGCCGATCAACTCGATCATTTGCATCTCAAGGCATTGTACATTAGTGGCTACGTCAATGGGTCACCAATGAGGAAAATGTTGGTCGACGGAGGGGCAGCGGTCATTGTCATGCCGATTACTACATACGCAAGCTCGGGAAGATGCCGAGAAGAAATGATGAGGGCTAATCGACGCTCAAGGATTACGGCGGGAGAAGTCAAGATGTGCGTGGGGCCGCAATAATGGAGATCATCGTGGGCAGCAAAACCATACCCACCACTTTTTTCATCATCGACGGGAAAGGTGCATACACAACTTTGTTGGGGAGAGGCTGGATTCATGCCAAGCTGTTGCATCCCATCAACCATGCACCGGTGCTTGATTCAATGGGTCGGCAACAAGGTCGAAATCGTGCGGGCCGATAAGTACGTAACCATCGCGACCGCCGATTTCGAGTTTGCCGGTGCGGAGAGCCTGCCTTGTTTCTCGGGCACATATTGGGATGCGGAAGCCGTAAACATCACCGACGACGGAATTATTGTGACCAGGGGGTCGGGTACCCCCGGCTGCTCGATGGGCCCCACGGGAGAATTGACGGACAATCGGCCGATCAACACGCACGCTAGAGATATGATGAATCGGCCGATTAACGAACCGAGAAGACGGAAAATTAGGCCACGGTTTTGTGTCGGCCGACGAGTTAGAAGAAGTAGATATAGGGGATGGAGACAAGCCTCGGCCGACATATATTAGCAAGAAATTGTGTAAAGAAGTAAGAGATGAATTAGTGGACTTGTTGAAAGAATGTAAAGATTGTTTTGCTTGGGATTATAGCGAGATGCCTGGACTCGGCCGATCGATCGTTGAACATCGGTTGCCCACCAAGCCCGGATATCGGCCATATAAGCGGGGGGCTCGGAAAATTGACCCTAGGTATTATGAAGCCGTCAAAGAAGAGATTATCAGATTATATGAGGCCGGCTTCATTAGGCCATGCCGATATGCGGAGTGGGTTTCCGATATTTGTGCCGGTGGAAAAGAAAAATGGAAAGATGCGGAGTCTGCATTGACTTCGAGAAATTTGAATAAGGCGACTCCGAAAGATGAGTACCCAATGCCAAACGCCGATTTGTTAGTTGATGCAGCCGCCGGCAACAAAATTTTGAGCTTTATGGATGGAAATGCTGGGTACAATCAGATTTTTATGGCCGAAGAAGATATATCGAAGACGGCGTTCGGATGCCCGGAGCGTTGGGACTATATGAGTGGGTTGTCATGACCTTCGGCCTAAAAAATGCTGGTGCCACATATCGAGAGAGCCATGAATTTTATATATCACGATTTGATCGGCCGATTGGTTGAAATTTATATTGATGATGTCATGGTGAAGTCAAAATCGGTTGGAAGTCATGTGGCTGATCTCGGAGAAGTGTTGAAGAGGACAAGACAATACGGCTCGAAGATGAACCCGCTCAAGTGTGCGTTTGGTGTCTCGGCTGGACAATTTCTGGGGTTTATTGTGCATGAAAAGGGAATTGAAGTCGGCCCTAAGAGTATTGATTCTATCGAGAAAGCTGGAACCGCCGACGAACAAGACAAAGCTCCGAGTCCACGATCGGCAAGATTAATTTTATTAGGCGATTTATCTCAAACTTGTTTGGTCGACTTGATGTATTTACGCCATTATTAAAACTCAAGGCCAATCAAGAATTTCGGTGGGAGCCGATCCATCAAAGGGCTTTAGAAGATATCAAGAAATATTTGGTGTCCCCACCGGTGATGGTTCCGCCAAAGTCGGGCACACCCTTTAAGTTATATTTATCGGTCGATGATAGGTGCATCGGCTCGGCGTTGACTCAAGAACGGGGAGGGAAAAGAGCGGGTCATATTTTATCTCGGCCGTAAATTAGTTGATGCAGAAACACGGTATCCGGAGGTGGAAAGGTTATGTCTCTGTCTATATTTTTCATGCACAAAACTAAGGCATTATCCGTTAGCCGAGGAGTGTCTTGTGGTTTGCCGGGCCGATGTCGTAAAATATATGTTATCGGCCCCGGTCCCCAAAGGCCGGTTGGGCAAATGGATGTTGGCAATTGCGGAGTTTGATCTAGGATACGAATCGACCAAAGCAGTAAAAGCACAAGTATTGGCTGATTTGATAGTGCAACACGGTGAACACTCGGCCGGATACGTTGAACCGGTGCCATGGACGGTATTCTTTGATGGTTCAATTTGCAAGGAAGGAAGTGGAATCGGCTTGGTTGTTGTGTCGCCTCGGAGGGCAATACGTGGATACTCTATTACAGTAGAGGCGCACACCAACAACCAAGTCGAATACGAGGCGATATTAAAAGGACTGGAATTACTCATCGATGCCGGGGCTGATTTTGTGGAAATTTTCGGCGATTCCTTGTTGGTTGTGAGTCAGGTGGCCGGTGAGTATGAGTGTAAAGATGAAATATTGTTGCAATATCATAAAAAGTGCCAGAAGTTAATGAAAAGATTCAAGTGTGTTAAAGTCAGCCATATACCAAGAGAGCAGAACTTCGAAGCAAATAACTTGGCTCAACTAGCATCCGGATATCGGCTCGCCGAAAACAGCTTGGAAATAGCTGATATTGAAGAAGCCGATTGGCGTACGGAAATTCGAAATTTTTGAGCAATCCATCCCAACCTACGAGATAAGAAGATAAGATATAAAGCCTTGAAGTATGTTACGTTGGATGATCAATTATTTTTCAAGACAATTGATGGGGTGCTTCTCAAGTGTATTGACGACACGGAGGCCAAAGTGGTAATGAGCGAAGTACATGATGGGATTTGCGGAACACATCAATCGGCCCATAAAATGAAGTGGCTGCTAAGGCGAGCTGGTTATTACTGGCCGACAATGTTGGCCGATTGTTTCAAATATTATAAAAGTTGCCAAGATTGCCGAGAAATTCGGGCCTATACGGAGGCGCCTGCATCGGCTATGAATCCGGTGATCAAACCTTGGCCGTTTAGAGGCTGGGCCATGGATATGATCGGCCGGATAAATCCAGCATCAAGCAAAGGACATCAATACATATTGGTAGCTACAGATTACTTCACGAAGTGGGTTGAAGCGGCACCCTATCGCAAAGTTTCGACGGGTGACGTGATAACGTTTGTTAAAGAGCATATCATTTATAGATTTGGGATTCCAGAAACAATCACGACAGATCAAGGATCGGTATTCACGTCGGACGAATTTCAATCTTTTGCTTGAAGAGATGGGGATTAAGTTGATTAATTCGTCGCCGTATTATGCCCAAGCTAATGGCCAAGCTGAAGCGGCAAATAAGAGTCCGATCAAGTTGATCAAGCGGAAAATACAAGAGTATCCTCGTAAGTGGTACATGAAATTGATGGACGCTTTGTGGGCTTATCGTATGTCACGGCATGGGGCCATGCAAGTCGCGCCAGTATCAGCTTGTATATGGGCACGAAGCCGTGCTTGCCATGGGAGACAACTATCGGCTCCGGAAGGATTGAATTGCAACAAAAGCTATCGGCCGATCAGTACCACGGATTGATGATGGATGAATTAGAAGATGTAGTACAAAATTGGCTGGATGCATTGGAAAAGATAGAGCGAGAATAAGGCGAGGGTCGCCCGCCATTATGATAAGAAGGTTGTGCGAAACGAGTTTAAAGAGGGCGATTTGGTGCGGAAGCTTAGGATGCCGATCGGCGTGAAGGACAATCGGTTTGGTAAATGGTCGCCTAATTGGGAAGGACCTTATTTGATTAGCCGATCGGCACCGGGTAATGCATATATTTTGAAAGAGTTAGCAGGGGAAGAATTTGGCCGAGCACTTAATGGGAAGTATTTGAAGCGAGTATTATCCTAGTATTTGGATTAACTCATAGTGTTCGGCCTAAAAGAGACTACGGCCGATGTCGATATACATCGCCTTGAGACGGCCGATATTAAGAGTATCGCCCTTAGCCAAAAATATGAAAGTAAAACGCGAGACAAATCAGCCGATGTTTTAAACATCGTCTTCGGATGGCCGATATTATTGTATATCGCCCTTAGTGCAAAAATATTTACAACCAGATTTTGTTCAAAGTCCTATTACACCTAAGCATGATCGACGGCCTTAGCACGGGACAAGAAGTCTTGGACGACGAGATACTGCACGGGCCGGCATGGAGTCAAGTTTGGCCATGACCAACAGGTCGTCTTCAACGGGGCCGACATCGGCATGCGCCGCGGCAACCATCTTGTCGGCCGCTTGGATTGCCTCGTCCGTCGCTTTACGTTGAGCCGCCACATCAGCCGAGCAGTTGTGCAATGGTGGCTTCCAAGGCCGCCGCCTCCTTCTCCTTGAGAGCCGGCGATGCTCTCAAATCGGCAATCTCCTTGTTGATTACCTGCGGTTCATCCTGCCGATTTGAGAGTTGCTCTTGCATCTCTTGGGTCTTGCGGGCCTCCTCCTCGGAACGCTTGATGGAGTTCTCGGCGAGTAACGCAGCTTGCTGCTGCTCCGCGTGGCGAGCCGGACGCTGCTGGGCACGGATGAAGTCCATTTGCCGATACTCCATGTATGCCACACGATGCGAGCATCGCGCACATCGTCCGGGAGCTCGGTCCGGACCTCCAAGTACTCGGGCCCGTATGGGGTGGGCGTCGGCCACCAAGCGATCAACCGAAGAAGCCTCAAGCTGCGCGCGATTTCGGTCATGGTGATGAGACCAGAGGTAGATACCAAAATCGGCGCGGAACGAGGGAAGCTGAGCGCACGAAATACCAAGAAAAATAAGATGAAGCTAATGATCAGCGGCGAATCAAGGAAGAAATAGTAAAAAAAAAAAAAAAAAAAAAACAGACACTGCGAAGCATCAATGCGAAGCGGGCGGACGTCCATCGGGCTGTGCCATTGAACCCACGGGTTCGTGTGTTTCAAGCAGCTCTCGGCCGGCCGATCCACCGTCACCGGCGACATCTTCGGAGGTGGCATCGGGCGGCGCTCTGCCGGCTGGCTCATCGGCAGCGGTGCCTTCGGGAGAAGCCGCGGGCGGCTCCTGGCGGCCGATTCTTCGTCGGCGGCGGTGACTTTGGGAGGAGCCGTGGGCGACACGGGGCCGGCTTGTTCGGCTTCGGCGGCGGCCTCGGGAGACGCGGGCCGATCCGAGTGAGTTGGGCTCTCCGTAGGGTTCGGATCGGCCTGGCTTGGTACAACTTCGGACTCGGAGCTGTTTGAGTCGGCCTTTCGGGCGTCGGCGTCTTGGCCCGTGGAGGAGTCGGCGAACGGATCGGCCTATCGGGCGTTGGCGTACGGGCCCGAGGAAGAGGGACCGCCGATTCCTGCTAAGAACTCATAGTTAGATGGCATGTTAAGTGAAAAGGAATCGGCGATCATGCAATAACAACTTTGACGCGACGGAGACGGTTCACTGTAGTAATCCGGGTCGGACGGGCGCACGAGTCTGCTTTAGCGGCGCGCGGTATCGCTTCGGGGCTCGAGTCGACCACTGCGGTGGCACATTAGCCTTCCTCTTTTTGAGGGCGGCTGTTTTAGTTTTGGCCTTGCGGGCAGGCTGGCGCCCTCGACTCATCGCCGCAAATGCTTGAGCGGGAGTGCGGTCGGTGAAGCCGATATTCGGAACAATTGGGCTCGGCATTAAATATGCAATCGGCCGGCCAGCGATGCTGCGGGTCGGCGGCTCCTGCGAGTCCGGCTGAAAGAGAATATACAAGGGTGAGCATTTGGAGTGGCCGATTTCATTTACAAAATCGGCCTTACAAAAATAAATCGGCTACACGTACCTCGGCGAAAGGTTCTCTCGGGACTAGGCCGGAGAAGAAAGAAGCGGTGTTCGAGCTGCGGAGGTGCCGGTTCCACTCGCCCCACCAACGGTCAAAAGGCGAGTACTCGGGGCGCCGGGAAAATCCGGCCAAGTCGCCGGTGACGACATCGGCGGTGCGGCCGACGAGCCAATTCCAGCGAATGGCGTTGTCGACGGCAGCCCGCGCCTTTATCCGCCCCACATAGAAGAGGCTGGGGGCAAGCGGCGAGCCGAGTTGGCGGGCCGCCACCGACGGGTGGTAGAATTCATAGGAGCGAAGGCCTTGCTCCCGGCAATAAGTCCCGTCGGCGGCGAGACGGGGGCGGAGGCGGGTGGTGAAGATCTTGACCGCCTCCCCGTCGGCCGTTGGGAAAGTTGGGTCGATCGAGAAAAGGAGTGTCATACCCCTTCTCGAAGAAATCGATGTACGAGTACCAATCCGTACTTTCGTTGTTGAGGCCCTTGTAGAGGGCGGCGAACCAATACGCCGAGGTTGTCATCGACATGGCCGCCCCTGGTGCCATGGATAACGCTTCCCGAAAGAGATGCACCGGCTGAATGCGGGCGTGGCCGATTCGGCGTAGTTGCCGGGGAAGGTGAGCGCAGCGATGTCCGGATCGATGGCCTTGGTGGTATGAAGGGACAACCACATTTGGATAAACCACCAAGGGCCACCCGGGTTCTTGAGCGATCGGCGGAGCGCAACTCCACCGAAACCTGGTGAAGAAGGAGGTACGCCGACCCCGGAAGATACTTGCCCATGGGAAGGGCATAGGCTGTCGGCCGACCTATCGGCCATCGGCGAGAAAATTGTTTGTGGGGCTCACGCCGACCCCACAAAAGAAGAAGTGGTCAAGCCACATGTTGAGGAAGGCAACGTGCTCGCGGCGATCGGCCGTGCCGTGCCCCTTATTGTAGGTCCGAATGTAAACCTTCCAACCCCTGGTGTCCTTAGGGTTGATCCGGTGGGAGGACTTGATACGGATAGCATGCGGAGTGGCCTCCGCCGTGATATTCGAGATCGGCCAACATGATTGTGTCCGGAAGGGTCACGGTAGCCGGGCCGTGGCCGAACATAAAGCGATTCGGGGCATCGACCGAGAGATAGCAAGCGGCCGCCGACAACGGTTCATTCTTATGATGATCGGCCGGAGAAAGCTTGATGGCATGGGCGATGCCAATGTCGGCCCAACCTTGCGGATGGACGGCCGACACCGGTTATACCAATCACGCCATCCTGCAACGGGGGTCGGCCATGACCGAAAGCTGTTGGCCCACTCGGCCGATAATGGGGATCTGTTGCCGAAACGGAACCCGGTTCGTTTCAGCACGAGATGAGGTACTGTGGGGTCGGGATCGCCTATAGGACCCAAGAAGAAATGGGTCGGGATGTTGGACGGAATAGCGACTTGGTTCCGGATCTCCTAAAAACAAAAAAAAATAGGGCTAAAATGAGAAGCGGAACGGGAAGAAGATAAATTGTGAAAATGAACAAGAACAAGAACACGAAGAAAAATTACAAAAGTAGAAAAGAAGGATGCCCGAATGTACGTTACCTCCGGAACGGCGTTGGTGAGTGGCGGCAACGCGGCCGGCGGCGGCAGCCGCAGCAGCAGCAACGAGCGGGATTCATGGTCGCCGGAGAAGAAAAACGGCGACGGCGCGATGAGAAGTTGAAAAGGCTCGAGGAGGAAAAGGTCGCAGGAATGGAGGAAGATGAAGGCCAAGGAGAGGAAACAGATGGGAAATAACCGGGGGTGGCCCTGGGTTTTATGGAGAAGTGACGGGCGATAAAACCGGCGCAATAAAAGAGAATAGATCGAGTCCGACGCATGCGTTGCATACCCCGGACCGGGGGACACGTGTTGACGCCGGTTTTTGACCAAGGGACCCATTGTCGGCGACTATAGGTCAAAAGAGGGCCGGTGGGCGGAAGGCCGACGGCCGCTTGGGCGAGTAAAAGGCGCGTCCCTCCCGGGAATCGTGCGCGGACGCCAACGAGAAGAGCATAATATTGATGGGCCTGGCCCGCGTTGTAAAATTAGAAATAATAGTTTAATTTTGGAAAAAAAGATCCTAGTCGGTTAGGAAATCGGCCCGAAGAGGGTCCGAGGAGGATTCTTCGTGCCGAGTATAAATTTGTACTCGGGTGTAACCTGTAAACTCGATTCACATCCAATACAACTTTCGGCGCATCGCCAAACCCTAATTTTCTGTCAAGTCTTTACTATTTTCGCGCGGGGATCTTCGGGGCTCCGGTCGACAACAAGTTGGCTTGACAAGGTAATTATGTTGTCTAATTCTCGGCGCATTGTTCGCAATTAGATGGCTTAATTGCTAGTTATCCGGCGACCGGATCTGTTTTCGACCGTCGTAGTGAGTATCGGCCGGGATGAGTCAAGTCGACCTGGTCCGGGCTCGTGGTGGAGGTAGTTTGACTTGTCCTGCCTCCCCGTCCCAGCCTTTGCTCACAACGCCGATTGGCTCGGATCTGGTCGTTCGAGTCACGATAGCTGCTATGAGAATTCTTTTACATCTTGGCCGATTCGAGCTGTGCGGATTCGGTTGACGTGTCCTGTGTTTGCCTTTGCGATAGTTGACTTGTCCTAGGCGCATGCAGCCGATTGGCTAGGGTGTAGATTTACTTTCATAGTTAAGGCGTTTATGATTGTGCTTGTCCTGGATCGGCCGGGCGTGCGCGGCCGTTAGACCTGGTCCGATCGCGTGCCATCGATTGACTTGTCTGTTGGAGCGGCTAGTCGATTCGGGATCTGTGTGGTTGTATTTGTCTTCTTGTTCTTTCGGAGTGTTTAGCCGATTGTTTATCACGTTCATTAGCTGTTTCATGTTCAATTAGCAACCAAATCTTTTAAAGCTGCCTTTGAACACTGAGTTATTAGTATGATTTCGTTGATCATCATTATCCATCTAGATAGATCTAATAACTCATCTGGCGAGAATCGGCCGAATGCCCGATCGGCCGATTTATTGCTACGATTGATGATTGAACCATCCTTTTGCTATCAAATTAATTACATCCCATTAATAATTACCTTGTTTATATTTTATTCGATAATGCATCCCTGCAAGGCCTTGATGATTTGATTGTTCACCGACGAAATCGGCTGCTAGCCACCGATCGCATGTTATAGCATCGGCCGATTTCGTATCGTTTGTATCACGGTTCGCTTGCCCGGCATTTAATACATAAAATGGATGGGCCGTGCTGCTCCCGATCAATAGCCGATTTTGTCTATCTTACGCCGAGAATCGGCCACGGCTGCACATCGGCCTATCCGGGCCGATGACCCGGAATTTTACACTTTTTATTGTCTTTGTTGGTTTGCAGGAAAACCATCCGGCACGCACCAGCGCACAC
Source organism: Chloris gayana (assembly GCA_031894775.1). Classification (NCBI taxonomy): domain Eukaryota; kingdom Viridiplantae; phylum Streptophyta; class Magnoliopsida; order Poales; family Poaceae; genus Chloris; species Chloris gayana. The sequence goes on from JAUNZO010001751.1 coordinate 226,999, forward strand.
GAGAATCGGCGAGCCGAGCCGGTCCGTTGGGAGCACGGGGCCCTGCGTCGGCCGGGGTTTCGGTGGACTCTCCGGACAACGGTGTGTTGGCGACTTTTGACGTCAACACGGACCAAGCTGCGCAAAGTCGAGCAAGGAGCTCCTACTCACGGCAAGAAGTGCCGGAACACGATGGGCTGCCCCCGCACGACTAAGCGAAGTGTCGAGCACGGCAGGCTCCCGCATGCCCCCCCCTCCACCCCGCGAGGGGACGGGGGTGCGCGGTGCGCTCCGTACGAAGTTGAAGTTGCTTGGCGAAGCGTGCCGTGGACCCATAGAAGTCGATTGACAAAGCGCGACCTCCAACTCGGGGTTCGAAGCCCTCACCCCAAGGAGGACGCCCCCAAACGGAGGGAACTTCAAAACCCATGCTACTGAAGCGAAAACCGTTAGAGGCACGAATATAGCACCCACCCCTCCCGGTTTTTATACAAGTATGAGGAGCCTCACGACAAAAAAAAAGTCATGAGGCAAACAGTGAACATCGAAAAGAGGGCAAAAAGACACGAGCATAATGAGTCACCCTTATCCAAAATAGTGAAAAGAATTGTGGCACTTGAAAAGTAAAGACTGTCGACTCTGCATTTTACAAAGGCAAGCCTCGCCTCTCTGTGTAAGCACACACTAAAACACTAAAAATAAGCCAAAAGCTAAAACTAATGCGAAGCTACGTCAAATCCGCCGAGGCGGAAGACCCATCGCTTTCGCCGATCGCATCCCCACCGCTGTCGGCGCCTTCGCCCGCCAAGCCCAAAGACTGAAAATAAAGAAGGAAAACGAGTAAGTAAGCACGTGAAGAAAAGTAACGAGCGCCAACACAAGAACAAGTAAAGCACAGCTACCTTTGCAACGATGGCTCGAGCCTGCACCTGAGCCTCCTCGTAACCATGGCCAACCCAATACTCCGACGTTATCCGCCCGGCTTCAAGCCGCAAAGTATAGCTTGCCCCATCGCGACTACCCACCCCAATCACCGTCTTCTTGGGGTCACTTAACGCCTCAACGTGGCGGCATCCCTCCACGCTCAAGCTGGTTGAGTGCAGCCTCGGCCGAGTACAAGGAGGCATAACGGCTCCGCTTTTCCATGACATTCGGCACGAGCAGGATGCTCGGACCTCAAGCCAATCCAAGAACGAGGCCACGGGATCATCGTACGCCGAAGATTCGTACGGAGGAACATAAGCGCCAACCTCGTTGAGCGAGGCCGTAAAGCAGGATCATTAGAATCACTTCGCCGCGCAAGAGTGTCCCGCCACACACGCGAAGAGGACCTAAGACTGCTGTTCTCGGTCTTAAGGGCCTCGAGCTGCGCCTTGACAGGTGGCGAGCTCATCCTTGGCCTCAGCTGCAGCTTGCGTTTCCTTCGCCGCAAGCCTTTCAGCACAACTCAGCTGTCCGCGAAGACGGGCATTTTCTTCGTCTTGTTCCGCTAGATGCCTTGCCGGCTGAGTCGACCGAGCTTCGTGCCCGGACACAACCGCCGCGACCTCGTCCCCGTGGCGAAAGTAAAGCTGCAGCTCAGCCATCAAGGCCGAGTCCGAAAATGTGGGCAGCAGCGCGCCAGCAGACGGGACGGGCAAAGCCACATCCCACCTCGGCGTGAAGTCAGCATCGCAGACAGGAACCGTGAAGCAACGCAAATATGCAGCAAAAATAAGCCACGAAGAAAACGCTAAAACGGTAGAATTAAGCAAAGGGAGAAGGGATCAACGAACCTGTCCGAGAGGCCATGACCTCGCGAACAGCTACCGGACCAGGACTTCGCATGTCGTCGGTAGCGGGTGCGAAGGTACCAGCCGGAACGTCCGGCATAACCGCTGACTACACGCTTGAGCCACCACGCCGATGAAACCGTCGAGTCATTGCCTCTAGGGGAGAGGCGGCTCCGCTGCGGGCAAGTACCTTCCGGGACAAAAGGTCAACACCGTCGGCCCATCCAAGCAGCAGAAGTTTACGCCTCTTAATCGAAGCAATCGGACCCTCTTCGACCTCTCGTTGAGGGTAAGGAATGTCGGAGTGGTGAAGAATCCGGTTAAACCGACCTTGCGTCGCAATTCATTCCGAGAACCAGCCTATGCTCCGCGGCAGAATAGCTGCCATAGTAAAAAGACTATCCTCCTCAAGGCAGCAAACGAACCGCTCGACCTTTTCCGCGTCCCGACCCCTCGGCTTCAAGTTCACGAGCGGACGGAACACGTAACCAGATATGCCTTCAACGTCAAAGGTGACTTTAATGAGTTTGCGGCGAGGGATGGCAAACTTGTGAGACAAAGCACGGGCACCCGCAGCTCGAATCTCTTCAACCAGGTCGCTGCTGCTAACGCAAAAGTAAGTGTTGCGATAAACACACACGTTGTCGATGTTACCCCGAGCTGCAAAGCTAGGGCCAAGCCGGGATTCGGGTTAACGTGGCGCGAAGCCGGTGGAAGCGAGAATCTTGGACGGTCCATCAAAAACAACCTCAAACCCAGGAACCTTGTAATAGAACCAATGGTCGGTCCACCCGGGCTCCAATCGCTGTTACGTCACACCCGGTTTTAATGAACAAAACCGAATGCAGCTGTATGCGTGCCAGGATCAAGTTTTGACGCACACAGGACAAATAATATGGTAAAAGAACAATATCTTTATTAATTCATTAAATAATTACATCAGGGACCCGTAGGTCTAAAATAAAAGATTACATTGCAGCGGAATAATCTAAGCGTCGGCGTCCTTCCACTTCCATAGGTAGTCGGCCGGAAGATCACAAGCCTAGCTCTTCACTCCTTGTCTTCATCCAAAGTCCACCCTTGTACTTGGCTTCGTTCAGCAGACAAGATTTGCAAAGAGGGAAGCAACAACGTTTGAGTACACTACGTACTCGAGCAAGTGGGGGGGGGGAGGTATGACATGTTTGGCAACTTCAAGAAAGGCTTTAACATAAGGTTTGTTGCATAGAGCACCGATGTCTAGTTCATTAATTAAGCAACCTATTTACAAAGTGTGAAATTCACTCCAAACCAACCATGGTTCAACATTACCAGCTGATCCATAATCTTCAATATGACCATCTCATAACCACTCATCCATGCCCCATAATCGAGCGAGGATTTCCAGGCCGCTCTTGACCGTGAGCACGGCTGTCATGACGGTTTACACTCTGCAGAGGTTGAACCACTGTACCACAAGTCGGTGATTTCATCCCCTGTTGCCGGGTGGAAAAAGTCTCCATTTTGCCGTGCCGGCCAAGCACTTACACACTTCCTTAGGTGTGTTGCCGGGAGATCACCGCAAGACATTTCATTAGGCTCCTCTCCCGGATCGTACGTGGCCACTAAGGTTTCACCGGTAGGAGACTACCCCTCGGGTACGTCCTCCTAAGGGCCCCCTCTTGTGCCTTGCGAGTCTTGGGACGACCCATCGGTCCCTGTCCCTCATCGCCTATCCCACTAAATCTAACAATACCGAGAGATTCCCTAACTACCGAGTCAAGCCTACCCATATCAGCCTTGTGTTGGCACGAAAGTCCTGGTTGAATCGCTCCAAGAACCGGTCCTTAAATCTACATCAAGCATGCCACAAACCACATTGTGCCCTCGGCACCATCCATCACATACCACTTTCTTAGATTCCTATCTAGGAGTATTTCCAACACAGAGCGATCATTCTCTTGGATCATAATCATGGTTCTCATTACAAGTCTTCCACTAGAATTAAGTAAGCTAAGCATGACGTACCCAACCCTACATCTAATTCCACCCAGAGCGACAAGGACAAATATGGAAGGATATGCCACATAGGATTCATATTTATGCAATGCAAACAAACATGTGCAGATAGAAAGAAGTAGGTGCAAAATGCGTCAAGGACACTTGCCTCTTTCCTATATGCTACCGATTATGTCTTCAACTTCTCGTTCTTTGATATCCTTGATTTGATCGTCTTCTAAATTCGTCGCGTTGAACGAACATGCAAACAAGCATATAAATAAACTAATAAACAGAATATTACACCATATCAAAAGATTATAAAACACTACTAAAAGAAAGTATGCGTCGCTACGATTCCGTGAGCGCAAGAATCGTCCTAATCGGAGCTACGAGCGAAAAGTTACAAAGGTTTTGAAGTTTTAGGGGCTAAAACATAAAAACAAGTAAAGGTATGGACTTATTTATAAATATTAAGAAGGTTAGGGACTAAAGTGTAAAGTTTAAGAAATAAATTGTAATATCGTAAAACACTAGGGTTGTTTTTGTAAAAGGGCAAGAAATAGTGGTTTTATGCTAAAAAGGGCTAGAACATAATTTATTCAAAGGTTAGGGGTATTTATATAAAAATGCTTTATGCATTTCACAAAAATGTTGAGGGGGTTAAATATAACAGAATTAAAATAAAGTTTATGGTTGTTTCTCTCAAAGAACAAGGGCTGATCTTAATTTACGAGTAACTATAGGGGCCAAAGCGCAATTCTAACAATTAATCGAGATTTAACAGAATTAAAATAAATGGGAAAATTTTATGGACCGGGTCTATGGCTCTTATGACCACGGTAGGGTGACTGGTCTATGGGTTCACCGTGGACCGGATGAAGGGGTATCAAGGTAGGCTAATCTTGGTCGTCCGAGAGCGGCTACAGACAAGGCAAGCAGCGACCGGCGGCGCCATGACCGAGAGCGGCGACGCACGTCAATCTTGGGCTACAGCGGTCTACTCTCGACGGAGACAAAAGATACACGTTGCAAGGGAGGCGGCGAAACCTTACGAGCTAGCAGGTCACGCGGGTGGTAGATGGCCGGAGACGGTCGCACGATAAAGATGGGCAGCGCGGATCGTCGGTGTTGCTGCGGTGTCGGAACGACAACGGGGTGATGCGGCGAGAGGTTCCTCGGGCGGCTGGGAAGCACAAAGAGTTGAGAAAGAGAAGAGAGGGCACGCATGTACGAAAAAAACGACGTATAGCAGCGGAGCTTACCGAAATGCCAAAATCGACGGTTCACGATGGGAAGAGTGGCAGAGCTTCGCGTGGTGTTGGGAAAAGAGCTGGTGTGGTATTTGCCTCCGTTTTATAGGCGTAGAGGTGACGGGAGGCGAGGCGTTGGAGCTCGCCGGCATCAAAGGCTTGGTGGCCATTAACGGCACCGTGCCGCAACGTTTGCTGAATGAAGGGACAAAGCGGTGGAGGGGAAGCACCGGCATCGCGTGGATGCCGTTGGTTGAGTGAAACGGCGCGGGGAGTGGGAAGGAGAAGCGGCAGCATCGGTCGACGGAAGGCTGTTCCGGCGGCGGCGTATGTTCGGTCGTGGCCGGAGAAAGACGAAAACGACGGAAGTTGCTCGGGCCGCGGCTTGGTTTTACTTGGGCCGTTTGGGCGAGCTACGGATGTGAGCACCGCCTCGCCTATCGTGCAACAGACCGACCCACGGATCGTGATTCCCGAGGTGCTTGTTTAAGCGGACACTTGATAATACAACAAGCTGGCCAACTTTATATTACAATAGGGAGAAAGAACTTCATAATTTACATCGGAGATTATTAAGTTCGGAGCAGCGGAAGTTTCACAAGTTCAAGTTTAGAAAAGGTGCGGAAGCAAACATAACGTTGATACGTCTCGACGATATTATACAGCAAAAGGTGATAAATCCGAGCCCATACGGATTATCACGTAGCCAAGCACATTACTGCGGCAGACTAGGCTCCCGGTGGGAAGTCCAGCCCTCCGGAATCTGCATATCCCAGGGCATAACACCAACAGGGCAATCTACTGCATCACCTGAAACAAAAACAACAAAGGCACAAAGCCCGAGCAACTAGAGCTCAGCAAGACCGACCCGTGAACATGGCACTCTAAGGCCGACGCCTAGACATGCAAGGCTCGGAGGGTGTAGCTGGTTTTGATAATAAAACAGCGACTAAGCCATTGATCCTTACTTTCATGATTTTAGCATTTAATAACTTGTACACAAATAACAATGATATTAGCATTAAAAAAGATATACATACTCGTAAAGCTTAAATAAGTATCATCATAAGCAATCATAAGTACCCAAAGCTTAGTTCAAGTTGTTACTACGATGTGACGCAGTTCACAAGCGATACTCATTACTGCAAGGGACAGCGATACGCATCGATTTATCACCAGCTGGGAAAACCCGAGGTACACGACATACGCATCATTTAAGAACACGTATATCAACCGTTCACCATGACATCCTACAACTTTGTAGGGTCCAAATCCTCGAGTGGGCAGCCATTCCACAATACCTCGTGAACCTGTCCACCCCAACGGATCCTACGACCAAGGATTCGGGTAACCTACGCCATTGCAAGCTATTAAGGTTACATAGGTTTACTAGTTCCCATAAAACTAGCATGCACTCGAGTCTGTTCAATACTTGCTCAAGCAGGGCCAACAACGACACGGTCCTTAACCGACGACGGACGGGGCTACAGCCTTGCAAGCCATGTCCTCCGAAGGCACATGCACTTGCCCTTTCACCTACAAGGCCCGTCCACGTCTCAACTTTTAGTGGCTTACACGAATGATCTGCCACCTTGCGAGACAAGCCTTCTCCAGGGCTCTTGCCTTCGCTCTTTCCCAAACAGACTCGCTCGGTCTCAAGATTAGTTTTTTAGATTCATTAACTTCCAAGTCTCGAAGCCTCCATGCTCCGAGTACACTTAAGCAATTTATACCAATAAACTTATGACGTAAGCATAGCCGGTTTTCTATCGAATTACCTGTACCAAGCATATCACTAACATAGGTCATATTGGGAAACAATGTAGGTGGGTTTCAAACATCACCTACACTTAATGCACAAACACCCTAAACATCTAGTAGTGTTATACCGAAAGGAAAAATATTTAAAAACTGGGAGGATGCACCGGGGCTTGCCTTGTGCCACAGTGGAAATGTTAGCAACTTCCGGTGCCGGTTCTTGTGTTGATTCCTTCGAAGATCCTCGTCCGGCACTTCGTCGTTTCCTAAATTAACGATGTGTCAATAGCGATGAATGCAGACGATGCAAAGGTATGATGATGCAAATGTCTATGATACAAACATAGCTAGGTTACAAACATGGTTCTTGAAGACATATTCATAAAAATATGAAATTTATTTCGAAATGAACCTATCATTTTATGTGAGTTTCATATGAGTTTGCAAAAATAAAACATATAATTTTATGCATAAACGTTTCATGGTAACTTAGCATGCACTTCTACCTACTTAAATAACAGAAAGTGTGACATGAGCCAATTGACATGTTTTTCTAAATTTTTAATTTAAAAGATGCACACATTATTCATAAACAAATAAACATGTTATGCACAAATTAAATACTATCATGCACACATGCATATACAGGATCATCAGATCATACTAATGGATAGAGCACCTCAAAAGAGAACTAACAAAGTTGATTTTGCACTTTTATCACATATAGAAAATTAAATATGATTTAATTAGTGTTTTGGATGTCCTGCTAAATCTAGGAAAAACCAATAAGAATTTCTGATCTTCGATGATACCAGATGCTAGATCAGGAAACAAAGAATCCAACGAAATTGGATTGACTCAATTTGGAGTTCGGAATCAAAAGATATGATTTTTGCAATGTTATAGGATTTTCTGAACTTTTATTTCGAGAAAAAAGAATAGTTCACGAACTGGCCACTCAGAACGCGGCCACACAGGAGGCTATCGAGTTTAGGATTGGCAGTGGCTATGACCACACGGAAAGCTGGCCGGTGTGACCCATGCTGTGGCCATGGCGCGCGGTGGCCGGAGACGACGGCGGCTCGCCGGACTTGGGCTGGACGGCGACGAAGTTGAACGAGCTCACTACCTAGAGGTTCGGAGCGACGTGGGGAACACGGTGGTGAGGACGGTCTCGTCGGAAGTTGGCCGGAAAGGTGCCGGCGGCGAGCGGCGACTTGTGCGCGGGTTCGGCGATGCCTAGAGCTCGCTGTGGTCCACGAAAATAGGGGAAACGAGTACTGCGAGCATCTACGAGAGGATAGGCAACGCCGGCACGAGGATGAACCACCTTGGAGATGGCCGGAGCTAAGAGCGCGACGGTGAGGTGGAAAGCGTTGGTGGCCGGACATGGGGAAGACGGCCGAAATTCCGGCAGTCCAGAGAGAGCAAATTTTGGAGATGCGACGGCGGACGGCGGTGGTGGCCGGTTAAATAAGAACGGCGTCGATCTTCGGTTCTAGGGTGAAGTAGCGCGATTGGCGGCCCTGGGGAGTTGCAGCGTGGGCTTGCGGAGCTTCTACGGGTGGTAGAACTGCCGGGGGACAGCCGGAGCTGGTCGAGCGGCGGAGGAGCAGGCAGACCGACGGTGGCAGCGTCTCTCGTGAGCCAAACGTGAGAGAGAAAAGAGTTGCGCACAGGAGAGACCGAGAGAGGGAAAGGATAGCGCCGGCTCGGTCTTATCCTCGCTGCGGCTGGAGGCGGTAAGCAGCTGCTGGGCTGGCTGCTGCGTGGCGCGCAGGGCAGGGACAGCTGCACGGGCGCAGGCAGGAGGTGGCGCCGAGCCAAAGAAGAAGCCAGCGTTGGGGATAAACTTGGCAAATTTGCAGAAAGGCCCTCGCTCTTATATTTAATTTGAAACTTCATTTCCAAGCCACAGAAAAATATGTAAAAATTCCAGGCTGTACAGAAAATCATACTGAGCAACTCTCCTTATTGACCAAAGATCCAATTTTGCTCCGAAAAATTTATAAAAAATCCACAATACAGCTGACTTGGGGTTTAATCTTTACTTAAATGGGCATTTATCCTTTTTGAAAAATTCCAGTAAATTCCTCATAATTTCCTTTCATTATGCCCAATCCAATAAACATACAATATGCATATACTTTTGTTGAGGAAATGCATATATTTGCAAGCCTTAACTTTTGACCTTTATTGATCCGTTTTGTTTAAATTTCGTGTTGGAAACTCATCTCTCGGTGCAATGATGGAGAAGCTTTTAGTGACACGGGGTGTCACAACCCTCCCTCCTTAAAGAAATCTCGTCCCGAGATTTAAAGGAGACTAAAGGAAGGTAAATGCATTAACGCTTCATACCCGAAAGTTGATGGAGAAATCCTGGATGATGAGTATGAAGAAATTCTGCCGATTCCCGGTAGCTTCATCTTCCGAGTGATTGTTCCATTGAACCTTATAGAATTTGAGCTTTCGTTTTCGAGTGACGCGGTCCTTCTCATCGAGCACTTTTACCGGGTACTCGGAGTAAGTGAGATCAGGTTGTAATTGTTCAACATCTTCCAAAATAATGTCCACCGGAGGCTTGAGACACTTCTTCAATTGGGATATGTGAAAAATGTTGTGTACTCCAGATAATTTGATTGGCAATTCCAGTTTATAAGCTACCGGTCCACATTGTTCCAATATTCTGAACGGTCCGATATAACGAGGTGCCAATTTTCCTTTTATACCAAAACGTTGAATGCCCCTCATAGGAGATACTCGTAGATAGACATAATCGTCCTTGTCAAAGGTAAGGGGTCGACGACGCTTATTTGCATACATCTCCCGACGTTGCTTGGCAGCCTTTAAATTGGCTTGAATAACCCGAACCTTTTCTTCAGCTTGTTGTACTAGATCTGGTCCAAAGGTGACTCTTTCTCCGCACTCCGACCAATTTAGAGGGGTTCGACAACTGCGTCCATATAAGGCTTCAAATGGTGTCATACCCGCACTCTCTTGATAACCGTTGTTGTAAGAGAACTCAGCGAGAGGCAGATATTCATCCCAATTACCTCCATGTTTTAAGACACAAGCCCTAAGCATGTCTTCCAAAATCTGATTGACACGCTCGCTTTGTCCATCAGTAGCCGGGTGATAAGCTGAACTCGCGGATTAACTTAGTACCCAAAGATGCATGAAGTTGTTCCCAAAATCTTGCCACAAATTGGGAACCTCGATCTGAAATAATTGTCTTGGGCACACCATGTAAGCATAAAATCCTGGAGATATAAAGTTCGGCATACCGGCGAACCGAGTAGCAAGTGTTGACCGGTATGAAATGAGCCGACTTAGTGAGTCGGTCCACAACAACCCGGATGGAGTCATGCTTACGAGTCGTGCGAGGAAGACCAACAATGAAATCCATACTAATGTCATCCCACTTCCAAGTAGGAATACTTAACGGTTGCAGAAGACCCGCTTTCTTCAAATGGTCAGCCTTGATTCTTTGGCAAGTATCACATCTCAGCGACGTAGCGAGCAACTTCTCGTTTCATCCTAGTCCACCAAAAACTTTCTCTTAATCCTTGATACATCTTGTTACTACCAGGATGAACCGAATACTTTGATTGGTGTGCTTCATCGAGAATCTTACGACGGATTTTAAGATCCTTAGGAACAACCAATCGATCGTTAAACCATAGAGCACCATTATTATCTTGTCGAAAGCATGTTGCCTTGCCATCTTGAATTTTCTTTCGAATATGAGCCATACCCGGATCCTTTTTCCGAGCAGCAATTACTTCTTCTCTAATAGTTGAATGGACTGCCAAATTGTGAATAGCTGCCATAGGTATAATGTGTGTACTGGGTTCAGTAGTAGAAACATCTTCATTGTTGTGCATCAATTGTAGCACCAAATTATTGCAATGCTCTTTACGACTCAGTGCGTCGGCAACGACATTAGCTTTACCAGGATGATAATGTACTTCCAACTCATAGTCTTTTATTAACTCTAACCATCTTCTCGGCGCATGTTCAGATCCGATTGTGTAAATATATACTTAAGACTCTTGTGGTCCGTGTAGATATGCACCAGGTTACCGAGCAAATAGTGTCGCCAAATCTTGAGTGCTAGTACCACCGCAGCCTAACTCCAAATCATGTGTAGGGTAGTGTTCTTCATGCTTACGTAATTGCCGAGAGGCATAAGCAATAACACGGCCTTCTTGCATAAGAACGCATCCAAGTCCCGTACCGGATGCATCACAATACACATCAAAGGATTTAGTGATGTCCGGTTGAGCCAAAACGGGAGCAAGTGGTTAGCAACTTCTTCAAATTATGAAAAGCTTGTTCACATTGATCATTCCATTCAAACTTTACTTCCTTCTTCAACAGCTTCGTGATAGGTTGTGCTAGCTGTGAAAAATTGGGGATGAAACGCCGATAATAACCCGCTAGTCCAAGAAAACTTCGAATTTGTGAGACAGACTTTGGTTGTTTCCAATTCAATACATCCCGAACCTTTCCAGGGTCAACAAGCAATGCCTTCACTTGAAACCACATGACCAAGGAATGGAACTCGATCTAACCAAAATTCACACTTGCTAAACTTGGCATATAACTTATGATCCCGCAAGCGTTGTAGTATAATCCGAAGATGTTCGGCATGCTCTTCCTTATCCTTGGAGTATATGAGAATATCATCAATGAAGACCACTACAAACTTATCCAGCTCTGGCATGAACACTGAATTCATCAAATACATGAAATAGGCCGGAGCGTTGGTTAATCCAAAGGACATTACTAGATACTCATAAAGACCATATCTAGTAGAGAAGGCAGTCTTCGGAATATCTTCTTCTCGAATCTTGATCCGATGGTACCCCGAACGAAGATCAATCTTTGAAAACACTTTTGCACCAACCAATTGATCAAATAGAATGTCAATACGGGGTAATGGATATTTATTCTTGATGGTCACTTCATTCAACGGTCGATAATCGACGACAAGGCATAGACTTTTGTCCTTCTTCTTCACGAACATAGCAGGACAACCCCAAGGTGACGAACTTGGGCGTATGTACCCTTTGTCCAACAAATCCTTCAGTTAGACTTTCAGCTCTTTCAACTCATTATGTGCCATCTTATACGGCTGTCGAGAAACCGGAGACGTTCCCGGTTGGAGTTCGATTTTGAATTCAACATCGCGGTCGGGAGGAAGACCAGGAAGATCATCGGGGAATACATCCGGAAACTCGCGAACAATGGGAATATTTTCCAAGGATTTTTCTTCGAGATGATGGACGATAAGACTTTTGGTTGGAACCAGACTCAAAGGAATGGAATCCGATCCATGAATTGGAGAATTCAAATGAACGATGCGAGGCGCGATGTCTAGCAAAGCCTTGTGAAAAGTCATCCATTGCATACCTAAAATAAGATCTATCTCTTGCTGCTCTAGCATAATAAAGTTGGTGGAATATACCTTCTGATTCAATTCCACCGGTGCCTTTCCTAGGATTTGATCAGCATGAATTTGACCACCAGGAGATCGAATAGTATAAGGATTTTTAGTGGTATAGGTAGATAGGTTATGCCTTCGAATGCATGACTCGGCTAACAAAATTATGAGAAGCACCCGAGTCGAACAAAATGACAACGGGCGAAGATGTAGCGAGAACATACCCGCAAGAACAGGTTCACCTTCAGGGATGTCATCCAGACTTGTGAAGTTCACACGGCCGAGTCCTGTTAGAAGAACCTTGTTGTTGAGTTGCAGCTTGCCCTGGTGATCGCTCGTTACCATTCTTCTTCGGAAATGGACAACTATTGATGAAATGACCAGTTTGACCACAATTGTAACAACCTTTAGGATTATTCTGCCCAGCTTGAGGAACACTACGCGCATACTGATTTGCTTGCTGTTGAGGTGGTGCACGTTGAGCATACGGCTGCTGCCGGGGTGTCCTATCATAACCTTGCTGTGGCGGGCGATAATATTGTTGCTGAGGTGCTGTCCGAAAGCGTTGTCCAGTGGGTGAAGTGTACACCGGACGATACTTCTGTGGAGGAACAGGAGGTGTACTACTTGGTGGAGCTTTCCTCTTGCGCTCATCGGCTAGCACTTCACGCCGAGCATCCTCTTGAATGATAGCCGCATTAACCAGATCATTAAAAGTTCCAGTGGACTGCCAAGTTAATTTCTCCTTTAACACGGGGTTCATGCCCCTTCGGAAAGCAGCACGCTTCTTTTCTTCGGTGTCCACATAAAGAGGAGCATATTGAGCCGAATGATTGAACTTTTCGGTATACTCAAGGATAGTCCTCCCTCCTTGTTTCAAATCTTGAAATTCTTGCAGCTTTCTTTCCATCAATGCGGTAGGAATATAACGAGCGCGAAAGGCAGTTTTGAATTCATCCCACCGCACTATGTGTCCTTCCGGAAGAGAAGCTAGATAATTTGTCCACCAAGCATCGGCGGGTCCTTGTAGTAGCTGTGCTGCGAAGAGAGGCTTCGTGCGTTGGTACACTGCAGCAACCCAAACTTGGACTCTATGCCACGGAGCCGATGATCAGCATCCAGGGCCTCGTTGGCACGCTCAAATGGTACTCGGATGAGTTGAAAGAAAATCTTGATAAGTACTTTGTCGTGGATGATCGTCACGACGTCCACCATTGCGACTTGAGTTCTGAGCTATTTCCCCGAGCAATCTAGTGTCTTCTCGCCTTGACTCAAGCAACATGGCGAGAATCTGTTCCAATGTAGCTGGTGGTGGCGGTGGAGGTGCATTGTTGCGAGCTCCTTGCTGGGAACTCTCGGCCTCGTGAGCGATTGCGAGTGTTCACCATTCTGAAATAAAATTGTGGATGTACTTTAATTCCTTACTCTTTATAGACCAACACGATCCTTTTAGGAAAATCAAAGTACATGATAAGGAAATTTCAGAATAGCAAACTGATAATGAAGTTGAAGATCTTTCAAGACATTCGAAATCAATTACGAGGATTTCCAAGGATAGGATTTGGAACAAAATCAAGATCGGAACTTGAAAATTTTAGGACATCCTTAAATCAAATTTTAGGTTCTTGATTATTTCAATTTGTTTTTCGAATAGCAACCGGAAGGTTGAAAAGTGAGATAAGGCATATTTTAGTTCAGTTATTTTATGCCATGCCATGATGCAAGTTTCATTTTTAAACCTAACCGTTCCTCACTCAAAAGAAAATATTACTTCCGTCTTAGCGGTAAACGAAACTTCGGTGGCGACCCGTACTCAACCACGTAAGTTAATCTAAGTTTTCGATACACAACACACTAACGGGGTTAGCGTACCTGCAGAAGATCCATTTCAGAAACAATACATCAAATTCAAAAGAAACTACGAAATAAAAGCAGTTCTACTAGTAACGATCCATGGAAAAGGATCGTCCCGTGGTATCCCACGAGCCAAAGGGGTCCCGTATACGTCCGCGGGAACAGACACCGATATCCGCGTGTCGGCCCACGCATGTACCTTCGTTGAAGATTTCGTAGACGCAATATTTAAACAATCATAACCCAAGGTTAGTTTTTGCCACCAACTCTAACATCCTTATACCGGGCATACTAACGTGTCCTCACTCGTAAATACGACGTAGTTTTCAAAATATGTCGTAGTTGTTGTATTACCATGGAACTGGCTCGATACCAGCTACAACAGACCGACCCACGGATCGTGATTTCCGAGGTGCTGTTTAAGCGGACACTTGATAATACAACAACTAGCCAACTTTATATTACAATAGGGAGAAAGAACTTCATAATTTACATCGGAGATTATTAAGTTCAGAGCAGCGGAAGTTTCACAAGTTCAAGTTTAGAAAAGGTGCGGAAGCAAACATAACGTTGATACGTCTCGACGATATTATACAGCAAAAGGTGATAAATCCGAGTCCATACTGATTATCACGTAGCCAAGCACATTACTGCGGCAGACTAGGCTCCCAGTGGGAAGTCCAGCCCTCCGGAATCTGCATATCCCAGGGCATAACACCAACAGGGCAATCTATCGCATCACCCGAAACAAAAACAACAAAGACACAAAGCCCGAGCAACTAGAGCTCAGCAAGACCGACCCGTCAACATGGCACTCTAAGGCCGACGCCTAGACATGCAAGGCTCGTAGGGTGTAGCTAGTTTTGATAATAAAACAACGACTAAGCCATTGATCCTTACTTTCATGATTTTAGCATTTAATAACTTGTACACAAATAACAATGATATTAGCATTAAGAAAGATATACATACTGTAAAGCTTAAATAAGTATCATCATAAGCAATCATAAGTACCCAAAGCTTAGTTCAAGTTGTTACTACGATGTGACTCGGTTCACAAGCGGTACTCATTACCGTAAGGGACAGTGATACGCATCGATTTATCACCACTGGGAAAACCCGAGGTACACGACATACGCATCATTTAAGAACACGTATATCAACCGTTTACCATGACATCCTACAACTTTGTAGGGTCCAAATCCTCGAGTGGGCAGCCGTTCCACAGCACCTCGTGAACCCGTCCACCCCAACGGATCCTACGACCAAGGATTCGGGTAACCTACGCCATTGCAAGCTATTAAGGTTACATAGGTTTACTAGTTCCCATAAAACTAGCATGCACTCAGATCTGTTCAATACTTGCTCAAGCAGAGGCCAACAACGACACGGTCCTTAACCGACGACAGACGGGGCTACAGCCTTGCAAGCCATGTCCTCTCGAAGGCACATGCACTTGCCCTTTCACCTACAAGGCCCGTCCACGTCTCAACTTTTAGTGGCCTACACGAACGATCTGCCACCTTACGAGACAAGCCTTCTCCAGGCTCTTGCCTTCGCTCTTTCCCAAACAGACTCGCTCGGTCTCAAGATTAGTTTTTTAGATTCATTAACTTCCAAGTCTCGAAGCCTCCATGCTCCGAGTACACCTAAGCAATTTATACCAATAAACTTATGACGTAAGCATAGCCAGTTTTCTATCGAATTACCTGTACCAGCATATCACTAACATAGGTCATATTGGGAAACAATGCAGGTGGGTTTCAAACATCACCTACACTTAATGCACAAACACCCTAAACATCTAGTAGTGTTATACTGAAAGGAAAAACATTTAAAAACTAGGAGGATGCACCGGGGCTTGCCTTGTGCCACAGTGGAAATGTTAGCAACTTCTGGTGCCGGTTCTTGTGTTGATTCCTTCCGAAGATCCTCGTCCGGCACTTCGTCGTTTCCTAAATTAACGATGTGTCAATAGCGATGAATGCGGACGATGCAAAGGTATGATGATGCAAATGTCTATGATACAAACATAGCTAGGTTACAAACATGGTTCTTGAAGACATATTCATAAAAATATGAAATTTATTTCGAAATGAACGTATCATTTTATGTGAGTTTCATATGAGTTTACAAAAATAAAACATATAATTTTATGCATAAACGTTTCATGGTAACTTAGCATGCACTTCTACCTACTTAAATAACAGAAAGTGTGACATGAGCCAATTGACATGTTTTTCTAAATTTTTAATTTAAAAGATGCACACATTATTCATAAACAAATAAACATGTTATGCACAAATTAAATACTATCATGCACACATGCATATACTATCATGCACACATGCATATACAAGATCATCAGATCATACTAATGGATAGAGCACCTCAAAAGAGAACTAACAAAGTTGATTTTGCACTTTTATCACATATAGAAAATTAAATATGATTTAATTAGTGTTTTGGATGTCCTGCTAAATCTAGGAAAAACCAATAAGAATTTCTGATCTTCGATGATACCAGATGCTAGATCAGGAAACAAAGAATCCAACGAAATTGGATTGACTCAATTTGGAGTTCGGAATCAAAAGATATGATTTTTGCAAGGTTATAGGATTTTCTGAACTTTTATTTCGGGAAAAAGAATAGTTCACGAACTGGCCACTCAGAACGCGGCCATACAGGAGGCTATCGAGTTTAGGATCGGCAGTGGCTATTACCACACGGAAAGCCGGCCGGTGTGACCCATGCTGTGGCCATGGCGCGCAGGTGGCCGGAGACGACGGCGGCTCGCCGGACTTGGGCTGGACGGCGACGAAGTTGAACGAGCTCACTACCTAGAGGTTCGGAGCGACGTGGGGAACACGGTGGTGAGGACGGTCTCGCCGGAAGTTGGCCGGAAAGGTGCCGGCGGCGAGCGGCGACTTGTGCGCGGGTTCGGCGATGCCTAGAGCTCGCCGTGGTCCACGAAAATAGGGGAAACGAGTACTGCGAGCATCTACGAGAGGATAGGCAACGCCGGCACGAGGATGAACCACCTTGGAGATGGCCGGAGCTAAGAGCGCGACGGTGAGGTGGAAGGCGTTGGTGGCCGGACATGGGGAAGACGGCCGAAATTCCGGCAGTCCGGAGAGAGCAAATTTTGGAGATGCGACGGCGGACGGCGGTGGTGGCCGGTTAAATAAGAACGGCGTCGATCTTCGGTTCTAGGGTGAAGTAGCGCGATTGGTGGCCCTGGGGAGTTGCAGCGTGGGCTTGCGGAGCTTCTACGGGTGGTAGAACTGCCGGGGGACAGCCGGAGCTGGTCGAGCGGCGGAGGAGCAGGCAGACCGACGGTGGCAGCGTCTCCGTGAGCCAAACGTGGGAGAGAAAAGAGTTGCGCACAGGAGAGACCGAGAGAGGGAAAGGATAGCGCCGGCTCGGTCTTATCCTGCTGCGGCTGGAGGCGGTAAGCAGCTGCTGGGCTGCCTGCTGCTTGGCGCGCAGGGCAGGGACAGCTGCACGGGCGCAGGCAGGAGGTGGCGCTGAGCCAAAGAAGAAGCCAGCGTTGGGGATAAACTTGGCAAATTTGCAGAAAGGCCCTCGCTCTCATATTTAATTTGAAACTTCATTTCCAAGCCACAGAAAAATATGTAAAAATTCCAGGCTGTACAGAAAATCATACTGAGCAACTTTCCTTATTGACCAAAGATCCAATTTTGCTCCGAAAAATTTATAAAAAATCCACAATACAGCTGACTTGGGGTTTAATCTTTACTTAAATGGGCATTTATCCTTTTTGAAAAATTCCAGTAAATTTCTCATAATTTCCTTTCATTATGCCCAATCCAATAAACATACAATATGCATATACTTTTGTTGAGGAAATGCATATATTTGCAAGCCTTAACTTTTGACCTTTATTGATCCGTTTTGTTTAAATTTCGTGTTGGAAACTCATCTCTGGTGCAGTGATGGAGAAGCTTTTAGTGACACGGAGTGTCACATACTGCTACTGCTGAAGGTCGATGGGCTGGGCTGGTTGCACGTGAGACAGAGGGCTCACAGCTGCGTGGGTTTATAAGCATTAGGCGTTTTGTTTTTTTTTCTTTTCTATCTATTTCTATTCAAACTTCAAAACTAATTCCAAAATGAATGAATTGTACTCGAAATTTAAAATACATTTTTTACACACAGATAAATCCCCCTACTGCAAACTATCTCAGCATGAATGCATAAATCAATATAGTATATAATTATATAGCCTAATTTACAAATAATTTAACTCGGTAAAATAGCTTTAGGGTAATTGGTTTCAAAACTAAATTCATTGAAAATAAGAAATCTCTTTCTATTTGATACAATAGTTCAGGTAATGAAAATTCTTCGTAAAATACTTTAAACATAATAAATAAATAATTTTCTAAATAAACCATTTTCCTAAATCAAACGTATTTATAAAACAAACTATTCTTCTAAAATCAAAGGTTACTTCATAAATCAAAGGATTTTATTCAATAAACCAATTTAATAAATATAATGCATTTATTTTCACAAATCAATGGTCTTTGTTTAATAAACATTTTCATAACCAAATCAACTCAAAGGTAATTTATAAAATTCAACCGATATGTTTTTGTACATAAAATGATATACTTTTGTCACATGAAATGATAAAGCATTGTTACATAAAATCGTAAACCTTTGTTTAAATTTGAGAATATCTTTGAAATAAAGTTTTAATTTATAGCAAAAGTTTGTATTTAGAGAGTCCTAGCTCATAAACCAAAACTTAGAGTTTTCGGGTGTGACAAATCTACCCCCTTAACAAGAATCTCGTCCCGAGATTCGGCGTGGCTAGGAAGAAGTGGATAGGTGGTTTGACAATCCTCGGTGATTATTGATGTTCTAGTTTCACTCATTGGCATGTATCACAGATTACCACATAATCAACATTACACTTCATACCATACCACAAATATTGAGTCTTCTCGATGTTGATAGACCATCTTGGTCCCTTGTGGAGGAATATACAGAATCATGGGCTTCGCGCAGGATCATGTGCCGAATGAGTTCTGATTGATCAGGTATGTATGTTATATATTTTCTCGAACTAGATGGTACGTCTTTAGTCCATGTTCATCCTTTGAGAATTAGATTCTAATTCGAAACCATGATAAGCTTCCGAATTTCATTCATGTTCTCGTGTTCACATTGTGCTTTCCATTGTTCGGGATTCATTCATATCTCATACTTCACACTATTGAAGGCTGGTATTCTTTCCTGTGACTTTTCCAAACCGGCATAGGATGATCTTATACCCTTATAGGCTGATCTTAGATCCTTTCCAAATAGACACATAATTGTACTTTCCTGGTACGACACATGTTCCTTAGGATTTCGTTTTGTATGGTTCATGAGGATCTCTTCTCTTGATTAATACAACCTTCAATGAAATAATACATTTCCACTTCATCTTCTCCAAAGTGAACATTACCTTATTGTATGTGTAGCATGTTGAAGAGATTCAACAATCCTACCAAGTATGAAAGGAATAACTTGTTCCAAAGTTCATACAAGAACACAAGTTTAGCAAAACATGATAACTATGGTCACGTAAGAATTTTGTATTTGAAAATCATCCAACGTTCAACGATTTTCCAAGCATTCGGTTCACTCATTATGTCTAACAAACCAAAGTTGAGATTACTATCCATAACTCACTTAACTTCTTCATAACAAGGTAACATAAGGTAACAACCTTGATGAGACCTTATCTTCATTGGTGCTTGGTGTGGACGCATTATCTTGGGTTCCTCCAACACATTTCTAGCTGACTTTGTTGATGCTCTGCTCCTTTGTTTTGTGACAAGTATCATAGATTGTTCCATATTTAACTATTTCTTCATTCTCGCCACTCTAGTATCACACTTGAGATCTTCTACCCTTGTACTTCGAGACGGTTGAGTAGGTTGTACCCTAAGACTCTTGTTGTATCAACACTTTCTTCTTAACATAGTCCATAATGATTAGTCTTCTTCTATAGTGTAGTTCCATGATTTCACCGTGAACCATAGATTTCATCTTCCTTCAGCCGTTTTTGGTTCTCCCGAATCTCCATATCCTCTAGCTAGCCTTTGTAGATCTTATGTGCTGGCATTACATCCACTTGTATTGCAACACAATTTTAGGTTTGACGTCCCTTCTTGGTTGAGCTTCACTGGTTATGACTCTCATGCTGCCGATCGTTACAGTGGCTTCCTAACAGTTGTGTCAACACAATATTTATCTTTGACTTATGGCAATCGATTCTTTTAGTCGTACCCTTAGTATCCTTCAAAGTCGTCCAAGGTTCAAATTTTGTGGAACCATGAATACATCCTTTTAAATTCTTGTGACAAATCAAAGCAACTTTTTTTTTGCCTGGAATACCATGACAAATGAAAAAGACTACATTTGTTCATCCATAGGTTTTAACCGACTCGAGTGAAAAATGTTCCTGATGTTTTAAATTTTTTTTTGTGAGCTTCGTAATGTCACCGATGGTCAATACTTCAATCATTTCCGAATACTCTATAAACAATTTGTTCCTCACCCATACGAAATAGATAGAAGTGTCGACAAATTTGAATACCGCCTTGCTACATTGAGCTTATAAACCTCTCAACTATAGTATCCGTTCTAACCTCTATCTTGGAGTAAGCAAAGACTTCTTGTACTTGATTAACATTTCCTCAATCATAGGCGAGGCATACTTCTTCTTGATAGTAACATCACCAAGAGGATGCTATTGCACACACATGTATTAAGTGTCATGTTTGTGCTTGGATTTCCTTCACTTATTGATGGATATTGCTCACTTGTGCAATCCCTCAAAAGCAAGCACTATGACGATTGTCGTTGTATCTCGTTATAACACTTTTCCTTATATAATACTCGTTCTTTTGAGTCTAGTGAAAGTGCATCTAGGCCCCTCATTTTATTTTGGATGATTGACATCAATACAATTAAATTTGGACTAATGCTTTCATGAGAATGTGTGTAGTGAATATCCAAAGCACATGAAAGTGTAGCAAGCAAAATCAAAAAGGAGAAAAGAAATGTGAAATGCAATAAAAGGAGAACTTTGAAAAGGCCCCTCTCAAAGCTTGTGCCTTGTTTTATTTCTTTGCTTTGAGTCTTAGGGATGCCGTACTATAAAGAGGGATGCAAATCACAAATTTGACAAAGAATGGAGATGCTCACAAACTCAAGAAACCCCCTCAAAACCCATTCTTTCCGGACCCACCGGAAGTTCCGGTGTGGTACCGGAAGTTCCGGTAGGCTAACAGAGAGTTCTACTCTCTGGAAAAGCCATACCGGAAGTTCCGACACTGGTACCGAAAGTTCCGTAGGCTAACAGAGAGCTTTGCTCTCGGAAAAGCCATACCGGAAGTTCCGGTCCCTGGTACTCGTGACATCCCGTGTCACGATTAAGGTTAAGTAGTTAATTAATACACTAATCACTGTGCTAATGAATCACTAATCACTAATGCCAATTACTCAAAGCAAATTGAGAAGAAAAATAAAAAGAAATAAAGGAAAACCTAACTAAAACCCTAACCCTAACCAACGCCTAAGGGAAGTGCAAAAATTATAAAGACACCACCCCTAGATTTTTGCACCACTGCATTGCTCATGTAAAAAGAGGATTTTACAGCATTTTTACAAAATTTTTGAATAAAGTTTTGAATGCCCAAAAATTCAAATTCAAACCTGAAACGTCTCTGTTTGTGATTTTTGCATGAATTTTTGGAAGCATTTTTAGAAGTTCAAACTATAAGATGAAAATTCAAGCACATCATGCTGAAGCTCTAGATATTTGTATTTCAAAAATTGGAGCAAAAGAAGTATGAATTTCGGCCAAGTCTTCAAACCACATATTTCAAAATTCGAATTTGACCTTCGAGCACTCGTTGCCCACCAGGCAATGGCGGCCGGACCGCCGGACCGGCCAGCCCGGGCGCCGCCCGCGCGTGCCCCTGCCCCATCCCATCGCCACGCCCCTCTCCTGCCAGCTCCCAACCGTTTTGGTACCCGCCGGCCAACGGGGAGCGTCGGGGTTAATTTCCCCGCCCGGCCGCCGCCCCTCTCGCCGCCGTCCTCCCCACGCCGATAATTGGCACGGAGGCCAAGCTCCCATCGCTTCCCTAACTCTCTCCGCAGCTCACCGCACCACCGCCCTGCTTCCTCCTCCCCCGTGGCTCGCGCACGGCCGGAAATTGGAGCCGCCGCCGCGACATGGCCGCCCCGAGCTTCCTCGCCTCGCGCGCCGTCTAGGTAGGCCGCCTCGCCCTCCCTTCTTCGTTAGTTCGTGCGCGAGGACGTGCCTCGAGTTCCCCCCGACGCGCTCCCCTCCTCTCGGCCCCGTGTCGTCGGGAATTCGAGGAGGAGTCCGTCGCCACCGCCGCCATCCCGCCACCTCCCCGTCGAGCTCGCACTTCCGGCCGCCCCAAACCTCGCGCAACCCCACGCCGCTGCTCTCCTGCACGAGGTGACGCTCCCGGACCAACTCCCTCTCGCTTTCTCCCCTCACGCATGACGCGCACCGTTGCCGGACCTTCCGTGGGCGCCGCCGCTCGTCGCGGCCCACTTCCGGCCACCGCGGGACCCCGCCAACCCCACCGGTGTGCTCCCCATCGCACGCGCACCATTTTCCCCAAAGGCCAGAGCATGAGCTGCAGCGTAGCGCCGCCGTGCCCGACCTCGCCGGCGCCGGCCACCACCCGCCGGAGCGCGCGCCGCCTCTCTGTTCAAATATGCCCAGTGGCAATTTCGTAAATAAGACCGAACTTCATTCAAGTTTGAAAAATTCATATCTGGCGTTTGAAATGTCCAAAAATTACAAACTAAAATGTTTTGGAAACTAGCATGTCAGATCTGCATGTTTTCATATTTTTACAAAAATGACAAAAGCCAACCCCTGAAAACTTAACTAAGCCATAACTTTAAAACTATAAATCTAAAAGAAATGCCACTTGGCCAAAACCTTCACCCAGGCATACATGAATTTTTGGCACTGGAAGATCTGCATTTCATCTCATATTTTTTAAGTTATTGCATTTCTTGCATTCTCTGTATTTTTTTTTAATTAAATCCATGTAAATGATTTTTGCATGAAACTTGGTAATTAATTCCCTCCTAGTACTGTGCATGTGTAGGAAAGTCCATGTTAATTTTTGAGCATGTTAAATAATTAATTTTGCAAACCCTAGATCTAAAACCCTAAAAAGTATTTTCAGCACATGTGTAATTAATTTCATATCTCTAAAAATTATGTTTCTGCATGTTTATGTATTTTCCACTGTTCACCATGTTCCCTAGCACTTCATGACAGGACTAGTCAAAAGTTTGCACGTATTTCACGGATGTGCTAATTTTGAGATCGAATTCTTATTAAAAGTGAAATCGTCATCGCATGTGATGCTAAACACTTAAGCTTAAGTTCTTCGATTTGTATTTTTAAAAGCTTGCTAAATGTTGGTGCTAAACCTACCAGAAACACAACACTCATGTCCATGTAATTAAGTCCTTACTCATGTACTATTAAGGTTTTGCTTGCCCATATAGTTAATTTCCTTAAAGGGCACAAGAGTCATGTTCATGCTTATTAGGCTTTAAGTAAAACAAAGCTTTTGGCTAATTCGTTCATGTGCATCTTTACAAAAACAGCACACATGCATTGCCATCCTCATTGACCTTGTATTCATGCTACTTATGCATTGCACTTCATCCTTTAGGTGACGACGCCGATTTGAACCCGCCGGAAGAGACGATTGCAACGCTCAACGCTTGTGAGGCTAGTGCTAACTACGATCACTCTCAAGGCAAGCCCCGGTGCATTCCTATTATTTTGAAACGTCTTTCTTTATCACTTTATTAAGGATGATGATTGTGCATTAAAGTTCTAGGAATTGATTGGAAATCCACATGCATAAATTCCTATATGTCCTATGTCGCTTATGTGTCATATCCTCGATAGAATTGCTATGCTATGTTATGGAGTCAACGATAGAATGGGGAATCTCACCTATGGTTTATGATTAAACTTGAACATTATGAACTTGGTTAAAATTGAGAACACCCCGTTGTGGCTCCGCGAACAAGTTTGAGTTGTGTACCACTTGCATACCTTTCTTATGGGGATTGGTAAACCTATGTAGCTTGCAAGTTGTAAAGTGAGCCGGATATCTCACCGACCCGCAGGTGATGTGTATGGCACGGTGGTTGCACGGGTTGAGGACCGTTGGAGAGTACACGGGTTAAGCCTTGGGCGTGTTGTTGAACGGTCGCAAGGGGACGTGTACTCGGGGTCGGTGGCCCCGTGTTTTACTTTATGACGAACTCGCGAACGGTGGCCATACGTGTTCTTCAATGATGCGTATGTCGTGCATTTGGGTTCTTTCCTGCAGGATTAATAATTCGATAATTATCGCCGTTTCCTCTCGGTTAATGAGTACCACTTGATTCGAGCAGTCCGCAATGTGTAGTAAAGAAGAGATGGTGAAGAGCTTGCTGTTTTATATTGATATTAAATTGTATTGCAAACTCTTGTATTGTTAGCATGCTCACTAAAGTTCCTTTTATGCGACAACCCTATTAATTTGGCTAAGTAATAAAATTGCCAACCTAATTAGCATAGGTGCTATTTACGCAAAAAGGCCAAGTTAAACCGGTCAAGCCCCATGCATCTAGGAGTCGGTCTTAGATGACCAATTTGACGGGTAAGACTTGCGGAGTATGTTAGATACTCAGGCTTTGCCACTACATGTTGATTTACAGGTTTCCCGCAAGCCGGGTTTTGCGATTGTTGTGGTAAGGTTGTTTGGGATGGAGAAGAGCCCAAAGAGTGGACCATTGAATGGGTCCCTAGCTCTCCGACCCATGAAGAGTGAGCCATGGCCTAGGCCGGCATGGTTCATCTAAGTTATCTAAGTATCGTCGAGTTGTGTATTTTCGCTTCCGCACTTTATTTCGAACCAAGATCATGGCTATGTAAGACTTAAACTCGAACCTAATGTATCTTTTATTGGAACTCTATGTTGTAATCAAGACTTAATTATGTAACCTTGCAAATCGTGTATGTTTATTAATGTGATGCTATGTATGGTTGCTTCGTCAATCATCTCCCAAGGCGATCCGTTCCACACTTAACTATCTTTCGGGATAGGGGTGTAACACGTGGTATCGTAGCCGACTTGGGATTTGCGTCACGCTAACACTCATTCTAAAAATCTTAAAACCCGTTTTTGAGTCACGGTGAGGTACGAGTCTAGTTAGAAAGGCCAACATAAGGACTACATAGAATGGTGGCAAAACTAACCCCGTGTTATGATTGTTTAAATAATTTGCAACTACGGCTTGGCAAAGGTATGTGATTGAGTGTTATCAATTTTCGCATAATAACTGGTGTGACTCGAATACACTCTTATTCGAGAGCTCTCCATGTGAGGCGAGGTGACATGGATTTATGTTTGGCTTGTTTCTTTGAATTTGATATAATGTTTCTGGAATCCCTCTCTTGCAGGTACATAACAACGTTTTAGCTCGTGTAGTATCGTGTGAGAGGTGTGTGTGCCACCGATGCGCTTGTCCGATATTCGTATCGGCGGGCGCGGTCTTTTAATTTTGTGAGGACGTACGAAACGACATATTGAGCATCCATCATCTTTGCATATCATGTCATCATATCAAGCAGATGCATGTGAACTTGTCTAAATGGAACAATCACCAAAAACTTGATCACCTAGTTTAATTCTCACAAAAGGTTGAAAACCGAACCACTACAACGTGGCAGAATTCTTGACTTTCACGAAAATGAGCATAACTTCCAAATTACTTATCCAAATAAGGCGAATAAGGACTTTCTGGAAATCTTGTGTTATGCCCTTCAACAAAATTCTAGTCTCTGGTCTTGCAAAAATCTGGAACGTAGCTAGAACTGCCCATTACAGAGAGCTATTCTGGAATTCCAGAATGTGCTCCGGTTCTGTCCCTGTCGTAGATCGTTCATAACTTTCAAGCGACAAGTCGGATTGAGCTGTTCTAGGATGCGTTAGAAAGCTTAAGAAATTGTCTAAAACTTTTGTAAGAAACTAAAATTTTAATTCTGTCCAGAAACAGGAGTACAGATTGAGTTTCCGTAATGGGTCAAACCTGTCCAGAAAATGGAACCCGCGTTAGGATTGTGCGAAAAGTTTTGTTGCATTCTTTTGCTAAGTTGGTGTCATTCCATCATTCATGCTCTACTTATTTAGCATGTTTTGTTGTTGGATATTGAGTTTTGACTTGTGTTTCAAAATTCTCCGACAGATGGCTCCCGGCAAGCTCATGTTGGACCGTGAGAACCTCGCGAGGCGGGTGCTCGAGTTGGAGCAGGAGCGTGCTGCCCTGCAGGCCACCCTCACCACCCGCGACGCCGAGCTCACCACCCGCGACGCCGAGCTCGCCGCTCGCGCCGCCGAGCTTGCTGCCCGCACCGCCGAGCTAGCCGAGCGCACTACCGAGGTGGACACCCTCCGTACGCAGCTCGAGTATAGCGAGACCGAGCGTTGGAGTTTCTTCGAGCAGCTCTACGACGCCAACCTTGCCCTGGAGGGCAATGGAGCTGCCGCTCTGCAGGCCACGCTCGATGAGCGTGATGCCCAGCTCACCGCCGTGAATGAGGAGAACTACGTCCTCTCCGGCCAGGTGGATGCCCTTCTCGAAGAGAAGGATGAGTTGGAGGTTACTCTCCCGGAGACTCAGGGCGCTAGGGATGCTTTGGAGGGAGACCTCCGTAACGCCCAGCACGACCATCGCGCATAACAACGCCACCATTGAGCATCTCCAAGCCGCCAACGACGCCCTGCACGCCATCCTTAATGGCGGACCTCCCGAGCCACTTGAGATCATCCCACCCGAGGATGACGTGGAGATGGGTGATGGTGAGGATGCCTCCGACGTCGAGGACGGAGCACCACCCTCTCCCATGAGGGGTGTCGACGACTACTACGGCGATGACGACGAGTAGTTGTCACGACCGGTGGTCGTAGCTCTATGTGTTGTAGGATTTGTAATCTCGTGAGGCATGTAACCGTGTATGGAAAACGATCCGCGTGTTGTTAATTAAGCTCTCCGAGATTTGTGTTTGTTTATGGGTCACATGTGATGTAACCTAAGACCGTGTTGTATCGGATTCGTGGTTTCCCGTGTATCAAAAATTTCTATCATGTTGCTAGCTATGTTGGAATCTATGGAATATGTGTGTTGCCAATGCAATATGCTTATTTCATCAATATTTCCTTAGTACATGCAAGCTGAAATTTTTGGTCCCTCATGTCCAATGTTATGTTTTCTTGCTATTTTAGCTCTTGGTCTAATGAGCTAACGTGAGAAAATTTTCATATATGACAGATGGTGAACACCCGTCGTGGCGAAGCTTCCGGCAGTGGTCATGGTGCGAGGGAAGAGCCACTCCCTAACCCTCCACCTCTCACGCCGTTGCAACAACTCGTGTCCAACCAAAA
The DNA here is from genome assembly GCA_031894775.1 of Chloris gayana. Classification (NCBI taxonomy): domain Eukaryota; kingdom Viridiplantae; phylum Streptophyta; class Magnoliopsida; order Poales; family Poaceae; genus Chloris; species Chloris gayana. Next base: position 254,567 of record JAUNZO010001751.1, read on the forward strand.
TGAGATGTTCCGCTTGTTCTTTGCAAGCCAAACCAACCAAGGACAAGGCCAAGGACCGCCACCCCAAGGGCCGAGGAATTCCACCTATGCCGACTTTTGGGCCACTCAACCGCCCAAGTTTGGTGAAGCTACTACCGATCCTTTGGAGGCGGATAATTTCCTCCGCATCATTGAGTCGAAGTTTGCTCTCCTCAATTGCACATCGGAGCAAAAGGTTCTCTTTGCGGCTCAACAACTCCGTGGCTCCGCTAGTGCATGGTGGGCAAGTTTCACCGCCGCCCTTCCCACCGGTACTCAAGTGAATTGGCCGGACTTTTGCACCGCGTTTCGCGCGCATCACATTCCCGCCGGTCTCATGAAGCACAAGTTGCAAGAGTTCCTCAATTTGAAGCAAGGAACCGGAACCGTGCAAGAGTATGCACGGAAGTTCAACTATTTGGCTCAATATGCATCCTATCATGCCGACACGGATGACAAGAAGAAGGATTGCTTTCGTTCGGGGCTAAGCCCAAAGTTGCAAGATCGCTTGGCTCAAGTCACTACCGGCTCGTTCAATGACTTGATGAGTGCCGTGATTGTGCAAAAAGATGCTATACGTGCTCACCAAGAGGACAAGAAGAGGAAGCGTGCCGTGGGAAATCCATCCGGCTCCGCTCCGCCCAAGTACAAGCTAGCCATCACTTCCCCGTCCGGACGAAGTTTCGGGCCGCATTGCCGCCGACGGGGGATCTCGTCGCTTGTGCCACAGCCGCACCACCACTCTCACGGTGGAAATCAGCAGCACAACAATTCATTCCGCCCTCCACAACAGCAATACCAAGGTGCTAGGCCCGGTCCTCAAGGTCCGTGCTTTAATTGTGGACGTCCGGGTCATTTCGCAAAGGATTGCCGTGTTCCGACACGCAACCCGGGCCACAACAACAACAACACCAACAATGGTTCCGAAGTGGCAACAACAATCAAAACCGCAATGGGAATAATGGAAATGGGAACCGCAATCAATCCTCCACTCCAAATGCTAAGAATGGCCGAGTCAACTATACCACGGCCGAAGAGATTCAAGCGGGAGAACCGGTACTCTCGGGTATGTTTTCGGTCAACAACCACTCCACTTTGGTTCTTTTTGATTCGGGTGCAACTCATGATTTCATTAGTCAAGCATGTGCAAAAACATTACAAGTCACTCCTACCGTTTTGGATATTCCCTATATCATCACATCACCCGGTGGGAAAATAAAAACAAACCTAGAGTTGAGGCAAGTACCCTTAAACCTAGAAAGAAAAGTATACCCCTCCTCTCTCATAATTTTAGGTGGGCAAGGAATAGACATAATTCTAGGTATGAGATGGATGAAACTCCATAAAGCCGTTTTGCACATCGATTCCCGAGAAGTTCACCTAAACTCACCACTCCATGGTCCGTCTATTCTCCGATTACCCCATCCCACATTCTCCACCTCAAAAATCTACCATCTTGAGGGAAAAAGGATTGAGGATATTCCCGTGGTATGTGAGTTTCCCGATGTGTTCCCGGATTACTTGCCGGGCATGCCACCCGATCGGGATGTTGAGTTTAAAATTGAGCTCCAACCCGGTACGGCACCAATTTCCCGTAGGCCGTACAAGATGGCTCCCAATGAGCTAGCAATCTTAAAGGAGCAATTGGGTGAGCTTATGGAGAAAGGATATATTCGCCCTAGTTCATCTCCGTGGGGATGTCCCGCTCTCTTTGTGAAGAAGAAAGACAAGACGCTACGTCTATGTGTGGATTATCGCCCCCTCAATGCGGTAACTATCAAGAATAAATACCCGCTCCCTCGGATTGATATTCTCTTTGATCAACTAGTTGGTGCTAAGGTCTTCTCTAAGATTGATCTCCGATCCGGTTACCACCAAATTAAGATCCGAGCCGAAGATATTCCAAAAACCGCATTCTCTACGCGGTATGGTCTCTTTGAGTATCTCGGCATGTCTTTTGGGCTTACAAATGCTCCGGCTCATTTCATGTATTTGATGAATTCGGTCTTCATGCCTGAATTGGATAAGTTTGTCGTGGTCTTCATTGACGACATTCTTATTTATTCGAAGTCCGAAGAAGAGCATGCCGAACACATTCGCATTGTTCTCCAACGGCTTCGTGATCATCAATTGTATGCCAAGTTTAGCAAGTGTGAATTTTGGTTGAAACAAGTTCCTTTCTTGGGTCATATCATATCCGCGGAAGGTGTCGCCGTTGACCCAAGTAAAGTGGGAGAAGTGCTTACTTGGAAATCCCCAAGATCGGTGAGGCAAATCCGAAGCTTTCTTGGTCTTGCTCGGTTATTATCGGAAATTCATTCCCAATTTTTTAAGCATAGCCAAGCCTATGACAAAATTGTTGGGGAAAGATGCTAAGTTTAAATGGAGCCGTGAATGTGAGGAAGCCTTCCAAACTCTCAAAAAGCATTTGACATCCGCTCCGGTGTTAACCCAAGCCGACATCACCAAGCCGTTTGAGGTGTATTGTGATGCGTCCGACACAGGTCTATGATGTGTGCTAATGCAAGAAGGTCGTGTCATTGCTTATGCTTCTCGCCAACTTCGCAAGCATGAACAACACTACCCTACCCACGATTTGGAGCTAGCCTCGGTTGTCCTTGCTTTGAAAACTTGGAGGCATTATCTACTTGGAAATCTTGTCAATCTCTACACCTATCATAAGAGTTTCAAGTATATCTTCACCCAACAAGAGTTGAATATGAGGCAACGTAGATGGTTGGAATTAATCAAGGATTATGAGCTGGAAATTCATTATCATCCGGGTGAAGCTAATGTGGTTGCCGACGCTTTGAGTCGCAAGGATCAATGCAATCATATTACCGGTTGTTCTATGGAAGATTCGGAAATTTCAGATTCTAGTGAACCAAGTCTTCGAGTCATTCCCTATGGTTCGTTATATAATCTAGCTCTCATTCCTACCCTTCGTGAGGAAATTATTGAGGCACAAAAGAAGGATGAAGGAATGGAATTTATTCGACAAAAGATTGAGAGAGATGAAGCTACATGTTTCCGACAAGATGACAATGGTGTATTATGGTTCAATCAACGTCTCGTTGTTCCGAAGAATATGGAATTACGGAAGAAAATAATGGATGAGGCACATTTGTCTAATTATTCCATACACCCCGGTAGCAATAAAATGTATCGCGGCCTAAGAGAAAAGTTTTGGTGGACACGCATGAAGCGTGAAATTGCACGGTATGTGGCCGAGTGCGATACTTGTCAACGAGTGAAAGCCGACCACTTGAGAAAAGCCGGATTATTGAACCCATTGAAAATTCCCGTTTGGAAGTGGGAGGACATTGCTATGGATTTTATCGTTGGATTGCCTCTCACATCAAAGAAGCATGATTCAATTTGGGTTATTGTGGATAGATTGACTAAGTCCGCGCATTTCATTCCCGTCCATACTACCTATAATACCAAGAAGTATGCCGAGCTATACATCTCAAGAGTGTTATGTTTGCATGGAGTACCTAAAACCATTGTTTCCGATCGAGGTCCGCAATTTGTATCTCGCTTTTGGGAGCAATTGCATTCTTGTCTTGGTACCACTCTCATTAGAAGCTCCGCATATCACCCTCAAACGGATGGACAAACCGAAAGATTGAATCAATATTTGGAGGATATCCTGAGAGCATGTGCTATGGAAAATAGAGGAAATTGGGATGATTGTCTTCCATTCGCCGAATTCTCGTACAACAATAGCTATCAAGAGAGTTCGGGAATGTCACCATTTGAAGCATTGTATGGTCATTCTTGTCGTACACCCTTAAATTGGTCGGAAGCGGGAGAAAGAACAAATTTTGGTCCCGATCTTGTCACTCAAGCCGAAGAAAAGGTCCGGCAAATCCAAGCCAACATGAAAGTCGCACAATCTCGTCAAGTGAGTTACGCTAATAAGAGGAGACGCCCATTGGAATTTGAAAAAGGAGATCATGTCTATCTTCGTGTCTCTCCGAATAAGGGCGTGTCTCGGTTTGGAATTAAGGGAAAGTTAGCACCCCGCTATATCGGACCCTATCCGATTGTGGAAAAGCATAGCGCGGTTGCTTACCGATTGCAACTACCGGAAAGTCTTGCTCGTGTGCACAATGTGTTCCACATCTCTCAACTCAAGAAATGCTTGAAGCCTCCAATTGATGTGGTCATTTCCGACACCGATCAACTAGAAGAAGATCTCTCCTACCCCGAATACCCCGTCCGGATTATTGATCAAAACGACCGAGTAACTCGCAATCGCACCATCACCTTCTATAAAGTACAATGGAGTAACCACACGAAGAAGAAACAACTTGGGAACAAGAGGATTTTCTAGAGAAGAATTTTCCCGAGTTCCTCGCGTCACACAAATCGGTAAATTTCGTACTCCCTCTCCTTAATTCGTAGCGATTCTCGGGACGAGAATTTCTTTAAGGGGGAGGGCTGTGACATCCCGTGTCACGATTAAGGTTAAGTAGTTAATTAATACACTAATCACTGCGCTAATGAATCACTAATCACTAATGCCAATTACTCAAAGCAAATTGAGAAGAAAAATAAAAAGAAATAAAGGAAAACCTAACTAAAACCCTAACCCTAACCAACCCCTAAGGGAAGTGCAAAAATTATAAAGACACCACCCCTAGATTTTTGCACCACTGCATTGCTCATGTAAGATGAAACTTCAAGCACATCATGATGAAGCTCTAGATATTTTTATTTCAAAAATTGGAGCAAAAGAAATATGAATTTTGGCCAAGTCTTCAAACCACAGATTTCAAAATTCGAATTTGACCTTCGAGCACTCGTTGCCCACCGGGCAATGGCGGCCGGACCGCCGGACCGGCCAGCTCGGGCGCCGCCCGCACGTGTCCCCTGCCCCATCCCATCGCCACGCCGCTCCCCTACCAGCTCCCAACCGTTTTGGTACCCGCCGGCCAACGGGGAGCGTCGGAGTTAATTTCCCCGCCCGGCAGCCCGCCCCTCTCGCCGCCGTCCTCCCCGCGCCGAGTAACTGGCACGGAGGCCAAGCTCCCATCGCCCCCCACCCCCCCCGTGCCACAAAACGCTTCCCTAACTCTCTCCGCAGCTCACCGCACCACCGCCCTGCTTCCTCCTCCCTCGTGGCTCGCGCACGGCCGGAAATTGGAGCCGTCGCCGCGACATGGCCGCCCCGAGCTTCCTCGCCTCGCGCGCCGTCTAGGTAGGCCGCCTCGCCCTCCCTTCTTCGTCGGTTCATGCGCGAGGACGTGCCCGAGTTCCCCCCGACGCGCTCCCCTCCTCTCGGCCCCGGGTCGTCGGGAATTCGAGGAGGAGTCCATCGCCTCCGCCGCCATCCCGCCACCTCCCCGTCGAGCTCGCACTTCCGGCCGCCCCAAACCTCGCGCAACCCCACGCCGCTGCTCTCCCGCACGAGGTGACGCTCGCGGACCAACTCCCTCTCGCTTTCTCCCCTCACGCACGACGCGCACCGTTGCCGGACCTTCCGTGGGCGCCGCCGCTCGTCGCGGCCCACTTCCGCCACCGCGGGACCCCGCCAACCCTACCGGTGTGCTCCCCATCGCACGCGCACCATTTTCCTCAAAGGCCGAGCATGAGCTGCAGCGTAGCGCCGCCGCGCCCGACCTCGCCGGCGCCGGCCACCGCCCGCCGGAGCGCGCGCCGCCTCTCTGTTCCAATATGCCCAGTGGCAATTTCGTAAATAATACCAAACTTCATTCAAGTTTGAAAAATTCATATCTGGCGTTTGAATTGTCCAAAAATTACAAACTAAAATGTTTTGGAAACTAGAAGTCCTGTACTTTCATAAAAGTAACATGAGCATGTCAGATCTGCATGTTTTCATATTTTTAGAAAATATGCCCAGTGGCAATTTCGTAAATAAGACCGAACTTCATTCAAGTTTGAAAAATTCATATCTGGCGTTTGAAATGTCCAAAAATTACAAACTAAAATGTTTTGGAAACTAGCATGTCAGATCTGCATGTTTTCATATTTTTAGAAAAATGACAAAAGCCAACCCCTGAAAACTTAACTAAGCCATAACTTTAAAACTATAAATCTAAAAGAAATGCCACTTGGCCAAAACCGTCACCCAGGCATACATGAATTTTTGGCACTGGAAGATCTGCATTTCATCTCATATTTTTCAAGTTATTGCATTTCTTGCATTCTCTGTATTTAATTTTTAATTAAATCCGTGTAAATGATTTTTGCATGAAACTTGGTAATTAATTCCCTCCTAGTACTGTGCATGTGTAGGAAAGTCCATGTTAATTTTTGAGCATGTTAAATAATTAATTTTGCAAACCCTAGATCTAAAACCCTAAAAAGTATTTTCAGCACATGTGTAATTAATTTCATATCTCTGAAAATTATGTTTCTGCATGTTTATGTATTTTCCACTGTTCACCATGTTCCCTAGCACTTCATGACAGGACTAGTCAAAAGTTTGCACGTATTTCACGCATGTGCTAATTTTGAGATCGAATTCTTATTAAAAGTGAAATCGTCATCGCATGTGATGCTAAACACTTAAGCTTAAGTTCTTCGATTTGTATTTTTAAAAGCTTGCTAAATGTTGGTGCTAAACCTACAAGAAACACAGCACTCATGTCCATGTAATTAAGTCCTTACTCATGTACTATTAAGGTTTTGCTTGCCCATATAGTTAATTTCCTTAAAGGGCACAAGAGTCATGTTCATGCTTATTAGGGTTTAAGTAAAACAAAGCTTTTGGCTAATTCGTTCATGTGCATCTTTACAAAAACAGCACACATGCATTGCCATCCTCATTGACCTTGTATTCATGCTACTTATGCATTGCACTTCATCCTCTAGGTGACGACGCCGATTTGAACCCGCCGGAAGAGACGATTGCAACGCTCAACGCTTGTGAGGCTAGTGCTAACTACAATCACTCTCAAGGCAAGCCCCGGTGCATTCCTATTATTTTGAAACGTCTTTCTTTATCACTTTATTAAGGATGATGATTGTGCATTAAAGTTCTAGGAATTGATTGGAAATCCACATGCATAAATTCCTATATGTCCTATGTCGCTTATGTGTCATATCCTCGATAGAATTGCTATGCTATGTTATGGAGTCAACGATAGAATGGGGAATCTCACCTATGGTTTATGATTAAACTTGAACATTATGAACTTGGTTAAAATTGAGAACACCCCATTGTGGCTCCGCGAACAAGTTTGAGTTGTGTACCACTTGCATACCTTTCTTGTGGGGATTGGTAAACCTATGTAGCTTGCAAGTTGTAAAGTGAGCCGGATATCTCACCGACCTAGAGGCGATGTGTATGGCACGGTGGTTGCATGGGTTGAGGACCGTTGGAGAGTACACGGGTTAAGCCTTGGGCGCGTTGTTGAACGGTCGCAAGGGGGACGTGTACTCGGGGTCGGTGGCCCCGTGTTTTACTTTATGACGAACTCGCGAACGGTGGCCATACGTGTTCTTCAATGATGCGTATGTCGTGCATTTGGGTTCTTTTCTGCAGGATTAATAATTCGATAATTATCGCCGTTTCCTCTCGGTTAATGAGTACCACTTGATTCGAGCAATCCGCAATGTGTAGTAAAGAAGAGATGGTGAAGAGCTTGCTGTTTTATATTGATATTAAATTATATTGCAAACTCTTGTATTGTTAGCATGCTCACTAAAGTTCTTTTTATGCGACAACCCTATTAATTTGGCTAAGTAATAAAATTGCCAACCTAATTAGCATAGGTGCTATTTACGCAAAAAGGCCAAGTTAAACCGGTCAAGCCCCATGTATCTAGGAGTCGGTCTTAGATGACCAATTTGACGAGTAAGACTTGCGGAGTATGTTAGATACTCAGGCTTTGCCACTACATGTTGATTTACGGGTTTCCCGCAAGCCGGGTTGGCCTCTCCGACCCATGAAGAGTGAGCCATGGCCTAGGCCGGCATGGTTCATCTAAGTTATCTAAGTATCGTCGAGTTGTGTATTTTCGATTCCGCACTTTATTTCGAACCAAGATCATGGCTATGTAAGACTTAAACTCGAACCTAATGTATCTTTTATTCGAACTCTATGTTGTAATCAAGACTTAATTATGTAACCTTGCAAATCGTGTAGGTTTGTTAATGTGATGCTATGTATGGTTGCTTCGTCAATCATCTCCCAAGGCGATCCGTTCCACACTTAACTATCTTTCGGGATAGGGGTGTGACAGTACCGGAAGTTCCGGTAGGCTAACGGAGAGCTTTGACCTCTCCGGAATGCCATACCGGAACTTCCGATACGGCACTAGAAGCTCCGGTGCGGTCCAGTTTTTCCAATCCTAAACCTAAGTACCGGAAGTTCCGCATCTGCACCGGAAGTTCCGGTGCGGGCCAAAAATCCAGATCTAACCCTAATTCGAACCATACCGGAAGTTCCGATAGCCTATCGGAAGTTTCGGTGCGGGGTTTTCAGACAGAGCCAACGGCTCTTTTTGGGCTGTGGTATATATACCACACCCCTCACCTCACTTATACTTCTTGCAACATTCCGAACCAAAATACACTTGAGCTTCACTCCACTTGCTCCAAATCCACTCCAAAAGCAAAAATTCCATCCTTGAGTTAGGATTTGAGTGAGAGACTTCAAGCTAGTGTTTGAGAGACTTGATTCCATTCTTGAGCATCTTCACTCCCGTCAAGCTTGTGATTTGGATTTGTTACTCTTGGAGCTTTGAGCTCCTAGACGGCTAGGCGTGCTCGTGAGCTCGCAACTTGTGTGGTGACGCCCGAGAAGTTTGTATTGCCCGTCCCGGAAGGGACTTTGATAGTGGAAAACTCAAGCTCAACCTCGGTGGTGACTTGAGGGAGAAATAGGGTTGAGAGAAACCCGGTCCTTGGTGGACTTTCTCAACGGAGACGTAGAGTCCTTGGTGGGCTTGAACTTCGGTGAAAAATCCGTGTCTCTTGTGCTCCCTCTTTTACTTAAGCGCGTTGTTGTTTAAATTCTCTAGGTTGCTTGTTAGTTTCCTTTGTGTCGTTAAATTGCTAGAATTGCATAGGGTTGTTTCTTTCCTTCTTGCAAACACTAGAATTGTGTAGGGTTTAATTCCGCTTTTATCACCCTGCACCGGAAGTTCCGGTACCCTACCGGAAGTTCCGGTATTTGACGTTTTCGTCTTAGTGTTAATTCGCAGAAATTTTTAGGTTCGCCTATTCACCCCCCCCTCTAAGCTACAACAAAACACCATACTCCTATAGTGATGGAAGAGATGAGCATATTGAACCCGGCTCCGGTAGGCTACCATATTTTGATGGTCAATATTTTGATCATTGGAAAACAAAGATGCTACTACATTTGGACTCAATGCATCAAAATGTGAGAAGTATGACTCAAAATGGATTCTTGTGGGAATGTAGAAGCAAGCCAACCGCACAAGACTTGTTCAATGTGAGATGCAATGTGACGGCGGCAAGTGCTCTTGTGTCCGCACTTAGTCCCGCCGAGTATGAGAACATTACCGGATTGGAAGATGCTCACCAAATTTGGTTGAAGCTTGAGTTGGTTCATGAGGGCATTGATAGTGTGAAGGAATCTAAGCTAGAAGGGCTTAGAGAAGAGTTCAACTACTTTGTCATGAGGTCGGATGATGAGGATAGTGAACAAGAGAAGAGCACTCGGAGAAAAAGTGTTAGACTTGGATGTAAATAGAAGGTTGCTACAAGCCTTGCAAGCATGGGATGCCAACATAGTGTCTAACATAAGAGACAAAGATGGTTTTAGATACTTCACCACCGATGAAGTAATTGGGAAAGTGCTCTCCCAAAAACAGCAAATTGACCAAGGGAATAGAATCAATGCTTTGCTTAGGGACAAGGAAAAAGCTAGTGAGAGCAAGAATGATTTGGCTCTCAATGCCGAACAAGAAAAGAAAAAGAAGGTGGTTGAGGAGAGTGATGATGATAGTGATGATGAGATGGCTCTCTTTGTGAAAAGATTCAACAAGCTCATGTCAAAAAGAAGCTTCAAGAAGAATGATCAAGACAAGAGCAAATCGAGAAAAGCCAAAAACAAGTGCTACATTTGTGGAGACAAAGGTCACTTCATGGCGGAGTGTCCGGAGAACTACAAGAACAAGCAAAACAAGAATGGTGACAAGAAGTACAAGAAGCATAGAAAGTACCGTCGGGGTGAAGCACACATTGGACAAGAATGGAACTCCGATGGATCATCTTCCTCCTCCGAGTCGGAATCCGATGAAGAGAAGGGAGGCATTGCTCTCACTTGCTATTGGGCTAACACCGACCAACTCCTCCTTGTTTGGAAGCTTGACCGATGATGAAGATGACGCCGGGCACAAATGCATGATGGCTAAGGGCTCCAAGGTAAATGCTAATGGAAGTTCTCAAATTCCTAACATGTTTGATTTGTTGGACATTATTGAGCAGGAAAAGGAGACCAATGAGAGGCAAGAGGAGCTTCTTGAGAAACAAGAGGAAATGCTTGTTCAAGAGAAGCAAAGGGTGCTTGAACTTGAGAAGCTCCTAGAAGTTGAGAGGAAGAAGAATGAGGACTTGGTAAAGTCTCTCAAAATGGTTGAAAATGAAAGTGAGACACTTAAAGTCACAAATGTGTCACTTCAAGAGAAGTGTGATAACTTGCAAAAGGATCACAACTCTCTCAAAGTGCAATTTGAGGAAATTAAGTGTAACACTACTTCCTCTCAATCTTCGTCTTGCCCCCCATCTAGCATTGAGTGCTCTAGGTGCCTCAAGATTGATGTTGAAGCTTGTACAAGAAACATCAAGACCATTGGTGATTTGAAGAAGCAAGTGCAAGAGCTTCAAGACCAAGCACAAAAGAAGAAGAAGGCTATTGATGATGCCAAGGCCGAGTATGCAAGGGGTGCATACACTAATGTGAGACGGTCACATGTGAAGGATGGCATTGGGTACAAGCAAGGTGACAAGCACAATGCAAGAATCAACAAGAACGGCACCGAATTCATCAAGTTCACCAAAGAGAGTGGACACCAAAAGAAGCAAGTCAAGACGGAGAAGCAAATCAAGAACACTAACAAATCTTCTCTTATTTATGATTTGCGTACTAATGTGCCTAACCCCTCTTGTGCTCTCTTTAATGATTTTGATGCGACCTATGTGCTAATGAGAAACAAGCATGGTCGTGTCTATGCAAAATATGTTGGGCCACGCAACAAGACCCACAAATCTTGTGTGTGGGTGCCCAAGACACTTGTCACTAATGTGAGAGGACCCAAACAAATTTGGGTACCTAAAAACAAAGCATAAATTGTTTTGTAGGAATACTCCTCCGGTGGCTCATCATGGGTGGTGGATAGTGGATGCACCAATCATATGACCGGAGACAAGAAAATGTTCGAGTCATTCGAGCCAAGCAAAGAAAGAAATGAATATATCACCTTTGGAGACAACGGAAAAGGCTATGTGTTGGGATATGGTAACATTCCTTTAACTTTTCCGCATTCACTTTCGAAGGTTATGCTTGTGGATAACGTTGACTTCAATTTGTTGTCTATCTCACAACTTTGTGGAATGGGCTACAATTGCTTGTTCAACGACAAGGGTGTGATTGTCTCAAGGAGAAGTGATGGCTCGATTGCTTTTGAGGGTGTGCTCAAAGGAAAGCTTTATGTTGTGGATTTTACCGCGGATAAAGCAAAACTTGACACATGCTTAGTTGCAAAGTCCGACATGGGATGGTTGTGGCATAGACGACTAGCCCATGTCGGTATGAGAAATCTTCACAAACTCCAAAAGGGCGGTCACATCCTTGGACTAACGGATGTTTGCTTTGAGATAAATAAAATTTGTAGTGCATGTCAAGCCGGAAGACAAGTTGGAGCACCGCACCCATCCAAGAACATAGTGACAACGACAAGACCATTGGAGATGCTACACATGGACCTCTTCGGTCCCATTGCCTACATTAGCATTGGCGGTAACAAATATGGACTTGTTATTGTTGATGATTATTCTCGCTTCACGTGGGTATTCTTTTTGTGTGATAAAGGTGAAGTGAAGGATGTACTCAAGACATTCTTGAAAAGAGCACAAAATGAATTTGAAGTGAAGATCAAGGCCATAAGAAGCGACAATGGTACCGAGTTCAAGAACACTCAAGTTGAAGAGTACCTTGATGAAGAGGGCATCAAGCATGAGTTTTCGGCACCCTACACACCTCAACAAAATGGGGTGGCCGAAAGAAAGAACCGCACTCTCATAGAGATGGCAAGAACCATGCTTGATGAATACAAGACCTCCGACCGTTTTTGGGCCGAAGCAATCAACACCGCATGTCATGCCTCAAACCGGTTGTATCTCCATCGACTCTTGAGGAAAACACCATACGAGCTACTAACCGGTAAAAAGCCTAACATCTCGTACTTTCGAGTTTTTGGGAGCAAATGCTTCATGCTCAACAAGAAACCCAAGACTTCAAAGTTCTCCCCTAAAGTTGATGAAGGTTTCTTGCTTGGGTATGGTTCAAATTGTCACGCCTATCGTGTCTTTAACAAAACCACCGGTTGTGTTGAAGTTTCACGGGACGTGACGTTTGACGAATCTAACGGCTCTCAAGGGGAGCAAGTTGTTATTAACAATGCAGATGTTGAGGCTCCTAGGCAAGCAATCAAGAGAATGGCACTTGGTGATGTGAGACCGCGAGAACCGCAAAATGATCAAGATCAACCTCCTCCCTCAAGTCAAGACCAACCATGCACAAATCATGATCAAGTTGATCAAGATCAAGAAGTTGGTAATGAAGATCATGCTCAAGCACAAGATGATGAACCCACATCGCATGATCAAGAGGTTGAACAAGACGGCGGCCAAACAAGCTCACATCCACCACACCCAAGAGTGCACCAAAGTGTGCAACGTGATCACCCCGTGGAACAAATTCTTGGTGACATAGAAAAGGGGTAATCACTCGTTCTCGTGTTTGCAATTTTTGTGAACATTACTCTTTTGTCTCTTCTTTGGAGCCATTTAGAGTAGAAGAAGCACTCGAGGACTCGGATTGGGTGATGGCCATGCAAGAAGAATTGAACAACTTCACAAGAAATGAAGTTTGGACATTAGAAGAAAGACCAAGAGGCAAGAATGTTGTGGGCACCAAGTGGGTGTTCCGTAATAAGCAAAATGAAGACGGTGTTGTAACAAGGAACAAAGCAAGATTGGTGGCAAAAGGATATTCACAAGTAGAAGGATTGAATTTTGATGAAACCTATGCCCCCGTGGCTAGGCTTGAATCAATAAGAATACTACTTGCCTTTGTCACTCATCACAACTTCAAGTTGTACCAAATGGACGTGAAGAGTGCATTTCTAAACGGGCCAATCAAGGAAGAAGTGTACAAGGAACAACCACCGGGCTTTGAAGACCCCAAGTATCCTAACCACGTGTACAAACTCCATAAGGTGCTCTATGGGCTTAAACAAGCACCAAGAGCATGGTATGAATGCCTTAGGGATTTCCTTTTGAAAAAGGGTTTTAAAATGGGCAAGGCCGATGCAACCCTCTTCACTAAGCGTTTTGATTATGATTTATTTGTGTGCCAAATTTATGTCGATGACATAATATTTGGTTCTACTAATCAAATGTTTTGTGATGATTTTAGCAAGATAATGACAAAGAGGTTCGAGATGTCTATGATGGGAGAGTTGACATTCTTTCTAGGATTTCAAGTCAAGCAACTCAAGGAGGGCACCTTCTTATGTCAAGCCAAGTACACTCAAGATATATTGAAGAAGTTTGACATGGACAAGGTAAAGCCCGCCAAGACACCCATGGCAACAAACGGTCATCTCGACCTCACCAAGAAAGACAAGCCGGTTGATCAAAAGTGTGACACCCCGTGTCCCAAATTCACCTGTTATCGTGCTAACAGGAGAGTTGCACGTACAATTGCCCAGCCACATGAAATAATAAGCTAAAGGCCAATTAGGGTTTTTATCGTTCCGAAACCCTAGTTCTTGAGATCTCATATTTCCTCCAAAGTAGTAACCCCATATTTTTGCACAATCTGGTAGAACATATCAAGACATGAATTTAGAGCTTTTTTCCTGAATTTTTGGAGCAGCACAAATCCCTAGAAAAATCCAAACCTATGCGGAAACAGCACCTGTTCAACAATTTTTATAAATTTTTACATTTCGAATTTGAACTTTGGCCTATAAGGAAAGTTGTTCCACATAATCCAAAGAACCCACAGAAATTTTGGTTTGCAAAAATGTCAAAAGGATCAAAGTCTGTGAGCAATTTACAGAGAGGTCCAGCAGTGGCAAAACTGTAAATAGGAAGAATAAATTTTGAACAGAGAAGGCACAAGTGGCTGTGGCCACCCGCCAGCGGCGCTCGCCGCCGGCGCCCATGCCGGTTAGGCACCGCCCGTCCTCGCCGCTCCGTGCACTCCCCACGCGTCGTCCATCGCCGGATAACTTCGCCCCGAAGCGTACTCGTTCGCCGTCGATGGCGGGAGGGAGAAACTCGCCATGGCCGCCGTCCGGCTCGTTCCCCCGTGCGCCGCCCTCTCGCAGCTCAACACCCCCATTTGCACGCAAGCCGTTCGCCAAGTCCCCGAGAAGCTCTAGCCCCAGTTTCCAGCTCCTCTACTCTCCCCGTGAGCGCCAATCACCGAAGATCCGCACGGATCGCCGCCTCCACCATGAACGCCGGCCGGCGTGATTAAGCGGTGCTCGGGTGAGCTCATGTCGTGTCACCGCCACCGGAAGGTGCGCAAGTCCCTAACGGACCTCTCTCGCCCCTCCCCAGGTTCAACCGTGCCGGAACGGAGAAGAACCAGCCTTGTCTTCTTCGTCGCCGGCCACCGAGCCCCGCCACCTCGCCGACGCCAAGCAACCTCCGGGCCACCTCAGCCTGCACCGACCCCGCGCCGTTCATCTCCGTGCGAAGGTGAAGCTCTACGACCCAACCGCTTCCTTCCTCTTGCCCCGGCGAGCACGAGCTCCCACGCCGGAGCCGCCGCACCCGCCATAGCCCGTCGCGAGCTATGCTCCGTTCGTCCACTCGCCTCGCCACCCCCACCAAGCGATGCACCGTTAAAAACCGCGCACAGGCGGCCAAGCCCGGCCCCTGCGGCGAGCTCGAACGCGTCGCCGGTGAGCGCCGCCGCCGCTCCGGCGAGCCCCTCCCGCGCGCAACACTTAGGCAAAATTTCGAAGACGTGCTGAAACTTCGTAACGGTTAAGTGTTTTAGAAAAATCATATCTCGAGTTTTACACCACGGATTTGAACGATTCAAAGCGCATTTGAAAGTTTGTAACCTCTACTTTGACATGGTGAACATGAACACCTATGTTTATATAGTAAAAATTAATTTTTGAGCAAGATGAAAATGCTATCGTGACCAAACGCATAAACAAGATTGCATTTCAAAAATGATGTAACTTCCGGACCCCAAATCCAAACTGCATGAGAAAGGGCTCTTTGGAAAGTAGAAAACTTGTACTTTAACGTGGTAACATAATCCCAACACTTCCTGTGTAGAAAAATGAAGATTTGAGCGCTCTAAGTTGCTAAACCGTTATGCCTGCGTGACAACTTGCTATTTTTGAAATGCAATAACTTTTTGAATACAGATCCAAATAAAACGATTCTTGGCTCGTTGTAAACCTTGAGTTATGTACTTTACATTAACCAACCTGAATCACCTAAGCTCTATAGCAAAATATTAAGATTTGAACACCCTAAGGTGGCTATACAAGCAGCCTGTCCACTCGGACTTAGGGATATAAAAATGGCCGAATAGGAGCTAAGCTCCCATGGCCCTTTTACTTGCTGACATGATTAGATAATTTTGCACACTTACATGGCACAATTAAACATGTCATGATAATGTTTATCTTTTTGGGCAAGAACAGTCATATGAGGTAGATTAATCGTAACAAAACCACATGAAATAATGAGTACAAATGGTGCACGATGTTTAACGATGTAATAAAACTTCATCCTAAGAAATAAGCATCAACCTCTTGCATACTAAATAATAAGGAATTATACCCTATTTTCTTGATCTCAAAAGCCAGCATCTACATTTATACTAAATGATGAAAATTTCCCTAATTAGAAGGTTGTCCCCATGAAACGAACCACCCTTACCACCATCATGACCATATCATCATCACTCAAGAACATGTTTAATTCATGCAAACGTTTCGTTACATTATCTTATTGAGAAAGTTCCATGAACTATAACAATATGAACTCATCCAATGCTCATGCACTTCATATGCATTCATATAGGAACCCCGACCGAATCGAAGATCAAGGAGGGCACCACCTTGAAGTGAGCGAGTACGAGTGCACCGACTACGAAACCAACCAAGGCAAGCCCCGTGCATAACCCACGCTTTTAAAAGTTTTGCTTTACTTCACATGTGATGAGGTCATGTATTGTGCATTTAAGTTCAGGAGTTGTTCGTAACCATAGTTGCATTATTATCCCTTTATGCCTATGGTCTCATTGGATAGGTAAAATCCTTTTTCGTTAGAAATGCTATGCTTAGTAAGGAGCCATCGGTAGCAACACCGAGTGATTTGGAGATCACCCGGTCTAGGAATTAAATCTTGTTACCTCTCACATGATATTGATGAAATTGAGACCGTACGGGGAAATGCATGTGTAGGATGCGGTGGCAAGGTTTGCCTATGTTCGCCATAGCCCCGTGCGTGTCGGTTGAGGACCGTGTGACTCCGCGAGCAAGTATTGAGTTGTGTACCAAATGCATACCTTCGTATGGGAGTTGGTAAACCGATGTAACTTGAGAGTCGTAGTGTTGACTGGCCGCTCCACCCTTTGTGCAAAGTGTTGGTCACGGTGGATGCACGGGTTTGTGAGTAGTCTGGAGGGTGTGTTATTACCCTTGGACCCGACGCTACCGTGGTCGCATGTGGAATGCACACTCGGAGGGTGGACCCGGCTCATATCTATGATAATCTTGTGAAAGGTGGCCATACGTGTTCTTAAATGATGCGTATGTCGTGCATTTGGGTTTCCCCGCAGGGTGTAAATCGATATATATCGCCGTCCCTCGCGGTGATGAGTACCACTTGTCTCGAGCAGATCGCATCGTAGTAACAAGTGAATATGATGATGAAACTTGCTGATTTTGAAGAATTACTTCATGTATTGCAACCATGTTTTGTTAGAAGTGCTCACTAAATTTATCTTCGTATGTCAACCCTCTTAACTTGGCTAAAACATGAGTTAGACAAATACTTTAAGTGCTGATTTTGGCAAGTTTCCGCAAACCAGGTCAAGCCCCCGCATGCTAGAGTCGGTTATTAGAACCATTTTTGACGGGTAAGCCTTGCGGAGTATATTAGATACTCAGTGGTTTGTGTTGCAACTGCTTTCAGGATTCCCGCAGCCCGACTATTGTGATTGCTGCGGGAAGTATGTGTGTCAAAGCGAGGAACCTCAGGATTGGACCGTGGAGTGGGTTCCCACTTCACCGACCCAAGAGTGAGGCCATGCCGTATGGGCCGGTGTGGTTCTCCTAAGTTAACTCTATATATATGTATCGTCGAGATGTTACGCTTCCGCAAAAACATTATTAAGTATTGTAAGAACACACTTCACTTATGTGTTGTAAAATCTGAAATTTGAACAATGGCTTGTAATAACTAAGAGATTCTGTAAGAACGTGTTATTCAAGTAATGATCTCTATGTAATAAAATGACGGATGTATCCCCGATGTATGTGCAATGTACGTTCGCTTCGTCGAATGTCTCCCGATACGATCCTCGTTCGACAATCCCTCTCGCTTCGCGAGGTAGGGGTGTCACAGCTGGTATCGAGCCGTGTCGGGATATGCCGTACACTACGGGTCATACTAAAAAATCACCAACACATTTATACGGTGAGGGACGATATAGAAAGCCCAAGTAAGGTCTACAGTAGAAATAGATGTGGCAAACTAACCCTGGGTTATGCTTGTTTAAAAATTTTGCAACTACGGCCCGGCCCAGGTATGTTTGCAATTTAAATTAGCGCTCCGTGCCCGCGGAAGTAATAATACGGGACAATGTTGGCTCGTGGCAATCCACGAGGCGGTTCTTTCTATGAACCGTTACTACGAGAAAGATGGTGATGAGGAAGATGATGAGATTGTGGAACAATTGTTTTCATAGTTTCTTTTGAATTTGATGTAATGTTTCTGAAATGGTCTCTTGCAGGTACGCTAACCACGGACCTTAGATCGTGTAGTTTCCGTGATGAGATCGTGTGTGCGTTGCCACAAAAAGCGAGTGGTCGGCTATATATGGACCGATCACGTATTTTGTTTTGGAAAGGACGTAGGATTAACGGCCTTGCTTGTCATCATTCATGTCATGCATCACAAATTGCACAAGGTAATCGATCAAGAATGCGAAGAAACGGTCTCGAACAACTCACAAAAATCTCAACAAGTCGTACATGCTATCCAAAAATCGGGCAGAAAATCCCACCCGATCGAAAACTAAACCTAACCGATTATCGTTTTCACAAAAACGGTCACAACTTTTGAATCGTTCACTCAAACGAAACGGTTAAACACAATCCGGAAAGCTCATAAAACGTACCATCACCCTGGCATGATGATCCAAGAAAAAGGGGAATGGAATCCTACTAAAAATAACTTACCCGAAAATCTGGCAAAAGGTTGCCAGATTTCGCCGAATCGCCGGATTGGCAGATTCGGGTGCCTCACAAAAATCGCTATAACTTTTGAAGTGCTTATCCAAATAAAATGATCTACCCCAATCTGGAAAGCTTGTGTTATGCCCCACATTTCATCTAATATCAGGTCAGCAAGGAAAATTCGTTAAGTCGGTCAAATAAGCAAAAACAGAGAGCAAATTTTTGGTTCCCGGTATTCCAGAAATCTGGCAGAAAAATCCGTCGAGCCGGAAATCGCCATATCTTTTGATCCGCTTAAGATTTTTCCGTGTTCTAGGATGCGTTGGAAAGCTTAGGAAATACTCTAGCATCTAGTTATAAATTTTGGTAAATTTTACTGTACCAACAGAGACAAAAATGGGGAAAAACAGAGAGGGTTCAGAACCGGTTACGTGTAAAGAATGTCCGTTTCTTTCTGTTATCTTTCAGCACGACAACTGAACTTTTATATCCTAAAATTATTGATAGTAATGCTGCTTAAAATATGTTCCTAACCATGGTCTATAGATGGATGCAAGACAACTCCTGACTGAAAGGAATCAGCTGAGATCTGAGGTGGAAGACCTCACTGATCGTCTCACGGATGTCACGGACGACTACTACTCGGCGAAGGAGGAGAACAAGCAACTGACCGCCCGTATCACCGAGCTGGAGCAGGAAAATGCTGCTCTGACTGCACGTATCAAGGAAGTGCAGGATGATCTGATCTTCAGCGACAACCTCCGCGCTGTCGCAGACAGGGCGAAAGAAAGAGCTGAGCAGGAAAAGAAAGAACATGAGCAGATGGCCACGTTCTGTGATGAGGAGCGGATTGAGGCACTAAATGAGCTAAATGCGGCTAAGACGTCTATTACTCAGAAGGATGAGACCATCTACTCCCAGCAGGCCACCATGCAATTCCTGCATGGACAGCTCCAGACTGCACAGACCAACATGGACCAGCTGTTCACAGAGATAGGAAATCTCCAGCACCAGTTGGCAGCGTTACAGCAGCACCACCAGGTGTTGCTGGCAGCTCACTGGAATCTGTTGCAGCCACCACCGCCGGAGGACAATGGTGATGACGCCGCTAGCGATGCTTCCGATGTGAACAACCCGGAAGACACCGACAGCGATGCTTAGGTTACTAGCTAAGTGTTAAGGAAGAAACTTGTAAAATTAATGGTAGTGTATGAAAGAACAAGAACTAGTGGCTTGTACGTACGTAAGGACGTAGTGGTCGCTGTGTTTTTGGGTAGGCTGACAGCATAGGAGGTATGGATGACTAGCTAGGAAGGGAAATCCTGGACGTTTAACCCCGCGCTAAGAAGTGTTAGTATCGCGCGCTTTTGTGTACAAATGGGTTTCGCCTCAAAATATATATATGAACCACTAAGCTTATGTTAATAAATATAAGTCTCGTTCTTAAAAATTTCAGCACCATAAGCACATTTTACTAAGCCAAATGGTCTGAAATTATGAGTAAAAATTTTCTGGTTGTACTAAGTTCAGCTCATGGAAATTACTCTCACGGGTTATGCAATCTAAAAATTTCATATCGAGACTTTAAATCCGTCAATGGCAGCACTAATGAAATTTTCCTCCTGTGGAGTACATTATGAAATTCATGTTCATATCATGTCCCTTAATTACTATCATTGTCTATGGCTCCGAAATGCTGAGACTAATGGTGTAATTAAATTGTGTGGCAGATGGTGAACACTCGTCGCACGGTGGATAATTCGGGGAAGGTGCTTCGTCGCAGCCACCTCCTCCACCACCGCTGACTGCTGTGGAGCAACTTGTTCATAATCAGAACGAGATGTTTCGGCTGTTCCCGGCAAGTCGAACAACAATGCCCAGGTAGCGGCTCCTCCACCGCAGCCCCGTCCCACCTCTTATGGGGATTTCTCGGGCGACTCAGCCGCCATCTTTTCTCGAAGCAAAGGACCCCCTGGAAGCAGATAATTTTCTGCGTATCGTGGAGTCCAAGTTTGCTCTTCTGAATTGCACCGAGCATCGAAGACTCTGTTTGCAGCACAGCAGCTCCGTGGGTCGGCTAGTGCGTGGTGGGCAAACCACACCGCTGCACTCCCCGCGGATCACCAGGTGCTCTGGCCGGAATTCTCGGCAGCCTTCCGTGCACACCACATTCCCGACGGTGTCATGAGAAGGAAGCTTCAGGAATTTGTTGACCTGAAGCAAGGCTCCAAGACCGTGCAAGAGTACGCTCGGAAATTCAACTATCTTGCCCAAGTATGCCTCTTATCACGCCGACACGGATGCGAAGAAGCGTGAGTGCTTTCGGAAAGGTCTAAATCCGAAACTACAAGACCGCCTTGCTCTCTTGAATGGCACATTCAATGAATTAGTGAGTGCCGCCATTGTGCAAGAGGACGCCATTCGCGTCAATCAGGATGACAAGAAGAGGAAGCGCGCCGCGGGAAGTTCATCCGGTGCACCACCTCACAAGTTCAAGCTTGCAGTGACCAGCCCCACGGGTCAGAAATTCCGTGTCCCGGTGCCTCCAATGGGTGGACAACGCACTACTTTCCAGCAGCCTTATCGTGCGCCCCACCACTCCTATCAGCACCGTGGTCACCAACACACCCCGCAGCAGCATAACCAAGGTGCTGCACCATCCCCGCAGCAGCCATGCTTTAACTGCGGCGGTATTGGTCATTTCATCCGAGACTGCCCACACCCTCGCCGCAACAATGGCAACAACGGTGGGAATAATCAGCACCAGCACCACCGCGGCAATAATGGCAACAATAATAACCGCGGCAACAACAACAGCAACAACAATCACAACAAAACCCCCACCAAGACCGGCCGTGTGAATTTTACTACGGTCGAAGATGTGCAAGCCGGAGAACCGGTCCTCTCGGGTATGTTTTCCATTTCGAACATCCCGCCTTCATTCTTTTCGATTCCGGCGCCACGCATGATTTTATTAGTCAAGCGTGTGTGGATAAGTTGCATCTATCCTCCACCATTTTGCAAACTCCATACACCATCACATCCCCGGTGGCCTCATTCACACAAATCGTGAAACAAGAAACGTTCCCCCGGAACTTGCCGGAAATACATATCTCTCAACGCTAATCATTCTAGATGGGCAAGGCATGGATGTAATATTAGGAATGAAATGGATGAAACGACATAGAGCTGTCTTACACATAGACACCCGGGAAGTATATTTAAATTCACCTCCGTACGGCCCGGCTATCCTATCCTTGCCACACCCAAAATTTTCTAGAAATCAAATTCAGCACCTAGAAGGAAAGAAACTAGAAGACATACCGGTAGTATGCGAGTTTCCCGATGTGTTCCCGGATGATTTGCCAGGAATGCCACCTGATCGGGACGTAGAATTTAAAATTGAACTTCAACCCGGAACCGCACCGATATCTAGAAGACCATATAAAATGGCTCCAAATGAATTAGCTGAACTTAAGGAGCAACTCAACGAACTTCTAGACAAGGGGTACATACGCCCAAGTGCTTCGCCTTGGGGCTGCCCCGCTCTTTTTGTGAAAAAGAAAGATAAATCATTAAGGTTGTGTGTTGATTATCGACCCCTCAATGCGGTGACCATCAAAAATAAATACTCCCTCCCACGCATTGATATGCTATTCGATCAATTAGTCGGTGCAAAAGTATTCTCAAAAGTCGATCTTCGCTCCGGCTATCACCAAATAAAAATTCGGCCGTAAGACATTCCTAAAACCGCTTTCTCTACGAGATATGGACTTTTTGAATATCTCGTAATGTCTTTTGGATCGACTAATGCACCGGCTCATTTCATGTACCTCATGAACTCGGTATTTATGCCGGAGCTGGACAAGTTCGTGGTAGTATTCATTGATGATATCCTCATTTATTCCAAGACGGAGGAAGAACATGCCGAACACCTCCGCATTGTGCTTCAACGACTACGAGATCATCAACTTTATGCCAAATTCAGCAAGTGTGAATTTTGGTTGGATCGAGTTCCATTCTTGGGTCATATCATTTCAGCTGAAGGAATTTCCGTCGATCCAAGTAAAGTTGTTGACGTGCTAAAATGGAAGACTCCCAAAACCGTCAAGCACATCCGTAGTTTTCTCGACTTGCGGGATATTATCGGAAATTCATTCCAAATTTTTCTATCATCTCCAAGCCAATGACCAAATTGTTGGAGAAGGACTCTACCTTCAAGTGGAGCCCGTGAGTGCGAAAATGCCTTCCAAACCTTGAAGAAGCATTTAACCACTCGCTCCCGTTCTAGCTCAACCCGACATCGACAAGCCGTTTGACGTATATTGTGATGCGTCCGGCATTGGATTGGGTTGTGTTCTCATGCAAGAAGGCCGAGTCATTGCCTACGCCTCCCGTCAACTCCGCAAACATGAGAAGCACTATCCCACTCATGATCTTGAATTGGCATCGTAGTTCTTGCTCTCAAAACTTGGAGACATTACCTCTTAGGAAATCTGGTGCATCTCTATACTGATCATAAAAGCCTCAAATATATTTTCACGCAGCAAGAATTAAATATGAGACAACGAAGATGGCTGGAACTGATAAAAGATTATGAATTGGAAATTCATTACCACCCCGGAAAGGCTAATGTGGTTGCCGATGCATTAAGCCGCAAGCACCAATGCAACCAAGTTGAAATCTGCTCTATGGAAAACTGCAGCAAATCTGAAAATGAGAGTAATCCTTGCCTTCATATCATTCCTTATGGTGCATTGCATAATTTGGCTCTTGTTCCTACTCTTCGAGAAGAAATCATTGCTGCCCAGAAAACGGATGAAGGTATGGAACACATCCGACGTAAGTTGGGTACCGAAAAAGCTAAGTGCTTCCGTCAAGATGAGGAGGGAGTACTATGGTTCAATAACCGTCTCGTTGTTCCTAAGAGCCTGGAACTACGGAAGAAAATCCTTGATGAAGCCCATCTCTCTAAATACTCCATACACCCCGTAGTAACAAAATGTACCGTGGGTTGAGAGAGAAATTTTGGTGGACTCGCATGAAGCGAGAAGTGGCTCGTTACGCTGCCGAGTGCGACACTTGCCAACGAGTCAAGGCTGATCATCTAAAGAAAGCCGGACTATTGCACCCATTAAAAATTCCCGCTTGGAAATGGGAAGACATAGCCATGGATTTTGTTGTTGGACTACCTCCCACCTCCAAGAAACATGATTCCATATGGGTAATCGTCGATAGATCGACGAAATCAGCACACTTTATTCCGGTACACACCACCTACAAGTGCTAAGAAGTATGCTGAATTGTATCTTGCCCGTGTGCTATGTTTACATGGTGTGCCAAAGACCATCATTTCAGACCGTGGTCCGCAGTTTGTTTCTCGATTTTGGGAACAATTGCATGCTAGTCTTGGTACTACCCTAATCCGGAGCTCGCATATCATCCTCAAACCGATGGACAATCGGAAAGGTTAATTCAATATTTGGAGGATATGTTGAGAGCGTGTGCTTTGACTCAAAAGGGAAGTTGGGATGATCAGTTACCATTCATTGAATTTTCCTATAACAACAGCTATCAAGAAAGCTCGGAGTCACTCCTTTTGAGGCGTTATACGGACATTCTTGCCGTACGCCGTTAAACTGGTCCGAGCTCGGGCGAAAGGATAATATTTGGTCCGGATATTGTTGAGCAGAGCCGAGGAAAAGGTGAGAGAAATCCAAGCTAACATGAAGGCTGCTCAATCCCGCCAAATAAGTTATGCAAACAAAAGGAGACGCCCGCTGGAATTTGAGGTAAACGATCATGTTTATCTTCGTGTCTCTCCAAATAAAGGTGTGTCACGTTTTGGTATAAAAGGAAAACTTGCTCCCCGCTATATTGGACCCTTTCCAATTGTGGAGAAGTTTAGCCCCGTGGCATACCGGTTGCAATTGCCGACTAACTTGGAACGTGTGCACAACGTGTTTCATGTGTCGCAACTCAAGAAGTGCCTAAAACCACCCATTGATGTGGTCATCTCCGACACCGAGCAATTGCAAGAGGATCTATCTTATCCGTAAACTCCCGTCCGGATCCTCGATAAAAAGGATCGTGTTACTCGCAACCGCACTATCACATTCTATAAGGTGCAATGGAGTAATCACACCGAGGATGAAGCCACTTGGGAACAGGAGGAATTCCCGGATAATCACTTCCCCGAGTTCATGGCTTCACAATCGAGGTAACGACGCACCCCCTTCGACCACTCTTTTATCAATCTTAATCTCGGGACGAGATTTCTTTAAGGGGGAGGGCTGTGACACCCCGTGTCCCAAATTCACCTGTTACCGTGCTAACAGGAGAGTTGCACGTACAATTGCCCAGCCACATGAAATAATAAGCTAAAGGCCAATTAGGGTTTTTATCGTTCCGAAACCCTAGTTCTTGAGATCTCATATTTCCTCCAAAGTAGTAACCCCATATTTTTGCACAATCTGGTAGAACATATCAAGACATGAATTTAGAGCATTTTTCCTGAATTTTTGGAGCAGCACAAATCCCTAGAAAAATCCAAACCTATGCGGAAACAGCACCTGTTCAACAATTTTTATAAATTTTTACATTTCGAATTTGAACTTTGGCCTATAAGGAAAGTTGTTCCACATAATCCAAAGAACCCACAGAAATTTTGGTTTGCAAAAATGTCAAAAGGATCAAAGTCTGTGAGCAATTTACAGAGAGGTCCAGCAGTGGCAAAACTGTAAATAGGAAGAATAAATTTTGAACAGAGAAGGCACAAGTGGCTGTGGCCACCCGCCGCGGCGCGCGCCGCCGGCGCCCATGCCGGTTAGGCACCGCCCGTCCTCGCCGCTCCGTGCACTCCCCACGCGTCGTCCATCGCCGGATAACTTCGCCCGAAGCGTACTCGTTCGGCCGTCGATGGCGGGAGGGAGAAACTCGCCATGGCCGCCGTCCGGTTCGTTCCCCGTGCGCCGCCCTCTCGCAGCTCAACACCCCCATTTGCGCGCAAGCCGTTCGCCAAGTCCCCGAGAAGCTCTAGCCCCGCTTCCGCTCCTCTACTCTCCCCGTGAGCGCCAATCACCGAAGATCCGCACGGATCGCCGCCTCCACCATGAACGCCGGCCAGCGTGATTAAGCGGTGCTCGGGTGAGCTCATGTCGTGTCACCGCCACCGGAAGGTGCGCAAGTCCCTAACGGACCTCTCTCGCCCTCCCCAGGTTCAACCGTGCCGTAACGGAGAAGAACCAGCCTTGTCTTCTTCGTCGCCGGCCACCGAGCCCCGCCACCTCGCCGACGCCAAGCAACCTCCAGTGCCACCTCAGCCTGCACCGACCCCGCGCCGTTCATCTCCGTGCGAAGGTGAAGCTCTACGACCCAACCGCTTCCTTCCTCTTGCCCCGGCGAGCACGAGCTCCCACGCCGGAGCCGCCGCACCCGCCATAGCCCGTCGCGAGCTATGCTCCGTTCGTCCACTCGCCTCGCCACCCCCACCAAGCGATGCACCGTTAAAAACCGCGCACAGGCGGCCAAGCCCGGCCCCTGCGGCGAGCTCGAACGCGTCGCCGGTGAGCGCCGCCGCCGCTCCGGCGAGCCCCTCCCGCGCGCAACACTTAGGCAAAATTTCGAAGACGTGCTGAAACTTCGTAACGGTTAAGTGTTTTAGAAAAATCATATCTCGAGTTTTACACCACGGATTTGAACGATTCAAAGCGCATTTGAAAGTTTGTAACCTCTACTTTGACATGGTGAACATGAACACCTATGTTTATATAGTAAAAATTAATTTTTGAGCAAGATGAAAATGCTATCGTGACCAAACGCATAAACAAGATTGCATTTCAAAAATGATGTAACTTCCGGACCCCAGATCCAAACTGCATGAGAAAGGGCTCTTTGGAAAGTAGAAAACTTGTACTTTAACGTGGTAACATAATCCCAACACTTCCTGTGTAGAAAAATGAAGATTTGAGCGCTCTAAGTTGCTAAACCGTTATGCCTGCGTGACAACTTGCTATTTTTGAAATGCAATAACTTTTTGAATACAGATCCAAATAAAACGATTCTTGGCTCGTTGTAAACCTTGAGTTATGTACTTTACATTAACCAACCTGAATCACCTAAGCTCTATAGCAAAATATTAAGATTTGAACACCCTAAGGTGGCTATACAAGCAGCCTGTCCACTCGGACTTAGGGATATAAAAATGGCCGAATAGGAGCTAAGCTCCCATGGCCCTTTTACTTGCTGACATGATTAGATAATTTTGCACACTTACATGGCACAATTAAACATGTCATGATAATGTTTATCTTTTTGGGCAAGAACAGTCATATGAGGTAGATTAATCGTAACAAAACCACATGAAATAATGAGTACAAATGGTGCACGATGTTTAACGATGTAATAAAACTTCATCCTAAGAAATAAGCATCAACCTCTTGCATACTAAATAATAAGGAATTATACCCTATTTTCTTGATCTCAAAAGCCAGCATCTACATTTATACTAAATGATGAAAATTTCCCTAATTAGAAGGTTGTCCCCATGAAACGAACCACCCTTACCACCATCATGACCATATCATCATCACTCAAGAACATGTTTAATTCATGCAAACGTTTCGTTACATTATCTTATTGAGAAAGTTCCATGAACTATAACAATATGAACTCATCCAATGCTCATGCACTTCATATGCATTCATATAGGAACCCCGACCGGAACCGAAGATCAAGGAGGGCACCACCTTGAAGTGAGCGAGTACGAGTGCACCGACTACGAAACCAACCAAGGCAAGCCCCGTGCATAACCCACGCTTTTAAAAGTTTTGCTTTACTTCACATGTGATGAGGTCATGTATTGTGCATTTAAGTTCAGGAGTTGTTCGTAACCATAGTTGCATTATTATCCCTTTATGCCTATGGTCTCATTGGATAGGTAAAATCCTTTTTCGTTAGAAATGCTATGCTTAGTAAGGAGCCATCGGTAGCAACACCGAGTGATTTGGAGATCACCCGGTCTAGGAATTAAATCTTGTTACCTCTCACATGATATTGATGAAATTGAGACCGTACGGGGAAATGCATGTGTAGGATGCGGTGGCAAGGTTTGCCTATGTTCGCCATAGCCCCGTGCGTGTCGGTTGAGGACCGTGTGACTCCGCGAGCAAGTATTGAGTTGTGTACCAAATGCATACCTTCGTATGGGAGTTGGTAAACCGATGTAACTTGAGAGTCGTAGTGTTGGACGGTCGCTCCACCCTTTGTGCAAAGTGTTGGTCACGGTGGATGCACGGGTTTGTGAGTAGCTCTGGAGGGTGTGTTATTACCCTTGGACCCGACGCTACCGTGGTCGCATGTGGAATGCACACTCGGAGGGTGGACCCGGCTCATATCTATGATAATCTTGTGAAAGGTGGCCATACGTGTTCTTAAATGATGCGTATGTCGTGCATTTGGGTTTCCCTGCAGGGTGTAAATCGATATATATCGCCGTCCCTCGCGGTGATGAGTACCACTTGTCTCGAGCAGATCGCATCGTAGTAACAAGTGAATATGATGATGAAACTTGCTGATTTTGAAGAATTACTTCATGTATTGCAACCATGTTTTGTTAGAAGTGCTCACTAAATTTATCTTCGTATGTCAACCCTCTTAACTTGGCTAAAACATGAGTTAGACAAATACTTTAAGTGCTGATTTTGGCAAGTTTCCGCAAACCAGGTCAAGCCCCCGCATGCTAGAGTCGGTTATTAGAACCATTTTTGACGGGTAAGCCTTGCGGAGTATATTAGATACTCAGTGGTTTGTGTTGCAACTGTTTCAGGATTCCCGCAGCCCGACTATTGTGATTGCTGCGGGAAGTATGTGTGTCAAAGCGAGGAACCTCAGGATTGGACCGTGGAGTGGGTTCCCACTTCACCGACCCAAGAGTGAGGCCATGCCGTATGGGCCGGTGTGGTTCTCCTAAGTTAACTCTATATATATGTATCGTCGAGATGTTACGCTTCCGCAAAAACATTATTAAGTATTGTAAGAACACACTTCACTTATGTGTTGTAAAATCTGAAATTTGAACAATGGCTTGTAATAACTAAGAGATTCTCGTAAGAACGTGTTATTCAAGTAATGATCTCTATGTAATAAAATGACGGATGTATCCCCGATGTATGTGCAATGTACGTTCGCTTCGTCGAATGTCTCCCGATACGATCCTCGTTCGACAATCCCTCTCGCTTCGCGAGGTAGGGGTGTCACAAAAAGGTTTTTCGCTCTATGATCGGCTCCTTGCTTTATCTTTGTGCATCTAGGCCCGATATCATGCTTAGTGTGTGTATGTGTGCACGTTTTCAAGCCGCTCCTATGGAGTGCCACATGGTGGCCGTTAAAAGAATCTTGAGATATTTAGTGCACACACCCAACCTAGGACTTTGGTACCCCAAGGGTTCAAAGTTCAACCTAATAGGCTATTCCGATGCGGATTATGCCGGAGACAAAGTGGATAGAAAGAGTACCTCCGGGACTTGCCAATTTTTGGGTAGGTCCCTAGTGTCATGGTCTTCCAAGAAACAAAATTCCGTTGCCCTTTCCACGGTCGAAGCGGAGTATGTTGCAGCCGGTAGTTGTTGTGCACAACTATTATGGATGCGACAAACTCTAAGGGACTACGGTTACAAATTGAACCGTGTTCCCCTCCTATGTGACAATGAGAGTGCTATAAAGCTAGCATATAACCCCGTTGAGCATTCGCGCACAAAGCATATAGATATCCGACATCATTTCTTGAGAGATCATTCTATCAAAGGGGATATTGAGGTGAGCCACGTGAAAATCGAAAACCAATTGGCCGATATTTTCACCAAGCCACTAGATGAAAGCCGGTTTTGCTATTTAAGGAGTGAGCTAAATATACTTGACTCTAGTAACGTGGTGTAAAAGCGTGCACATTTGCGTGTTGTCTTATTCGTTTTTGGATCTTAAGTTGAAATGCATGCTTTCAAAAATTAACTAGACTATTTTTGAAAACTTTTATTGGTTCTTGACCAATAGGTCAAAACTTGTCGAAATGTGATCATAGCTTTGCTTGTTGATTGTTTACTGATCACATGATGTCAAGATACCCTACTAGTCCATCAAAATTATTTTTGAAAAACTCTCCCTAAAATTCCACTCTTCTCCTCTCTGTTTTCCCCCTACCGGAAGTGCCGGTAGGGTACCGAAGTTCCGGTTACGGGGACTGGGGCTCGATAATTTTCCCGATCGGAAGTTCCGGTGGAGTACCGGAGGTTCCGATCGGAGGTCGGAACAGAGGACTTTTTCCTCTCGGTCGGAAGTTCCGGTACCCAGTACCGGAAGCTCCGATCGGGAGCTCACCCTCGGGTGTCACCCCCACACCGGAAGTTCCGGTATGCTACCGGAAGTTCCGGTGCGGGCGTTGACCTAGGGTTTGAGCCCGCACCGGACGTTCCGGTAGGCTACCGGAAGTTCCGATGCGGGCGGCGAGTATAAAAGGGGGAGCCCGTCCCCTTGAAAGGGATGGCTCCCATTTGAAAAACGCCTCCACCTTTTTCATCTCTCCAACCCGAATCTTCATCAACCGGAGGCGCCCTCAACTTCCGGCGGAAATCTTCGGCAAGCTTTCTCAAGTTTCGTCTCTCCGGTCTCCTTCAAGCTACTAGCTAGAGGAGAAGGTATTCCTTCATTGCCTTTCCTTCTAGATCTAGGGTTAAATCCTTGTATCCTTAGGACTATTTGATGCTTAGATGGTTCTCTAGCAGTTCTAGAACACTAGCATGCTTCTAGGAAGTAGTTCTATTGGCTAGATGTGATTTTTTCGCACTCGCTAGGGTTAGGGTTGACCCCTACCGGAAGTTCCGGTAGGCTACCGGAAGTTTCGGTATGGGTCACCTTCCGACAGTTAAGGAACACGTCGGAGGTTCCGGTACCGGGGTACCGGAGGTTCCAGTACCTTGTACTGGAAGTTCCGTATCCGGTACCGGAAGTTCCGACAGGGACCTTTCTTGTTAGCATCTTTGTAGTATCTCTAGCTATCCACATTGTGTATGTTGCTCCTTACACATGTTTTTCTCTCTGTTAGATGACTCGTGGCAGGAAGGCAACCGTGACCAAGCGTCCCGCACCACCGGGTCATGATGACTCCGACACGGACTCGGACTATGATGTCCCGAATCCGCGCCTTGCCAAGAGGCAAGCCACGGGAACCGGTCACCGGTCCTCCTCCCGTGGTCTTGGCCCCGGCAGGGGCAAAGGTCATGGAGGAGGCAAGGGAAAAGGCACAGCTAGGAGACCTCCTCCCGCTCCCGTGTCTAGTGAAGAAGAAGAAAGTGAGGAGGAAGCGGGAAATGTGGGCGGGGATGAGTGGTTTCTCCCCATCGCTCGCAACTTGCGGGAGCATGTCAAGTATGAGCTGCGGTCACCGGTCGTGAGTGGCAGTGCAGGCTACAATGTGCCTTTCTACGAGAGATGAGGTGCAGAAATATAGGAGCAAGTGCCCGTGGATCAAGGCTAAGGAAAGGGGTGTGGATGACATTCGGTTTTGGGATCACACCCAAGCCGAGTGGTACAAGGAGGTGCTAAAATTGAAGAACAAGACACATGAGATGAAGTGGATAAATTGGGAGTGGATGGATCGTCGGAATGATCCAATTTTCACTCAAATCAAGGCTGAGTGTGCTAGAAGGAACATGGTGGAGCTCATGGGACTTGAGCATGCGTGGAACACAGAGTTGGTGGTTCGGTTCTATGCCACCCTCTCGGCTTGAGTTTAGTGAAGACTCACACGAGGATTCCATCATGCATTGGACACTTGATGGAAACAGATTTCAGGTCACCTATGCTCGGTTTGCACAGATTCTTGGATTTGGTCATGCAGATGCTATGAGGAGAAATGTGAATGTGTTTGACCCTCCGGATGATGCAGCCTTAGAGTTCATATATGACATCCGCTATGCTCACCCCAAGACGATGATCATTGGGACACACTTTGGACTGCACCCCTACTACCGTGTTCCGAACAATATGTTCGGATGGACCTTGGATCCTAAGATAGGGGATGCATCCTCTTTGTCGGCGGACTCCAAGACTTTGCTTTGTGCCATGCATCCAGGAGCTGAGCCGTTTTGTGTGTTTGAGCACATTTGGACTTCAATCATCAACCACTCTTATACTCACAAGGCGAGCCTTCCCTTCGCTCCCTTTATTATGAAGATGATTGAGACTGTCTCTCGGATGCACTTTGTTCATGATAGGGATCACCCCGGACTTCGTCCCAAGAAGTTCCGTCTTCTACCTACTCCTCGGGGTTCACCAGTGAGACAGGCAGCTCCTCCACCTCCAGCGCAGCCAGCTAGGGACGCTCCACCTACCTCCTCTCGCCGGACTCGGAGCAAGTCCGGATTTATTAGCTCGGTCCTCAAGTCTATCTTTTGCATGTGCAAGGCTAACGGTGAGGACATCTATGAGATGAGGATGGAGCAGCGGCGCATCAATGAAGGGCATCACCGATTCCTCTCTCACTTAGCTCAGCAGCAGCAGCAGCCACCACCTCCTCCCTTGGACCTTGCACCGATTGTACCTCGACAGTGGGAGGACCCGTGCGCTCCATATCAGCAGGCCGCGGGAGTGGCAGCACGGGCAGCAGCCCAGGATGTGGATGGCAGTGGTACCGGCAGTGGCGAGGATGACAGCGCAGAGGATGTCCCACCCACCACCGCTCCACGCTCTAGCGCTCGGATCCCGCCTCCATGAGAAAGGCAAGGGCATGGCACGTCCCGAGGATGAGGAGGAGAGCGATGAGGAGGACGACGACGACGATGATGATGATGACGAGTGATCCTCTCTTGGGAGTTCCAGTTCTTTTCTCCTTTTTGGTGATGTGTTGCCAAAGGGGGAGAAGAAATTTCTATTTATCTTTTTCTATGTTTTTATGATGTAATGAATTATGTGAGATGGACAAGTAGTTTGATTGGAACTATGGATTGAGTGTAATAAGTTTAGACTTGTTTTAATTCTATATCTATGTGATTTGCTTTATACTATGCTTGATGTGTTGTTGTTTTCTCCTTATAGATGCATTTGTGTGATGTTAAAATGCCATATTGCTTTGTTCTTGATTTATTATTATGGATGCATAGATAAAGGGGGAGCTCCTCATAAATTTGTATCTCTAATGTGCATTTGGTATTGTATAGACCAACTTTTGAAATTCAATTTCATGCACATATTAAGGGGGAGCTCATCTTTTATCCTTGCAAGTTGTGCGTTTTGATTCATCTTTTTAGAAATTTGATTGTATTGGCATCAATCACCAAAAAGGGGGAGATTGAAAGTGCATCTAGGCCCCTCATTTTATTTTGGATGATTGACATCAATACAATTAAATTTGGACTAATGCTTTCATGAGAATGTGTGTAGTGAATATCCAAAGCACATGAAAGTGTAGCAAGCAAAATCAAAAAGGAGAAAAGAAATGTGAAATGCAATAAAAGGAGAACTTTGAAAAGGCCCCTCTCAAAGCTTGTGCCTTGTTTTATTTCTTTGCTTTGAGTCTTAGGGATGCCGTACTATAAAGAGGGATGCAAATCACAAATTTGGCAAAGAATGGAGATGCTCACAAACTCAAGAAACCCCCTCAAAACCCATTCTTTCTGGACCCATCGGAAGCTCCGGTGTGGTACCGGAAGTTCCGGTAGGCTAACAGAGAGCTTTGCTCTCGGAAAAGCCATACCGGAAGTTCCGGTCCCCGGTATCGAAAGTTCCGGTAGGCTAACAGAGAGCTTTGCTCTCGGGAAAAGCCATACCGGAAGTTCCGGTCCCCGGTACCGGAAGTTCCGGTAGGCTAACAGAGAGCTTTGAGCTCCCCGGAATGCCATACCGGAAGTTCCGATACGGCACCGGAAGCTCCGGTGCGGTCCAGCTTTTCCAACCCTAAACCTAAGTACCGGAAGTTCCGGTGCAGGCCAAAAATCCAGATCTAACCCTAATTCAAACCATACCGGAAGTTCCGATAGCCTATCGGAAGTTCCGGTGCGGGGTTTTCGGACAGAGCCAACGGCTCTTTTTGGGTTGTGGTATATATACCACACCCCCTCACCTCACTTATACTTCTTGCAACATTCCGAACCAAAATACACTTGAGCTTCACTCCACTTGCTCCAAATTCACTCCAAAAGCAAAAATCCATCCTTGAGCTAGGATTTGAGTGAGAGACTTCGAGCTAGTGTTTGAGAGACTTGATTCCATTCTTGAGCATCTTCACTCCCGTCAAGCTTGTGATTTGGATTTGTTACTCTTGAAGCTTTGAGCTCCTAGACGGCTAGGCGTGCTCGTGAGCTCCCAACTTGTGTGGTGACGCCCGAGAAGTTTGTATTGCCCGTCCCGGAAGGGACTTTGATAGTGGAAAACTCAAGCTCAACCTTGGTATTGACTTGAGGGAGAAATAGGGTTGAGAGAAACCCGGTCCTTGGTGGACTTTCTCAACGGAGACGTAGAGTCCTTGGTGGGCTTGAACTTCGGTGAAAAATCCGTGTCTCTTGTGCTCCCTCTTTTACTTAAGCGCGTTGTTGTTTAAATTCTCTAGGTTGCTTGTTAGTTTCCTTTGTGCCGTTAAATTGCTAGAATTGCATAGGGTTGTTTGTTTCCTTCTTGCAAACACTAGAATTGTGTAGGGTTTAATTCCGCTTTTATCACCCTGCACCGGAAGTTCCGGTACCTTACCGGAACTTCCGGTATTTGACGTTTTCGTCTTAGTGTTAATTCGCAGAAATTTTTAGGTTCGCCTATTCACCCCCCTCTAGGCGACTTTCATCTAGGTAGATCGAGATTTCCGACATGGGTGCAACCCCCCCCTAGGATTATACATCACTTTTAATACTCGTGGAATTACTCCTTTGTCAAAGTAATCCTTACTCCATGAGATTGTACTCATAACATTGCCCAAGGCTGACTTAACCAACACAGGGCTTGGGAATCACGTAGCTGAGTTGACAACGAACATTCCAAGCCTTTTGTTTGAAATATCTTGAATGGCATTTCTGGTTCAAATACTTCCATGTCTCTCGGATATAGTTCGGACTATCATGTGTCTTCATCGATTTTTCCTTGCTATCCATGGGAACCGTATCTTGTAGTTGAGCTTTGGTTCTTTCATATTGGTGACACTTGTTAGCACAATATCCTTCTATTCCACACCTGTAACAGTCCATGATAGCTACTCGGGCTATCGTTGATTCTAGTCTTCTCGAATGCTTCGATATCGACCAAACGTTGCTCAACTGTCTCTTCTTTCTTAACAGGGCATCTACTTTCATAACTCGACACCTTTGTAGTTGTTTGATTGTCGTAGAAGCCTTTTTTCGTGGGAAGATACCAATCTTGTGTTTCTTGTTTGGAGTCAGCAAACCGAAGGTTAAACAGATCCGGGATGTTGCTCTCATCCACAATAGTGCTATTATCTAGGGTTCCAGTCTTTGAGTTCATCATCTCGAGGAAATTGGTTTGGCTTCTTCATGTGTAGCAATAATAGAGCGCGTGGTTGAGGGAAAAGGAGAGCGATGAATAGAGAGGATAGGTACTCCAAACTATACTAGGACTACAAATATGGCTAAACTAATGATGTGATAACAAAGCTAAATGCTTTGCAGCCCATGAACAGACAATCAAAGATCCAAATCATAACAAGGCACACCACAAACACACAATCATACAATCAACAAAGTCGTTTCTAACGTTCTTATACTATAGGTAGGGAACGATCCTAGTTCTTAGACGTATGGTGATAATTAATGCCTTTCATCCTTTGAAGAACCTAAATCTTGAAATCTCCAATTCTCTTGCTCATTGGACACAGTTCTTACACGGTCAAGATCCATCTTTCCAAGTAGCAAGCTTAAGCATTCTCAAATCCATAACCTTGTGATAACCTATCCCTTATTAACAACATGCTCAAAGCTCATATTGTTTGCAAGATAACTTGTGCGTGCTTTAGGAGATTCTTGACAGCATTGAACCATTGTCATGACCATTGAGTCTCCTTACCGCAGTCTTCGAGTGGACGAACTATCAAT
Source organism: Chloris gayana (assembly GCA_031894775.1). Taxonomy (NCBI): domain Eukaryota; kingdom Viridiplantae; phylum Streptophyta; class Magnoliopsida; order Poales; family Poaceae; genus Chloris; species Chloris gayana. Next base: position 290,337 of record JAUNZO010001751.1, read on the forward strand.
TTGAAGGTAAGGAAGGAATAGAAATCAAAGACAAATCTTTCTCAATATTTTAGATAAAGAAAAAGAATTTTGGTGAAAATGAAGATTTGAAATTACTAGTTTTGAAAATATGACCTATGGCATGATCGGACTATCTAGGCTTGAGTCATGCGGTGGATATAGCTCGATGCCACTTTGTCACACCCAGTTTTAATGAACAAAACCGAATGCGGATGTATGCGTGCCAGGATCAAGTTTCGCGCACACAGGACAAATAATATGGTAAAAGAACAATATCTTTATTAATTCATTAAATAATTACATTAGGGACCCGTAGCTCTAAAATAAAAGATTATATTGCAGTGGAATAATCTAAGCGTCGGCGTCCTTCAACTTCCACGAGCGATCGGTCGGAAGATCACAAGCCTAGCTCTCCACTCCTTGTCTTCATCCAAAGTCCACCCTTGTACCTGGCTTCTGTTCGGTAGCAAGATTTGCAATAGAGGGAAGCAACAACGTTTGAGTACATTACATACTCAACAAGTGGAGGAAGGTATGACATGTTTGGCAACTTCAAGAAAGGCTTTAACATAAGGTTTGTTGCATAGAGCACCTATGTCTAGTTCAATTAAGCAACCTATTTACTAAGTGTGAAATTCACTCCCAAAACTCAACGTTACCAGCTGATCCATAATCTTCAACATAACCATCTCATAACCACCCATCCATGACCCATAATCGAGCGAGGATTTCCAGTCCGCTCTTGACCGTGAGCACGGCTGTCATGACAGTTTACACTCTGCGAGAGGTTGTACCACTGTACCACAAGTCGGTGATTTCGTCCCCTGTTGCCGGGTGGACTAAAGTCTCCGTTTTGCCGTGCCGGCCAAGCACTTACACACTTCCTTAGGTGTGTTGCCAGGAGATCACCGCAAGACATTTCATTAGGCTCCTCACCCGGATCGTATGTGGCCACTAAGGTTTCACCGGTAGGAGACTACCCCTCGGGTACGTCCTCCTAAGGGCGAGTCTTGGGACGACCCATCGGTCCCTGTCCCTCATCGCCCATCCCACCAAACCTAACAATACTGAGAGATTCCCCTAACTACCGAGTCAAGACTACCCATATCAGCCTTGTGTTGGCACGAAAGTCCTGGTTGAATCGCTCCAAGAACCGGTCCTTAAATCTACAGCAAGCATGCCACAAACCACATTGTGCCCTCGGCACCATCCATCACATACCACTTGCTTAGATTCCTATCTAGGAGTATTTCCAACACAGGCGATCATTCTCTTGGATCATCATCATGGTTCTCATTACAAGTCTTCCACTAGAATTAAGCAAGCTAAGCATGACCTACCCGACCCTACATCTAATTCCACCCAGTGCGACAAGGACAAATATGGAAGGATATGCCACATAGGATTCATATTTATGCAATGCAAACAAACATGTGCAGATAGAAAGAAGTAGGTGCAAAATGCGTCAAGGACACTTGCCTCTTTCCTGTATGCTACCGATTATGTCTTCAACTTCTCGTTCTTTGATATCCTTGATTTCATCGTCTTCTAAATTAGTCGCGTTGAACAAACATGCAAACAAGCATACAAATAAACTAATAAACAGAACAGTACACCATATCAAATGATTATAAAGCACTACTAAAAGAAAGTACGCGTCACTACGATTCCGTGAGCGCAAGAATCGTCCTAACCAGAGCTACGAGCGAAAAGTTACAAAGGTTTTGAAGTTTTAGGGGCCAAAACATAAAAACAGTAAAGGTATGGACTTATTTATAAATATTAAGAAGTTTAGGGACTAAAGTATAAAGTTTAAGAAATAAATTGTAATATCGTAAAACACTAGGGTTGTTTTTGTAAAAGGGTAAGAAATAGTGGTTTTTTATGCTAAAAAGGGCTAGAACATAATTTATTCAAAGGTTGGGGGTATTTATATAAAAATGCTTTATGGCTTAACATTCGACAAAAATGTTGAGGGGCTTAAATATAATTTACAAAATAAATAAAAGGCTTAACGTAAAACATTTCGGTCAAAGCAGAATTAAAATAAAGTTTATGGTTGTTTCTCTCAAAGAACAAGGCCCGATCATAATTTACAGTAACTATAGGGGCCTAAGCGCAATTCTAACAATTAATCAGGATTTAATGGAAATAAAATAAACGGGAAAATTTAATGGATCGGGTCTATGGCTCTTCCCTAGGCAAAAGCTCAGCATCATCGCCCGGCATCCGGTACCCAAGAATATAGCCACGTTCAACAAGAGCCTCCGTGTCCTCCTCCAAGCATAGCCGACCTTCTTATAACAAAAGTTCGAAGGTTCGTCGTCTCCGTCGACCGGGGCACCGTGTCCACAAATGCCACGGGCTCCGCCTCGCTAATCACTGCAGTACCTCCGCTCGAACCTTCAACATCGACCACGACATCCTCATCGGCGCCACAAGCCCCGCATAATTTGAGCCAAGACCGCCAGCCACGGCAGCGGCATAATCAAAGTGACCCCAGCCTCGATAGGCACCGGCTGCGCCAAAACATAGCTTGAAATGGGCCGAGCGGTCGTCCTAATGCGAGCCATCGAAGTGAAAAACATGCGCATCGCAACGAAGACTTCGAAAAGGCCAACTCAAAAGTAAATGCGGAATCGGGAGAAGCGGCTCGAACACGAAGACGAATCAAGAAGACGAAGGAAGAAGAAGCTCCAGGCGAAGAAAGCCAAACAGCCGGGTAAAAAACCAAGATTCTGAATCAAGGGTAGAAAATCTTGTGCGCAAGACCACACTTTTATTGGGGGCTGTAAAACCTACGGACCGATAGCGGAAGCGGCACCGCCGTTGTCAGCCGTAAAGCATTCAATTCAAAGGAAAGCAAAAATGACGAGTGGGCGAAAAAGGCAAAGCACACAACAGACAAATAGAAAACGTAGAGCCCGCCCGGTTGAAAACAAACAAGCAAAGTAAAAATTTTTGGGGAGTGGCGTTTCCCCGCGCTCACCGGCGATCGCAAGGGAAGTTCCGACTTCCTGCGCTCGGTCTACGTGACACTCGATCTACGCGTATTTCGAGCTCGCCCATCGAGGGCTACTGTTGGGGACCCGATACGAGGTCGGGCTTCACACTAACGCCAATATCTGTCTTCAAGCGATACGCATAGGTCGCCGAATGACGCGAGGCACGCGAGGCGAAGGAGGCACCACGGGCGAAGCCGGGGAAGCCCGAGGACGGGGCCGGGCCCCGGGCTCGAAGGCCCGTGACCCGTGAAGCTATCATGTGGCGAGGCGAAGCGGCGCCGGAGCAGAGCACCAAGACGAGGCAAAGCAAAGGGCGATAGTGCGCCTCGCCTAAGCAGCCAGCTAAGTCGCGAGTAACGCGGTTTCGACCGACTTTCCCGGAGTGCCCCTAAGAGTTACCGCCTCATAGTAGAGTTGAGGCGATTGGCTAGGGGTAGAATGGTCCTGTAAAACATGGCTCCCTAGACTATAAAGGGAGGCCAAGGGTCACCTGTAAACACACATGTAATCAGCAAGTTAACTCCACTTATACTAAGAGCTGTTGTCTTGTCACTTCATCCTTTTATACTTCGCATTTCCATTCCTTGTGTTCGGTGTGTTAAGTGAGCATTACCCTCGCCGCTTAGCACACCAACAATCACCATGACGTATAGCACAACGTGCTAAACCAATAATCAATTCCCGATAATAGTGCTCTACGAGACTTATCACCTTGTTTTAAGTTTTGTAACTTTAAACGTAAATCACGTTGGTAATAAGGAGGAACAAAATGAGATTTCATATGTTGCTTTACAACAGTCCAAGAATCAGGAATAACATCATTAGGAGTATTGCAAAGATCATTCGACAAGAAAAGAGCAAATCCAAGTAAACTCACTAGTAGCAAGTCTAACTCTATGATCAACAGAAACTAAATGGGAATTTAATTTTTGATCAACAGCAAGTTCCCATTCTAAATAAGCATCAGGATTAGCAGTACCAGCAAAAGGAAGCATAGTAAATTTAGTTCTAAAAAATGCATCATTATTAGCACGCTAAATGTTACCTCCCATACCGTAACGATTACGGCGTAGACGGGCAGCATCACAATAATTAGCATCATGATCATCATCATCACGGTGTCGCTCATGCTATGGTGGAGGTTGATTCTCTACATGCTCAAGTCGGGTCATCGGACCGTTGATATGGCCCATGAGCTCATCAAACTTTTTTGTAATGAAGGCGCGTTGCTCATCACCAAATTGTGTAAGCTCGGTCTTAGACACGCAATCATCAAAAGCGAGTATGGGAGTGCGAAGAAGAATCCTAGTTTCTCGAACCTTTTGCTTTCCCTACCATGGTTAGTAAAGGACAGAAGACAACACAAAGGTAAAATCCCTAACCAACTAACAACTAGTAGGAAGTGTGATACTGGAGAGCAAATTTAGAAAACGGCTCACCACCGTCTTACAAGTGTTCTTACCAAAGCAATAGGATGGTACAATCAGTTGCTGAGCTTGGGTGTAACAGTTGCTAGGAGAAAACCTGTGCTGACAGAGTATGTATAGGATCAAAACGCAGCAAGGATTATTAAAATCGAGTCACAATTGCAGGCTAAGACATGATCCTAGACGTAGCACACCAAGATGAAACAAAGGCAATGGAGAAAGCTCAAAGAACCAACACAATTGCACTCAATGGCAGTTCTATAAATATTTCAACAATAATCACTAGTGCAAATCTTAGGTGCTCAAAAAGTTGTGCTGAAAAGCGTGCAGCAACTTCAAACGAGTTTTTCAATTTTTTCTCGATTGTTTTTGAAAATTTTGACGAGGGCACACAGGGCGTAGCCGAGTGTGGGTCACCTCAACTTGTTGTCAAGAATCTGCTGTAAAAATTTTAGCCAAAACGGAGCAACGAGCGAAAAGCTATGCCTGTTTTATCGAAGGTATGTCAACCTATGGTTTTTGGCCAGCACAACTCGCCGATCACGACGGCAGAAACTAGGGCAAAGCTTCCCTATCTGAATCACAGCAAAAACAAAGCCAAAGGATGATAGTAACTAAGCTAGGTATTTGCCGGATGATGAAACAAAGGGGGCAGCGAAGCAGGGCGAAAACACAAGGCGGCTTGCAACCTATCTAGGGCTTGCGCGGCGAGAGTTCACAAAAGGCGGCTAGCGAGGTCAAGTCGAGGAGTGGGGTGGAACGACTTTTAATCTGGTGAAGGTGGATGAGATAGCGGCGGAATCAATAGCAAGGAGCACGTTATACTACAATGACGAAACACAATCTAAAACCAAGTAACAAGACTCGACCATGAACACAAACTCAACAAAGCAATCTAGAATCGAAATTGCAAGACGCAAAGGGCGGTAGGACAGCGGAAAGTGTAAATTTTTTTGGCTTTTTGTGGACAATAGGTGATGAATAAAAACTAATCTAAAAGACAACACGATTACCTCACGGGCAACCCAGAATCCGATACCACTTGATATGATCTAGGCCGATCTTCCGAGAGGTAGAGGGGGTAAACTCGAATTTGGAGCACTCGACGTTGACGGTCCGGCTTCAAATCAACACGATTCGATCCTGCAACCGCTACACCACCGATCCGTTAGTTATCAACCAAGCACAACTTGATTGACCTCGCCGAGAAGGCTTTTCCTGCAAGCGAATCGAGAACACAAGGAAGAAGGGATAAACACACAATCCGAACAACTTGGACAAATGTGCTTCATCGAGAATTTTCTTCCGTAGCTCCATGTCCTTTGGGACAACAAGCCGGTTGTTAAACCATGGAACACCATCGGTGTCCTGACGGAAGCATTTAGCATTTTCCTTGCCCAAATTCTGCCGGATATGTTCCATACCTTCATCCTTCTTTTGTGCTTCAATAATTTCCTCTCGGAGAGTAAGAACGAGAGCCAAATTAAACAAAGCACCGTAAGGAATAATTTGGAGACATGGTTCATCCTTAGGATCAGATTTTCCGGCGTCTTCTATAGAGCAAATTTCCACATGATTGCATTGGTGTTTGCGGCTTAGTGCATCGGCAACTACTTTGGCTTTTCCTGAGTGATAATTAATTTCCAATGCATAGTCTTTGATTAATTCCATCCACCTTCTTTGCCTCGTATTTATCTCTTGTTGAGTGAAAATATATTTGAGGCTCTTGTGGTCGGTATAGAGATGCACAAGATTACCGAGGAGATAATGTCTCCATGCTTTGAGAGCAAGAACCATTGATGCCAATTCTAGATCATGGGTGGGGTACCTTTGTTCATGCTTGCGAAGTTGATGAGATGCATAGGCAATCACTCCACCATCTTGCATTAAAATACAACCCAAACCTACACCGGACGCATCACAATATACGTCAAACGGCTTGGTTATGTCGGGTTGAGCCAAAACTGAAGCGGTTGTCAAATGCTTCTTCTTCAAAGTTTGGAAAGCATTCTCACATTCTTGACTCCATTTAAATGAAGAATCCTTTTCCAATAACTTTGTCACGAGCTTGGATATGATTGAAAAATTGAGGATGAATTTCTGATAATATCCAGTGAGTCCAAGAAAACTACGAATGTGTTTGACACTTCTTGGAGTCTTCCACTTGAGAACTTCATCGGCTTTACTTGGGTCAACCGAAATATCCTCCGCTAAAATGATATGACCCAAGAATTAGCCAAAATTCACACTTGCTGAATATTGCATAAAGTTGATGATCTCTTAGTCTTTGGAGTACAACACGAAGATGTTTGACATGTTCCTCTTTGGACTTGGAGTAGATTAGAATATCATCAATAAAAACCACCACAAACTTGTCCAACTCCGGCATGAAAACCGAGTTCATCAAGTACATGAAATAGGACAGGGCATTCGTTAGTCCAAAAGACATTATGAGATATTCCAAAGGTCCATACCTCGTAGAGAATGCGGTTTTGGGTATATCCTCCGGACGAATTTTAATTTGATGATAGCCAAAGCGAAGATCACTCTTGGAGAAGACCTTTACACCAACTAATTGATCAAATAGCATATCAATCCATGGGAGGGGACATTTATTCTTGATAGTTACTGCATTTAGTGGCCGATAATCGACAAACAACCTTAAGGACTTATCTTTCTTCTTCACGAAGAGCGCGGGACAACCCCACGGTGATGAGCTTGGACGAATATAACCTTTGTCCATCAGATCTTTGAGTTTCTCCTTAAGTTCTGCTAATTCATTCGGAGACATTTTATAAGGCCTTCGAGAAATTTGTGCGATACCAGGTTGGAGTTCAATTTTAAACTCAACGGCCCGATCGGGAGGTATGCCCGGAGGGAAATTTCACATACAACTTGAATATTCTCAAGATTTTTTCCTTCAAGATGATGAACTTGGGAGGCGGTGATTTTTGGGTAAGGCAAATATAGGATAGATGAGCCATAGAGGGGTGAATTTAAATGGACTTCTTGGGTGTCTATATGTAGGACAGACTTTATGGCGCTTCATCCATCTCATGCCCAAAATAACATCTATACCATGACCTCCTAATAGGATAAACCGAGAAGGATACACGTTATTGGCTACTCAAGAGGAACATTTCTTATCTCACGATTTGTATTTATGGTCCCACCGGGAGATGTGATGGCATAAGAGGTTTGAAAGGTGGTGGTGGATAGGTGCAATTTTTCTACACATGCTTGGCTAACAAAATCATGAGTTGCACTGGAATCAAAAAGCACAAAGACGGGATGGTCGTTGATGGCAAACATACCCGTGAGTACGGGTTCTCCCACTTGCACATCTTCGACCATAGTGTAGTTGACACGGCCGGTTTTCGTCGGTGTCTTGGAGTGGTTGTGGTGGTTGTTGCCGTGGCTGTTGTTGTGGTTGTTCCTGCGGTTGTTGCCACTGTTGCGCTTCAGGTTCGGGCATTCCCTTGAAAAGTGACCAAAATTGCCGCAATTATAGCACAGCTGGTGAGACGATGGTCTTCCACCTTGATATTGTTGCTGCGAGGACTGCGGTGCATGAGCACGGGGCTGATATGAGCTTTGTTGTGGACGGTAGTGCAGCTGAAATGATGCGCGTTGACCACCCATCGGTGCAATGAAGCACGAAATTTCTATCCATTCGGTGCGGTAATATCTAGCTTATAATTTTGTGATGGCGCACCGGATGAACTTCCGCGGTGCGCTTCCTCTTCTTGTCGTGTTGGTTCACATGGATCGCATTCTCTTGCACGATCGCGCCACTCACCAATTCATTGTATGTGCCACTCATGAGCACCGGATGATCTTGCAACTTCGGGCTAAGACCTTTCCGGAAGCAATCCCTCTTCTTCTCATTGGTGTCGGTATGATAAGAGGCATATTGTGCTAGATAATTGAACTTTCTTGCATACTCTTGCGAGTGCTTGATCCTTGCTACAAGTCCACAAATTCCGGAAGCTTCCTTTTCATAACGCCATCGAGGATGTGATACGAGCAGAAAACTGCCAAGAATTCCGGCCATAAAACTTGTTCACCAGCGGGAGCGTGGAGGTGTAATTGGCCCACCATGCACTCGCGGATCTACGGAGCTGCTGTGCCGCGAACGAAGTCTTCCGGTGCTTGGTGCAATTTAGGAGGGAAAACTTTGAGTCGATGATACGCAGAAAATTGTTAGCCTCCAAAGGATCCTTAGCTTCCGCAAACGTGGGCGGTTGAGTTGACCAAAAGATCACATAGGAGGTAGGCCGGGGTGGTGGTGGAGCTGGAGCCCGACCTTGCTGGTTCTAGTTTTGATTAGCCATGAACATCCGGATCATTTCTTGTTGAGTCCGGAACATCTCATTCTGGTTATGGATCAACTGCTGCATGGCGATCATCGGAGGTGGTGTCACACCCGGTTTCAAAAGATCGAAACCGGGTACATCCGTATGTGTGCCCGGGAAAAAGTTTTCACGCACACGGGACAAATAATGTGATAAAAGAACAATATCTTTATTATATCGATAAATAATTACAAAGATAAATAGATTACATAGCGGAAATAAAATCTAAGCGTAGAATCCATCGAACTCCACGAGCAATCGATCGGAAGACCACACACCTAGTCTTCACTTCATCGTCTCCAAATGGTCGCATCTTCATCCTTGGCTTCGAGCAGCAACATAATGCAAAAGAGGGGAGCAACAACGTCCGAGTACATAAAATACTCAGCAAGTGGGGGAAAATTATGACATGCAAGCTTATAGAAGGAAAGCCTAACAAAAAGTTTATTGTATAGAAAGCACCTATGTCTAAGTTCATTTTATTTAAAGCAATCTATTTACTAAGTGATATTAACCCGTACTACGAGGCTACTTTACGTGTAGTAAGCCAACCTCAAACTGCAATACAGGCTACCCTACCTGTATTGAACCAGGAGCTACACTACCCAAATCTGGTTACCCTACCGGATTTAACCATACCAAACCCTCTAGCTCGTGTGAGGATCCAGGCCGCTCGTAACCGTGAGCACGGCTGTTATAACAGTTTTACACTCTGCAGAGGTTGCACAACTTTACCCACAGGTTGGTGATTCCATCACCCGTCGGTGACTAAAGTCTCCATGTTGCCAAAACACTTCCGTAGGTGTGAGGCCAGGAGATCACCACATGGTCTTTCAAAGAGCTTCCCGGTCTGCTAAAGCACCCACGCTAAGGTTTCATCGCTGCGAAGTACCCCTTCCTACGAAGCCCCCTCCGGCGCCGTGGCTAGAAGTACCCCTTCATCACCCGAGGCCGAAAGTAACCCTATCGTCCTCCATCCTCGATGCCCGCAGAACTAGAAAGTGATCTTCTAATTAACCAAGCCTACCCATATCAGCCCCGTGCTTTGCGATGTTGTCCTGGGTGGCCGCTCCACAAACCGGTCTTTAGAATCCCAAACAGGCACTACCGCAACCAATGGTACTCAACCTAGTACCCGTGCATACTCGCACCATCATCATCATCCTCCTGTTGGGATTACCTAAGTCCATGTTGCTAAAAAGAGATTAACCCCATGATAATTAAGTTCAAGTGAAATCATTAATCAATATTGGTTATCATATTTTAATCCCTTCAAAGCATTCTAAGCATGACGTACCATCAACTATACTTACTACACCCAAACCAGGCGACAAGGAAAGGATTACAACAAAGTCTAGTAAATTCTAACATGGGATTCAAATTAGACTTGCATGCATGAAATTCAGATAGAAAGAAGGTAGGAGCAATGTGCATCAAGGACACTTGCCTCTTTTCACATGATGCTGCTACTCGTTGCTCGGATTCTTCAAACTGATAGTCTTGAAAGTTCTCCACTAGCTCGCTCTCTAAACAATCGTCAAATCGGAAAAACAAACAATAAAACAAACATAAGAAAAACATTACAATAAACGAGAGGAAAACAATATGTTTATGCAATGATTGAAAAGAGTTTGTCGCTACGAGAATTGTGGTTCAAAAATCAACTAAATCAGAGTTACGGTTTAAAAGATATTAAAGTTTAAAGATTCTAGGGGCTAGATTTCAATTAAACCTAAATTTCAGGGGCTAGCAGGTAAAAATTTAACTCTCCGGTAAGCCTGCGGATTAATTAAATAAAAATACAGGGTCCTAAGTGAAAGAAAACCAGATCGGGTGGCTGCGGGTTCTATTTTATAAAACCGGAGGGGCTAAAGTGTAAAACGCTCATGAAAGGTTTTACGTGCATATATTTTTACAAAGGAAACTCCGTGGACCAGGTCCACGTAACCGTGGACCATAGCTTGGCTGATGGTCCATTGGGCCACCATGGACCGGGGACGAGAGAGACGTTGGCGCCACCGCGTGGGTTCGTTGGAGCAAGGCGCTTGGGCGCTCCGGTGCGCCAACCCTCGTCGTGAAGAGCTCGAGAGGCGGAGGGGACAACACCGCGCCTACCTGCAAAATCAACGAGGTCTTTGGAGAGCCTCGCTGTTGGCCGGCGATGGAACGAGGTTGAAGCTTGACTCGAATACGATGGGGAGAGGCTCGCCGCAGCAGAAATTTGCCGGGAGGTTGCTCGAATGGTTCTACGTTCCCCTGTGAATGCAACCGGAGAGTCGGAGGGAGACATGCGATTCCACGACGGCAAATCGATGGAGGTGACACACAATGGGGAAAAATGGGACGTGGCAGCGATTCTTCAACCAAGAGAGTTGTGGCTTCGCACTGCTGTGAGGGGAGGGTAAAAGAGGTTCAAAAGATCGAAACTAGGTACATCCGTATGCGTGCCCGGGAACAAGTTTTCACGCACACGGGACAATTAATGTGATAAAAGAACAATATCTTTATTATATCAATAAATAATTACAAAGATAAAAAGATTACATAGCGGAAATAAAATCTAAGCGTATACTCCATCGAACTCGACAGGCAATCGACCGGAAGACCGCACACCTAGTCTTCACTTCATCGTCTCCAAATGGTCGCATCTTCATCCTTGGCTTCGAGCAGCAACATAATGCAAAAGAGGGGAGCAACAACGTCCGAGTACATAAAGTACTCAGCAAGTGGGGAAAAATTATGACATGCAAGCTTGTAGAAGAAAAGGCTAACTTAAAGTTTATTGCATAGAAAGCACCTATGTCTAAGTTCATTTTATTTAAAGCAATCTATTTACTAAGTGATATTAACCCTTACTACGGGCCACTCTACCCGTAGTAAGCCAACCTCAAACCGCAATACGAGGCTACCCTACCTGTATTGAACCAGGAGCTACACTACCCAAATCTGGTTACCCTACCGGATTTAACCATACCAAACCCTCTAGCTCGTGTGAGGATCCAGGCCGCTCGTAACCGTGAGCACGGCTGTTATAACAGTTTTACACTCTGCAGAGGTTCCACAAGTTTACCCACAGGTTGGTGATTCCATCACCCATTGGTGACTAAAGTCTCCATGTTGCCAAAACACTTCCGTAGGTGTGAGGCCAGGAGATCACCACATGGTCTTTCAAAGAGCTTCCCGGTCTGCTAAAGCACCCACGCTAAGGTTTCACCGCTGCGGAAGTACCCCATCCTACGAAGCCCCCTCGGCGCCGTGGCTAGAAGTACCCCTTCATCACCCGAGGCCGAAAGTAACCCTATCGTCCTCCTTCCTCGATGCCCGCAGAACTAGAAAGTGATCTTCTAATTAACCAAGTCTACCCATATCAGCCCTGTGCTTTGCGCTATTGTCCTGGGTGGCCGCTCCACAAACCGGTCTTCAGAATCCCAAACAGGCACTACCGCAACCAATGGTACTCAACCTAGTACCGGCATACCCGCACCATCATCATCATCCTCCTATTGGGATTACCTAAGTCCATGTAGCTAAAAAGAGATTAACCCCATGATAATTAAGTTCAACTGAAATCATTAATCAATATTGGGTATTATATTTTAATCCCTTCAAAGCATTCTAAGCATGACGTACCATCAACTATACTTACTACACCCAAACCGAGGCGACAAGGAAAGGATTACAACAAAGTCTAGTAAATCCTAACATGGGATTCAAATTAGACTTGCATGCATGAAATTCGGATAGAAAGAAGGTAGGAGCAATGTGCATCAAGGGCACTTGCCTCTTTTCACATGATGTTGCTACTGTTGCTCGGATTCTTCAAACTGATAGTCTTGAAAGTTCTCCACTAGCTCGCTCTCTAAACAATCGTCAAATCGGAAAAACAAACAATAAAACAAACATAAGAAAAATAGTATAATAAATAGAGGAAAAAAATATGTTTATGCAATGATTGAAAAGAGTTTGTCGCTACGAGAATTGTGGTTCAAAAATCAACTAAATCGAGTTACGGTTTAAAAGATATTAAAGTTTAAAGATTCTAGGGTCTAGATTTCAATTAAACCTAAATTTCAGGGGCTAGCGGGTAAAAATTTAACTCTCCGGTAAGCTCTGTGGATTAATTAAATAAAAATACAGGGTCCTAAGTGAAAGAAAACCAGACTGGGTGGCTGCGGGTTCTATTTTATAAAACCGAGAGGGGCTAAAGTGTAAAACGCTCATGAAAGGTTTTACGTCCATATATTTTTACAAAGGAAACTCCGTGGACCAGGTCCACGTAACCGTGGACCGTAGCTTGGTTGATGGTCCATTGGGCCACCATGGACCAGGGACGGAGAGACGTTGGCGCCACCGCGTGGGTTCGTTGGAGCAAGGCGCTTGGGCGCTCGGTGCGCCAACCCTCGTCGTGAAGAGCTCGAGAGGCGGAGGGGACAACACCGCGCTCACCTGCAAAATCAACGAGGTCTTTGGAGAGCCTGCAGTTGGCCGGCGATGGAACGAGGTTGAAGCTTGACTCGAATACCGATGGGGAGAGGCTCGCCGCAGCAGAAATTTGCCGGGAGGTTGCTCGAATGGTTCTACGTTCCCCTGTGAATGCAACCGGAGAGTCGGAGGGGAGACATGCGATTCCACGACGGCGAATCGATGGAGGTGACACACAATGGGGAAAAATGGGAGGTGGCAGCGATTCTTCAACCAAGAGAGTTGTGGCTTCGCACTGCTGGGAGGGGAGGGTAAAAGAGGTTCAAAAGATCGAAACCGGGTACATCCGTATGCGTGCCCGGGAACAAGTTTTCACGCACACAGGACAATTAATGTGATAAAAGAATAATATCTTTATTATATCGATAAATAATTACAAAGATAAAAAGATTACATAGCGGAAATAAAATCTAAGCGTATACTCCATCGAACTCCACGAGCAATCGACCGGAAGACCGCACACCTAGTCTTTACTTCATCGTCTCCAAATGGTCGCATCTTCATCCTTGGCTTCGAGCAGCAACATAATGCAAAAGAGGGGAGCAACAACGTCCGAGTACATAAAGTACTCAGCAAGTGGGGAAAATTATGACATGCAAGCTTATAGAAGGAAAGGCTAACATAAAGTTTATTGCATAGAAAGCACCTATGTCTAAGTTCATTTTATTTAAAGCAATCTATTTACTAAGTGATATTAACCCTTACTACAGGCTACTCTACCTATAGTAAGTCAACCTCAAACTGCAATACGAGCTACCCTACCTGTATTGAACCACGAGCTACACTACCCAAATCTGGTTACCCTACTAGATTTAACCATACCAAACCATCTAGCTCGTGTGAGGATCCAGGCCGCTCGTAACCGTGAGCACGGTTGTTATAACGACTTTATACTCTGCAGAGGTTGCACAACTTTACCCAAAGGTTGGTGATTCCATCACCCGTCGGTGACTAAACTCTCCATGTTGCCAAAACACTTCCGTAGGTGTGAGGCCAAGAGATCACCACATGGTCTTTCAAAGAGCTTCCCGATCTGCTAAAGCACCCACGCTAAGGTTTCACCGCTGCGGAAGTACCTCTTCCTACGAAGCCGCCTCGGCGCCGTGGCTAGAAGTACCCCTTCATCACCCGAGGCCGAAAGTAACCCTATCGTCCTCCTTCCTCGATGCCCGCAGAACTGGAAAGTGATCTTGTAATTAACCAAGCCTACCCATATCAGCCCCGTGCTTTGCGCTGTTGTCCTGGGTGGCCGCTCCACAAACCGGTCCTTAGAATCCCAAACAGGCACTACCGCAACTAATGGTACTCAACCTAGTACCCGTGCATACCCGCACCATCATCATCATCCTCCTGTTGGGATTACCTAAGTCCATGTAGCTAAAAAGAGATTAACCCCATGATAATTAAGTTCAAGTGAAATCATTAATCAATATTGGTTATCATATTTTAATCCCTTCAAAGCATTCTAAGCATGACATACCATAAACTATACTTATACACCCAAACCAGGCGACAAGGAAAGGATTACAACAAAGTCTAGTAAATCCTAACATGGGATTCAAATTAGACTTGCATGCATGAAATGAAATTTAGATAGAAAGAAGGTAGGAGCAATGTGCATCAAGGACACTTGCCTCTTTTCATATGATGCTGCTACTCGTTGCTCGGATTCTTCAAACCGATAGTCTTGAAAGTTCTCCACTAGCTCGCTCTCTAAACAATCGTCAAATCGGAAAAACCACCAATAAAATAAACATAAGAAAAACAAGTACAATAAACAGAGGAAAACAGTTTGTTTATGCAATGATTGAAAAGAGTTCCTCGCTACGAGAATTGTGGTTCAAAAATCAACTAAATCAAAGTTACGGTTTAAAAGATATTAGTTTAAAGATTCTAGGGGCTAGATTTCAATTAAACCTAAATTTCAGGGGCTAGCGAGGTAAAATTTAACTATCTCGGTAAGCCTACGAATTAATTAAATAAAAATACAGGGTCTTAAGTGAAAGAAAACCAGACTGGGTGGACTGCGGATTCTATTTTATAAAACCGGAGGGGCTATAGTGTAAAACGCTCATGAAAGATTTTTTGTCCATATATTTTTACAAAGGAAACTCCGTGGACCAGGTCCACGTAACCGTGGACCGTAGCTTGGCTGTCCATTGGTCCACCATGGACCAGGGACAGAGAGACGTTGGCGCCACCGCGTGGCCTCGTCGGAGCAAGGCGCTTGGGCGCTCTAGTGCGCCAACCCTCGTCGTGAAGAGCTCGAGAGGCAGAGGGGACAGCACCGCACTCACCTGCAAAATCAACGAGGTGCTGGAGAGTCTGCAGTTGGCCGGCGATGGAACGAGGTTGAAGCTTGACTTGAATACTGATGTGATGGGGAGAGGCTTGCCGCAGCAGAAATTTGCCGAGAGGTTGCTCGAATGGTTCTACGTTCCTCTGCGAATGCAACCAGAGAGTCAGAGGGGAGACATGCGATTCCACGACGGCGAATCGATGGAGGTGACACACAATGGGGAAAAATGGGAGGTGGCAGCGATTCTTCAACCAAGAGAGTTGTGGCTTCGCACTGCTGTGAGGGGAGGGTAAAAGAGGTGCTCGGATGCGGTTTTTATAGGGGAGAAAGGGAGGGAGATGAGCAGCTTCGAGCTCGTCGGAGATGAATGGCCGGAGGGGCCATTGATGACCTGAGAACGCACTTCAGGAGCCGTTTCATCCACTGCTGTCGGAAGTGGGGAAGGAGAGGCGGTGCGACGTGCTGGCTTCTGCCGGTTCGCGAAGCCGTGCAGGGCAGAGGAAACGGCACAGGCGGCGGCCGGTTTTTTTCTCCACAGGCGGCGGCGTTCGGTGGTTGTCCAAAGGAAAACGAAGGGGAAAAGGTTGCTGGGATGTGGGCTGGGCCGTGTGTTGCTACGGTCTGGCAGGGAAAAGTAAATAAAAGAAAAAAAAAAGGTTGGGCCGCAGGGAGAAATAAAAGGAGGAGGTGTGTTGGTCTGCCTTGGTTGGAGCGGGAAATAGGAAAAGAACTTGGGCCAAAACAAAAGAAATAGAAAAGAAAAAAAAAAAAGCTCGCGGTTTGGGAAATTGTTTTCAATAAATTCCTTTATTTTCCAAATAAGTTCTTATTTAACTTTGTAGAGAAATTAATTTTTTCAGTTAAATTTAAATATTGATAACCATTCTAGAAACGTTTTGAAATACAAAATTCCTTTACTTTCATATAAATAATTTAATAAATTAGGGCTAAATATTTAAGAGATAAAATAAATCCTTTTATAAGCATTTAAGACAAAACACATTCTTTTAATAAAATTTTGAATCAGGTTTTTTTAAGATAAAATAAATTCTTCTAAATTCAAATCATATCTTCAAATATGGAAATTAAATAAATGCCATAATTTTTTTTGAAAAAGCACACATCCTGCAATAAGAAATTTTGGGTTGTTACAGGTGGGTTCGGTGGCTGTGACGAACCTCCTTCTCCGGAAGGCTCCGCTGTACTGACGAGTGTTCACCATCTGTCACACAATTAATCATACCATTAGTCTCAACATTATTGAGCTATAGACAACATGATAATAATTAATATGACATGGTACGAAATAAAAATCAGATTGTGCATCGATAGGAAAAAGCATTCATATGACGCATAAAATCTGATAAAAGCATATGTTATTAAAAATAAACTTGTTTTTGGTACACACAACGGTGGTAACTCTTTGTACAACCAAACGTGTGAATGGTAGGCAAGCTACAATCCACGGGTTACATGGTTTCGATCCTTAGCCTACTAGTTGAATTAACTTCCATGCCTAGTGGCGGAACTTTGGTCTTGGCATGATTGGGGCCACTAACTCTCGTTCAAGATAATTGTTGGTAGGAGGTTCTTTAGTAGCTCTTTCAAAATGGTATAAAATATTATCATTTGTGTTGCATGAACATTTTTTGAGTTCACTCTTATCTTCATGATGCTATGCGATTCAACCAAACACCCATGGTCCTCCTTATTTCTCAATTTTTCTTAACTGAAAAATTCATTCAGCTGTGTCGTGGTAGTAGCAACTGGCAAAATGAAAGTCAACTCAAAAAATGTCTACTAGTTTAGACCGATTGGGCAACAGATAGATTAGATATTAATCTATAATAGATTAGGGATGGAAATACTAATGAGACTTTAACGTGAGCTAAGAGTCACTGTTCGCAGTAGTTTCAACTTCCATCTCTTCTGTATGTGAGTATACATGCCTGAACTTACAATCAGCTTGGACACAAGGAGGTATGCACAGTAAGACCAAACAGCTGAGTATAGATGGCCCTAAAAATACAGGAGGGGTACTTGGGATTTTAGGTCTATGACTGGGGCCATGGCCCTAGTGGCCGCTAACGTAGTTCCGCCCCTGTCCATGCCTAGGCTGCCATATGTACACCAAAATACATCGGCACTTAACGTTCACATAGCTAAGCCACTAGGTTAAGTCTAGCACTACCATACTTATTTACATAGACTACTCCATAGCCAAAAGCAACATCTAGGCATCGCTATCGGAATCGAAAGGAACAACCGGATCGTTGACATAGAAAGCATCACTAGTGGTGCCATCATCATTATTCATAAGGGGCGATGGCTGCAATAAGTTAAGATGGGCTGCTAGGAGGTTGTTGTAGTCATGCTGCAGCTGAGCAAGATGGTTCTGGAGGTCGGCCATCCCATGAAGAAATTGAGCCACACCAGCCTGGGCGGCCTCTAACTGAGTCTGGAGATATAGCACTGTGGCCTGCTAGGAGTGGATACTCTCATCATGCTGGGTGATGGTCTTTTTGGCCTCACTGAGATCATTAAGTGCCTCAATCCTTTCTTCATCACAAAACTCCGCCATCTTCTCAGCATTGGACTTGTCTTGCTCCAACATCTCGCTTTCTTGCACGGCAGCGAGACGCAAGCTGTCGTTGACAATAAGGTCATCTTGGACCTCAACAATGCGTGCAGTTAAGGCGGCATTCTCCGCCTCAAGGGCAGCAAGGCATGCACTGAGCATCTTGTTCTCTGCCTTGGAAGTGTGGTAGTCATCCTCAACGTCGATAAGCTTATCTGTCAAGTCCTCCACATTCTGAACCAAAGCAGCCTTTTCCGCTACAAGCTGCTCCATGTTCATTTATGGACCATGATACTGAAACAAGTCAAATGGAATAGCGAATATAATAATATGCCAAATGAGCTAGAATATATGAAAGATGAAATGTGCATAAAAGAAAGTAAAGTAACTTCGCAACGGAATTTACAACTTCACAATCTTTACCGAACAAGCCAAAACAGACACCGATAAACTCTTGCTGTTTTGCCTCTGATGTGAACAGTAAATTTTTAAAAGAATACTACAAAACCATAGAAAACATTATAATCTTTCCAAATACTACTTAAACACCTCAATATCTTAAACCAATTGGAAGTTATTGCTAAACTACCACCATAGACAGTGTGCTGAAAATGGGTTCTGGAAATCTGACAACTCTCAATTATTGGCATTTTCGACCAGTATAAAAATTTTCCAGACCAACCTCTAGTTACACCAGTTGTAGAGCAAAACATGAGATTTCCATGAAGTGGTCAATCACCTCATTTGGCCAAGAAACAAGGGAGATATGCTCATTTTGGTGAAACTGACTTTTCGGACAGAAAATTTGTCGACCGGAACCTAGATTATTCGACCGATTGGACTCCTTGCAATTTATCGAGACCGAGACCATGTGAGTTGGTTTAGGTTGATAATTTTTAGTTCATTGCTATGTTCTTAATGTATATGGTATGAATGGAATGCATGATGCCATTAAAATGTCAATTTCCTACGTCCTTTCCAAAATAAAAGACACGACCGACATATAACCGAGCAACCTCGAAATTTTGTGGCAACACACACGTACTCATCACATTACTACACGATCTAAGGTTCGTGATTAGTGTACCTGCAGAAGATCAATTTCTCAAACATTACATCAAATTCAAAAGAAACTATGAAAAGAAGCACAGTTCTACTAGTAACGATCCATAGAAAAGGATCGTCTCGTGGTATGCCACAAGCCATCGGTATCCCGTATTATCTGACCGCGGGCACGGACTGCTAATTTAAATTGCAAACATACATGATTCAAAGTCGTAGATGCGAGTATTTAAACAATCATAACACGAGGTTAGTTTTGTCACTTCTACACAATTATAGATCCTTAATTGGGCTTACTAGGTCGTACCTCACCGTAAAACATATTTTCCATTTCTAAGAATGATCATTAGTGTACGGTAAATCCCGAATCGGCTCGATACCATCTCGTGACACCCCTACCTTGCCAAGCAAGAGGGATTGTCGCACAGGACCGCCTCGGGAGACATCCGACGAAACGAGACATCATCGCACATACGCGAGATGAAACATTCACAATTTACAAAGACATATTTAAGGTACATCGGTGGCATATTTTACATATGAAGTTCAAGTATTACAATACATAGAGTTTGAAGTTCAAATTTTACAATACATTAATTTACAAGCGGAATCATAAAAGAGTCTCGATGATACATAAACTTATAGAAAACCATGTCGGCCCATAGACACGGTCTCACTCCTGAGTCATCGAAGATGGAACCCACTCTACGATCCAATCCTTGGGTTCCTCACCATGCCACACAAACTTGCCATAGCAATCGCAATAATCGGGTTGTGGCACTCCTGAAAAACAATCAATCGGCAAACCCTAAGTATCTAATATACTCCGCAAGTGTTAGCCGACAAAAGTGGTTATAAAACCGACTCCTAGTATGCAGGGGGCTGACTGGGCTTGCTAGAAATAAGCAAAAACAGCACCTATACAATGGTCCAAATTCATCTTTTAGTCATGTTAATAGGGTTATAACATGAATATAAATTTAGTGAGCAAGACTATCAATACAAGTTTGCAATTCAACATTTAATACTTCAAAAACAGCAAGTATATATACATCTTCACTTCTTACTACGATGCAATCTGCTCGAGACAAGTGGTACTCAATAACCGCGAGGGATGGCAATATATATCGATTTATACCCTGTAGGAGAAACCCAAGTACACGACATACGCATCATTTAAGAAGTATGACCACCTTTCACGAGATCATCATAGTGACGAGCCGGGTCCACCCTCCGAGTGTATGTCCCCCTTGCGACCACGAGTACGTCGGGTCCAAGGCTTAAACCACACACCCTCCAACTGTCCACAAACCGGTGCATCCACCGTGATCGACACTTTGCACAAAGGGAGGAGTGACCGTCCGACACTATGACTCTCAAGTTACATCAGTTTACCAACTCCCATACCAAGGTATGTACTTGGTACAATTCCATACTTGCTCGTGGAGTAACAACGAACAGTCCTCAACCGACACGCACGGGGCTATGGCGATCAACGGCCAACCTTGACACCGGATCCTACACGTGCACTTCCCCGTACGGTCTCAAATTCATAATCATTATGTGAGAGATAACAATATGTAATACAAATACTGAGGGGTCTCCGTACTACTCTTGTTTCTACTGATGACTCACATTTAAGCATAGCATTGCTTGACGCAAGAGGATTATACTTAAGCTCGAAACTGACCATAGGCATAAGGGAAATAATGCAACTATGGTTGCGATCAATTCCTAAACCTAAATGCACAATTCATGACATAACATACGTGAAATAAAAACTGAAAACTTAGGAAACATAGGTTATGCACCGGGGCTTGCCTTGGGATTGATCAAAGTTAGTGCCCACAACTACATTCAATTCAGCATTGATGTCCTCGTTATTGCCTTTCTCAGCTTGGGTCCCTATATGAGTGCAATGCAATGCGTGAGCATAAATGAATACATAGACATAATTATTCATGGAACTTTCTCAATAAATACATGTGATGATGTTATATGCTCATGAGATGAAACGTGATTATGCATGAAATGATATGCTCATATATGCATTTTGAATAACTTAAGTCAAGGGGACAAACTTCTAATTAATAAAAACATAGGGAAAGCAACATATAAGCACATTACTTCGAAGTAAATAGAAGAAATTATGCTCTCCTAGCTAGGCAAAACATGGCACAAGAGGAAACGAGTCAATTTATTAACTTTTTTGACATAGGGTTATATATGAATATGAGCATAAACATGGGATATGTCAGAATAAATATGCCCATGCTACCCTACTGCCATGAATAACCATATATCTTATGACAAATATGGTCATGCATAAAATGTAAAGCTTTGACATGAGTTAAGCATATAAGGCTATATGACGAGTATGTGATGCAACGAATATTAACCTAACAATCCTAATGAAGCAAATAGTGCTACAAGCAATTTCGTACATGAGCTCTGTGTAAATACATAAAAGAACCATAAGTAAATATAATAAACAAGTATGCATAAAATGTAGACTTTTACATAAATTAACACATAAGCACTATCACATGATAGGTCCATATTTACTTAACAAATTCCAATTTTAGCCAATTAGTGCTACAAGGTAACTTTATACATGAATTCTGTGGGAAAGCATAAAATAATAATGATAAGCACCAGAAACAAATAAGACATGATTTTTGGGACAAAATCCTAGATAAGTCATTTATAGGTAATTTATATACTACAAAAGTAAATAATTCTAAATATCATAAAAACAAATATGAGTGCATCATGATCATGCACCAAGGGGCTCAAATATGTTATGAAAGGTGCACATGCCAATTTTCATGAATTTTTTCAATTTCTAGGAATTAAATATCAATTTTATAGGCTTAACAAGGTGCCATTTCTTTTTGGGTAAAACTTTAACTTCTTGCACATAACCCTACGTCAAAAAAGTTGACCATTGCAAAGTTCATGCTTCAAGGATTCCAAAACATTTTATTTTGCATTTTTATCACTTAGAAATCAGAAGATATGATTTTTATAAAATCTAACAAAGTTGGCACTTAATTACGGTTTTGCCATTCATACAAAATGGAGCTACGAGGCGCGCGCGACGGAGCTCCTCGCCGGCGATGGGCATCGTGGCGCCGGAATGGGTAAATGTGGCGTGGCTAGGGCTGGATCACGCCGCCTAAGCCTAGCAAGACGTGGCGATCACAATGGAGGGGTGCGCATGGGTTGTGGTTCATCGGAGCATCACCGGCGGCGGCAATGGCGGCGAGGGCAAGCTTTGGCGAGCTCGCTCATGTAGCGAGTGCATGAAATCACTTGGTTCTAGTGTTGAGAGCTTCACCTCGGCACGACGGAGCTCGGCGTTGGTGCGGTTGGAGTTGAGGAGGTAGGGAAGTAGGTTCTCGCCGTGGAGGTTGCGCAGGTCCGATGGGCGGCGGTGGGGAGAAGATGATTTTCGGCGACGTCGTTGCACGCCATGAGCTAGGAGTGAGAAGGAAGATACTTAGGGCCCTTGTGCACGCTCCGAAAAATGGATCGAGCTTGAGCTCACCTCACACGGAGCAATTTGGTGCGGCGTCCATGGCGGTGCAAGGCGGAGCTTTTCCTTCGATTCTGACCGGTGCGAAGGGGAGGAGAATAGCTCGCGGTGCTGGAGTGTTTCTTAGGAGGCTGGTAAGCTTGCGAGGCACTGTGCTGCTACTGGGGACGAGTTGACAAGCTTCTGGCCAAAGGAACTTGGGTTCGGTGTTTTAGGCGGTTAGCGAGCCTTGGCAGCAATAGGGAGAAGACTGGCACAGGAGGTCAAGTTGCGGCGATCACCGACACGTGGGCACAGAGTAGTGGAAGGAGGTACAGTGGCATGCCTAACCTCGTCCGGCCGGCATGGGCGCCGGAGTCCTGTAGAGGCTGCCGGTGGCCCTCGCCGCTGTTGGGGAAGTTTCTCAGAATTACATGATTGACACTTTGCAGCTGTTCTGTTTTTCTTCAAAAACATATTTCCAGGTTGAATTTGAATGTGCCAATTTCTGTGCATGCTCAGACTAATTATTGGAACAACTTTTGTTATTGGCAATTGTTGAAATTATGCTCACAACAATTGTTAAAATTCCATGATGGCCTGCTGTTTTTCTGGCTTAACAGAATTTTTATGGGCACTCGTGCCATGGTAAAAATTATGGAAAAATGCCCCAAAATTCCATCTAGATATTCCCTTCAAGAATATGCAAAAACATTGGCACACTGTTTTTGGAAATATCTGAGGTTTGACAGGTGCTTGGTTTGAATTAAATTTGGATTTAAAATCAAAACCCTAGCCAATTTAATTTGCTTTCCAACAAAATTGAAATTTGAAAATGCAAATTAAATGCAGTGCCACTGTTCAGATGTACTTTGTGACATGGGACGTAACACCAATCTTTTGTAGCATTTTGTATGGACCAAAGTACTTGAATGCTAGTTTAGGATATGGTCTGTTCACCACTGATGATTGCACATAAGGCTGCAATTTCAATAGCACTTGCTCTCCTTCCTGAAACTGCCTATCAGTGTGATGCTTATCAGCTTGTTGCTTGATTCTCATTGGTGGTGCAGCTAGATTTTGCTTTATGAAACCCAGATGAGTGTCCCTTTCAGATAAACGATCAGCCATGGACTTGTTATCATTATCTGGCAGAATTGGGAAAGATCCAATTCTAGGTTCATATCCATAAATTGCCTTGAACGGAGAGCAACCCAATGAGGAATGGTAAGAGGCATTATATCATAATTCTGCTACAGGGAGCCAGGCACACAACTCAGTAGGGGAATTATGCACAGTGCATCTAAGGTACATTTCTAAGCATTGGTTAACTCTCTCAGATTGGTCATCTGTTTGAGGATGATAAGTCGTGCTCATTAGCAACTTGGTATCCATGATCTTGAATAGTTCTTTGTAATAAACTGCTGGTGAAGATTCGGTCTCGATCAGAGACAATAGAAATAGGTAATCCATGATGCTTGACCACATGGTCCAGCACAGCAGCAGACACTAAATGAGTAGTGAAGGGGTATCTCATATGTATGAAATGGGCATACTTTGAAAATTTGTCAACCACTACTAAAATGCAGTTCTAACCTCCTGATCTGGGCAAACCTTCTATGATGTCCATGGTTATTTCCTACCATGGTCCCTCAGGAATTGGAAGGGGTTGCAATAACCCAGCTGGGTGTGTCTTCTCATGCTTTGCCTGTTGACAGATAACACATTGTCTCACAGAAGAGTCAATATCAGCTTTCATACCTTTCCAAATGAACATTCACTTCATTCTTTGATAAGTAGCTTGTATGCCTGAATGACCACCTAATGCACTAGCACGGCAAGGAGCAATTAATTTGGTGCGCAATGTTGTATTGTTTCCTATCCATATCTGCTCACATCACTCAATTATGCAAAGTATAGCTCTCTGCATTAGGGTTGTGTATAGTCAGCTATTGTAACAGTTGGCGGGCTTGTGGATCAGTGACATATGAATTGAGCACTTCCGGAATCCAGTTAGGTCTCACTTGAGTAGTAGCTTGCATAGACAGTACATGACTGAATCTTGGCAATGCATCAACTGCTACATTTTCTGTACCTTTCCTGTACACAATCTTGAATTGTAATCCCATGAGTTTAGCCATTGCCTTCTTTTGCAATTCAGAGTGCAGTTGTTGATTGTCCAGAAAGCTCAGACTTTCTATGATCTGTCTTGATGACAAATTCCTTTCTCTACAAATATGGCCTCCAGTTTTCAAGTGCCATGATAAGGGCCCGAAATTCCTTCTCATAAATGGAAAGATGTTTATTTTGCTCCCCCAAGGATTTGCTCAGATATGCCATAGGTTGGCCTTTCTGCATCAACACTACACCCAAACCTCTGTCACAAGCGTCAGTTTCCACAGTTAATGTATCATTGAAGTTTGGTAAATCCAAAATAGGAGTACTAGACATGGCCCTTTTGAACTTAACAAAAGCACTTTGTGCTTCTTGGAACCAGGAAAACTGCTTATTCTTGAGTAAGTTAGGGAGAGGCTTAGCCAAAGTACCATAATGCTAGAAAAATTTGCGATAATAGCTAGTTAACCCTAGAAACCCACGCAGTTCAATGACTGAAGCAGGGCGAGGCCAATTCGACATTGCTTGTATTTTACTTGGGTCAGTGGCAACGCCAGATTCAGAGATGATATGTCCAAGATAATGCAAGCTTTTCTGAGCAAACACACACTGAGACTGTTTGATAAAGAAATTATGCTTTTTGAGTTGCTCAAAAACTTGCCTTAGATGATTGACATCTGAATTCAGATCAGGACATATCAATATATCATCAATGAAGACCATATAAATTTCCTCAAAAATGGTTCCAAGATATGATTCATGACACATTGAAAGGTGGCTGGTGCATTTGTAAGCCCAAATGGCATTACTCTAAGTTGATAATGGCCATGATGAGTTTTGAAGGTAGTTTTCTTTTCATCATCAGGATGCATCCTAAATTGGTGAAAACCAGCTCTAAAGTCTAAACCAGTGAAAAGTTTTGTACCAGCTAGCTCATCTAGTATCTCATCAATGATAGGCATGGGAAATTTATTCTTTATAGAAATATCATTCAACTTTCTATAATCTACACAAAACCTCTATGCGCCATCCTTCTTTTGCACAAGCAAGATAAGAGATGCAAAAGGACTAGTACTAGGAATTATGAGACCAGAATGAAGAAGTTCCTTACCTTGCCTTTCAGTTTCATCTTTGTGTAAAGGAGGGTACCTATAAGGTCTTGAGTTTATGGGTGCTGCATCAAGAATTAGTGGGATAGTATGATCATACACCCTCACTGGTGGTCCTTAGTGTGACATCCCATGTTACATAATAGCATGTAAGCAATGTCAATACCTTAACTACAGGAATTGAGCACTAATTAAATGAGTGAACACATGAAATAATGAATTAGGGTATTTGAAAAAAAATTAAAATTTATATGTAGTTAAACCCAACTATTTAAAACTCAATGATCCTCAACAAAAGTATGCAAATATTTTTTTAGATCCTTGTAGAGGAGATCAAAACATGATTTTAGGACATTTTGGTGTAAAATTTTCTCATGGCACAAACCCCTAGAACAATTACCTAAAGGCAGAAAAGTGTATTTGATCTCTGAATTTTTAATAATTTTTCAAGGCAGAATCTCAACTTTTGCTAATAGCAAAAGTTGCTCATCGTAATGTGAGGGTCATGTACAAAAATCAGCATAGAAAAATATTGAGCAGAGCTAGGTTTTTGGGGGCAAAACAGGGAGGGATATCAGTGGCATTTTGAACAGTACCCGAACAGTAGAATGGGCCACCGTCCAGTGTCTCCTGGCCGTCGGCGCCCATGCCGGCCATGACGCCGCCGTCCTCGCCTCCACAGCTCCCTTCCCACGCGTCAAACATCAGCACATTGCGTGGAATCGACGCAGAAGCCTCATCCATCAATCGAAGTCCCCCACCTCTCTTCTTCCCTGGCCGCCGTGCCTAGCGCCGCCTCTGCCAGGAGCAGTGCACGGCCATTTCCCCACTCGCCCAACCGCAGCGTAGCTTTGCGCACACGCCTCCTGCCCCTGCGAACCACCCGCACCACCCAACTCTCTTCCTCCCTGGCGAATCAAGGGGATCGAAGAAATCCCCTCTTTCCGCGCCACCGTAGGAGCACGGCCGATTCGCCCCGTTGAGGTGAGCATATGCTCGATTCGTTGTCCCGGAAGGTGCTCAAGTTACTTGCGCAACCTCCCCACTCACCCTAGCACATACCATGCAGAGGCATCGACGGAAAACCATTGTTCCCCAACCGCCGTCCGCCTGAACCGCGCCGGTCCTCGTCGAGACCCCCTTTCCGAGCCTCCTCGGCCCCCATCAACCCCACGCCGGTCTTCCCCGTGTCCAGCTGAATCTTCTAAGCTTGGTTGCGCTCGATTTGGTCTACTGGGCTGCATGAGCGACCCCGCCGGAGGGAGCCTCTGCCATGGTCGCCGCCGCGCTCGGTGCTCCGGCTACCTCCAACCGTCGGCACCCCCACCAGTAGCTTCGCCACAGGCGGCCAAGCTTAGCCCCAGCGCTCCACCCTAGGCGAACGACGGGGAGCGGCGCCGCCTTACTCCGGCGAGCCCCGTCGCGCGCCACACTTAGAAAAAAATTTGAATCGCAGTGGCAAAACCATAATAACAGCAAACTTTCAAGCAAATTAAAAATTAAATAACTTTGCACAGAAAGCTCAGATTTGAACAAATGAGAACTTTTTGGAAACCTTACAATCTGTACTTTGCAATGGATCTATTGGCCATATGTGTTTATGTGGCGAACATAAAAGTTTGATGAACCTTAAGTTGCTTATAAATTGTGTAACTTTCACTACGTAGCTCAAAAGTTCTCGACTAAGCACTTGTTGGAAAGCTTGAGAAGTGTACTTTTCCAGAGTACATGTGCCAAGTACTTTCTGTGGGTAAAATGAAAGTTTCAAGTACTTTGAAGTGCTATCACGTTAAGGAAGCTTAACAACATGGAGTTTTAGAAATTCCATAACTTTTCCCACACAGATCAGAATGATGTAAGTAAGCACTCGTTGTAATACTTAGGAAGTGTACTTTACATGACCCTAATTGGTTTACCCAAGTTCTGTGGTGAAAAGTTGAGTTTTAGGCCAGTTAAGAATGCTTCACGTTAAGCCCTGAAATGGACTTAAATAAAATGGTTTTGTAAATAAATCTTCACCAAGTTTGAACACACCATTCATTTGGCGTATTTCATCATATCATGCATGAATCTGATGCACTTGGGCATGTTTATGTTATTTCTAACATTAATGATTAAGTAAACTAAAAATTGCCTTGTCTTTGCAAAAAGAAAACCTTATGTAAATTCATTTCCATATTTTCTTTTGGTGCTCAATCATAAGAAAAGTCATGTTTCATCATAGATTAGAAGTGTTTTGTTGCTTAATTTCTGTTTATAAGTTGTCATGTTAAAATGTGCATAGAATGACATATAGCCATATTGCAATATTTAACTCCTATGCAAGTGCTCTCAATATTGCCTATAGGTTATTATGCACACACTTAAAAAATGTTAACATAACCATACCAATATTTTTGCATAACCATGAAGGGAATTCAAAAATAGGAATTTTAGTGATTTTACCATAATTTTTGGTAAAGTTAAATAGCCCTACAAATCCAGTAAAAGCAGAAAAACAGTTTTGAGTGTATGATGTTTATTAATTTTTGTATGCCGAATCTCAAGAAAAGTTCTATATAAAAGTTGTCCCAAATTTTATGGTACACCACCACAAAAATTGGCAGCCCCAACAAAAATCACGTTGACTTGCTCTTGACTGCAAGAGTAAGATTGACAGATTTTTTCCAACTTGTGGGACCCACCATTTCTCTCTTATCTCTTTGCTTCCTTCTCTTCTAAGTATCCCACCAGCTGGCCATCCTAGCAAGGCAACAGGACGTCCTCCTCCTCCTCCGTATGGTCAAGATCCAAGCCAACTCAAGTCTTCATCATCTTCCTCTTTTCTTTCCCCTCTCCAAGACCAACCACAATGGCTACTCATCTTCAAACTCCATTGCCATGGTTCACCTTGGCAGGAGCAAGGGCAGCAAAAGGCTTCACTTGGACTCCCTCCCACCTTTGCATGGTGTATTTTGGTTTATCCTCAAGCTCTCCCTTAGGTATGGCATGAACACTACTTCTAGTTTAACCGTCGATTTTTGCTTCTCCGGTGAGCTCTTGTTTGAACTTAAGCTCACCATGGTTGTATCACTTCCTTATCTATCTTTTGCAACCATCTCTCATGCTCAAATCACAGCCCTAGCCTAGGGAAATAGAATATCCAAAGATACACATGAGCTCCAATTTTGTTTTACTGTTCACACACCCTAAATCTAGAAAATGATAAATCTGTTATCTAAGAATGAGAAAAATGCAAACTAAAATGTTTTGGAATACTTGAAACATGAACTTTGCAATGGTCAAATGTTTTACCTATGTTTCTGTGCAAGAAAATAAAGTTTTATGCAAAAATAAATGGCATCTTGTTAAGCTTTTAAAACCCATATTTAAATCTTGAAGAATGTAAAATTTATGAAAATTGACATGAGCACTTTACATAACATATTGGACCCTTTGGTACATGGCTTTTGTGCATTCATACATTTTTTCATCATATTTATCATTATATGCTTAGATAGCACATATTTGCCTATAAAGGTTTAATTAGGAAAAATGCAAACAAAAATATCATATTATTTGTTTCTGGTGCTTATCATGAGCAAATCATGTTCTACCATAGAATTCATGTTTACGAGTGTTTTGTAGCTCTACTTGCTTAATTTTGAAGTTGCCAAGTCCATATTCCCATGACATGCCTTATTGCCATAATAATGTCACATTGCTAGGTTACTTATGCTTAAAGTCATGAAAAGGTCTATATGAGTGCATACATGTTTATTAGGCCTAGATATGATTCCTTTATGTATGTTGCGCCATTTGTTTCATCTAGGTTTATTAAGCCATAATGATTTCATCACATATTGCCATAGATCATTATGTGCATAATTCATGTTAAGCTTTTCATTTTATGCATGACCATATTTGTCATGGGCCTTATGGTTAATTATGGCAGGAGTATAGCATGTGCATATTTATTTTGACATACCCATGTTTCTGCTTATGTTCATACATAACCCTATACCATAATAAAAAGTTAGTAGTTTAAATACTCTCACTTGTCTACCGTGCTTTATTTAGCTAGGAGAGGTAAAGTATTATATTTGCTTGTAAATAATGTGCTTATGTATTGCTTTATCCATGTTTTTCTTAATTAGAAGTTTGTCCCCTTGACATCTAGTCATGATCTATCATCCATATGCAAGCATCATATTTCATACATAAGCATGTTCATTTCATTGCATCCATATAGGGACCCCGACCAGAGAAAGAAATCACGAAGAGGATTCCGCTGAATTGAGCTTGGTTGAGAGTGCTAACTTCGACCCGTTCCAAGGCAAGCCCCGGTGCATAATCCCAATTGTTTAGATTTTGGTTTAAATTCACCTATGTCTATGTTTATGTATTGTGCACTTATGTTTAGATGATCGCAACCCTAGTTGCATTATGATCCCAATTGCCCATGGTATTTGGATAGGTATAATCCTTTTTCGATAGAATGGCTACGCTTAAATGAGTCACCGATAGCAACACCGAGGGGTTTGGAGACCTCTCGGTTTAGGTTTCAAATATTGTTACCTCTCACATGATTAAATTGGAGACCATACGGAAAGAGCACGTGTAGGATGCGGTGACAAGGTTGGCCCTTGTTCGCCATATCTCCGTGCATGTCGGTTAAGGACCGTTCGTTGTGACTCCGCGAGCAAGTATTGAGTTGTGTACCAAATGCATACCTTCATATGGGAGTTGGTAAACTGATGTAACTTGAGAGTCGTAGTGTTGGACGGTATCTCCACCCTTTGTGTAAAGTGTTGGTCACGGTGGATGCATGGGTTTGTGAGTAGACGGAGGGTGTGTTATTACCCTTGGACCCGACATTACTGTGGTTGCATGTGGAATGCACACTCGGAGAGAGGACCCGGCTCATATCTATGGTGATGTTGTGAAAGGTGGCCATACGTGTTCTTAAATGATGCGTATGTCGTGCATTTGGGTTTTCCCTGCAGGGTGTAAATCGATATATATCGCCGTCCCTCGCGGTGATGAGTACCACTTGTCTCGAGCAGATTACATCGTAGTAACAAAGTGAATAAGATGAATAAGCTTGCTGATTTTGAAGGATTACTTCATGTATTGCAACCATGTTTTGTTATAAATGCTCACTAAATTTATGTTCATGTTCTAACCCTGTTAAATTGGCTAAAACATGAAATTTCAGAACCACATAGGTGCTGTTTTTTTGGCAATTTCCAGCAAGCCCGGTCAACCCCCTGCATACTAGGAGTCAGTTTTAGAAACCATTTTTGTCGGGTAAGATTTGCGTAGTATATTAGATGCTCAGGGCTTTGTTGTTAACATTTTTGTGAGGGTGAGATTGCCGAGAAGAATGGGCACATCTACGGGCTGATGTGTTACATTTTAGGCAACTATCGTCGAGATCATCTTTACGCTTCCGCTCATTGTATATTAATGTATATTAAATCTGAATTTTGAACTCTATGTATAATAATAACTTGAACTTCAGATGTAAAATATGTCACTCATGTATCTAAACATGTATATGAAAATGGTGGATGCATCGTTAACGTATGTGCAATGAACGTTCGCTTCGTCGAATGTCTCCCGATACGATCCTGTGCGACAATACCTCTTGCTTTGCAAGGTAGGGGTGTCACACTTAGGAACTTCAAAGATGTCCTGAAATTCTTCTAGAAGAGTTATAATTGTTGGGTCTGAGTCTGGTTGTTCTTCTATAGCATTACATCTGACCATGGCTAAAGCCTAGATTTCATTGCCCTTGTACCACTTGTGAAGTTCATCAGCGGTGATTTCAGCATCAGCACCCTGAGTGGGTTGTAACCCTTGGAGTGTAACCTTTGTCCCTGTGAGTGGTGTGTGTGCCACCGAGGCGCTTGCCCGATATTCATATCGGCGGGCGTAGTCTTTTATTTTGTGAGGACCTATGGAAACGACATATCGAGCATTCATCATATTTGCATACCATTTCATCATGTAAACCATATGCATGTGAACTTATCTAAATGAAACAATCATGAAAAATGGATCACATAGCTTCATTCTCACAAAAGTTTGAAAACCGGAAAGGAAAACGTGGCAGATTTGTTAGGTTTCACGAAAACGAGCATAACTCCCAATTTACTCAACCAAATAGGGCAAATTAATACTTTATGGAAAGCTTGTGTTATGAAATACAACAATCATTTAGTCTCAGGTCTTGCAAAAATCTGGAACGTGGCTAGAATTGGCCATTACAGAGAGCTATTTTTGGATTTCCAGAATGTGCTCCGGTTCTGTCCCTGTCCTAAATTGAGCATATCTTTCAAACGACAAGTAGGATTGAGCTGTTCTAGAATGCGTTGGAAAGCTTAAGAAATTATCTACAACTTTCGTAACAATTCAAAATTCTAATTCTGCCAAGAAACATGAACAATTGTTGCAATTCCAGGACAGGGTTAATCTGTCAAAACTGAGGCATGTTAGGTCTTGTGCGAAGAGTTTCGTTGCATTCTTTTGCAATCTTGTGCCATTATATCATTCATGCTTTATTTGTTAGCATGTATTATTGTTGGATATTGAGTTTTGACTTGTGTTTTCAAAATTCTCTGATAGATGGACCCGACAAGCTCATGTTGGACCGCGAGAACCTCGCGCGACGTGTGCACGAGTTGGAGCAAGAGCGCACTGCCCTGCAGGCTGCCCTCACCATCTGCAGTGCCGAGGTCACTACTCGCACCACCGAGCTTGCTGAGCGCACCGCCGAGCTCGCCGAGCGCACCACCGAGCTGGTGACCCTCCGTGCGCAGCTCGAGGATAGCGAGGCGGAGCGTTGGAACCTCCACGAGCAGCTCCACGACGCCAACCTCGCCCTTGAGGGCGATGGAGCAGCCATTCTGTAGGCCATGATGAATGACCATGAGGCACAGCTTCCCACCGTGAATGAGGAAAAGTACCTCCTCTCCGGTTAGGTCGACGCCCTTCTTGAGGAGAAAGACGAGTTGTAGGTTAGTCTCTTGGCGGCTCAGGGCGCTAGGGATGTTCTGGAGGGAAACCTCCATAACGCCCAGGCGACCATCGTGCAGAACAATGCCACCATAGAGCACCTCCAGGCCGCCAACAACGCTCTGCACGCCATCCTTAATGGCGGACCTCCGGAGCCACTTGAGATCATCCCACCCGAGGAGGATGTGGAGATGAGTGATGGTGAGGATGCTTCCGACGTCGAGGACGGAGCACCACCGTCACCCATGAGGGATGACGACGACTACGGCAATGACGATGAGTAGCTGTCACGACCGGTGGTCGTAGCTCTATGTGTTGTAGGATTGTAATCTCGTGAGGCATGTAACCGTGTATGGAAAACGATCCGCGTAATGTTAATTAAGCTCTCCGAGATTTGTGTTCGTGTATGGGTCACATGTGATGTAACCTATGACCGTGTTTTATCGGATTTGTGGTTTCCCGTGTATCAAAAATTTCTGTCATGTTGCTAGCTATGTTGGAATATATGAAATATGTGTGTTGCCAATGGATTATGCTTATTTCTTCGCTATTTCTTTCGTACATGCAATCTGAAATTTTTGATCCCCTATGTCAAATGTTATGTTTTCTTGCCATTTTAGCTCCAAAACTACTTGGCTAACGTGAGAAAATTTTCATATGTGACAGATGGTGAATACCCGCCGTGGTGAAGCTTCCGGCAGTGGTCAAGGTGGTCTCATGAAGCGCAAATTGCAAGAATTCCTCAATTTGAAGCAAGGCACCGGAACCGTGCAAGAGTATGCACGGAAGTTCAACTACTTGGCCCAATATGCATCCTACCACGCCGACACGGATGATAAGAAGAAGGATTGCTTTCATTCGGGACTAAGCCTGAAATTGCAATATCGTCCGGCTCAAGTCACCGCCGGCACATTCAATGACTTGATGAGTGCCGCAATTGTGCAAGAAGATGCTATCCGTGCTCACCAAGAGGACAAGAAGAGGAAGCGTGCCGTAGGAAATCCATCCGGCTCCGCTCCGCCTAAGTACAAATTGGCCATCACTTCCCGTCCGGATAGAAGTTTCGAGCCGCATTGCCGCCGACGGGGATCACGCCAATTTGTGACGCAGCAACACCACCACTCTCGCGGTGGAAATCAGTAGCACAACACTTCATTCCACCCTCCGCAATAGCAATACCAAGGTGCTAGGCCCGGTCCTCAAGGTCCGTGCTTTAATTGTGGAGGTCCGAGTCATTTCGCAAAGGATTGCCGTGTTCCGACACGTAACTCGGCAAACAACAACAACAACAACAACAATGGTTCCGAAAGAGGCAACAACAATCAAAACCGCAATGGGAATAATGGAAATGGGAACCGCAATCAATCATCCACTCCTAATGCTAAGAATGGCCGAGTCAACTATACCACGGCCGAAGAGATTCAAGCGGGAGAACCTGTACTTTCGGGTATGTTTTCGGTCAACAACCACTCCACTTTGGCTCTTTTTGATTCCGGTGCAACTCATGATTTCATTAGTCAAGCATGTGCAAAAACTCTATAACTCACTCCAACCGTTTTGGATATTCCTTACATCATCACATCACCCGGGGAATAATAAAAACAAACCTAGAATTGAGGCAAGTACCCCTAAACCTAGAGAGAAAAGTATACCCCTCCTCTCTCATAATTTGAGGAGGGCAAGAAATAGACATAATCCTAGGTATGAGATGGATGAAGCTCCATAAAGCCGTTTTGCACATCGATTCCCGAGAAGTTCATCTAAACTCATCACTCCATGGTTCATCTATTCTCCAATTACCCCATCCAAAAGTCTCCACCTCAAAAATCTACCATCTTGAGGGAAGAAGGATTGAGGATATTCCCGTGGTATGTGAATTTCCCGATGTGTTTCCGGATGACTTACGGGCATGCCAACCGATCGGGATGTTGAGTTTAAAATTGAGCTCCAACCCGGTACGGCACCAATTTCCCGTAGGCCGTACAAGATGGCTCCCAATGAGCTAGCGGTGTTAAAAGAGCAATTAAGTGAGCTTATGGATAAAGGATATATTCGCCCTAGTTCATCTCCGTGGGGATGTCCCGCTCTCTTTGCGAAAAAGAAAGACAAGACACTACATCTATGTGTGGATTATCGCCCTCTCAATGTGGTAACTATCAAGAATAAATAACCGCTCCCTCGGATTGATATCCTCTTCGAACAATTAGTTGGTGCTAAGGTCTTCTCTAAGATTGATCTCCGATCCGGTTACCATCAAATCAAAATCCGAGCCGAAGATATTTCAAAAACCGCATTCTCTACGCGGTATGGTCTCTTTGAATATCTTGTCATATCTTTTGGGCTTACAAATGCTCCGGTTCATTTCATGTACTTGATGAATTTGGTTTTTATGCCCGAGTTGGATAAGTGTTTCGTGGTTTCCATTGACGACATCCTTATTTATTAAAAGTTCTAAGAAGAGCATGTTGAACACCTTCGCATTGTTCTCCAATGGCTTTGTGATCATCAATTATATGCCAAATTTAGCAAATGTGAATTTTGGTTGAAGCAAGTTCCTTTCTTGGGTCATATTATATCCGCGGAAGGTGTTGCCGTTGACCCGAGTAAAGTTGAAGAAGTGCTTACTTGGAAGTCCCCAAGATCGGTGAGACAAATCCGAAGCTTTCTCGGTCTTGCTTGGTTATTATCGGAAATTCATTCCCAATTTTTCAAGCATAGCGAAGCCTATGACAAAATTGTTGGAGAAGGAGGCTATGTTTAAATGGAACCGTGAATGTGAAGAAGCCTTCCAAACTCTCAAAAAGGATTTGACCTCCGCTCCAATGTTAGCACAAGCCGACATCACCAAGCCGTTCGACGTATATTGTGATGCGTCCGGCACCGGTCTAGGGTGTGTACTCATGCAAGAAGGTCGTGTCATTGCTTATGCTTCCCGTCAACTTTGCAAGCACGAACAACACTATCCTACCCATGATTTGGAATTAGCCTCGGTTGTTCTTGCATTGAAAATTTGGAGGCATTATCTACTTGGAAATCTTGTCAATCTCTACACCAATCATAAGAGTCTCAAATATATCTTCACCCAACAAAAGTTGAATATGAGGCAACGTTGATGGTTGGAATTAATCAAGGATTATGAATTGGAAATTCATTATCATCCGGATAAAGCTAATGTGGTTGCCGACGCTTTGAGTCGCAAGGATCAATGCAATCATGTTACCGGTTGTTCTATGGAAAACTCGGAAACTTCAGATTTTAGTGAACCAAGCCTTCGAGTTATTCCCTATGGCTCATTGTATAATCTAGCTCTTATTCTTACCCTTCGTGAGGAAATTATTGAGGCACAAAAGGAAGATGAAGGAATGGAATTTATTCGGCAAAAGATAGAAAAAGATGAAGCCACATGTTTCCGACAAGATGCCGATGGTGTGTTATGGTTCAACCAACGTCTCGTTGTTCGGAAGAATATGGAATTACGGAAGAAAATAATGGATGAGGCACATTTATCTAAATATTCCATACACCCGGTAGCAACAAAATGTATCACGGCCTAAGAGAAAAGTTTTGGTGGACACGCATGAAGCGTGAAATTGCACGGTATGTGGCCGAATGCGATACTTGTCAACGGGTAAAGGCCGATCACTTGAGAAAAGCCGGATTATTGCACCGATTGAAGATTCCCGTTTGGAAGTGGGAGGACATTGATATGGATATTATCGTTGGATTGTCTCTCACATCGAAGAAACATGATTCAATTTGGGTTATTGTGGATAGATTAACCAAATCCGCGCATTTCATTCCCGTCCATACTAACTACAATACCAAGATGTATGCCGAGCTATACATCTCAAGAGTGCTATGTTTGCATGGAGTACCCAAAACCATTGTTTTCGATTGAGGTCCGTAATTTGTATCTCGCTTTTGGGAGCAATTGCATTCTTGTCTTGGTACCACTCATTAGAAGCTCCGCTTACCACCCTAAAATGGATGGACAAACCGCAAGGTTAAATCAATATCTTGAGAGCATGTGCTATGGAAAATCGAGGAAATTGGGACGATTGCCTTCCATTCGTCGAATTCTTATACAACAATAGCTATCAAGAGCGTTCGGGAATGTCACCTGTTCAAAGCATTGTATGGTCATTCTTGTCTCACACCTTTGAATTGCTCGGAAGCGGGTGAAAGAACTAATTTTGGTCCCGATCTTGTCACTCAAGCCGAAGAAAAGGTGCGACAAATTCAAGCCAACATGAAAGCCGCACAATCTCGACAAGTTAGCTATGCTAGCAAGAGGAGACGCCCATTGGAATTTGAGAAAGGAGATCATGTCTATCTTCGTGTCTCTCCGAACAAGGGCGTACCTTGGTTTGGAATTAAAGGAAAGTTAGCACCCCGCTATATCGGACCCTATCCGGTTGTGGAAAAGCATAGCGCGGTTGCTTACCGATTACAATTACCGGAAAGTCTTGCTCGTGTGCACAATGTGTTCTATGTCTCACAACTCAAGAAATGCTTGAAGCCTCCGATAGATGTGGTTATTTCCGACACCGAGCAACTAGAAGAAGATCTCTCCTACCCCGAATACCCCATCCGGATTATCGAACAAAGCAACCGGGTTACTCGTAATCGCACCACCACCTTCTATAAAGTGCAATGGAGTAATCACACCGAGGAAGAAGCAACTTGGGAACAAGAGGATTTTCTAGAGAAGAACTTTCCCGAGTTTCTCGCGTCACACAAATCGGTAATTTCCGCACTCCCCTCCTTAATTAGTTGCGATTCTCGAGACGAGAATTTCTTTAAGGGAGGAGGGTTGTGACATGTCACACCCCTATCCCGAAAGATAGTTAAGTGTGGTACGGATCGCCTTGGGAGATGATTGACGAAGCAACCATACATAGCATCACATTAACAAACATACACGATTTGCAAGGTTACATAATTAAGTCTTGATTACAACATAGAGTTCGAATAAAAGATACATTAGGTTCGAAATTAAGTCTTACATAACCATGATCTTTGTTCGAATTTAAAGTGCGGAAGCGAAATACATAACTCGACGATACATAGATAACTTAAAGGAACCATGCCGGCCTAGGCCATGGCTCACTCATCATGGGTCGGAGAGCTAGGGACCCATTCAATGGTCCACTCTTTGGGCTCTTCTCCATCCCAAACCACCTTACCACAACAATCACAAAAACCGGCTTGCGGGAAACCTGTAATCAACATGTAGTGGCAAAGCCCGAGTATCTAACATACTCCGCAAGTCTTACCCGTCAACTTGGCCATCCGAGACCGACTCCTAGATGCATGGGGCTTGACCGGTTTAACTTGGCATTTTTGCATAAATAGCACCTATGCTAATTAGGTTGGCAATTTTATTACTTAGCCAAATTAATAGGGTGATTGCATAAAAGAAACTTTAGTGAGCATGCTAACAATACAAGAGTTTGCAATACAATTTAACATCAATATAAAACAGCAAGCTATTCAATCTCCTTCCATTACTACGCATTGCGAACTGCTCGAATCAAGTGGTACTCGTTAACCGAGAGGAAACGGCGATAATTATCGAATTATTAATCCTGCAGGAAAGAACCCAAATGCACGACATACGCATCATTTAAGAACACGTATGGCCACCGTTCGCGAGTTCATCGTAAGTAAAGCACGGGGCCACCGACCCCGAGTACACGTCCCCTTGCGATCGTTGGTATTTCTTACGTCACGAATGAATCCGCAAGCGCACGGAATACCGTTGTAGCACTTCACCCGGGAGTATTCCAAGGTATCGTATTTATATCCGCAGGGAACGGAGTATTTCTGCAACAAGGTTAGTTTACCCAAGGACAACCAAGACAACGTAGCAAAATAGGGTCGAGAGGGTGACTCTTATCTATTTATCCTTTAAAGGTAGACGAACGCAAGCTAGACTTGTTTACTTCGGGCACCGTCTTAGGCTTGGTCCGCAAGCCACTCCGGTCTACGAAAGCTCTACTATGTACCCGAACGTGGAGGGTTCCTTTGGATGACAGGGCTGTCACTTCCTGCCACCTACCTCTACAAACCGTGGGGCACACAGCAAACAAAGGCGATCTCCAGCCTAGACACCACGTCTATGCTATTGACCACTACTCTAGCCTCGGCCTAGAACCGAGTTCGAAAGCTAGAGTACTTCTTGCGAAGCGATGATCCCGTAAACAAGTATAACAAGAATTACGTCTAACACAAAGATATGTCACGATAGATAAGTAGATCACCACGTATAAATCACCAAAAAGAGTGTTTACACGCCAAGGTAAAAGAAGAGGGAATACTACTCCACTTTGCAAAAGGGAGGAACACTCCTTCCTCTTCCTTGCCCTCTCTCCTATTCTACTAAGATACAAGAGGCCCTTGGCCTAAGGATGAGAGTTTTGTCTTGTATCTTGATGTTGGTGGTGTGTTGAGAGAGGGGGTGTAGCCCTTTATTTATAG
Organism: Chloris gayana; assembly: GCA_031894775.1. Taxonomy (NCBI): domain Eukaryota; kingdom Viridiplantae; phylum Streptophyta; class Magnoliopsida; order Poales; family Poaceae; genus Chloris; species Chloris gayana. The sequence goes on from JAUNZO010001751.1 coordinate 329,765, forward strand.
CCTTGGAAGGTCGGCAACTTGGAGGCGGTTCCGGACATCGGTGGCATTAATTGCAGGTGGAACCGACCTCCGGACGTCGGTGACAAACCGCCGAGAGAAAGATGGGCCGGGGGGCCCACTCGTCGGTTCGGCCGAACCCACTAGGGTGGTTCGGCCGAACCGGCTCGGACTCCCCTGGGCTTGATTCTTCTCTCGGTGCCTTCCTCTGGCTGTGTACTGGCCCAATCCACTTGCTTGGTTTGATGTTGAGGCTCTGTTTTGTGGTTTTGGGCTTTTGGACTATATTCTTTAGTCCGGGAAAATCCGTCGATTGCGAAGTCCATGTTTCGTGCATGTTTTCCCCTGTTTTCATATGAATTGCACCTGCATTCATAATTTCACCAAGACTAGTGGAATTTGTTAGAAATAATCCCTATGTCTATTCTTGGTGATGGTGTTTGACTCAAAAAGATGCAACATGTTGACGGTAAAATTGGACCATAAGGACCGTCAACAAGACCCCCACACTTAGCTCTTTGCTCGTCCTCGAGTAAAGGTGGGAGCGTAAGTTGAGAGATCTCTCCCCTTAGAGACCTGCACACATGTTATTACAAGCCACACCGTTTTACTTGTGAACATGACGGTGGCTAACATGCAATCTTGGATGATTGATAAGTGGAACAGCTCATGACTCAAGTCACTATACTTTTGCTCACTAAGCACCTTGGGTTTTTTTTGAAAGTTTTGAAAATAAACAACATGACTCCCGCTCCTCTTCGATTCTCTTGAATCGCTCAAAAAGTGTTTTCCTCACCAAGGCATTGTGTTGCCTCTCTTTTTCCTACTTCTTAGGCTTGTATGTGGAGCTCGGTAGGGAATGAGAGAGGCATACTTGTATCACAAATATTGCTAAGCCAAAAGAAAGGATCCATGGAGAAGCCAAGTCATGTAACCTTGATCAAGAAGTGCGTGTGTGTATGGATATGAAAAAGTGACAACTCCTATTGCAATTGACCTCTCTTTATTTTGCATTTTCGAGACATGGCTATCTTTTTATTTTCTTTCTTTTCTTTTCTTGCTCTATGCTTGAGCATCTCTTTTCTTCTCTCTTTTTCATTGCTCATCTTTGTGAGCTTTCTTTTCATTGCTCATCCGTGTGAGCTTTTACATAGCCATGTCTCGTTCATGCGTGATTGAGAGGGAGAGAGAGGTAAAAAGAGGTGCAAACGAGGAGTGTCTTTATTTTGGTGGGGTGCTAGCTCCTAGTGTAGGAGTTTAGCCCCGGTGGAGTGTACGTGATCTTGATCAAGAGAGCATGACAAGTTTCTCTCTAGGGTCACTCAATTTTGGTAAAGCTCATTGCAATCACAAGCAGCATATGTATGTAAGTTTTGCAAGGTATGATCATCATATGACATTGGTAGGAATTTTTGTATCAAGAGAGGAGCATGAAGCCATGGTATTTTTGTTTTGTGAAATAAAATTCCCAAGGAATCGGTAAGCTAAGCATCAGATCATTTCGTCGAGCCATATCACACTTGCCAATAATCTAGAAAAACATGGGTCCTATGGATTTGATTATTTGTTCACAGGCAAGTGGTGATGAAGCGAGTAATAAAAAGTGTGCAAGATCATCATGAGAGCATTAGGGAGAGACTTGGGAAAAGGTATTCAAAAGAAATCTTCCCAAGTTTTAGTTGGTCAAGTTTTAGTAATTGTTTTTCGCGTCTCGTAATGAACTTGTCAAATAAAGTAGGCGAAAAGGAAGTGTGGGAAACAAACTCAAGTTCCACGAGGAAGCAGGGCTGAGTGGGACCCACCAGGGTTCGGCCGAACCACCCTTGTGGGTTCGGCCGAATCGGCCTTGGCCCCACCGGTGCTCTGTTTCGCAGGTTGTGTTTGTGTTGTTTTCCTCGTGATGTTTCTGCGCGCTACGCGTGTGTTTGTCTTTGCTTTCCGCGATGTCCCCCCCACACTTGCCTTTTGCCTGTTTTCTTCAAAATAGACACAGATATTTCGAAACAAAACTTGCTCTACCGGTAAGGGAAGACCGGGGAGCACTAATATGATTAAAAATTTAAAAGAGCAGGCGCATTACAAATTGAAAAAATGATAAAAATGTGCTCGCGGGAAATGATGAACGCGGGAAGGTTCATTTTAAACGTCGTATTCGTCCTCCTTCCCCGCGTCCTTGAAGAGACGCTTGATCTTGGAGTTGGTGCTGCGGCGATGGCTCGCCCGGGCATCCTTCAAGTCTTCAATAGCGTCTTTGATCTCCGCGACATTATCACGTAGGCGTTCATGGGCTTCGCGGAGATCAACGTGTTTAGCGAGGAGGATTTGGTAGGGGCTTTTTTTAGGAGTTTTCTCCTCCTCGCTTTCATACATTCTCCTCGCTCTCTTGATGGGAGAGGGAGAGAGACGCCTCCTTATCCTCTTAGGAGGAGTGTCGCCCACGGATTCGCGGGCGTCTCTCTTTTCCGCCGAGGTGAGCGGCGGGATGAGCTGCTTTCCGCCACCGCGGATTCCCTTGATCTTGAACCTCTCGCCGGGCTTCTTGATGGGGCTAGGCAGGTTGCGCCCTCATATTGATGGTGCACCACCTGCCCGCTCTTGGTAGCGAGGGTGCCGACGTACTTCTCTCCAGGAGGGAGAGCGTTGTCGGCGGCGTCGGCGCTCTTCTTCTTGGGGGTAGATTTCCCTTCTTTTGGCGAGGTGCCACAGCAGCGGGAGAGCTCTTGGAGGGTGTTCTTGCTGCTGTGGGTGGAGGTTCAATAGCGAGCGGTAGATCATGGATCATCAAGGCTTGCTCGCCGGGAATGGAGACATGATCAAGGATGTCTTCGAGGCCGACTTGGCGGCAAAGCTCGCTGGTGGTGACGGAGACGTCGAGGCTTGGGATGCTACTCGTCCATGGTGCTGGGCAAAAGCTTTTTTTTTGTGCGAAATGGACAAGGTGGAAGAAAGGTGCAAGGGAAAAATGAAAGAAAACACCTTCATTTATAGATAAAAGCATGGAAAGAATTAATTTGATTTTTCCCGCAGCATGGAAGGCACTAAGCAGGGAGATTTGATCTTGTGACCGTTGGAGACAAAAGATGAAAGAAAAAAGTGACCGTTTGGGGTTCAGATCTGTTCGGCCGAACCAGCAAGGGGGTTCGACCGAACCGTAGTGGGCCCCTCGGGTCCCCTTCTTTTTCTCAGTTGATTGCTTGCTAAAATTATTTCAGTGGAAAGAGCTACTACGGGATATAGATAAGAAAGAGCTATCATGAGAGAAAATTTAAATTAATCAAGTGCATGACATCAAATTCTTTATCTTTATCGGGCTCGAAATAAATTTTAAGGCGCTGACCATTTACCTTAAATATTTTACCTTCGTCGTCTTGAAGTGTGATTGCTCCATGTGACGAGGTGTCAATAACCGTGTATGGTCCGTCCCATTTACTTCTTAATTTTCCATGCCCGAAGAGTTTCACCCGTGAATTGAATAGCAAGACCTTATCTCCAACCTTAAATACCTTTATCTTTATCTTTTTGTCGTGCCACCTTTTTGTCCTTTCTTTGTATATAGCTGAGTTGTGGTAAGCTTTGTCTCTCCATTCTTCTAACTCAGCTATCTCCATTTTTCTTTTGCGTCCGGCACCATTAAAGTCCATGTTCCATTTCCGGATGGCCCAATACGCTCGGTGTTCCATCTCGACGGGTAAATGACATGTTTTCCCGTACACGAGCTGGTATGGGGACATGCCTATGGGTGTCTTGTATGCTGTACGGTATGCCCATAGTGCATCGGGTAGCTTGTCCTTCCATCCCTTCCCCATTTCAGAAATCAAATGCCCCGAACTATGCCTTCTCTAACCACGAAATGGCATTTCTCCCAATTGAGCACTAAATCATTTCCTTGACAACGTTGCAAGACTTTGTCTAAATTTTCTAAACAATGATCGAAGGTTTTTCCATAAACAGAGAAATCATCCATGAATACTTCCATAATCTCTTCGATCATGTCGGAAAAGATAGACATCATGCAACGTTGAAAAGAAGCGAGTGCATTGCAAAGCCCAAAAGACATTCGTCGATAGGCGTAAGTTCCATAGGGGCATGTGAAAGTGGTTTTACTTTGATCGTCGGGATGGATGGGGATTTGATGATATCCTGAATACCCATCAAGGAAACAAAAGAAAGAATTATTTGCCGACCGTTCCAACATCTCATCGATGAAGGGCAGCGGAAAATGATCCTTCTTTGTAGCCTTGTTAAGTTTTCGGTAATCTATGCAAATCCTCCATCCCGTGACGGTGCGTTGAGGGATCAACTCATTTTTGTCATTATGGACGACCGTCATTCCTCCTTTCTTGGGTACGACCTGCACTCGGACTCACCCACTCGCTGTGTGGAACAGGATAGATAATGCCAAGCATGTAAAAGTTTTAAGACCTCCTTTTTAACGACCTCCCGCATCGCATTGTTCAACCTCCTTTGAGGTTCCCTAGATGGTGTACTATCGGGGTCTATGGGAATGCGATGGGTGCAAAGAGCAGTGGCTGATTCCCTTGAGGTCTCCAAGCGAGTACCCAAAGACGGAGTGATGTTTTTCTAGCACGGCTAAGAGTTTTGCAGCTTTCCTCCTCCGAAAGCTTGTCACTTATGATGACAGGGGTTTCGGGATTTCCGTGAAGAAAAACGTAGCGCAAGCCCGGTGGAAGAGTTTTGAGCTCTACGGGAGGTGGCGTAGGTGTAAAAGTTTCGGGCAGCTCAAAAGTTTCCGCCGAATCATCCTCTTCTAAAATGAAATCAAGAGCATCTTCATCCAAGGATGATTCGGGGTTTTCATGACGAAAAATTGCCATAACCTCCTCCATGCATTCTTCTTCCACAAGCGGCTCCTCGGCAAAAGAGTTTTGTGCATGAATGATAGGAAGAGAAAAAGTTTTCTTGCCGAGGGTGAAGTCTAAGGTTCCTCGAAGGTGATATCCCTAAGAAAAGCTTTTCTATGGGATGACCGACCAAAACATCGAAATCCAGGATTCCGAAAACGTGAAAGTCCAAGGAAACCTCTCGCTTCATTACGCTTAATGCAAACATCTCTAATGATCCCCAAACTCTCAAAAAATTGCCCCGGTGGGGCTTTAAGGAGTTTGTCGGAAGGTGCCCATGTCTCGTTTCCAAATAAAATTGAAGCAAAAGATTCGGACATGATGTTGGCACCTACTAGAGGATTATAGAGAACATCTACCATTACTCCCCGAATTGAGCCACGAATGGTTGATCTAGGATGATCAAGTCGAAGAACTTCCGAAGAAAGTTCGTTTTCCATCAACCATTCATCGCTCATAATTGCTGTCAACTTCCGAACAGTTTTTAAGAGAAGAGATTTTTCAATAGGTTCGGGGTTGGTGCAGGGAGTGCTGGTTTCTTTTGATAGGAGTAGTTCAAGGTGTTTCCAAAATCTTCAAAAATTTCTTCCTTGAACTCAAATGGGAAATCAAGAGGTTCATCTTCCTCTATCATTATTCTTGTGTTAGATGAGGACTCGAGTGCTAGGTGCTCCATCATGGGCACCAAGTGTTGTGTCTCTTGCACAACGAGTTCCTCATCTTCTCGACTCCGGCTCTACGAGTAAGTCAGCGGAAAAAGGTGTGTTTTCCACAATTCGATCCAAAAGTTCGTGTGCTTCCGCTATGGTCTTATGAGAAAAAGATCCACCCGCGGCCGTGTCAAGATAAAGTGCGGTATCGTTGCTCAATCCCGAATAAAAGTGTTGTAATAAAACGGGTTCGGGGAGCAATAATTCTGGTCCGGAGTCCGTTAGAGAACAGAACCGAATCCATGACGCACTTAAGGTTTCCTTTTCTTCTTGTCGAAAGCCTATTATTTCCGCTCGTAGAGAAGTGATACGAGATACGGGGAAGAATGCTAGACAAAATTTGTCTCGCAATTCTTTCCAATCACCGTTCACTCTCTTAGCGGTGTAAGTGTACCATTGCTTCGCCTTCTCATTGAGAGAGAAGGGAAACAACTTCCACTTCAATGTTTCTTGTGTCATGCCATGGATCAATCGGCATGAACACAAATGTTCAAACTCTCGCAAGTGTTCATAAGGATTTTCATGTTTAAAACCCGAAAAGGATAAACCTCTAATCATCGAAATGTAATCGGGGAGAACTCATAGCCGGTGAAGAAATAGGTTGTGATGATGATGGTGGCTCTAAGAGTTCACCCCGTGGAGTGGAGAAAGATTGGATGGTTGGGTGTGACTCCATGATATGTTTTTGTGAAATTTTGAATGTAAGGAAAAAAATAAAAACAGAACGGTAAGTAAGATAGATTACGAGGGCAAACCTGATTCGTTACAAAGATAACAACCGTTCCCGACAACGGCGCCAGAAATGCTTGTTGGTATTTCTTACGTCACGAATGAATCCGCAAGCGCACGGAATACCGTTGTAGCACTTCACCCGGGAGTATTCCAAGGTATCGTATTTATATCCGCAGGGAACAGAGTATTTCTGCAACAAGGTTAGTTTACCCAAGGACAACCAAGACAACGTAGCAAAATAGGGTCGAGAGGGTGACTCTTATCTATTTATCCTTTAAAGGTAGACGAACGCAAGCTAGACTTGTTTACTTCGGGCACCGTCTTAGGCTTGGTCCGCCAAGCCACTCCGGTCTACGAAAGCTCTACTATGTACCCGAACGTGGAGGGTTCCTTTGGATGACAGGGCTGTCACTTCCTGCCACCTACCTCTACAAACCGTGGGGCACACAGCAAACAAAGGCGATCTCCAGCCTAGACACCACGTCTATGCTATTGACCACTACTCTAGCCTCGGCCTAGAACCGAGTTCAGAAAGCTAGAGTACTTCTTGCGAAGCGATGATCCCGTAAACAAGTATAACAAGAATTACGTCTAACACAAAGATATGTCACGATAGATAAGTAGATCACCACGTATAAATCACCAAAAAGAGTGTTTACACGCCAAGGTAAAAGAAGAGGGAATACTACTCCACTTTGCAAAAGGGAGGAACACTCCTTCCTCTTCCTTGCCCTCTCTCCTATTCTACTAAGATACAAGAGGCCCTTGGCCTAAGGATGAGAGTTTTGTCTTGTATCTTGATGTTGGTGGTGTGTTGAGAGAGGGGGTGTAGCCCTTTATTTATAGCCTTGGAAGGTCGGCAACTTGGAGGCGGTTCCGGACGTCGGTGGCATTAATTGCAGGTGGAACCGACCTCCGGACGTCGGTGACAAACCGCCAGAGAAAGATGGGCCGGGGGGCCCACTGTCGGTTCGGCCGAACCCACTAGGGTGGTTCGGCCGAACCGGCCTGGACTCCCCGGGCTTGATTCTTCTCTGGTGCCTTCCTCTGGCTGTGTACTTGGCCCAATCCACTTGCTTGGTTTGATGTTGAGGCTCTGTTTTGTGGTTTTGGGCTTTTGGACTATATTCTTTAGTCCGGGAAAATCCGTCGATTGCGAAGTCCATGTTTCGTGCATGTTTTCCCCTGTTTTCATATGAATTGCACCTGCATTCATAATTTCACCAAGACTAGTGGAATTTGTTAGAAATAATCCCTATGTCTATTCTTGGTGATGGTGTTTGACTCAAAAAGATGCAACATGTTGACGGTAAAATTGGACCATAAGGACCGTCAACAGCGACCGTTCAACAACGCGCCCAAGGCTTAACCCATGTACTCTCCAACGGTCCTCAACCCGTGCAACCATCGTGCCAAACACATCACCTCCGGGTCGGTGAGATATCCGGCTCACTTTACAACTTACAAGCTACATAGGTTTACCAATCCCCATAAGAAAGGTATGCAAGTGGTACACAACTCAAACTTGTTCGCGGAGCCACAATGGGGTGTTCTCAATTTTTAACCAAATTCATCATGTTCACATTCAATCATAAGCCATGAGTGAGATCCCCAATCTATCGTTGACTCCATAACCAAAGCATAGCAATTCTAACGAGGATATGACCCATAATCGACATAGGACATATAGGAATTTATGCACGTGGATTTCCAATCAACGCCTAAACTTAAATGCACATTCATCATCCTTAATATAGTGATTAAAAGAAAGACATTTCAAATAGTAGGAATGCACCGGGGCTTGCCTTGAGAGTGATCGAAGTTAGCACTAGCCTCACAAGCGTTGAGCGTGGCAATAGCTTCTTCCGGCGGGATCAATTCGGTGTCGTCACCTAAGGAATGAAATGCAATGCGTAAGTCATATGAATACAAGGTCGATGATGAGAGTAATGCATGGGTGCTGTTTTGTAAAGATTCATATGAGTATGTAATTCAAAAGTTTGTTTGTTCGAACCCTAATAAGCATGACATGTCTCTTGTTTTCTTTTACGGAACCCAATTACATGAACAAGCATAACCACACCATCATAAAGAGTAATGACTTGGTGGCATAGACACGAGTGCTGTGGTTAGTGTGGGTTTAGCACTAATATTTTAGCAAGTTTTTGTAGTGCAATACGAAGAAATCTAGGCTTATGTATTTTGACATCACATGCGATGACGATTCCCTTTTAGAATAGGAATTTGATTTCAAAATTCATACATAGGTGAAATACATGAAACCTTTTGACTAAACCTGCCATGAGGTGCTAAAGGACATAATGAACAGTAGAACTTACATAAACATGCATGATCATGATTCTTAATGACATAAACTAATCATGCTTGTGCTGAAAATGGCCCTTATGAAATTTAGATCTAGGGTTTGCAAAAATCATTACTTAACATGCTCCAAATTTAAAATGGGATTTTCTACATATGCACAGTACCAAAAGGAAATTAATTGCCAAGTTTCATGCAAAAATAATTTATACAGAATTAATTAAAAATTAAATACAGAGAATGCAAGAAATGCAATAACTTGAAAAATATGAAATGAAATGCAGATCTTCCAGTGCCAAAAATTCATGTGTGTCAGGGTGAAGACTTTGGCCAAGTGGCTTTTAATTTGGATTTATATTTTTAAAGTTATGGCTTAGTTAAGTTTTCAGGGGTTGACTTTTGTCATTTTTATAAAAAAGTGAGAATGACCAGATCTGGGGAGTTCATGTTACTTTTATGAAAGTACAGGTCTTCTAGTTTCCAAAACATTTTAGTTTGTAATTTTTGGACGATTCAAACGCCAGATATGAATTTTTCAAACTCAAACAAAGTTCGGACTTAATTACGAAAATGCCATCGGTTCATTTTTTTAAAAACAGAGCGGCGCGCGCTCCGGCGACGGCGGCCGGCGCCGGCGAGCTCGCTCGCGGCGGCGCTGCGCTGGAGCTCATGCTCCGCGCTTTGGGGAAAATGGTGCGCGTGCGACGGGGAACTCCCTGGTGGGGTCCACGGGGGCCCGCGGTGGCCGGAGGCGGCCGGCGACGGGCGGCGGCGCCGGAGGAGCTCCGGTGGCGGTGCGCGTGCAGCTCGAGGGATGAGAGAGGGAGGGGTTTGGCCGGAGAGCATCACCGGCGGGTGGGGAAGGGCGGCGTGGGGTTGCTCGAGGTTGGCGATGACCGAGGAGGGTGCTCGACGGAGGCCCGCGGTGGCGACGGCGGCGGCGGCTCGATTTTCCCGAAATTCGCGGTCGCGGCTGCACGAGAGAGAGCCGAGAGAGGGAGGGGGTTAGTAGGGGTGCCTGCGCACACGTTTGGGAGGAGGGCGAAGCCTTGCACGGACGGGGGAGCTTGCGGCGGCGACAATGGCGGCGGCGGCTATTTCTCCTCGCGCGCGAGCTGTGGCGGCCGAGGGGGAGAGCTGGCGGTGCGGGGAGGAGCAGAGCGAGTTGGGGGAGCGGTTTGAGGCGAAAATGGGTGATGGGAGCTTGGCCTCCGTGCCAATTATCGGCGCGGGAGGACGCGCGGCGAGAGGGCGGCGGCCGGGCGGAGAGGAGTAACTCCGGCGCGTTCCTGTTGGCCGGCGGGTACGTGGGCAGTTGGGGAGGTGGCCAGGGGAGCGGCGTGGCGACGGGACAGGTCAGGGCGCACGCGGGGCGGCGGCCGGGCTGGCCGGACCGGCGGTCCGGTCGCCATTGCCCGAGGGGGCAACCGTAGCTCGAGATCCAAATTCGAGTTTCAAAACTGTGGTTCGGTAATTTGACAAAATTTCATACTTCTGGTGCTCCAAAAATAAAACCAAAAATATGGGAAGGTTCAGGATGATTCCCTTTAATTTTCATCTTAAAGTTTGAAGTTCCAAAAATGCTTCCAAAAATTCGTACAAAAATTCACAAGTAGCAGTGTTTCAGATTTGAATTTGAATTTTTGGGGCTTTCAAAACTTTGTTCAAAAATTTTGTAAAAATACTGTAAATTCATCTTTTTACATGAGCAATCCAGTGGTGCAAAAATATGTGGGTAGTGTTTATATAATTTTTGCATCTTTGGTTAGGCTAGGGTTTAGGAGTAGGTTTTTCCTTTTTCCTTTTTACTTTTCTTCTTTTCCTTTGGGTAATTAGTATTAGTACTTCATTAGTGAAGTGATTAGGGTACTAACTACGGGATTAGCCTTAATCGTGACATGGGATGTCACAGCCCTCCCCCTTAAAGAAATTCTCGTCCCGAGAATCGCTACGAATTAAGGAGAGGGAGTGCGAAAATTTACCGATTTGTGTGACGCGAGGAACTCGGGAAAATTCTTCTCTAGAAAATCCTCTTGTTCCCAAGTTGCTTCTTCTTCGGTGTGGTTACTCCATTGCACTTTATAAAAGGTGATGGTGCGATTGCGAGTTACTCGGTCGCTTTGATCGATAATCCGGACGGGGTATTCGGGGTAGGAGAGATCTTCCTCTAGTTGATCGGTGTCGGAAATGACCACATCTATCGGAGGCTTCAAACATTTCTTGAGTTGAGATACGTGGAACACATTGTGCACTCGAGCAAGACTTTCCGGTAATTGCAACCGGTAAGCAACCGCGCTATGCTTTTCCACAATCGGATAGGGTCCGATATAGCGGGGTGCTAACTTTCCTTTAATTCCAAACCGAGATACGCCCTTATTCGGAGAGACACGAAGATAAACGTGATCTCCCTTCTCGAATTCCAAGGGGCGTCTCCTCTTGTTAGCGTAGCTCACTTGACGAGATTGTGCGGCTTTCATGTTGGCTTGAATTTGTCGAACCTTCTCTTCGGCTTGGGTGACAAGATCGGGACCAAAAGTGGTTCTTTCTCCCGCTTCCGACCAATTTAATGGTGTACGACAAGAATGACCATACAACGCTTCAAATGGTGACATTCCCGAACTCTCTTGATAGCTATTGTTGTACGAGAATTCGGCGAATGGAAGACAATCATCCCAATTTCCTCTATTTTCCATAGCACATGCTCTCAAGATATCCTCCAAATATTGATTCAATCTTTCGGTTTGTCCATCCGTTTGAGGGTGATATGCGGAGCTTCTAATGAGGGTGGTACCAAGACAAGAATGCAATTGTTCCCAAAAGCGAGATACAAATTGCGGACCTCGATCGGAAACAATAGTTTTAGGTACTCCATGCAAACACAACACTCTTGAGATGTATAGCTCGGCATACTTCTTGGTATTGTAGGTAGTATGGACGGGGATGAAATGTGCGGACTTAGTTAACCTATCCACAATAACCCAAATTGAATCATGCTTCTTTGATGTGAGAGGCAATCCAACGATAAAATCCATAGCAATGTCCTCCCACTTCCAAACGGGAATCTTCAATGGGTTCAATAATCCGGCCTTTCTCAAATGGTCGGCTTTCACTCGTTGACAAGTATCACACTCGGCCACATACCGTGCAATCTCACGCTTCATGCGTGTCCACCAAAACTTTTCTCTTAGGCCGCGATACATCTTGTTGCTACCGGGGTGTATGGAATATTTAGACAAATGTGCCTCGTCCATTATTTTCTTCCGTAATTCCATATCCTTCGGAACAACGAGACGTTGGTTGAACCATAATACACCATTGTCGTCTTGTCGGAAACATGTAGCTTCATCTTTCTCAATCTTTTGTCGAATAAATTCCATACCTTCGTCCTTCTTTTGCGCCTCAATAATTTCCTCACGAAGGGTAGGAATGAGAGCTAGATTATATAGCGAACCATAGGGAATGACTCGAAGACTCGGTTCACTAGAATCTGAAATTTCCGAGTTTTCCTTAGAACAACCGGTAATATGATTGCATTGATCCTTGCGACTCAAAGCGTCGGCAACCACGTTAGCTTTACCCGGATGATAATGGATTTCCAACTCATAATCCTTGATTAATTCCAACCATCTTCGTTGCCTCATATTCAACTCTTGTTGGGTGAAGATATATTTGAGACTCTTATGATCGGTGTAAAGATTGACAAGATTTCCAAGTAGATAATGCCTCCAAGTTTTTAAAGCAAGGACAACCGAGGCTAGCTCCAAATCATGAGTGGGGTAATGTTGTTCATGCTTGCGAAGTTGACGAGAAGCATAAGCAATGACACGACCTTCTTGCATTAACACACATCCTAGACCGGTGCGGACGCATCACAATACACGTCAAACGGCTTGGTGATGTCGGCTTGTGCTAACACCGGAGCGGATGTTAAATGCTTCTTGAGAGTTTGGAAGGCTTCTTCACATTCACGGCTCCATTTAAACTTAGCATCTTTCTCCAACAATTTTGTCATAGGCTTGGCTATGCTTGAAAAATTGGGAATGAATTTCCGATAGTAGCCGGCAAGACCTAGAAAACTCCGGATTTGTCTCACCGACCTTGGGGATTTCCAAGCGAGCACGTCTCCCACTTTACTTGGGTCAACGGCGACACCTTCCGCGGAAATAATGTGACCCAAGAAAGGCACTTGCTTCAACCAAAATTCACATTTGCTAAACTTGGCATACAATTGATGATCACGAAGTCGTTGGAGAACAATGCGAAGGTGTTCGGCATGCTCTTCTTCGGACTTCGAATAAATAAGGATGTCGTCAATGAAGACCACGACAAACTTATCCAACTCGGGCATAAATACCGAATTCATCAAGTACATAAAATGAGCCGGGGCGTTCGTGAGCCCAAAAGACATGACGAGATACTCAAAGAGACCATACCGCGTAGAGAATGCGGTTTTTGGAATATCTTCGGCTCGGATCTTGATTTGATGGTAACCGGATCGGAGATCAATCTTAGAGAAAACCTTAGCACCAACTAATTGATCAAAGAGAATATCAATCCGAGGGAGCGGGTATTTATTTTTGATAGTCACCGCATTGAGAGGGCGGTAATCCACACATAGACGTAGCGTCTTGTCTTTCTTCTTCACAAAGAGAGCGGGACATCCCCACGGGGAAGAACTAGGGCGAATATATCCTTTATCCATAAGCTCACTCAATTGCTCTTTTAAGATTGCTAGCTCATTGGGAGCCATCTTGTACGGTCTACGGGAAATTGGTGCCGTACCGGGTTGGAGCTCAATCTTAAACTCGACATCCCGATCGGGTGGCATGCCCGGTAAGTCATCCGGAAAAACATCGGGAAACTCACATACCACGGGAATATCCTCAATCCGTTTTCCCTCAAGATGGTAAATGTTTGAAGTGGAGAATTTTGGATGTGGTAACCGGAGAATAGACGAACCATGGAGTGGGGAGTTGTTGACGGTCCTTATGGTCCAATTTTACCGTCAACATGTTGCATCTTTTTGAATCAAACACCATCACCAAGAATAGACATAGGGATTATTTCTAACAAATTCCACTAGTCTTGGTGAAATTATGAATGCAGGTGCAATTCATATGAAAACAGGGGAAAACATGCACGAAACATGGACTTTGCAATCGACGGATTTTCCCTGGACTAAAGAATATAGTCCAAAAGCCCAAAACCACAAAACAGAGCCTCAACATCAAACCAAGCAAGTGGATTGGGCCAAGTACACAGCCGGGGAAGGCACCGGAGAAGAATCAAGCCCGGAGGAGTCCAGTGCCGCTTCGGCCGAACCACCCTAGTGGGTTCGGCCGAACCGACAGTGGGCCCCCCGGCCCATCTTTCTCTCGGCGGTTTGTCACCGACGTCCGGAGGTCGGTTCCACCTGCAATTAATGCCACCGACGTCCGGAACCGCCTCCAAGTTGCCGACCTTCCAAGGCTATAAATAAAGGGCTACACCCCCTCTCTCAACACACCACCAACATCAAGATACAAGACAAAACTCTCATCCTTAGGCCAAGGGCCTCTTGTATTTTAGTAGAATAGGAGAGAGGGCAAGGAAGAGGAAGGAGTGTTCCTCCCTTTTGTAAAGTGGAGTAGTATTCCCTTTTCTTTTACCTTGGCGTGTAAACACTCTTTTTGGTGATTTATACGTGGTGATCTACTTATCTATCGTGACATATCTTTGTGTTAGACGTAATTCTTGTTATACTTGTTTACGGGATCATCGCTCAGCAAGAAGTACTCTAGCTTTCGAACTCGGCTCTAGGCCGAGGCTAGAGTAGTGGTCAATAGCATAGACGTGGTGTCTAGGCCGGAGATCGCCTTTGTTTGCTGTGTGCCCCACGGTTTGTAGAGGTAGGTGGCAGGAAGTGACAGCCCTGTCATCCAAAGGAACCCTCCACGTTCGGGTACATAGTAGAGCTTTCGTAGACCGGAGTGGCTTGGCGGACCAAGCCTAAGACGGTGCCCGAAGTAAACAAGTCTAGCTTGCGTTCGTCTACCTTTAAAGGATAAATAGATAAGAGTCACCCTCTCGACCCTATTTTGCTACGTTGTCTTGGTTGTCCTTGGGTAAACTAACCTTGTTGCAGAAATACTTTGTTCCCTCGCGGATATAAATACGATACCTTGGAATACTCCCGGTGAAGTGCTACAACGGTATTCCGTGCGCTTGCGGATTCATTCGTGACGTAAGAAATACCAACAAGCATTTCCGGCGCCGTTGCCGGGGAACGGTTGTTATCTTTGTAACGAATCAGGTTTGCCCTCGTAATCTATCTTACTTACCGTTCTGTTTTTATTTTTTTCCTTACATTCAAAATTTCACAAAAACATATCATGGAGTCACACCCAACCATCCAATCTTTCTCCACTCCACGGGGTGAACTCTTAGAGCCACCATCATCATCACAACCTATTTCTTCACCTGGCTATGAGTTCTCCCCGATTACATTTCGATGATTAGAGGTTTATCCTTTTCGGGTTTTAAACATGAAAATCCTTATGAACACTTGCGAGAGTTTGAACATTTGTGTTCATGCCGATTGATCCATGGCATGACACAAGAAACATTGAAGTGGAAGTTGTTTCCCTTCTCTCTCAATGAGAAGGCGAAGCAATGGTACACTTACACCGCTAAGAGAGTGAACGGTGATTGGAAAGAATTGCGAGACAAATTTTGTCTAGCATTCTTCCCCGTATCTCGTATCACTTCTCTACGAGCGGAAATAATAGGCTTTCGACAAGAAGAAAAGGAAACCTTAAGTGCGTCATGGATTCGGTTCTGTTCTCTAACGTACTCCGACCAGAATTATTGCTCCCCGAACCCGTTTTATTACAACACTTTTATTCGGGATTGAGCAACGATACCGCACTTTATCTTGACACGGCCGCGGGTGGATCTTTTTCTCATAAGACCATAGCGGAAGCACACGAACTTTTGGATCGAATTGTGGAAAACACACCTTTTTCCGCCGACTTACTCGTAGAGCCGGAGTCGAAGATGAGGAACTCGTTGTGCAAGAGACACAACACTTGGTGCCCATGATGGAGCACCTAGCACTCGAGTCCTCATCTAACACAAGAACAATGATAGAGGAAGATGAACCTCTTGATTTCCCATTTGAGTTCAAGGAAGAAATTTTTGAAGATTTTGGAAACACCTTGAACTACTCCTATCAAAAGAAACCAAGCACTCCTCGCACCAACCCCCGAACCTATTGAAAAATCTCTTCTCGTAAAAACTGTTCGGAAGTTGACAAGCAATTATGAGCGATGAATGGTTGATGGAAAACGAACTTTCTTCGGAAGTTCTTCGACTTGATCATCCTAGATCAACCATTCGTGGCTCAATTCGGGGAGTAATGGTAGATGTTCTCTATAATCCTCTAGTAGGTGCCAACATCATGTCCGAATCTTTTGCTTCAACTTTATTTGGAAACGAGACATGGGCACCTTCCGACAAACTCCTTAAAGCCCCACCGGGGCAATTTTTTGAGAGTTTGGGGATCATTAGAGATGTTTGCATTAAGCGTAATGAAGCAGAGGTTTCCTTGGACTTTCACGTTTCTGAATCCCGGATTTCGATGTTTTGGTCGGTCATCCCATAGAAAAGCTTTTCTTAGGGATATCACCTTCAGGAACCTTAGACTTCACCCTCGGCAAGAAAACTTTTTCTCTTCCTATCATTCATGCACAAAACTCTTTTGCCGAGGAGCCGCTTGTGGAAGAAGAATGCATGGAGGAGGTTATGGCAATTTTTCCTCATGAAAACCCCGAATCATCCTTGGATGAAGATGCTCTTGATTTCATTTTAGAAGAGGATGATTCGGCGGAAACTTTTGAGCTGCCCGAAACTTTTACACCTACGCCACCTCCCGTAGAGCTCAAAACTCTTCCACCAGGCTTGCGCTACGTTTTTCTTCACGGAAATCCCGAAACCCCCGTCATCATAAGTGACAAGCTTTCGGAGGAGGAAACTGCAAAACTCTTAGCCGTGCTAGAAAAACATCACTCCGTTTTTGGGTACTCGCTTGGAGACCTCAAGGGAATCAGCCCTCGCTCTTTGCACCCATCGCATTCCCATAGACCCCGATAGTACACCATCTAGGGAACCTCAAAGGAGGTTGAACAATGCGATGCGGGAGGTCGTTAAAAAGGAGGTCTTAAAACTTTTACATGCCGGCATTATCTATCCTGTTCCACACAACGAGTGGGTGAGTCCAAGTGCAGGTCGTACCCAAGAAAGGAGGAATGACGGTCGTCCATAATGACAAAAATGAGTTGATCCCTCAACGCACCGTCACGGGATGGAGGATGTGCATAGATTACCGAAAACTTAACAAGGCTACAAAGAAGGATCATTTTCCGCTGCCCTTCATCGATGAGATGTTGGAACGGCCGGCAAATAATTCTTTCTTTTGTTTCCTTGATGGGTATTCAGGATATCATCAAATCCCCATCCATCCCGACGATCAAAGTAAAACCACTTTCACATGCCCCTATGGAACTTACGCCTATCGACGAATGTCTTTTGGGCTTTGCAATGCACCTGCTTCTTTTCAACGTTGCATGATGTCTATCTTTTCTCGACATGATCGAAGAGATTATGGAAGTATTCATGGATGATTTCTCTCGTTTATGGAAAAACCTTCGATCATTGTTTAGAAAATTTAGACAAAGTCTTGCAACGTTGTCAAGGAAATGATTTAGTGCTCAATTGGGAGAAATGCCATTTCGTGGTTAGAGAAGGCATAGTTCGGGGCATTTGATTTCTCGAAAGGGGGATAGAGGTGGACAAAGCTAAATTAGAAGTTATAGAAAAGCTTCCACCTCCCGTGAATGTTAGGGGCATTCGCAGCTTTCCGGGACATGCGGGGTTCTATCGTCGGTTTATCAAAGATTTCTCTCAAATTGCTAGACCCCTTACAAATCCGCTTGCGAAGGATGCACCCTTTGAGTTTACCGATGAATGCATGACTCGCTTTCACTACCCTTAAGAATGCACTCATCTCGCGCCAATTATCCAACCCCCGATTGGACGCTGCCTTTTGAGATAATGTGTGATGCTAGTGATTTTGTCGTGGGGGCTGTTCTTGGCCAAACTAGAGATAAAAAGCATCATGCAATCTCCTATGCAAGCAAAACCTTGACCGGAGCTCGGCTAAATTACACTACCACCGAAAAAGAGCTCCTTGCTCGTTGTTTTTGCTTTTGATAAGTTTAGATCCTACTTGACCGGAGCAAAAGTCATTGTTTACACCGATCATGCTGCTTTAAAGTTTTTGCTCAATAAGAAGGATGCTAAACCTCGTTTGATACGATGGGTTCTTCTACTCCAAGAGTTTGATGTAGAAATCCGTGATAAGAAAGGAGTAGAAAATTCCGTGGCAGCATCATTTGTCGCGTATACAATTCACTAACCTGCAGGAATTACCCATCAATGATTTCCTACGCGATGACATGCTGCTCCTAGTGAGGGACTCACATCCATGGTACGCCGACATTGTGAACTTCATGGCAACGGGGTACGTACCACCCGGAAAGAGCAAGAAACGACTCATCTATGAGAGTCGCCGTCACTTATGGGAAGAGCCCTTCCTTTACCGTGTCTCGCGCCGATGGATTGCTAAGGCGATGTGTGCCCATACCCGAGAGCACACGAATCATTGAGAAGTGCCATGCATCGCCATACGGGGGACACTACGGCGTGTTTCGTACACTGTGCCAAGATATGGCAAAGTGGCTTCTTTTGGCCAGCCATGTACGAAGACACAAAGGAATTTGTCGTGCGATGCCCGTAATGTCAAAAAGTTGGAGGCATCACGGCAAGAGATGCAATGCCCCTCAACTACAATTTACAAGTCGAGCTCTTCGACGTATGGGGCATTGACTTCATGGGACCGTTCACCAAGTCACATGACTGCGAATACATCTTGGTGGCGGTAGACTACGTGTCTAAGTGGGTGGAAGCAATGCCTTGCAGGGCCGCAAATGCCAAGCATGCTCGCCGGATGTTCCACGAAATTATCTTCCCAAGGTTTGGAACACCGAAGCTAGTGATAAGCGACGGAGGGTCTCACTTCATTGATAAGACCTTCCGAAGCTTCCTAAGAGAACTTGGATCAAGGCATAATATCGCTACTCCATACCACCCTCAAACCAAGGCAAGTGCCGAGACCTCAAACAAGCAAATCAAGCGGATCCCGCAAAAGACCGTAACAGAAATGGGGAAGGGATGGAAGGACAAGCTACCCGATGCACTATGGGCATACCGTACAGCATACAAGACACCCATAGGCATGTCCCCATACCAGCTCGTGTACGGGAAAACATGTCATTTACCCGTCGAGATGGAACACCGAGCGTATTGGGCCATCCGGAAATGGAACATGGACTTTAATGGTGCCGAACGCAAAAGAAAAATGGAGATAGCTGAGTTAGAAGAATGGAGAGACAAAGCTTACCACAACTCAGCTATATACAAAGAAAGGACAAAAAGGTGGCACGACAAAAAGATAAAGATAAAGGTATTTAAGGTTGGAGATAAGGTCTTGCTATTCAATTCACGGGTGAAACTCTTCGGGCATGGAAAATTAAGAAGTAAATGGGACGGACCATACACGGTTATTGACACCTCGTCACATGGAGCAATCACACTTCAAGACGACGAAGGTAAAATATTTAAGGTAAATGGTCAGCGCCTTAAAATTTATTTCGAGCCCGATAAAGATAAAGAATTTGATGTCATGCACTTGATTAATTTAAATTTTCTCTCATGATAGCTCTTTCTTATCTATATCCCGTAGTAGCTCTTTCCCCGAAATAATTTTAGCAAGCATTTCCCGCGTTCATCATTTCCCGCAGGCACATTTTTATCATTTTTTCAATTCCTCAAGATTGTAATGCGCCTGCTCTTTTAAATTTTTAATCATATTAGTGCTCCCCGGTCTTCCCTTACCGGTAGAGCAAGTTTTGTTTCGAAATATCTTTGTCTATTTTGAAGAAAACAGGCAAAAAGGCAAGTGTGGGGGGGACATCGCGGAAAGCAAAGACAAACACACGCGTAGCGCGCAGAAACATCACGAGGAAAACAACACAAACACAACCTCGCGAAACAGAGCACCGATGGGGCCTGAGCCGCTCGGCCGAACCCACGAGGGTGGTTCGGCCGAACCCCGGTGGGTCCCACTCAGCCCCCGCTTCCTCGTGGCACTTGAGTTTGTTTCCCACACTTCCTTTTCGCCTACTTTATTTGTCAAGTTCATTCCGAGACGCGAAAAACAATTACTAAAACTTGACCAACTAAAACTTGGGAAGATTTCTTTTGAATACCCTTTTCCCAAGTCTCTCCCTAATGCTCTCATGATGATCTTGCACACTTTTTATTACTCGCTTCATCACCACTTGCCTCGTGAACAAATAATCAAATCCATAGGACCCATGTTTTTCTAGATTATTGGCAAGTGTGATATGGCTCGACGAAATGATCTTATGCTTAGCTTACCGAGTCCTTGGGAATTTTATTTCACAAAACAAAAATACCATGGCTTCATGCTCCTCTCTTGATACAAAAATTCCTACCAATGCCATATGATGATCATACCTTGCAAAACTTACATACATATGCTGCTTGTGATTGCAATGAGCTTTACCAAAATTGAGTGACCCTAGAGAGAAACTTGTCATGCTCTCTTGATCAAGATCACGTACACTCCACCAGGGCTAAACTCCTACACTAGGAAGCTAGCACCCCACCAAAATAAAGACACTCCTCGTTTGCACCTCTTTTTACCTCTCTCTCTCTCAATCACGCATAAACGAGACATGGCTATGTTAAAAAAAAAAAAGAAAAAAAAAAAAGAAAAGAAAAGCTCACACAGATGAGCAATGAAAAGAAAGCTCACAAAGATGAGCAATGAAAAAGAGAGAAGAAAAGAGATGCTCAAGCATAGAGCAAGAAAAGAAAAGAAAGAAAATAAAAAGATAGCCATGTCTCGAAAATGCAAAATAAAGAGAGGTCAATTGCAATAGGAGTTGTCACTTTTTCATATCCATACACACACGCACTTCTTGATCAAGGTTACATGACTTGGCTTCTCCATGGATCCTTTCTTTTGGCTTAGCAATATTTGTGATACAAGTATGCCTCTCTCATTCCCTACCGAGCTCCACATACAAGCCTAAGAAGTAGGAAAAAGAGAGGCAACACAATGCCTTGGTGAGGAAAACACTTTTTGAGCGATTCAAGAGAATCGAAGAGGAGCGGGAGTCATGTTGTTTATTTTCAAAACTTTCAAAAACCCAAGGTGCTTAGTGAGCAAAAGTATAGTGACTTGAGTCATGAGCTGTTCCACTTATCAATCATCCAAGAATGCATGTTAGCCACCGTCATGTTCACAAGTAAAACGGTGTGGCTTGTAATAACATGTGTGCAGGTCTCTAAGGGGAGAGATCTCTCAACTTACGCTCCCACCTTTACTCGAGGACGAGCAAAGAGCTAAGTGTGGGGGTCTTGTTGACGGTCCTTATGGTCCAATTTTACCGTCAACATGTTGCATCTTTTTGAATCAAACACCATCACCAAGAATAGACATAGGGATTATTTCTAACAAATTCCACTAGTCTTGGTGAAATTATGAATGCAGGTGCAATTCATATGAAAACAGGGGAAAACATGCACGAAACATGGACTTTGCAATCGACGGATTTTCCCGGACTAAAGAATATAGTCCAAAAGCCCAAAACCACAAAACAGAGCCTCAACATCAAACCAAGCAAGTGGATTGGGCCAAGACACAGCCAGGGGAAGGCACCGTGAGAAGAATCAAGCCCGTAGGAGTCCAGGCCGGTTCGGCCGAACCACCCTAGTGGGTTCGGCCGAACCGACAGTGGGCCCCCCGGCCCATCTTTCTCTCGGCGGTTTGTCACCGACGTCCGGAGGTCGGTTCCACCTGCAATTAATGCCACCGACGTCCTGGAACCGCCTCCAAGTTGCCGACCTTCCAAGGCTATAAATAAAGGGCTACACCCCCCTCTCTCAACACACCACCAACATCAAGATACAAGACAAAACTCTCATCCTTAGGCCAAGGGCCTCTTGTATTTTAGTAGAATAGGAGAGAGGGCAAGGAAGAGGAAGGAGTGTTCCTCCCTTTTGTAAAGTGGAGTAGTATTTCCTTTTCTTTTACCTTGGCGTGTAAACACTCTTTTTGGTGATTTATACGTGGTGATCTACTTATCTATCGTGACATATCTTTGTGTTAGACGTAATTCTTGTTATACTTGTTTACGGGATCATCGCTTCGCAAGAAGTACTCTAGCTTTCCGAACTCGGCTCTAGGCCGAGGCTAGAGTAGTGGTCAATAGCATAGACGTGGTGTCTAGGCCGGAGATCGCCTTTGTTTGCCGTGTGCCCCACGGTTTGTAGAGGTAGGTGGCAGGAAGTGACAGCCCTCGTCATCCAAAGGAACCCTCCACGTTCGGGTACATAGTAGAGCTTTCGTAGACCGGAGTGGCTTGGCGTACCAAGCCTAAGACGGTGCCCGAAGTAAACAAGTCTAGCTTGCGTTCGTCTACCTTTAAAGGATAAATAGATAAGAGTCACCCTCTCGACCCTATTTTGCTACGTTGTCTTGGTTGTCCTTGGGTAAACTAACCTTGTTGCAGAAATACTCCGTTCCTCGCGGATATAAATACGATACCTTGGAATACTCCCGGGTGAAGTGCTACAACGGTATTCCGTGCGCTTGCGGATTCATTCGTGACGTAAGAAATACCAACAGGAGTTTAGGTGAACTTCACGAGAATCGATATGTAGAACGGCTTTATGGAGTTTCATCCACCTCATACCTAGAATTATATCTATTCCTTGCCCACACAAAACTATGAGAGATGAGGGGTATATTTTTCTTTCTAGGTGTAGTGGGACTTGCCTCAACTCTAGGTTTGTTTTTATTTTTCCACCGGGTGTTGTGATGATATAGGGAATATCCAAAACGGTAGGAGTGAGTTGTAGGGTTTTTGCACATGCTTGACTAATGAAATCATGAGTTGCACCCGAATCAAAAAGAACCAAAGCGGAGTGGTTGTTGACCGAAAACATACCCGAAAGTACCGGTTCTCCCGCTTGAATCTCTTCGGCCGTGGTATAGTTGACTCGGCCATTCTTAGCATTTGGAGTGGAGGATTGATTGCGATTCCCATTCCCGTTATTCCCATTGCGGTTTTGATTGTTGTTGCCGCTTCCGGAACCATTGTTGTTGTTGTTGCTCGGGTTGCGTGTCGGAACACGGCAATCCTTTGCGAAATGACCCGGACGTCCACAATTAAAGCACGGACCTTGCGGACCGGGCCTAGCACCTTGGTATTGCTGCTGTGGAGGGCGGAACGAGGTAGTATGCTGCTGATTTCCACCGTGGGAGTGGTGGTGTTGCTGCGGAACAAACCGGCGTGAGCCCCCGTCGGCGGCAATGCGGCCCGAAACTTCTGTCCGGTCGGGGAAGTGATAGCTAGCTTGTACTTGGACGGAGCGGAGCCGGATGGATTTCCTACGGCACGCTTCCTCTTCTTGTCCTCTTGGTGAGCACGGATAGCATCTTCTTGCACAATTGCGGCACTCATCAAGTCATTGAACGTGCCGGTAGTGACTTGAGCCAAGCGATCTTGTAACTTTGGGCTTAGCCCCGAACGAAAGCAATCCTTCTTCTTGTCATCCGTGTCGGCATGATAGGATGCATATTGAGCCAAGTAGTTGAACTTCCGTGCATACTCTTGCACGGTTCCGGCACCTTGCTTCAAACTAAGGAACTCTTGCAACTTGCGCTTCATGAGACCGGCGGGAATGTGATGCGCGCGAAATGCGGTGCAAAAGTCCGGCCAATTCACTTGAGTACCGGCGGGAAGTGCGGCGGTGAAACTTGCCCACCATGCACTAGCGGAGCCACGAAGTTGTTGAGCCGCAAAGAGAACCTTTTGCTCCGATGTGCAATTGAGGAGAGCAAACTTCGACTCAATGATGCGGAGAAAATTATCCGCCTCCAACGGATCGGTAGTAGCTTCACCAAACTTGGGCGGCTGAGTGGCCCAAAAGTCGGCATAGGTGGAATTCCTCGGCCCTTGGGGTGGCGGTCCTTGGCCTTGTCCTTGATTGGCTTGACTTGCAAAGAACAAGCGGAACATCTCGTTTTGGTTGGACACGAGTTGTTCCAACGGCGTGAGGGGTGGAGGGTTGGGGAGTTGCTCTTCCCTCGCACCATGCCCACTTCCGGAAGCTTCACCACGGCGGGTATTCACCATCTGTCATGCATGAAAAATTTTCTCACGTTAGCTCATTAGACCAAGAGCTAAAATAGCAAGAACACATGACATTGGGCATAAGGGACCAAAAATTTCAGATTGCATGTACGAAGAAAATATTGATGAAATACGCATAATGCATTGGCAACACACATATTCCATAGATTCCAACATAGTAGCAACATGACCGAAATTTTTGATACACGGGAAACCACGAATCCGATACAACACGGTCTTAGGTTACATCACATGTGACCCACAAACAAACACAAATCTCGGAGAGCTTAATTAACAACACGCGGATCGTTTTCCAACACGGTTACATGCCTCACGAGATTACAAATCCTACACACATAGAGCTACGACCACCGGTCGTGACAACTACTCGTCGTCATCGCCGTAGTAGTCGGCGTCATCCCTCATGGGAGAGGGTGGTGCTCCATCCTCGACGTCGGAAACATCCTCGCCATCACTCATCTCCACATCCTCCTCGGGTGGGATGATCTCAAGTGGCTCGGGAGGTCCGCCATTAAGGATGGCGTGCAGGGCGTTGTTGGCGGCTTGGAGATGCTCAATGGTAGCGTTGTTATGCGCTATGGTCGCCTGGGCGTTCTGGAGGTCTCCCTCCAAAGCATCCCTAGCGCCCCGAGCCTCCAGGAGAGTAACATCCAACTCATCCTTCTCCTCGAGAAGGGCATCCACCTGGCCGGAGAGGACGTAGTTCTCCTCATTCGCGGCGGCGAGCTGGGCATCACGCTCATCAAGCGTGGCCTGCAGAGCGGCGGCTCCATTGCCCTCAAGGGCAAGGTGGGCGTCGTGGAGCTGCTCGAAGAAGTTCCAACGCTCCGTCTCGCTATACTCGAGCTGCGTACGGAGGGTATCCACCTCGGTAGTGCGCTCGGCTAGCTCGGCGGTGCGGGCAGCAAGCTCGGCGTCGCGAGCGGCGAGCTCGGCGCGGGTGGAGCTCGGCGTCGCGGGTGGCGAGGGTGGCCTGCAGGGCAGCACGCTCCTGCTCCAACTCGAGCACCCGCCTCGCGAGGTTCTCACGGTCCAACATGAGCTTGCCGGGGGCCATCTGTCGGAGAATTTTGAAACACAAGTCAAAACTCAAGATCCAACAACAAAACATGCTAAATAAGTAAAGCATGAATGATGGAATGGCACCAACTTAGCAAAAGAATGCGACAAAACTTTTCGCACAATCCTAACACGGTTCCATTTTTCTGGACAGATTTGACACGCTACGGAAACTCGATGATTACTCCTGTTTCTGGGCTGAATCAAACTTTTATTTTGTTACGAAAGTTTTAGACAATTTCTTAATCTTTCCAACGCATCCTAGAACAGCTCAATCCGACTTGTCGTTTGAAAGTTATGCACGATCTACGACAGGGACAGAACCGGAGCACATTCTGAAAATTTCCAGAACAGCTCTCTGTAATGGGCAATTCTAGCTACGTTCCAGATTTTTACAAGACCTGAGACTAGAAGATTGTTGTAGTGCATAATACAAGCTTTCCAGAAAGTCCTTATTTGCCTTATTTGGATAAGTAACTTGGAAGTTATGCTCATTTTTGTGAAAGTCAAGAAATCTGCCACGGTTTGCCATGTTTTAGTGTTTCGGTTTTCAACCTTTTGTGAGAATTAAGCTAGGTGATCAAATTTTTGGTGATTGTTCCATTTATATGAGTTCACATGCATATATTTGACATGATGAGATGATATGCAATTATGATGGATGCTCAATATGTCGTCTCGTACGTCCTCACAAAAATTAAAAGACCGCGCCCGCCGATACGAATATCGGACAAGCGCATCGGTGGCACACACACACCTCTCACACGATACTACACGAGCTAAAACGTTGTTATGTACCTGCAAGAGATGGATTCCAGAAACATTACATCAAATTCAAAAGAAACAAGCCAAAAATAAATCCATGTCACCTCGCCTCACATGGAGAGCTCTCGAATAAGAGTGTATTCGAGTCACACCAATAATATCATGCGAAAATTGACAACACTCAATCACATACCTTTGCTCAAGCCGTAGTTGCAAAATATTTAACAACCATAACACGGGGTTAGTTTTGCCACCATTCTATATAGTCCTTATATTGGCCTTTCTATCTAGACTCGTGCCTCACCGTGACTCAAAAACGGGTTTTAAGATTTTTAGAATGAGTGTTAGCGTGACGCAAATCCCAAGTCGGCTCGATACCACGTGTCACACCCCTATCCCGAAAGATAGTTAAGTGTGGTACGGATCGCCTTGGGAGATGATTGACGAAGCAACCATACATAGCATCACATTAACAAACATACACGATTTGCAAGGTTACATAATTAAGTCTTGATTACAACATAGAGTTCGAATAAAAGATACATTAGGTTCGAAATTAAGTCTTACATAACCATGATCTTTGTTCGAATTTAAAGTGCGGAAGCGAAATACATAACTCGACGATACATAGATAACTTAAAGGAACCATGCCGGCCTAGGCCATGGCTCACTCATCATGGGTCGGAGAGCTAGGGACCCATTCAATGGTCCACTCTTTGGGCTCTTCTCCATCCCAAACCACCTTACCACAACAATCACAAAAACCGGCTTGCGGGAAACCTGTAATCAACATGTAGTGGCAAAGCCTGAGTATCTAACATACTCCGCAAGTCTTACCCGTCAAATTGGCCATCTGAGACCGACTCCTAGATGCATGGGGCTTGACCGGTTTAACTTGGCATTTTTGCATAAATAGCACCTATGCTAATTAGGTTGGCAATTTTATTACTTAGCCAAATTAATAGGGTGATTGCATAAAAGAAACTTTAGTGAGCATGCTAACAATACAAGAGTTTGCAATACAATTTAACATCAATATAAAACAGCAAGCTATTCAATCTCCTTCCATTACTACGCATTGCGAACTGCTCGAATCAAGTGGTACTCATTAACCGAGAGGAAACGGCGATAATTATCGAATTATTAATCCTGCAGGAAAGAACCCAAATGCACGACATACGCATCATTTAAGAACACGTATGGCCACCGTTCGCGAGTTCATCGTAAAGTAAAGCACGGGGCCACCGACCCCGAGTACACGTCCCCCTTGCGACCGTTCAACAACGCGCCCAAGGCTTAACCCATGTACTCTCCAACGGTCCTCAACCCGTGCAACCACCGTGCCAAACACATCACCTCCGGGTCGGTGAGATATCCGGCTCACTTTACAACTTACAAGCTACATAGGTTTACCAATCCCCATAAGAAAGGTATGCAAGTGGTACACAACTCAAACTTGTTCGCGGAGCCACAATGGGGTGTTCTCAATTTTTAACCAAATTCATCATGTTCACATTTAATCATAAGCCATGAGTGAGATCCCCAATCTATCGTTGACTCCATAACCATAGCATAGCAATTCTAACGAGGATATGACACATAATCGACATAGGACATATAGGAATTTATGCACGTGGATTTCCAATCAACGCCTAAACTTAAATGCACATTCATCATCCTTAATATAGTGATTAAAAGAAAGACATTTCAAATAGTAGGAATGCACCGGGGCTTGCCTTGAGAGTGATCGAAGTTAGCACTAGCCTCACAAGCGTTGAGCGTGGCAATAGCTTCTTCCGGCGGGATCAATTCGGTGTCGTCACCTAAGGAATGAAATGCAATGCGTAAGTCATATGAATACAAGGTCGATGATGAGAGTAATGCATGGGTGCTGTTTTGTAAAGATTCATATGAGTATGTAATTCAAAAGTTTGTTTGTTCGAACCCTAATAAGCATGACATGTCTCTTGTTTTCTTTTACGGAACCCAATTACATGAACAAGCATAACCATACCATCATAAAGAGTAATGACTTGGTGGCATAGACACGAGTGCTGTGGTTAGTGTGGGTTTAGCACTAATATTTTAGCAAGTTTTTGTAGTGCAATACGAAGAAATCTAGGCTTATGTATTTTGACATCACATGCGATGACGATTCCCTTTTAGAATAGGAATTTGATTTCAAAATTCATACATAGGTGAAATACATGAAACCTTTTGACTAAACCTGCCATGAGGTGCTAAAGGACATAATGAACAGTAGAACTTACATAAACATGCATGATCATGATTCTTAATGACATAAACTAATCATGCTTGTGCTGAAAATGGCCCTTATGAAATTTAGATCTAGGGTTTGCAAAAATCATTACTTAACATGCTCCAAATTTAAAATGGGATTTTCTACATATGCACAGTACCAAAAGGAAATTAATTGCCAAGTTTCATGCAAAAATAATTTATACAGAATTAATTAAAAATTAAATACAGAGAATGCAAGAAATGCAATAACTTGCAAAATATGAAATGAAATGCAGATCTTCCAGTGCCAAAAATTCATGTGTGTCAGGGTGAAGACTTTGGCCAAGTGGCTTTTAATTTGGATTTATATTTTTAAAGTTATGGCTTAGTTAAGTTTTCAGGGGTTGACTTTTGTCATTTTTATAAAAAAGTGAGAATGACCAGATCTGGGGAGTTCATGTTACTTTTATGAAAGTACAGGTCTTCTAGTTTCCAAAACATTTTAGTTTGTAATTTTTGGACGATTGAAACGCCAGATATGAATTTTTCAAACTCAAACGAAGTTCGGACTTAATTACGAAAATGCCATCGATTCATTTTTTAAAAACAGAGCGGCGCGCGCTCCGGCGACGGCGGCCGGCGCCGGTGAGCTCGCTCGCGGCGGCGCTGCGCTGGAGCTCATGCTCCGCGCTTTGGGGAAAAATGGTGCGCGTGCGACGGGGAACTCCCTGGTGGGGTCCACGGGGGCCCGCGGTGGCCGGAGGCGACGGCGACGGGCGGCGGCGCCGGAGGAGCTCCGGTGGCGGTGCGCGTGCAGCTCGAGGGATGAGAGAGGGAGGGGTTTGGCCGGAGAGCATCACCGGCGGGTGGGGAAGGGCGGCGTGGGGTTGCTCGAGGTTGGCGATGACCGGAGGGGGTGCTCGACGGAGGCCCGCGGTGGCGACGGCGGCGGCGGCTCGATTTTCCCCGAAATTCGCGGTCGCGGCTGCACGAGAGAGAGCCAGAGAGGGAGGGGGTTAGTAGGGGTGCCTGCGCACACGTTTGGGAGGAGGGCGAAGCCTTGCACGGACGGGGGAGCTTGCGGCGGCGACAATGGCGGCGGCGGCTATTTCTCCTCGCGCGCGAGCCGTGGCGGCCGAGGGGGAGAGCTGGCGGTGCGGGGAGGAGCAGAGCGAGTTGGGGGAGCGGTTTGAGGCGAAAATGGGTGATGGGAGCTTGGCCTCCGTGCCAGTCATCGGCGCGGGAGGACGGCGGCGAGAGGGGCAGGCGGCCGGGCGGAGAGGAGTAACTCCGGCGCGTTCCTGTTGGTCGGCGGGTACGTGGGCAGTTGGGGAGGTGGCCAGGGGAGCGGCGTGGCGACGGGACAGGTCAGGGCGCACGCGGGGCGGCGGCCGAGCTGGCCGGACCGGCGGTCCGGTCGCCATTGCCCAGGGGGCAACCGTAGCTCGAGATCCAAATTCGAGTTTCAAAACTGTGGTTCGGTAATTTGACAAAATTTCATACTTCTGGTGCTCCAAAAATAAAACCAAAAATATGGGAAGGTTCAGGATGATTCCCTTTAATTTTCATCTTAAAGTTTGAAGTTCCAAAAATGCTTCCAAAAATTCGTACAAAAATTCACATGTAGCAGTGTTTCAGATTTGAATTTGAATTTTTGGGGCTTTCAAAACTTTGTTCAAAAATTTTGTAAAAATACTGTAAATTCATCTTTTTACATGAGCAATCCAGTGGTGCAAAAATATGTGGGTAGTGTTTATATAATTTTTGCATCTTTGGTTAGGCTAGGGTTTAGGAGTAGGTTTTTCCTTTTTCCTTTTTACTTTTCTTCTTTTCCTTTGGGTAATTAGTATTAGTACTTCATTAGTGAAGTGATTAGGGTACTAACTACGGGATTAGCCTTAATCGTGACATGGGATGTCACATGACATCCCATGTCAGATTAACTGTTAATGACCTAGTTAGGACCCTAAACACCCATTAGTTGAAACCCTAGTGCTAACCACCCAAAAGAAATTAAGAAAAAGAAAAATGGGAAAAAATCAAAGGAAAAAGGTAAAACCCTAGGGCTAAACCCTAACCCTAAGGAAAATTCAAAAATTACAATAGCACTACCCTCATATTTTTGCACCATCATATTGTACATGCAAAATCATAAATTTACAGCATTTTTACAAAAAAATTTGAAAAACGTTTTGAGCGCTCAAAAATTCAAATTCAAATCTGAAACTGCACTATTTATGAATTTTGTATGAATTTTTGGAAACAAAACTGGAACTTTGACCTAAAACAAAAAAAGGTAGATTAATTCGTGCTGATTCACCCTGTATTTTTTGTTTAATTGTTGAATCCACCAAATTTCGAATTTGAATCAAATTACGGAAGATCGTCTTTCCAATTTCAAAATTCAGATTTGGAGCTTTTGCCCACCGGGCAATGGCGGCCGTGCCCGCCGGTCCGGCGCCACCGCACTCGCCCCCGCACGCGCCCTGCCCCGTTCCATCCGCCACGCCACTGCGGCTAGCTTCCCAACCACCCGTACCGGCGGCCAACGGGAGAACGCCGGAGTAATGGCGCTCCGCCTCGCCACCGACCACTCCCCGCCCGCCCCCCCCCGCCCCTTTTTTCTTTGGGAAATTGGCACGAAAGCCAAGCCCCCATCCCTCTCTCTCGCCAAAAGCTCGCTCCATCTTCCTCTGCTTCTCTCGCACCGCCGCCATGCTCTCTCCTGCCCCGAGAGCTCGCGCACGGCCGAGAAATTGGAGCCGCCGCCGCGCCATGGCCGTCCCGAGCACCACCGCGTCGCATGCCACCTAGAAAGG
Source organism: Chloris gayana (assembly GCA_031894775.1). Lineage (NCBI taxonomy): Eukaryota > Viridiplantae > Streptophyta > Magnoliopsida > Poales > Poaceae > Chloris > Chloris gayana. Next base: position 360,619 of record JAUNZO010001751.1, read on the forward strand.
TCGGGCCTCCCTCTCTCCCCGCCAAAGTGTGCGCAAGGACTCCCCCCACCTCCCCCTTAACGCACAACTCTTGTGGTGCAGCATTTCCCGTGATTTTTGGACGAATCCACCGCCGCCGTCGTCCGCTTCGCCACCCCGCCATCGTGCCCCCCTCCCCGGCCGTCCCCGCACCGCGCAACCCTACGTCGTCCTTCCCCTTCGCGATGTGATGCTCTCAAGCCATGCCTCTCCCTCTCTCTCTCTCTCTCTCTCTCTCTCTCTCTCTCTCTCTCTCTCTCTCTCTCTCTCTCTCTCTCTCTCTCTCTCCCTGTGCTAGATGCGCGAGGCCACCGGAGTTTCCGCGTGCGCCGCCGCAAGCCCGCACCGGTCACCGTGGGCCCCCACCGGCCCCACCATTGTGTTCGCCGCACCGCACGCATCATTCCCACCCAAGCACGGAGCATGCGCCGCCCGACGTGCCGCCGCGTGCGACCTCCCAGCGCCGGCCGCCGCTCGCCGGAGCGCGCCACGCCTCTGTTTGAAATTTGAGCCGGTGGCATTTTTGTAAATAACGCAATGTTTTGTTCCATATAGAAAAATTCATAACCTTCGATTTAAAATCCCAACAATTGGAAACTAAATTTATTTGAACTCCTCACAACCTGTACTTTCAGAAAAGTAACATGAACTTGTATTTTTGGGTCATTTTTGTATTTTTCCGGAAATGTCAAAATGCAATCCCCATAAACTCATTTAAACCATAACTTTAAAAATATGTGTCCAATGGAGATGCCACTTAGTCAGAGCATGCATCCTGGTACCCTTGAGCATCTTGAACGGGAAAATTGTAGTTTCATTGCATATTTTTCAAGTTATGGCATTAATGGCATTTTCTGTAATTAATTTTTATTTAATGTTATATAGATTCTTCTGGCATGAAAGTTGGTAAATCTATTCGCCATAGCCCTGTACACTTGCATAAAATCCCACGTTTAATTTTGAGCATGTTAAATAATTATTTTACTGTCTCTCCATTTAATTCAAGAAAAGGTTAATTTCAGCATGCGGAATATTGTTTTATGTTCCCAGGACTTATATATTGGCATGTTATGTAAATTTTCACTTACCATAATGTTACTTAGCCCCTCGTGCTCAGATTTGGCAGGAAGTTCCGTTAATATTGCGCTTATACTAATTAAGTGAATGCTTTCCCTAAGCGTATTAAAAGTTGCTATCACATGTGATAATGGACACCCCCTTCCTAACCCTAATTGCCTTTGATTCAAATTTAAACTTTGCTAATCATTTCAGATCTGAACTACAATGTTTAAAACCACAGCCCTCATGTTCTTTTGCTTACACATTGCTTGTCTATGTTATACCTCCAAATGGTAATTTAATTTGACTCCCTCAAAAACAAAAAGAATTGTATGTTCATGCATGTTGTTAGCCCCACGAAGTTAGTTTTACTAAATTTATGCATATGACAATCATACAAACAGCACCCATGCATTACCATTTTCATTGACCTTGTATTCCTTTTACTTATGCATTGCATTTCATTCTCTAGGTGACGACGTCGAAGTGATTCCGCCGGAAGAAGCTATTGCTAATCTCAACGCTTGTGAAGCTAGTACTAACTTCGATCACCCTCAAGGCAAGCCCCGGTGCATTCCTATTATTTTGAAAATGCTTTCTTTTATCACTACATTACGGATAATGAATGTGCATTTACGTTCTAGGAATTGATTGAAAATCCACGTGCATAATTTTCCCATGTTCTCTGTAGAATATGTGTCATATCCTCGATAGAAATGCTATGCTATGCTTATGGAGTCAACGATAGAATGGGACACTCACATATAGCTCATGATTACACTTGAAAATGATGAATGGATTAAAATTGAGAACACCCCATTGTGGCTCCGCGAACAAGTTTGAGTTGTGTACAACTTGCATGCCTTTTTTATGGGGATTGGTAAACCTATGTAGCTTGTGAATTGTAATGTGGGCCGGATATCTCACCGACCCGGAGGTGATGTGTATGGCACGGTGGTTGCACGGGTTGAGGACAATTGGAGAGTGCACGGGTTAAGCCTTGGGCACGTTGTTGAACGGGTCGCAAGGGGGACGTGTACTTGGGGTCGGTGGCCCTGTGATTTGCTTTATGATGAACTCGCGAACGGTGACCATACGTGTTCTTAAATGATGCATATGTCGTGCATTTGGGTCTTTCCTGCAGGAATTAATAATTCGATAATTATCGCCGTTTACTCTCGGTTAATGAGTACCACTTATTTCGAGCAGTTTACAATGTGTAGTAAGAGGAAAAGAATGAGATGCTCGTTGTTTTATATTGATATCAATTTGTATTGCAACCTCATGTATTGCTTAGTATGCTCACTAAAGTTTATTTATGCAACAACCCTATTAATTTGGCTAAATCATAAAAGTGCAACTCTAATTAGTTAGACGCTGTTTTATGCAAAATGCCAAATGAAACCAGTCAAGCCCCATGCATCCGGGTGTCGGTCTTAGATGGCCAATTTGACGGGTAAGACTTGTGGAGTATGCCGGATACTCGGGCTTTGCCACTACATGTGTATTTCCGGGTTTTCCGTAAGCCGAATATTGTGATTGTTGTGGTAAGGTTGTGTGGGATGGAGAGGAGCCCAAAGAGTGGACCATCGAATGGGTTCCTAGCTCTCCGACCCATGATGAGTGAGCCGTGGCCTAGGCCGGCATGATTCACCTAAGCTATCTATGTATCATCGTGTTATATAATCGCTTCCGCACTTTATTTCGAACAAAGATCATGGTTATGTAACTTAAATTCGAACCTAATGTATCTTCTATTTGGATCGAGACTTAATTATGTAAACTTGTAAATCGTGTATGTTTGTTAATGTGATGCTATGTATGGTTGCTTCGTCAATCATCTTCCAAGGCGACCCGTACCACACTTGTCGAGTCTTAAACTCGGCACTAGTACTACCCGGTCCCTCACGAGCATGGAATTCGATGGTGCAACACACAGAACACACAGGAACACGCGATTTTAGACAGGTTCGGGCCCCTCGGATCGAGAGTAATACCATACGTCCTGTATGTTATGTATTGCCTTTAGCGATTTGCTAATTGCAAGATCTCGCAGTGTTTTTCGGGGGTCCCTGCTCCGCCTTATATATCCCGGGGAGTCGGGGTTTCATGCAGAGTCCTAATCAATTACACAGATTACATATATGGAGTTCTATTTCTAACTTTCTTTATTAATTCAGAGTCCTAATCGGACTACGCATTGCTCAATAACTTGCTCCTCAAGTTATTGTACACCGGTCCTAGTGTCCGCCTTGTTTCCATACCGGTATACAGGATCTTCTGTTATTCCGGACCGGTCAAGAACCAGTCTGTTGTCTATCGCCATCATCTTTACCTTCCTTAATTTGTCACCATGTCTCTGCGTATCCATTCCTTCATCATCTGTATACCCATAAGGCAAGTATACGACAACATCCCCCGAGTAATTTTTTATTTAACCTTGAATAAGACTAACCGGTCTTCCGCATGTTAGTCTTTATTCATAGTAAAATTAAAAAGAACTCCAATCTGCTGCACTCGTTCTTCTTTCTTCACAAGTGCTTTAAAAGAAGCCCAAAAAATTATTGTTTTTCACCCTTCATATCACCTCATTAGGTAATCATAGCTTATTCTTTTCACGGTGCACCGACTAGGCGCACCCAATTGAGTATAGCCCCCGACTCTTGGATCATTTGAACTCCTTTCAAATAATGCAAGAGTCCACTAGTTGATTCTTCATTATTTCCTTTAATATGCAATTTCTACAGACCGCTCCTTTCAATTTCCATCTTTTTCCACTTCCAAGATCTCTACAGACCGCTCTTGAATACGGTGCACCGGTCAGGTGCACCTAATTAGCTATAGCCCCCGACTCTTGTATCATTTGGGAATCGCAAATAATGTAAGAGTCTTTCTTGAGAGACTATGCTTTATTATTTTCCATCAAATCACATTCCTCTCAGCAATTTTTTCCAAGAACATATTTTCCAGACCGGTCATACCGGTCAGAATTTCATATCTCCTGGATATTTTCACCAGTTTCACGTAACAGACCGCCTAAATCAGCCCGAACTCATAATCCGCTTAGTGAAATTTCACTAAGAACCAAAATTCTGGATGATCGGACCAGTTTATTCCCTATATTCTCACAGATGACTCGAGTCTCCAAAGCCTATAATCAGCCGGATGATTAACACCCACAGCCTAAGGCATCCTTTATCACCGAGTTATGTAAAATCTAACTCTCTCATACTACTGAATTATAAAATTCAGTATTACTTTAATTTCCATCTGAAAACTTCCGTATTTCAAACCGCTTTTACTTTCACAAAAAGCACGATGGCTTATTCTTATGACCGTTAAGTCATAATTAAAGCAAATAACAGATCATTAGTTTCCTTATGGCCGTTAGGTCATAATTGCGTAGTTACGACATAAGTCATTAACAGCAAAAATCCATCGGGCCTCTCAAAATAGCCCAATAACTTTTCAGCCCCCGGGCCCATCCCAGTGTCTATAAAAAGAAACGAAAGGTCGACCTAGGTCAACCCTCGCTCCCAAAAGCTCATACGCGCCCGCCATTCGCCTTTGTTCTTTTGCTCTCTTCTTCCACATAAACCAATCTCAAGCTTTCCTTTTCCATCTCTCAAGATGGGCAAGAACAAATCCGCCGCCGTCCCCGCATCTTCTTCCTCTCGTTCCTCGCGATCGGCTTCCTTTTGGTATCCAAGACCTTGGTAACAAGCAAGGTCACCGAAACCTCCCTCAATGAGGCAGTTCGTGACGGATATCTTCCTCCTCAACCCATCCCGAATTGGAGCGTCCCTTCCCCTGGCCAAATCCCATGGGGAATAGATGAGTCTCAACAGTTAGTTTTTAAGGTTTTTTTCCTCCGCGGCCTCGATCTCCCTTGCTGTTCCTTTTTCGGAGGACTTCTTTTCTTTTACGGATGGGAGTTAGTGAACCTCAACCCTAACTCCATCCTACAAATTGCTTTTTTATTCACCTGTGTGAAGCTTTCTTTGGAGTTCACCCCCACTTCAAGCTATTCCAATACATGTTCCAAATTCGCCCACTTCCTTCATCGGACCGCCAAGCTGCAGCTTGGCGGCGTTGGAATCCAATGCTCGGAGCGTAGATGAATATTTTTCTCTGTCCTTGAACAAAAGCATAGCCCATTGGAAAAAAGGATGGTTCTTCTGCGACAATCCCCAACCAAGCACTTCCTCGCCTTCGGCGCTAAGATAGCCAAGAATTTCCCTACCGCAGATACTAGGGAAAATCTCAAAGAAGACAACGAAATTCTTGCACTCCTAGCTTGTATTAGATACTTGAAGGACGTCGGAGGTGTCACCGCCGAGACAGTTCTCCGGAGCTTCATAGTGCGGGAAGTTCAACCTCTTAAAAGGCAAGAGCACCCAGCTTGGCTCTTTGACGAAGACACCGCTATGCCTTTGGATGGAACTCTTCTTCCCGACAAAGAGAGACTAGAAGCTCGCATCAAGCAAATGCTCCGACCAAATCCAGATCTATCCGGATGCACAAGAGTGGGTCCGGCTTTCAGCTCATGCAATCCTTATGACCCCGTAAGTACCTCTTTCTGTTTCTTCAAATCTCTGTCGTTTGTTACCATCATTTCCTTACGAAAACTCAATCTTTATAATTGCAGAAAATGGACAACTACAGGAGTCACCCTCCTCTTCCTCCCAATGACACTTGGGGAGAAGATTATGCCAACAATACCGCTCCTCTGGCTGTTCAAGCCGGTTTGACTCAAAGGCCTTCGGACCGGTCTTTTCCTTTGCCTCCTAGTATAGCTCCAAAGATCACCAAGTCCGGGACCGTGGTTCAAGCACCTAGTACAAGAAAACGTACTACTTCCTTGACCATCGGCAGACCTGCTGCTTCTTCCGCCGCTCCCGGCGATACTCGCTCGAGGCGCAAAAGCTTGAAGATCAACGACGCGAAGAAGAAGCCGTCGAAAGGGATCGCCGAGCCGCTCCGGCCATTCTTGAAGCTTCATTGGGAAAGACTCAAGGTACCTCTTCCTTGGTTGATCCTTTATCTAAAGTCCCCAAAAGGTCCCGATATGGCCACCGGACCGGTCCCGGTGATGCCGGAGAAACAGTTCCAACTCCGCAAGCCAATCCAGCAGGAAAAAGGACTACAGAGAGAAGCGGTGAGGACACCCAAGGCCCGCCCAAGAAGATCAAGACCTCCACCGGCTTCAAGAAAGCTTCCTCGTAAGTCTTTTATATTACTAATTCTTTTCTGAATTATTCCATCAGCCAAAGCTCCTTGCCCCGGTCTTATTACATTTGCTTTTTTCTTATAGGATCCCTTCTAACTTCCAAGCTAGCATAGCTAGCTTTTTAAGAAATAAAGCTTCTTCAACAGCCCCCGCTAGTGGTGTTTCTGCCTCTACTCCTAGCGCATCTCGGACTGGTCCCGCGCTTCTCAACCGTCCGCTCTGCTTCTTCCTCTCGGACCGGTAGCGCTCCCGCTTCCACTCCCACTGCTTCAATCACGGAACCTCGAGTGCGGCATCCACGGAGGAACTCCCTGCCGCCTCGAATATAGAAACCGAAGAGCAGGTTACCATTGCCGAAAGCCCATCTTCTCGGTAATCCTCCTCCCCAAGCTACCTTGTTCCAAATTCCTCCGGAGCTATCACTAGGACCGGTATGGACGGAAGAAATTCCTCGCCGGCCTAGGACAACACGCAAATCTCCTGGAGAGCCAAAGCTGGCTAAAATGGTAGTTGGAGACGTGGAAGTAGACAGTTCAAGCGGAGCCGGGACTTTCACCGCTACAGCTCAATGGGACGCCCTTCAAGAAGAAGAGGCCTTAAAGAATTTCTCGAATCTTGCCAGGTATATCCTTTGCTTCAAAAATCTCTCTGGGCAATTGTATTTTAATTATTAACTCTCTCAATCTTCTCTTTAGGTTCTCCTCAAAAGCTCCGAGGCCAAAACCGCTATCATCGCCCGCTTACAGGAGGAGCTCAGCACCAATCAAGAACGATTGGTTGAACTGGAATCTCGGACCGCCGATCCGAAGGCCAAGGAAAATGATCTTCGTAAAAGAGAGGCCAATCTGCAAAACACCCATCGAATGATGGAAGAGCGCCGGCAAGAAATCATCAAGCTCCGTCAAGTTAATCGGAGTAATATTCTCGATTTTTCCTATATATTCCATATTTTTCCCAGTTGCCTCCATTCCCGACTAATCCCACTCTTGATTTCAGCGCTCGAGAGCCTTGTTGCTGCTCACAAAAAAGCCGAAGAAGTCCTTACTGAAAAGGCAGCCGCTCAAGAGCAAGCACTTGAAGAGGGTTCTCGTGTCGAAGAGCAACAAGCGGCGCGGATTGGAGAACTCGAAGGCGAGCTTACTGCCAAAGATAGTATCTTGGCTCAAACACTTCGCTCCAACAAGATGCTGGATACCGAGAATGCTCGCTTGAAGGCTGAACTAGCTCGAAGCCTTAGAAGCAGCAAAATCAGCGCAAGCGGACAAGGAAAGCGCCACGAGGACTGCCCAAGAATCCACTCAACTTGCTCTCCAAGCAAAAGATCGCGAAATTCAGCGTTTGCTGAAAATCGAAGCCAAGCCGAGAGAATCAAATACGAACATCAAGGGCAGATTCAGAGCTGCTGAGATCAGGCACAGGCGTAAGTCCCATCTTTCTTGTTCACTCTTATGTCATCCTTTTGAAAATACCGGTCTTCAGCAATATATTTTCTCTTAAATTTGTGCTTGTTTTTTCAGAACTTACTGCAGGTACAGTGCGTACTCGGAATATCTCAATGGCGGTCAAACTATTGATCCCAATGAGATAGACCTCGAGTCCGCCATCTGGGCAATCCCTAGAAGAATCGAGAGAACATTCAAGGATGGTTGCTGCTGCAGGAGGAGGACACATCGCCGCTATAATCCAGTCTTGGACTCCGGTCGAAGAATGTGATTTCAATTTTATCGAGGATGGCGCCCACCCTAATACTATCGAAGACCGGTTCAACGAGCTGAAGAATTCACTCATTGGCACCGTTTCGGAGTTGGTGGAAGATGTTCCTCTTGATCCAACAGGTGTCCCTCTAAACATAGCGCCAGCAGCTTTTGCCCTGGACCAAGATGCTCAGGACGCAGCAACCGCCGCCAGCGAGACAATAGAAGATGCCTTCGAAGATCTTGATAGGGATTTACCAGTATCTTCTTCTGATTCTGAAGAAACACTCGGATGATAGACTTGAAGAAAATCCTAAGACCGGTGACACCGGTACTTCCAGTGGTCCTGCTTAGAAAATTGTGTAATAGAGCCATCTTGTAATCGAACATCTTGATCATCACATTATTTATTTTTAAATACCAGTCACTTTTCTTTTCTATATGAATACTGGTTTCACCATCATACTTACTAACTTATTTACCTAAGACATGATGGTTATTTCAACTAAATAATTATGATCAAACTCTGGCTCTTAATCAACACAGATCACAATTCATAATTATAGCTTACTTTAACAAGATCATGTAACATAAGCAAAAAAGCTAGCTTGTAGGATTTTAAGATTTCACAGATCGTTCTTAACACAACAGCCTACCAATCAGTATTCATAAGAAAGAATGCTATACAATATCCTTTCCCGAATATACCAGTCTTAAACTTAAATTTAAATAGACCGCTCTTAACACAGCAATCCGTCAACTAAATGACTGGTCTTATTATTCAAGAATAGCAAAATATCACAGATCGCTCTTAACATAGCAGCCCCTGGCTCAATAATTTAATTCAAAATTAAAGTATGGAGACACAAAAAACAAACACATTATCATTAGATAAAATTACTTTATTATAATATGAAAAACTTTACAAGAAATACTCTTAAGTATAAAAACGACGAAGCTGATCAATGTTCCAGGAATTTGGGATTTCTTCTTCCTCCAGGGTCATAAGCCTATAAGCCCCTGGTCCGGAGACCGATTTAACCAAAAAAGGTCCTTCCCGGATCGGTGACAACTTATGCCTGTTCTTGTTAGATCGAATCTTCCGAAGAACCAAGTCTCCTACTTGGAACTCCCGTGTGCGAACATTACGATCATGATAACGACGCAATCCCCGATGATATTTAGCAGCTTGAATCAGAGCTTGATCCCTCAATTCTTCCGCAAGCAACCAGTTCAACCTCGACGTTGATCATCATATTTTTCTTCATCGTAGTATCGTACCCGAGCTGACACCATATTCACTTCTGTAGGTAGCATGGCTTCGGATCCATACACCAAAGAAAAAGGAGACTGCCCCGTAGCTCGCTAACATTAGTGCGCAACCCCCAAAGCACCCAGGGCAATTCCTTAACCCACTTTCCTGCATATGGCTTCAATCGGTCAAAAATTCTTGGTTTAAGACCGGTCAAAATCATTCCATTAGCTCGTTCCACTTGTCCATTGCTTTGCGGGTGTGATACCGACGCATATTGTACCTTAATCCCTAAACTCTCAAGCATAGTCTTTGAAAAGCTCGAAGTGAATTGAGGCCCATTATCAGTAATAATACCGTATGGAACCCCAAAACGTACGAAGATGTTCTCGCAAAAACTTGATTGCTGCGAGCTGTAGTTGTACTAGTAACTCGCTTCAGCCTCGATCCACTTGGAAAACTTGTCTACTGCCACAAAAATGTGCGTAAATCCTCCCGGTGCCCGCTTAAAAGGTCCAACTATATCCAGCCCCCAAGTAGAAAAAGGCCAAGTCATTGGAATCAACTGCAACTCATGAGCCGGAGTATGAGGTCTGTCTTGCAAAAAACCGACATCCTTGACAATTCTTAACCACTCTATGCGCATCATCCGTCGTTGTAGGCCAATAAAATCCTTGTCCGAATACCTTCCCAACTAGTGTCTTTGAAGAAGCATGATTTCCGCAAATTCCCTTGTGCACGTCTTCAAGCAATTGAATGCCATCGAAACCGATACACATTTCATCAAAATATTAACTCCGCGCCTATATAATTCTCCTTCGAGAATTAAATAACTCGCGGGCTCGAACCTCCAATCTTTGCTTCTCCACTTTATCTTCCGGAGTTTTACCAGATTGCAAATAATCAAGATACGGGGTACGCCAATCGAATCAATAATCATAACATCCAATGGCTGAATATCATCGGCGTTGGACTCGCCTATTATCTTTTCTCGGCAAGACCGCATCATCGACCGGTCCTTCAAGATCGCTTTCTCCTCCCGACTCTTTAAGACCGATTCATCCACGATCTCCGTAATAGTAGCCTTGCGCTCCATCTTTATAGATGGTTTATCCAATACTTGAAGAAAAACACCAAGAGGAACTACTTGTCGTGAAGACCCCAGTCCGGCCAACTCATCCGCAGCAGAGTTATTTCCGCGCAAGTATATGAGAAAATCGCAAACCATCAAATTTATCTTCAAGTTTCCGAACCTCTTGACGGTAAGCGATCATATGATCATCATGAGCGTCCCACACCTTGTTAACTTGGCTTATCACCAACATTGAATCACCATAAATGTCCAATCGTCGGACTCCTAACGAAACAGCTACTCTAAGCCCGTGAAGCAAAGATTCATATTCCGTTGTATTGTTGGAGGCTCGGAAATGCATTTGTAACACATATCTGAGTGGTTCCTTTTGCGGGGTGAGAAGTACAACCCCAGCCTCCGCGCCTGAAAGCTGCAGGGACCCATCAAAGAACATCTCCCAATACTCCAATGCTTGAATCTCCCGCGGTACTTGTGTTTCTAACCACTCTGTTATGAAATCAGCTAATGCTTGTCCCTTAATAGCCGTTCGCGAAGAAAACGTAATTTCATATTGGCCAAGTTCTATGGCCCACTTAGCAACATGGCCAATCGCTTCTCGGTTTCGGACAATATCTCCAATGGCAAACCCAGTCTTAACCTCAATGGGATGCGCTTGGAAATAATGCTTCAACTTCCGAGAAGTTATCACTACAGCATATATTAACTTTTGCAATTGGAGGTATCGCATCTTTGATTCAGTAAGAACTTCACTTACAAAATAGACCGGATGTTGCACCAATTGCAGGTGTCCTTCTTCCTTCCGATCAACCGCCGAACCGTGCTCACCACATGGGTTCTTGCGGAGATATATAACCGAATAACCTCGTCAGGCTCTGGCGGCACCAATACCGGAGGGTTACTAAGGTACTCTTTAAGTTGATCAAGCGCAGCTTGTGCTTCATCAGTCCACTCAAACTTATCTTGCTTTTTGAGTAACTTGAAGAACGAAGTCCACGTATTCCCAGTCTTGAAATGAAACGGCTGAGAGCCGCCATACTACCCGTCAACTTCGGACATCCTTCAAGCAACTCGGGGTTGCATGTTAACAATCGTCTGAATTTTTTCTGGATTAGCTTCAATGCCTCTCCATGATACCGGATAACCCAGTAGCTTCCCAGAACGAACTCCAAACACACACTTTCCGGGTTTAGCTTCATGGAAAAATTCCGTAGATTATCGAAGGTCTCTGCCAGGTCGAGAGAAGATCTTCGGTTTTCCGAGATTTTACCACTATATCATCAACATAAGCTTCAGCATTCCTTCCTAATTGCGAATCCAAGCAACGTTGTATGCCGCGCTGATATGTAGCTCCGGCATTTTTCAATCCAAATGGCATAGTTGTGTAGCACTATGCTCCGAAGGGGTGATAAACGCGGTCTTTATCTGGTCTTCAACCCTCAGCGGTATTTGATGATACCCTGAATAAGCATCAAGGAAGCTAAGACGCTCGCAGCCAGCGGTCGAATCAACAACTTGGTCAATTCGAGGCAGCGCGAAAGGGTCTTTGGGGCAAGCTTTGTTGAGATCAGTATAATCAACGCACATTCTTAATTCTTTAGTATTCTTTTTTGGTACAAGGACCGGATTGGCAAGTCAATCTGGATGATACACCTCCCTAATGAACTTAGCTGCTAACAACCTAGTTATCTCTTTCTTGATGGCCTCCTTGCGGTCTTGAGCAAACCTCCGGAGCTTCTGTTTCACCGGCTTCGCATCGGGACGCACCAACAGTGCGTGCTCAATCTTCTCCCTAGGAACACCCGGCATGTCGGAAGGCTGCCATGCGAATATATCCCTATTTTCCTGGAGGAAAAGAATGAGCGCGCTTTCCTATTTATCCCCCAAGTCAGCCCCTATATGGGTGACCTTGGAGGGGCCTCGACTCATCAAGTCTGGACAGTCTTGGAGACCACTACATCAGCTTTTAGTTTCTCCTTTGCAACCTTCTTGACTGGAACTTCATCTTCTAATCTTGTCCGTACTTCCGGAGCTTCAGCTACTTCTCCGATCTCTCGACGTTCAACTTCCGAATTGGCCCGAGAAGCCAACTCTGTGCTATGTACTTCACAAGCATAAGCGGTCTTGATATCACCCCGGAACGACAGGACCCCATTTGGCCCAGGCATCTTCAACATCAAATATTGATAATTTGGGATGGCCATAAATTTTGCCGAGCCGGTCTTCCGAGTATAGCATGGTACGCCGATTCTATGTCAGCCACCTAAAAGATAATATTCTCCCTCCTGTAGTTCTCCTTTGTCCCAAAAGTCACCGGCAGAGAAATCTGAACCAAGGGGTAACTATTCCGCCCGGGTATTATACCATGAAACGGTGAAACGCTGCGCTCCGGATCAGCTACGAAAGGCCAAGCTCCGGCAAAGTTTTAGTAAACAAGATATCCAGGCAGCTCCCTCCATCAATGAAAGTTCTCTTCAGTCGCACCTTTTGAACAATGGGGGCCAGGATGAGTGGATATTTACCAGCCTTCGGCAACACCTCCGGATGATCCGCCTTGCTGAATGTGATGGGTACCTCGGACCACCGAAGGTATTCGGGAGTGGCGGGAGCAACAGCGTTGACCTCTCGAAACGTCAATTTTTGCTTCCGCTTTGACTCATATGCGTCCGGGCCTCCATAGATCATGTTCACCTCTCGAGCTGGTTCTTGAAAGCTTTCGTCATCCTCATTGTCGTCGCGCTCCTTATCCTTGCCCTTGTCATCTCTCTCGATTCCTATGAGCAGACTGGGGTGCAACCTTTAAGGCGAACCGAGCAAATAGCCTTAACAGAAGCATTCCTTAGCTTTATGATTCCCATTATGAATCATGCAAGGGCCGTCTAGAAGTGTCTCAAACGACAATCGTTCTCTTGGACCTCCGTGAGGACTGGCGGTCGACAGCCTGCAACAAGGTGATCAGCCTTGCGCTTATTGTTATTCTTGGATCCAGACTGGTTGCCTTGGTCATGCTTCGGTTCCTTCCCTTTGTTCCCGCGCTAATTGACCACGTTCGATTCACCGAGCAGCATAATCGTCTGCTATCTTGAAGCACTCGACGCCGTCATGGTAAGGTTCCGATTTCGCCTTCCAATCTTGTGAACTAATGCTTCACTTCGGACGCCAGCTTGAAACGCAGCAATTACTTGCTGATCAGGAACATTGGGGATCAAGGCCTTCTTATTGCGAAACGCCCGATGAAGTCGGTGAGGGTCTTGTCAGGCTTCTGCTTCAGCCTGTTGAGGTCGAAGTAGTTCCCTGGCTTCTCACAAGTCGCCCGAAAGTTTTCTACGAACTTTTTGGTGAGATCTCCCCAGGAAGAGATGGATCTCTCGGGTAGGGATTGCAACCACAAGCGTCCAGCCTGCTCCATGCACATCGGCGGATAATTAGCTAGCACAAATGTATCTCCTCCCGCTGACCGAATAGCGGTGGTGTACATGCGAAGCCACTCAGCGGGAGGTGCTTTGCCATCATACTTGTCAATGGCCCCAGGCTTAAATCCCCGGGGTATTTGCAAATGCGTAAATCTCGCGTGAAAGCGGGGATTACGGAGTATTCATCATCTTCCGGACCGGTCCGGACCGGCGACGGAGATCGACGGCTAGGACGATGCCGATAATTGCGATCCCTATCATCGTCGGAGTAGTCGTAATAGCGATCATCTTGGTACCTATCTCCCGAACCACCTTGACCATCATCATTCACCGGCTCCGCGTGCCGTGAAGGAGGCGGAGGCGGAGGCGCCGCTTGACGATCATTGTTGTCCGGTTCTTCACGCTGCGATGGAGGCGGGGGTGGAGGTGCCGCTTGACGATCATTGTCGATGCGTCGAGGTTCGACGTCTCTATCCCGGTTGTCTCGCCCTCTTCGATCCCTAGTGTCACGACGATCATCTCTTCCGGGCCGTTCATCCCGATAAGCATGCCTATTACTATGCCCTCGGTGATCATTGCGCGGATGATTTCCGCCAGGGGCGGCGCCGAGCAGCCAGCCCATGACGTGGCGAATTGTTCAAACGCGGACGTGGCGGGGCAAGATCCCGTGGACTATCATCAACATGACCAGTGCGTCGCCTCTCATCTTCTTCATGTCTTCTGCGCTCCTCCGCCCTCTCTCGCATGGCGATCAATCAGCACGTTTCGAACGTCACGATTACCATTGAGTGGTACACGCAAATCTTGATCCGGAGCCCGTTCATGTGCATCTGCGATTGGGGTATGCCGGGGTCCAAGCCTTCCACCGGAGGAAGCTCCTTCAGACCGAGCCCTTGCCGGCCGCTCCGAGTGGGAACGCGAGCGACTAGAGGATTCCGCTCGATCATGGACAAGCTGATTTGTTTGTAGAGCTGCCGCGTCTACCAAATTCAGGGCGCGTCACAATCCCGGCGTAGCATTGAAAACTTCTTCCGGTATTGTCTCAAGGATTTGCTTTACTCCCACAATATTGTGAGTCGGCGATGTGAAGACTCGAGCGCCATTCATCTCCACTTCCATGGAGTTTAAATCCAATGCTCTGCTGGAAGATCGATGGCGTCTTCCACTGCGGCATCCCCGTCGATTGTTATATCCTGGAGAGTTTTCCTCCGGGTCTCCGGACCGCCTCGATAACGGTCCGGTAGCAGGGGAGCAGATCGCAGGAACGCTTCCTCCCTCCTCACTAGTACCGACAACGTTTGCGCGATGATTCGCAGCTGAAGGTTGCGGAGGTCGTTCATGTCCATCCGCTTCATTGTCTTCGCATTGACGATTGTTAGCTTCGTCTTCTCGCCATCCTGGCTGCCTCAACAGCAGCCTCCTCGGGGTGAGTTGTCTGAAGAACTTGTGACATCCCATGTCACGAATTAGGCTAATCACGCAGTTACTACCCTAATCACATCCTTAACCAGGTACTAATGCTAAATCACCCAACCAGGAAAAAGAAAATAAGAAAAATAAAAAAAAAAAGGAAAAAGGAAAAAAACCTAATCCTAAACCCTAGTCCTAACCAAAATGCAAAAATTATAAAAACACTACCCACATATTTTTGCACCACTGCATTGCTCATGTAAAAAGATGAATTTACAACATTTTTACAAAATTTTTGAACAAAGTTTTGAATGCCCCAAAATTCAAATTCAAATCTGAAACTCTGTTATTTGTGAATTTTGTATGAATTTTTGGACGCAAGTTTAGAACTTCAAACTTTAAGATGAAAATTAAAGCACATCATCCTGAATCTCCCCATATTTTTGGTTTTATTTTTGGAGCACTAGAACTATGAATTTTAACCAAATTACCGAACCACAGTTTTGAAATTCAAAAATACACCTCGGGCACTCGTTTGCCCGCCGGGCAATGGCGGCCGGACCGGCGGTCCGGCCAGCCTGGGCGCCGCCCCGCGCGTGCCCTGCCCCGTCACATCGCCACGCCCCCTCTGGCCAGCTCCCAACCAATCTCGTACCCGCCGGCCAACAGGAGCGGCCGGGAATTGAAGCCGCACCGCCCCCGCCGCCGACCACCTCCCTGCCGCCGTCCCTCTCCGCGCTAGAAAGCGGCACGGAGGCCAAGTCTCGCCCTCCCATCACCTCAAATCATTGCCCCCGCTCCCTCTGCTCTTCACCACACCAGCAGCTCCCCCACTCCTCGCTCGTAGCTCGCGCGCGGCCGAAAACGCCGCCGCCCTCCATTAACGCCGCCGAGGACGCCTCCGCCGAATTCCCCGCCTAGGCAAGTCGCGCACCTCTCCTTTCTTCGCCAAAACGTGCGCGAGGGACGCCTCCACCTCCTCTCTAACCCCCTGCCTTGGCACGCAGCACATCGCCGGGAGTTGAAGAGGATTCCGCCGCCGTCGCCCGGCCCCGCCGCCCCTCTCCGTCGAGCCACCTCCCCGGTCCACTTCCACGCCGTCCAAGCTCACGCCGCTACTCCCCTTCGCGAGGTGATGCTCCCAGACCTTCTCCCTCCCTTTCTCTCTCTCTCTCCGGGACGCGCGCCTCCGCCGGAGCCGCTTTGGCGCCGTCGCTTGTCACCCGGCCGCCTCCGGCCATCCGCCGTCCCCGTGGACCCCACCATCGTCCTCCCGCGCCGCGTGCACCAATCTCCCCAAAGGCCGGAGCATGAGCTCCAGCGCAGCGCCGCCGCGAGCGAGCTCGCCGGCGCCGGCCGCCGCTCGCCGGAGCGCGCGCGCCGTCCCCGTTCAAATCTGCCGGTGGCATTTTCGTAAATACACCCGAACTTTGTTTGAGTTTGAAAAATTCATATCTAGCGTTTGAATCGTCCAAAAATGACAAACTAAAATGTTTTGGAAACTAGAAGACCTGTACTTTCATAAAAGTAACATGAAATCATCAGATCTGGTCATTTGCACATTTTTACAAAAATGACAAAAGTCAACCCCTAAAAACTTAACTAAGCCATAACTTTAAAAATATAAATCCAAATTAAATGCCACTTGGCCAAAATCTTCACCCAGACACACATGAATTTTTGGCACTGGAAGATCTGCATTTCATTTCATATTTTTCAAGTTATTGCATTTCTTGCATTCTCTGTATTTAATTTTTAATTAAATCTGTATAAATTATTTTTGCATGAAACTTGGTAATTAATTTCCTTTTGGTACTGTGCATATGTAGAAAATCCCATGTTAAATTTTGAGCATGTTAAGTAATGATTTTTGCAAACCCTAGATCTAAATTCCTAAAAAGTTATTTTCAGCACATGCATAAATAGTTTTATGTCACTAAAAATCATGTTCATGCATGTTTATGTAATTTCCTCTGTTCATTATGTCCTTTAGCACCTCATGGCAGGTTTAGTCAAAAGGTTTCATGTATTTCACGTATGTATGAATTTTGAAATCGAATTCCTATTTTAAAAGGAAATCGTCATCGCATGTGATGTTAAAACACATAAGCCTAGATTTCTTCGTTTTGTATTATAGAAACTTGCTAAGATATTAGTGCTAAACCTACACTAACCACAGCACTCATGTCTATGCCATCAAGTCATTACTCATTATATTAGTATGGTTATGCTTGTTCATGTAATTTGGGTCCCGTAAAACAAAACAAGAGGCATGTTATTATTGCTAGGGTTTGAGCAAACAAACTTGTGATTAATGTGTTCATAGGCATCTTTACAAAAAAGCACACATGCATTACTCTCATCATCGACCTTGTATTCATATGACTTATGCATTGCATTTCATTCCTTAGGTGACGACGCCGAATTGATTCCGCCGGAAGAAGCTATTGCCACGCTCAACGCTTGTGAGGCTAGTGCTAACTTCGATCACTCTCAAGACAAGCCCCGGTGCATTCCTATTATTTGAAATGTCTTTCTTTTATCACTATATTAAGGATGATGAATGTGCATTTAAGTTTAGGCGTTGATTGGAAATCCACATGCATAAATTCCTATACGTCCTATGTCGCTTATGTGTCATATCCTCGTTAGGAGTGCTATGCTATGTTTTTGGAGTCAACGATAGATTTGGGGATCTCACTCATGGCTTATGACTAAATGTGAACATGATGAATTTGGTTAAAAATTGAGAACACCCCATTGTGGCTCCGCGAACAAGTTTGAGTTGTGTACCACTTGCATACCTTTCTTATGGGGATTGGTAAACCTATGTAGCTTGCAAGTTGTAAAGTGAGCCGGATATCTCACCGACCCGGAGGTGATGTGTTTGGCACGGTGGTTGCACGGGTTGAGGACCGTTGGAGAGTACATGGGTTAAGCCTTGGGCGCGTTGTTGAACGGTCGCAAGGGGACGTGTACTCGGGGTCGGTGGCCCCGTGATTCACTTTATGATAAACTCGCGAACGGTGGCCATACGTGTTCTTAAATGATGCGTATGTCGTGCATTTGGGTTCTTTCCTGCAGGATTAATAATTCGATAATTATCGCCGTTTCCTCTCGGTTAATGAGTACCACTTGATTCGAGCGAGTTCGCAATGTGTAGTAATGGAAAGAGATTGAATAGCTGCTGTTTTATATTGATATTAAATTGTATTGCAAACTCTTGTCTTGCTAGTATGCTCACTAAAGTTTCTTTTATGCAACAACCCTATTAATTTGGCTAAGTAATAAATTTGCCAACCTAATTAGCATAGGTGCTATTTATGCAAAAGGCCAAGTTAAACCGGTCAAGCCCATGCATCTAGGAGTCGGTCTTAGATGACCAATTTGACGGGTAAGACTTGCGGAGTATGTTAGATACTCGGGCTTTGCCACTACATGTTGATTTACGGGTTTCCCGCAAGCCGGGTTTTGTGATTGTTGTGGTAAGGTGGTTTGGGACGGAGAAGAGCCCAAAGAGTGGACCATTGAATGGGTCCCTAGCTCTCCGACCCATGACGAGTGAGCCATGGCCTAGGCCGGCATGGTTCCTTTAAGTTATCTATGTATCGTCGAGTCATGTATTTCGCTTCCGCACTTTAATTTCGAACAAAGATCATGGCTATGTAAGACTTAATTTCGAACCTAATGTATCTTTTATTCGAACTCTATGTTGTAATCAAGACTTAATTATGTAACCTTGCAAATCGTGTATGTTGTTAATGTGATGCTATGTATGGTTGCTTCGTCAATCATCTCCCAAGACGATCCGTACCACACTTAACTATCTTTCGGGATAGGGGTGTGACACGTGGTATCGAGCCGACTTGGGATTTGCGTCACGTTAACACTCATTCTAAAAATCATCAACCCGTTTTTGTGTCACGGTGAGGTACGAGTCTAGATAGAAAGGCCAATATAAGGACTATATAGAATGGTGGCAAAACTAACCCCGTGTTATGATTGTTAAATATTTTGCAACTACGGCTTGAGCAAAGGTATGTGATTGAGTGTTGTCAATTTTCGCATGATATTATTGGTGTGACTCGAATACACGCTTATTCGAGAGCTCTCCATGTGAGGCGAGGTGACATGGATTTATTTTTAGCTTGTTTCTTTTGAATTGATGTAATGTTTCTGGAATCCATCTCTTGCAGGTACATAACAACGCTTTAGATCGTATAGTATCGTGTGAGAGGTGTGTGTGCCACCGATGCGCTTGTCCGATACTCGTATCGGCGGGCGCGGTCTTTTAATTTTGTGAGGACGTACGAAACGACATATTGAGCATCTATGATACTTGCATATCATCTCATCATTTCAAACATATGCATGTGAACTTATCTAAATGAAATCATCACGAAAAATGGGACACATAGCTTCATTCTCACAAAAGTTTGAAAACCGGAAACAAAAAAAACGTGGCAGATTTCTTAACTTCCATGAAAATGAGCATAACTTTCAAGTTACTTACCCAAATAAGGCAAATAAGGACTTTCTGGAAAGCTTGTATTATGCACTACAACAATATTCTAGTCTCAGGTCTTGCAAAAATCTGGAGCGTAGCTAGAATCACCCATTATAGAGAGCTGTTCTGGGATTCCAGAATGTGCTCCGGTTCTGTCCCTGTCGTAGAGCGTGCATAACTTTCAAACGACAAGTCGGATTGAGCTGTTCTAGGATGCGTTGGAAAGCTTAAGAAATTGTCTAAAACTTTTGTAACAAAATAAAAGTTTGAGTCAGTCCAGAAGTAGGGGTAATTCTCGAGTTTCTGTAGCATTGTCAATTCTGACCAAAAATCTGGAACCGTGTTAGGATTGTGCGAAAAGTTTTGTTGCATTCTTTTGCTAAGTTGGTGCCATTCCATCATTCATGCTTTACTTATTTAGCATGTTTTATTGTTGGATATTGAGTTTTGACTTGTGTTTCAAAATTCTCCGACAGATAGCCCCCGGCAAGCTCATGTTGGACCGTGAGAACCTCGCGAGGCGGGTGCTCGAGTTGGAGCAGGAGCGTGCTGCCCTGCAGGCCACCCTCGCCACCCGCGACGCCGAGCTTACCACCCGCGACGCCGAGCTCGCCGCTCGCGCCGCCGAGCTTGCTGCCCGCACCGCCGAGCTGGCCGAGCGCACTACCGAGGTGGATACCCTCCGTACGCAGCTCGAGTATAGCGAGACGGAGCGTTGGAACTTCTTCGAGCAGCTCCACGACGCCCACCTTGCCCTTGAGGGCGATGGAGCCGCCGCTCTGCAGGCCACGCTCGATGAGCGTGATGCCCAGCTCACCGCCGCGAATGAGGAGAACTACGTCCTCTCCGGCCAGGTGGATGCCCTTCTCGAGGAGAAGGATGAGTTGGAGGTTACTCTCCTGGAGACTCGGGGCGCTAGGGATGCTTTGGAGGGAGACCTCCAGAACGCCCGAGGCGACCATAGCACATAACAACGCTACCATTGAGCATCTCCAAGCCGCCAACAACGCCCTGCACGCCATCCTTAATGGCGGACCTCCCGAGCCACTTGAGATCATCCCACCCGAGGAGGATGTGGAGATGAGTGATGGCGAGGATGCTTCCGACGTCGAGGACGGAGCACCACCCTCTCCCATGAGGGATGACGCCGACTACTACGGCGATGACGACGAGTAGTTGTCACGACCGGTGGTCGTAGCTCTATGTGTGTAGGATTTGTAATCTCGTGAGGCATGTAACCGTGTTGGAAACGATCCGCGTGTTGTCAATTAAGCTCTCCGAGATTTGTGTTTGTTTATGGGTCACATGTGATGTAACCTAAGACCGTGTTGTATCGGATTCGTGGTTTCCCGTGTATCAAAAATTTCTATCATGTTGCTACTATGTTAGAATCTATGGAATATGTGTGTTGCCAATGCATTATGCTTATTTCATCAATATTTTCTTCGTACATGCAATCTGAAATTTTTGGTCCCTTATGCCCAATGTCATGTTTTCTTGCTATTTTAGCTCTTGGTCTAATGAGCTAACGTGAGAAAAATTTTTCATGCGTGACAGATGGTGAATACCCGCCGTGGTGAAGCTTCCGAAAGTGGTCATGGTGCGAGGGAAGAACAACTCCCTAACCCTCCACCTCTCACGCCGTTGGAACAGCTCGTGTCCAACCAAAACGAGATGTTCCGCTTGTTCTTTGCAAGCCAAACCAATCAAGGACACGGCCAAGGACCGCCACCCCAAGGGCCGAGGAATTCCACCTATGCCGACTTTTGGGCCACTCAACCGCCCAAGTTTGGTGAAGCTACTACCGATCCGTTGGAGGCGGATAATTTTCTCCGCATCATTGAGTCGAAGTTTGCTCTCCTCAATTGCACATCGGAGCAAAAGGTTCTCTTTGCGGCTCAACAACTTCGTGGCTCCGCTAGTGCATGGTGGGCAAGTTTCACCGCCGCACTTCCCGCCGGTACTCAAGTGAACTGGCCGGACTTTTGCACCGCGTTTCGCGCGCATCACATTCCCGCCGGTCTCATGAAGCGCAAGTTGCAAGAGTTTCTCGGTTTGAAGCAAGGTACGGAACCGTGCAAGAGTATGCACGGAAGTTCAACTACTTGACCCAATATGCATCCTATCATGCCGACACGGATGACAAGAAGAAGGATTGCTTTCGTTCGGGGCTAAGCCCAAAGTTACAAGATCGCTTGGCTCAAGTCACTACCGGCACGTTCAATGACTTGATGAGTGCCGCAATTGTGCAAGAAGATGCTATCCGTGCTCACCAAGAGGACAAGAAGAGGAAGCGTGCCGTAGGAAATCCATCCGGCTCCGCTCCGCCCAAGTACAAGCTAGCTATCACTTCCCCGACCGGACAGAAGTTTCGGGCCGCATTGCCGCCGACGGGGGCTCACGCCGGTTTGTGCCGCAACAACACCACCACTCCCACGGTGGAAATCAGCAGCATACCACCTCGTTCCGCCCTCCGCAGCAGCAATATCAAGGTGCTAGGCCCGGTCCTCAAGGTCCGTGCTTTAATTGTGGACGTCCGGGTCATTTCGCAAAGGATTGTCGTGTTCCGACACGCAACCCGAGCAACAACAACAACAACAACAATGGTTCCGGAAGCGGCAATAACAACCAAAACCGCAATGGGAATAATGGGAATGGGAATCGCAATCAATCCTCCACTCCAAATGCTAAGAATGGCCGAGTCAACAATACCATGGCCGAAGAGATTCAAGCGGGAGAACCGGTACTTTCGGGTATGTTTTCGGTCAACAACCACTCCACTTTGGTTCTTTTTGATTCGGGTGCAACTCATGATTTCATTAGTCAAGCATGTGCAAAAACCCTACAACTCACCCCCACCGTTTTGGATATTCCCTATATCATCACATCACCCGGTGGAAAAATAAAAACAAACCTAGAGTTGAGGCAAGTCCCACTAAACCTAGAAAGAAAAATATACCCCTCTTCTCTCATAGTCTTGTGTGGGCAAGGAATAGATATAATTCTAGGTATGAGATGGATGAAACTCCATAGAGCCGTTTTACACATCGATTCTCGTGAAGTTCACCTAAACTCCCCACTCCATGGTTCATCTATTCTCCGATTGCCCCATCCAAAATCCTCCACTTCGAAAATCTATCATCTTGAGGGAAAAAGGATTGAGGATATTCCCGTGGTATGTGAGTTTCCCGATGTTTTTCCGGATGACTTACGGGCATGCCACCCGATCGGGATGTCGAGTTTAAAATTGAGCTCCAACCCGATACGGCACCAATTTCCCGTAGGCCGTACAAGATGGCTCCCAATGAGCTAGCAATCTTAAAAGAACAATTGGGTGAGCTTATGGATAAAGGATATATTCGCCCTAGTTCTTCTCCGTGGGGATGTCCCGCTCTCTTTGTGAAGAAGAAAGACAAGACACTATGTCTATGTGTGGATTACCGCCCTCTCAATGCGGTGACTATCAAGAATAAATACCCGCTCCCTCGGATTGATATTCTTTTTGATCAATTAGTTGGTGCTAAGGTTTTCTCGAAAAATTGATCTCCGATCCGGTTACCATCAAATCAAGATCCGAGCCGAAGATATTCCCAAAACCGCATTCGCTACGCGGTATGGCCTCTTTGAGTATCTTGTCATGTCTTTTGGGCTCACAAATGCCCCGGCTCATTTTATGTACTTGATGAATTCGGTATTCATGCCCGAGTTGGATAAGTTTGTCGTGGTCTTCATTGACGACATTCTTATTTATTCGAAGTCCGAAGAAGAGCATGCCGAACACCTTCGCATTGTTCTCCAACGGCTTCGTGATCATCAATTGTATGCCAAGTTTAGCAAATGTGAATTTTGGTTGAAGCAAGTTCCTTTCTTGGGACACATTATTTCCGCGGAAGGTGTCGCCGTTGACCCAAGTAAAGTGGGAGAAGTGCTTACTTGGAAATCCCCAAGGTCGGTGAGACAAATCCGAAGTTTTCTAGGTCTTGCCGGCTATTATCGGAAATTCATTCCCAATTTTTCAAGCATAGCCAAGCCTATGACAAAATTGTTGGAGAAAGATGCTAAGTTTAAATGGAGCCGTGAATGTGAAGAAGCCTTCCAAACTCTCAAGAAGCATTTGACATCCGCTCCGGTGTTAGCACAAGCCGACATCACCAAGCCGTTTGACGTGTATTGTGATGCATCCGGCACCGGTCTAGGATGTGTGCTAATGCAAGAAGGTCGTGTCATTGCTTATGCTTCTCGTCAACTTCGCAAGCATGAACAACACTACCCCACTCATGATTTGGAGCTAGCCTCGGTTGTCCTTGCTTTGAAAACTTGGAGGCATTATCTACTTGGAAATCTTGTCAATCTTTACACCGATCATAAGAGTCTCAAATATATCTTCACCCAACAAGAGTTGAATATGAGGCAACGTAGATGGTTGGAATTAATAAAGGATTATGAGTTGGAAATCCATTATCATCCGGGTAAAGCTAACGTGGTTGCCGACGCTTTGAGTCGCAAGGATCAATGCAATCATATTACCGGTTGTTCTATGGAAAACTCGGAAATTTCAGATTCTAGTGAACCGAGTCTTCGAGTCATTCCCTATGGTTCGCTATATAATCTAGCTCTCATTCCTACCCTTCGTGAGGAAATTATTGAGGCGCAAAAGAAGGACGAAGGTATGGAATTTATTCGGCAAAAGATTGAGAAAGATGAAGCTACATGTTTCCGACAAGATGACAATGGTGTATTATGGTTCAACCAACGACTCGTGGTTCGAAGAATATGGAATTACGGAAGAAAATAATGGATGAGGCACATTTGTCTAAATATTCCATACACCCCGGTAGCAACAAGATGTATCGCGGCCTAAGAGAAAAGTTTTGGTGGACACGCATGAAGCGTGAGATTGCACGGTATGTGGCCGAGTGTGATACTTGCCAACGAGTAAAATCCGACCACTTGAGAAAGGCCGGATTATTGAACCCATTGAAGATTCCCGTTTGGAAGTGGGAGGACATTGCTATGGATTTTATCGTTGGATTGCCTCTCACATCGAAGAAGCATGATTCAATTTGGGTTATTGTGGATAGGTTAACTAAGTCCGCACATTTCATTCCCGTCCATACCACCTACAATACCAAGAAGTATGCCGAGCTATACATCTCAAGAGTGTTATGTTTGCATGGAGTACCTAAAACCACTGTTTCCGATCGAGGTCCGCAATTTGTATCTCGTTTTTGGGAGCAATTGCATTCTTGTCTTGGTACCACTCTCATTAGAAGCTCCGCATATCACCCTCAAACGGATGGACAAACCGAAAGATTGAATCAATATTTGGAGGATATCTTGAGAGCATGTGCTATGGAAAATAGAGGAAATTGGGATGATTGTCTTCCATTCGCCAAATTCTCGTACAACAATAGCTATCAAGAGAGTTCGGGAATGTCACCGTTTGAAGCGTTGTATGGTCACTCTTGTCGTACACCCTTAAATTGGTCGGAAGCGGGAGAGAGAACTAATTTTGGTCCCGATCTCGTCACTCAAGCCGAAGAAAAAGTTCGACAAATTCAAGCCAACATGAAAGCCGCACAATCTCGTCAAGTGAGTTACGCTAACAAGAGGAGACGCCCCTTGGAATTTGAGAAGGGAGATCACGTTTATCTTCGTGTCCCTCCGAATAAGGGCGTATCTCGGTTTGGAATTAAAGGAAAATTAGCACCCCGCTATATCGGACCCTATCCGATTGTGGAAAAGCATAGCGCGGTTGCTTACCGATTGCAACTACCGGAAAGTCTTGCTCGAGTACACAATGTGTTCCACGTATCTCAACTCAAGAAATGTTTGAAGCCTCCGATAGATGTGGTCATTTCCGACACCGATCAACTAGAAGAAGATCTCTCCTACCCCGAATACCCCGTCCGGATTATTGATCAAAACGACCGAGTAACTCGCAATCGCACCATCACCTTCTACAAAGTGCAATGGAGTAACCACACCGAAGAAGAAGCAACTTGAGAACAAGAGGATTTTCTAGAGAAGAATTTTCCCGAGTTCCTCGCGTCACACAAATTGGTAAATTTTCGCACTCCCTCTCCTTAATTCGTAGCGATTCTCGGGATGAGAATTCCTTTAAGGGGAGGGCTGTGACATCCCATGTCACGAATTAGGCTAATCACGCAGTTACTACCCTAATCACATCCTTAACCAGGTACTAATGCTAAATCACCCAACCAGGAAAAAGAAAATAAGAAAAATAAAAAAAAAAGGAAAAAGGAAAAAAAACCTAATCCTAAACACTAGTCCTAACCAAAATGCAAAAATTATAAAAACACTACCCACATATTTTTGCACCACTGCATTGCTCATGTAAAAAGATGAATTTACAACATTTTTACAAAATTTTTGAACAAAGTTTTGAATGCCCAAAAATTCAAATTCAAATCTTAAACTCTGTTACTTGTGAATTTTGTATGAATTTTTGGAAGCAAGTTTAGAACTTCAAACTTTAAGATGAAAATTAAAGCACATCATCCTGAATCTCCCCATATTTTTGGTTTTATTTTTGGAGCACTAGAACTATGAATTTTAACCAAATTACCGAACCACAGTTTTGAAATTCAAAAATACACCTCGGGCACTGTTTGCCCGCCGGGCAATGGCGGCCCGACCGGCGGTCCGGCCAGCCTGGGCGCCGCCCCGCGCGTGCCCTGCCCCGTCACATCGCCACGCCCCCTCTGGCCAGCTCCCAACCAATCTCGTACCCGCCGGCCAACAGGAGCGGCCGGGAATTGAAGCCGCACCGCCCCTGCCGCCGACCACCTCCCGGCCGCCGTCCCTCTCCGCGCTAGAAAGCGGCACGGAGGCCAAGTCTCGCCCTCCCATCACCTCAAATCATTGCCCCCGCTCCCTCTGCTCTTCACCACACAAGCAGCTCCCCCTCTCCTCGCTCGTAGCTCGCGCGCGGCCGGAAAACGCCGCCGCCCTCCATTGACGCCGCCGAGGACGCCTCCGCCGAATTCCCCGCCTAGGCAAGTCGCGCACCCCTCCTTTCTTCGCCAAAACGTACGCGAGGGACGCCTCCACCTCCTCTCTAACCCCCTGCCTTGGCACGCAGCACATCGCCGGGAGTTGAAGAGGATTCCGCCGCCGTCGCCGGCCCCGCCGCCCTCTCCGTCGAGCCACCTCCCCGGTCCACTTCCACGCCGTCCAAGCTCACGCCGCTACTCCCCTTCGCGAGGTGATGCTCCCAGACCTTCTCCCTCCCTTTCTCTCTCTCTCTCTCTCCGGGACGCGCGCCTCCGCCGGAGCCGCTTTGGCGCCGCCGCTCGTCGCCGGCCGCCTCCGGCCATCCGCCGTCCTCGTGGACCCCACCATCGTCCTCCCGCGCCGCGTGCATCAATCTCCCCAAAGGCCGGAGCATGAGCTCCAGCGCAGCGCCGCCGCGAGCGAGCTCGCCGGCGCCGGCCGCCGCTCGCCGGAGCGCGCGCGCCGTCCCGTTCAAATCTGCCGGTGGCATTTTTCTAAATACACCCGAACTTCGTTTGAGTTTGAAAAATTCATATCTAGCGTTTGAATCGTCCAAAAATGACAAACTAAAATGTTTTGGAAACTAGAAGACCTGTACTTTCATAAAAGTAACATGAACTCATCAGATCTGGTCATTTCCACATTTTTACAAAAATGACAAAAGTCAACCCCTGAAAACTTAACTAAGCCATAACTTTAAACATATAAATCCAAATTAAATGCCACTTGGCCAAAATCTTCACCCAGACACACATGAATTTTTGGCACTGGAAGATCTGCATTTCATTTCATATTTTTCAAGTTATTGCATTTCTTGCATTCTCTGTATTTAATTTTTAATTAAATCTGTATAAACTATTTTTGCATGAAACTTGGTAATTAATTTCCTTTTGGTACTGTGCATATGTAGAAAATCCCATGTTAAATTTTGAGCATGTTAAGTAATGATTTTTGCAAACCCTAGATCTAAATTCCTAAAAAGTTATTTTCAGCACATGCATAAATAGTTTTATGTCACTAAAAATCATGTTCATGCATGTTTATGTAATTTCCACTGTTCATTATGTCCTTTAGCACCTCATGGCAGGTTTAGTCAAAAGGTTTCATGTATTTCACGTATGTATGAATTTTGAAATCGAATTCCTATTTTAAAAGGAAATCGTCATCGCATGTGATGTTAAAACACATAAGCCTAGATTTCTTCGTTTTGTATTATATAAACTTGCTAAGATATTAGTGCTAAACCTACACTAACCACAGCACTCATGTCTATGCCATCAAGTCATTACTCATTATATTAGTATGGTTATGCTTGTTCATGTAATTTGGGTCCCGTAAAAGAAAACAAGAGGCATGTTATGATTGCTAGGGTTTGAGCAAACAAACTTGTGATTAATGTGTTCATAGGCATCTTTACAAAACAGCACACATGCATTACTCTCATCATCGACCTTGTATTCATGTGACTTATGCATTGCATTTCATTCCTTAGGTGACGACGCCGAATTGATTCCGCCGGAAGAAGCTATTGCCACGCTCAACGCTTGTGAGGCTAGTGCTAACTTCGATCACTCTCAAGGCAAGCCCCGGTGCATTCCTATTATTTGAAATGTCTTTCTTTTATCACTATATTAAGGATGATGAATGTGCATTTAAGTTTAGGCGTTGATTGGAAATCCACATGCATAAATTCCTATACGTCCTATGTCGCTTATGTGTCATATCCTCGTTAGGAGTGCTATGCTATGTTTTTGGAGTCAACGATAGATTTGGGGATCTCACTCATGGCTTATGACTAAATGTGAACATGATGAATTTGGTTAAAAATTGAGAACACCCCATTGTGGCTCCGCGAACAAGTTTGAGTTGTGTACCACTTGCATACCTTTCTTATGGGGATTGGTAAACCTATGTAGCTTGCAAGTTGTAAAGTGAGCCGGATATCTCACCGACCCGGAGGTGATGTGTTTGGCACGGTGGTTGCACGGGTTGAGGACCGTTGGAGAGTACATGGGTTAAGCCTTGGGCGCGTTGTTGAACGGTCGCAAGGGGACGTGTACTCGGGGTCGGTGGCCCCGTGATTCACTTTATGATAAACTCGCGAACGGTGGCCATACGTGTTCTTAAATGATGCGTATGTCGTGCATTTGGGTTCTTTCCTGCAGGATTAATAATTCGATAATTATCGCCGTTTCCTCTCGGTTAATGAGTACCACTTGATTCGAGCAGTTCGCAATGTGTAGTAATGGAAAGAGATTGAATAGCTGCTGTTTTATATTGATATTAAATTGTATTGCAAACTCTTGTCTTGCTAGTATGCTCACTAAAGTTTCTTTTATGCAACAACCCTATTAATTTGGCTAAGTAATAAATTTGCCAACCTAATTAGCATAGGTGCTATTTATGCAAAAGGCCAAGTTAAACCGGTCAAGCCCATGCATCTAGGAGTCGGTCTTAGATGACCAATTTGACGGGTAAGACTTGCGGAGTATGTTAGATACTCGGGCTTTGCCACTACATGTTGATTTACAGGTTTCCGTAAGCCGGGTTTTGTGATTGTTGTGGTAAGGTGGTTTGGGACGGAGAAGAGCCCAAAGAGTGGACCATTGAATGGGTCCCTAGCTCTCCGACCCATGACGAGTGAGCCATGGCCTAGGCCGGCATGGTTCCTTTAAGTTATCTATGTATCGTCGAGTCATGTATTTCGCTTCCGCACTTTAATTTCGAACAAAGATCATGGCTATGTAAGACTTAATTTCGAACCTAATGTATCTTTTATTCGAACTCTATGTTGTAATCAAGACTTAATTATGTAACCTTGCAAATCGTGTATGTTGTTAATGTGATGCTATGTATGGTTGCTTCGTCAATCATCTCCCAAGGCGATCCGTACCACACTTAACTATCTTTCGGGATAGGGGTGTGACAGAACTGGACACGTCATAAATACTTGGAAGAAGGCTGAAGATCCTTCTTCGAAGTCATTATCAAGCTCGGTAGAGCGACTTATCGCTGCAGACCGGACACCGGTCCGAGACACAAGCAATCCGATGTTTCACGCTAAAGCTGCATCGGATCCGCTAAATTCCGAGTCAAATGCATCAACCGTGGCAGGTGATCGCGCTTTAGAAGCTGCGGCCCGGCAACGAGTCGGATTCGTCAAAAACAATTTTCCGGCGGAATCGGCTTCGAAGTCTAAGGATCCGAAGCGGATCTTGAAGCCGGGCTCGAAGTCGATGTCGAACAAAGAAGCCATCGAACTCGCTAAGAACTCGCCGGGACCCCTACCGGGCGCGCCAAATGTCGAGTCTTAAACTCGGCACTAGTACTACCCGGTCCCTCACGAGCGTGGAATTCGATGGTGCAACACACAGAACACACGAGAACACGCGATTTTAGACAGGTTCGAGCCCCTCGGATCGAGAGTAATACCCTACGTCTTGTATGTTATGTATTGCCTTTAGTGATTTGCTAATTGCAAGATCTCGGAGTGTTTTTCGGGGGTCCCTGCTCCGCCTTATATATCCGGGGAGTCGGGGTTTCATGCAGAGTCCTAATCAATTACACAGATTACATATATGGAGTTCTATTTCTAACTTTCTTTATTAATTCGAGTCCTAATCGGACTACGAATTGCTCAATAACTTGCTCCTCAAGTTATTGTACACCGGTCCTAGTGTCCGCCTTGTTTCCATACCGGTATACAGGATCTTCGTTATTCCGGACCGGTCAAGAACCAGTCTCTTGTCTATCGCCATCATCTTTACCTTCCTTAATTTGTCACCATGTCTCTGCGTATCCATTCCTTCATCATCTGTATACCCATAAGCAAAGGCGGGCCTAGCATGCATCAAGGGTATTCAATTGAATACCCATTATTTTTGCCAACTTCTTTTTATATAGTGTATACCATATGTATGTGTATTGAAAAAATAAAACAAACACTTAATAAGAGTAGAATTTTGTGAGCAATATCAAGATACAATTGTTTTTTGTATGTCGGTACTCAATTACTCCCTTAGTTTCATAGTATTTGTGATTATAGACCTTTAGATTTTTACCAAAATACTTGTAATTCTCACATTCCAATGCAGGTTTGTAGGTGGAGTCCCATCTTATCTCTGATTCATGCCTTGGAAAGTTATAATATTAATGGCTGGCGTGGTGGCCGAAGGGTTATGGTGCTTAATGTTGTTTCGTTTTCCTATCACTTAATAAGTTTACTGGAGGTCATTTGTCAGTCTCTTATTTGATCTGATATTCTCTAGAATCACAAGTATTGTGAAGCAGAGGGGGTAATATATGTTAAAAATCTATACTTTTTACACTGCTCAAACCAGTTTTCACCCTTTGAAAATTTTGAATACCCATACAAAAAATCTTGGGCCCGCCACTGCCCATAAGGCAAGTATACGACAACACTAATCTAACTTTCGAGATAGGGATGTGACAATTAGGATCTGGAGCCACGTACCCGAGAATCGACTGAATATAATACCACCTTGTGATCACCCCTGTGCCGGCGACGGTGAGGACCACGGCGTGAGGATCTCTCTGACGCTCACCTCGGCCAGGCCACGCTCGACTTCTGACGCAAGATTGTTAGCACTAATCCTGACTTGAATGTATGTTAGATTAGTTTAACTGACTAGCGCGTGTGTGCGTGCGTTCAGGTTCAGTGCAGTTGAGCTGCACGGTGATTGAGTCAGGTCAATTAGTTGTTAGCGGCATCGACGGATTGCAGATGTGAGCACGCCTCGCGAATTAGTAGGGAAGACCGGTTCACGCGGAAGAGCGAAAGGGTCACGAAGGAAAGTGAAGGCCGAGTCTTGCGTACGTGCACGTGAAGTCCGCAGAGGTGGGTGCGTGGGCGCAGCGTCGCCGTGGTGTATAAAGCAAGCATGTAATTGATGTGTTCGGATTTCAGCCGAGAGAAATACAGAGAAAAAAGTCCTAGCGTCATCTGATGCCCGCCAAATTGTGCGTCTCGTGTTCTTGTGATTATCCGGCAATGCTCGGTTCTAACAATTGGTATCAGAGCTAGTTCGAGTCGGGCTGCACCCCTATCACCGGAGTCACGCTGGTGGTGGCCGGTGCGTGATGGCGTTCATGGCGGCGTGGTGGCGAGGTCACCGGACCATGTGCCGGGCCGTGCGTGGTCGCCATTGGAGGTGCCGCGGTAGAGGATCTTGTGTTTGTTCTGCCGGGCGTGCTAAGCTCCATGGCGTGTGTTGCCGGCCGATAGCAGCGGCGAGACGGCGTGGTGCTGGTGCGGCGAGGTCACCCGGCCGTGTGTCGGCCCATGCGCGTGATCTCCAATGGAGGCGCTATGGCAGTCGATCGTGTGTCGATCCTGCCTGGCGAGCTTAACAGCGTGTATCGCCACAATCGGAAAAGGCGGCGTCTGTCACTGGAGCCGGAGTAGCGGCGTGTGTCGACGCTGTCGGAGAAGAGGCTCGGCGTGTGTCGCTGAGGAACATGATGGTGACTGCGTTCGTTGCGAAGATAAGACAAGCTGCAGGGTTCTCGTCTGAGTATAGGCCGTAGCGGCGGCCGTGACATCGACGACGATGCAGAGCAGCGGCTTCAACTCCGGTGATGAGGTGCGTGCGGCTATGCGGAAGAGGAAGGAAGGGTGATCTCCGCGACTGCTGTGTTGATATGTGTTTTCAGTGAGTTAGAACACATGGCCATTCAGGTTGGGGAGGAGAAGAAGGCTTCGGCGCTCGTGCGAAGATGGACATGCAGTAATGGTCGCGTCAGGTCGAGAGGCCGTGGTGGCGGCCGGGGTGACAACGACGGCGGAAGACTGCAACATCTTCGGCAATGACTAGGGACGACTGTCCGGGAGAGGTGCTCCTCGCGATGGACAACACTGAACCGTGTCTCTTGTATTGAAGTGTTCGTGGATGATGCAAGTGGATGATGCAAGTCAAGATTAGGGGAGGCATTGTTAGCACTAATCCTGACTTGGATGTATGTTAGATTAGTTTAACTGATTTGCGCGTATGTGCGTGCGTTCAGATTGAGTGCAGTTGATTAAGATACAGGCTTCCAAGCAGTTAATACTTTAGTTTGGTACTCCTTCTGTCCAAGAATATAAGCATTTCTAGCTTTCAGTCATAGTCAAAACATTTTAGACTTTGACTTATAGTATCTATAAAAATAGAAAGTTCTAAATATAAAAGGTATATATTATGATAGGCTTTTATGCGAAAGGGCCCTTACCTCACCTGGTAAGGTGCCTGAGTAGCACCTCCTAGGTCCCGGGTTCGACTCCTAGGGGAGCGAATTTGTGATCCGGATTAAAAAATCCCTCGTCTCTCCCCGTACCAAAGCATTTGGTTAAGGTCCTGCCTCTGGAAGCAACGGTGCCCATGGTGGTCCCGGCCCGGGTTCTCTCAAAGCTAGTGGCCCCAATGTAAGAGGGGAGGGGGTTCGAGGGTTTTCTTGATCTGCGTGAGAGGATCTTCTCTCTTAAATGCAATGCCCGGGGGCCGTCATACCCCCGCAGGTCGAGTTTTTTTTTTTTTTTATGATAGGCTTTTACAATGAATCTGACAACATTATTTATATTGGATCAAATATCATATATTTTTTCCTTACCGATGGTCAAAATTAAAAGTGTTTGACTGTGACCAAATCTAGAAATGCTTATATTCTTGAACGGAGGGAGTATATGGAAATAGAGAACACTAAACTGTCCAGTCCAGGTATTCCCCAATGCTAAGCAATAAGCTATATTCGTGCAGACCTCTCGTCACATGTTCTTGAAATCCCTCTTGATCTTCGATGAGGAAATGACTATTAGTGCAGACCTCTCGTGGTTTCCTTTCTGTTGCTGTTCCTGGAGGCATGCTGAATTGATCTTACATCGAGATGGCCCCTTGCATCAAGGAGCTCATCATGACGTCCCCTGCTCCCTATGATCCAAAGCTAGAGCCTAGAGGCATGGATTTGATGAAAAGCGTGATCCCATTGATCTGCTAAACTCGGTGTGCATACGTGTCTAGGAAACTAGTGTTAGTTAGATCTGACTCATGATCTTTATGAAATTCTACGATTCAAATACTCCTCTTTGTTCCATTTTTCTTGTCGTTAAGACAAGGCAACCAGTTCAAATAATTTGAACTTGTTGCCTTGCTCTAACGACAAGAAAACTGGAATGGAGTACTAATTTGTCTATGGACTACATCTTTGCTTGCCTGCGCCTTTCTGGCCGGCTGTTCATATTGTCAGCAACTCCATTGACGATCACAAACAAGACCTATAAGCACATGCCTTCTATGCCCCAACTAAAACCAATCAAATACTCACCCAGAGTAGGAAGCTAAGAGGCACGACCATCAACACATTGCCATACTGAGAAAGCATCGGAAATGGTTCGAATATGTTACAGAACCAGGAAAGCTACGGTATAGCTCCTCCGAAATAGTACTGTACAAGAGAAGAATTAGAACTAGCGGCTCCTAGAAGTCACTTTGATCCTGCATGTGTATGCGTATTATTCTCCACGGTCAATAAAACCTTTTTTGTCTCCCCTCTTCAAAAACATGATTATATTGGAATGGTTTCCAATAACATAAGCCACAAATATTTACACAACTGGTGATGCACAAGAAACCAACTAATGTTTGTCTCCATTCCAAAAAGGGGAAAAAGAAAAACAAATGTCTGGCATCATCCATTCATCGGCAGTTCAAACTACCAGATCAGACAACAATTCAGTTGACTCCTCTTTGTCCGAGAAGGTGATTGCTCATCTCTTGTAAACACGTTCAGTCACTAATATTGCAGAGTGACAAAAACTTTTGAACTGCATTGTGGTATTGAGTCCCCTGAGAGTTGCATTAAGTTAGATACATGGAATGGGTAAATAATATGACATCACATAAACTGATTACAATGTACGTCTGAAGACAAGTACCTCCCAATAGAGCTGATTGCAGTCAGTGCATTTCCAGAACTCCAAATTCCGATTGAAGAGGCATGACGGAATGACCTGGAATCCTTTAGAAGCTTCCACAGCTTCATCAAGCGTGAGCGGTTTCTGAATGAAACTACCATTGCACTTTGTACATCTTGACATAAGTTTGTCCTCGGAGATCTTCAAGTTGAAGATGTTAATAACCTGCAACAAGGAAGTTCATAAACTGATCAGCTAACCTCAAATCTGCTTAGTTCATTGGGCAATATTGCTGAAATGTAAACCTTACGTAATGGTCAGCCTTTTTAGAATTAGTGTATTAGGTTAGGCCTGTATTAGGCCCATGGGGCCCACTAGGGTTACCGCCATACACTAGGGCCGGTGCACAACAGGGCCGGCGCACAGTTGTGCGCCCCTGGCAGTATGAACTATATATTGTAACCATCGTTGATCAATGGAATACAACTAATATTCAGCCCAATTATATTTCCTACAAGCCTGACTTTACAAAAATTTCTGTGCAGTGATACTTCTAGGAACAAATATTAATCCATATGGTTGGTGATTCTCCTGTCAGTTTTTTTAAAAGAGATAATAGTTTTTAAGGAAATGAGTACGACTGCCTTACAATGAACAGTCATATGGCACATTATTTTTTCAATTCAATGCAACACAAATTATAATAACATTTATATACAGATATTATTGTACTTGTACACAATAGTTTCATGTTCAATAAAGTAATCCGGACTCATCATTTGTTTCGCCTAGGTCCTCTCATGTTTATTGTACTATTTTCATAGGTTAGTGATGTCAGGTAGAGGCTCTGATCAGCCAAATATGTCTGTTGGCCGCAGTTTGGGGCACAACTCTTAGGGGCTGTTCGTTTCATAGGGCTAAAGTTAGCCTCAAGGAAACGAACATGTGAACTAAAAGGGGCTAACTAAAAGGTAGGGCAAAAGAGGGGCTAAACTTTAGCCCCAAAAGAGACACTAAACTTTTGCCTCAAAACTTTAGCATGCTAAAGGAAACGAACAGCCCCTTATCCACAAGGACTTGCTAGTGTTGACAGTGAGCATGGGAATCTGAAACTGAACTTCTTTTGCTATATGCTATAGCTGAAACTAAAAATGTAAACTACTTGTTAAATGTTGTTCGCACCAAATGGCTAGTAACTCAATTCAAATTGTAAGCAATTCCTTTGTTAACCTATGGTGCTGCCAAACATTCAAAGGGCTTCTAAGCCACATTCATATTGTTTCAATTCCAATGGGAATGAAGTGTGTATTCTGATTCCTACGTCATTTCCTATTACTGTACTTTTCCCATCCTGCGCTCCAAAGGGAGCTTAAATGCCACGGAAAATTAAGCGCTAGGCACTAAGCGAGCGGTGACCCTCCGCTAGAGCTTAGACGTGCTTAAGCGGTATTAGGCAGCACCTAGGCATTTTGCACTGTAGCAAGGCTTATTTCAAGAACAGCACAAAGTAGGGAACACTACAGGTCACTAATTGATTAATCTATTGCATTTGTACACTATACAGGGAACAAAGCACTTAAGCTGCAAATATTACACTAGCTAATCTGCAATCTAGAGAAGAGAAATCACAAAAGTAACGTAGTTTACCTACAAATCTGAGGACACAATGTATAGACACACATGCAGTAGCACTGAAGTCCAGACTCCATAAATAAAATAAGTGATGAAGGAGGAGCAGAGAAGAAAGAAGGGAGGAGAGGGACGGAATGTGTGATGGCCACTGGAGCTACGCGGAGCAGGGGATGGGTCAGCACAACCTCAGGGAGAGGGACGGAATGCGTGGTGGCCACTGGAGCTACGCGGAGCAGGGGATGGGTCAGCACGACCTCAGGCCCTGCGGGACAAACGAAATCGGCGATGGCACGATGGCCACTGGAGCTACGCGGAGCAGGGGATTGAACAGCACGACCTCAGGCGGTCAGGCCCTGCAGTAGACCAACGAAATCGGCGGCGGCGTGATCCAAGATCCAGCGGCAACTGCAGGTCAATCTCCATAAACCTAGGAACAGGGCCTTCTATTTGCCGGCCGCCGCGAATCGAACTCCGACGTGCGCCAAATCTCCCGCCAAGGCACCAAATCGATTTGCTGCCGAGCAATCCGAGGCGCGTCGCGCCGCCTCCGCGCCACTTTTGTCTGCGTCACCCACATAAGCCTGCCTGCACAAGTGTGATATGCCGCTGAAGCGGTTAGACTATCCGCACTCCTGCTACTCTATAATTTTACTCTAAAAGGGATATTTTAGCCACGTCAGCAAGATTCTTTACTCTACATCAGCTTCTCCTGCACTCTTGTTACTCTATATCCAACAATCATATATTTATTCATCCACCTCCAACTACCATCTTCGATTAAAAGTTTATTGTTACATCTATAGGGACTAAAGTGTGAGGAAATAAAAGTTTTAGGGATAAAATATGGACAGGGACTAAAATATAATTATTAAAAACTGAAAGGGGCAAAACAGAAAAACCAATCCTTATCTCTCCCCCAACCTCTCGATCTCTCGATTCTCTCTTCTCTCTTTCCTCTCCCGGTTGACGGAGATCGAGTGGGCGCCGGTGGCTTCTGACGTCGGAGCCTTCCTCCTTTCTTTCTCTGCAACGGTCGGTTCCCGACGGATTTCCCTCTCTGCCTGCCCCTCCTCCTTCCGTTCGTGCCCGTGTGGAGAGGAGCCGTTGCTGCCGATGGCTGTGCTGTAACGCCTGAGTTACGCTGGATATGCCGTGAAAATCGATTTACGCTTCGGTGCCGTTTCTTTTACCGACCAGCGCTGCAGCGATTTTTACTTTATCTTCTACGCCACACAGCTTACCGTAAGTTATGACGGGCAGCACTGCGGATGGTCTTAGCACGCGTAACGGGAAGTAGCCCCCAAAGCACAGCGGTACCGTCCCGCTCAGCGATTACACGTGCTAAAGCGTACGCTTAATAACGCTTTTTTTCGTGGCTTAAATGTGACGAGAAACTTGTAACGGTAACATTGTATACTCCAGGAGATAATCACGCATCCAAATCAAACATCCTGAGGATACTGCAACATTCGGTAGCAAAGAGTTGAAAATTATAATTAGCATGTTGTCTCACTGGCTATTTGTCAGCTTCACATGAGACGGTATTTTTCAAAATTGTCATTACTGAATGGTACACGGACCGAAATTTCTTATTGAAAGTGTTTTTAGTTCTTTATCGAGAAATTTTGTACCGTTATTTGTCGAACATGGTGAATATTCCTCAAAAGTCCACTCAAAACTGCTTGGTCACTTTCAACTGATGCAAATAAGCAGAAGGGCCAAAGGGAAAGACCTGCTCCAGAGTATTGCAATTGCAGGCCAAAAAAAACACTTGCTGCAGGAAGGGCGCATAGAGCCTATACTGACGGGCTTGTTTTTTGTGCACCAGGATTCGAGTTTTGGCTGGTTCCCTCCTCTACTGGAAGTTTAAACACTACGCCATCATAGCATTTGTTGGTTGATCTAAATCAGCAGCAGTTGAAAGATCTCTCAAGTGGATAGGATGATACTGGACTAGTCCTTATTAGAAAGATAATTTACTAGGCCCTTCATAGTAACAGATCATGTTACAGGCCAAAGGGCATATGGCCCACCAGGGCGCTACTGGGTCGGCCCAGGTACTGTTGGTACTGTAGCAGCTGGCCCACCTAGGGTTTCTTAGCAATTAAGTTATTTAGGTATTTCCATAAATGGTAATAGGTTGCTTAGCAGTCAAGTCAGCCCTCTATATAATGAGAGAGATTGTAATTGGATTGAATCAAGAAGGGAATTAGGGTTAAACCCTTTCCTCTCTCTGCCTCTCCCAGCTCTTCCTCTCCTCCCTGCGCACGCCGCCCCTGCCTCCCTGCCGCGCGCCCCTCTCTCCCCCTGCCGCAACCCTAGCAGCAGCAGCCGCACCATCACCTAGCTAGGGTGAAGGTGCACCCTAACAGATCAGAGAACAAGAAATTTCAATTATGTTTTGCCAGCAAAATCAATGATTTTTAGCTATAAGTATATACCTAACTAACATGAGTTTGGCCTCTCAGAGATGTAATGGTAAGTTTTCAAAGATCAGCCAAACCAATAAGATTTACCTAGAAATATCTAAACATACACGTACCTCAGCTAGCTGATCATGTTTGAGTAGGCTTTTCACTCTGTATACTTGGTTACCCGCTAAATACTGATATCTCAAGAGCTTGACATCACGCGTGAGTAATATTCTTCCTTCTTTGTATGTCTGATTTAATAGCTCCCTACAGGTGAATTAAATGCATGAGAAACAGAACAGAAAAGAAGGCAGTGTCAACTGTTTCTCAAAAAACAAATTGCACTAACAATGTTCCAAATATTATCATAAAATGATTGGGTGAGACCTGGGTTCAGGCTTTTTGAAGATGGAACGGCAGCATCAATTCCAACACATCTCAAGTGCTTCGCTAAACCCTCAATCTGTCCAAATTTACCAAAATCAAATATAGCAGTCTTTGAACAGGGAGCATAACTGATTTCTATGGTGGCAACTTTTGCCACATCTAAGTTCACATCTTATCCATTGCAGAGTGGTAACAGAACAAAAAATAGGACTGTTGTGTCAACAGAATCAGGAGAGCCTACCATGACATCACATAAAAACTTGGGTACCCATCTCCACCAATGGAAGGATCCCATGGAGGGGGACCCTGCCATTCAGTACTGATATCCACCTTATCCTTGCATATAGCATTGGTAGGAAGCTTCTGTTTTTGTTTTCGCTTTGAGATATGTAGTTTTGAATCAGATGCTATCAACAATATCTTCTCGCTGTACTTTGTTACAATGGACGCCAAATAATCAGAATGAACGTCACATCCAGATGATGAACATTCTGTCAATATTTGTGAACAATTGGCATCTGAATTTAGCTCTGTTGTGGGTGAACTATTCCCTAAAATAGTAACTGAAAGCTACAAAAGTAGCCAAAAAAACTCATAGCGGTCAAGTCATTTTCAGTAGTTCAAGATGAACCGCATAACCCTCAAAACGCTTCATTAAAAATAAAGTTTGCTTGCAAGATGATCGAAAAAGTTAACAGCCCATGATCAGAAGTTCCAAACAGTGCTTTTAGTGATGAAACTTCCCATGATCATGCAAAATAATGTTTGGTTGCAAGAAAAATTAAAGAAGTCAACAATTATAACTTCCCATGATCAAAGCAGCGGTATTAAGGACAAGGACAAGAAATGGTACCTTCTGTTTGGTTGCAATAAAATTTAAAGAAGTCAACAATTATAACTTCCCATGATCAAAACAGTGGTATTAAGGACATGGACAAGAAATGGTACCTTTTGTTCTGATTTGTTGCTGGAACAGATCAAATATATCTAGCAAATAGTATGCATCTGATGCAGCATATTGTATTTGTCCTTCACTGAGGGGCCGGCATGACCAATCACTACATTGAAGTTCCTAGCGAGACAAACAGAAAGAATAATGTATTTAATCAAACTTGTTGAGTTATGACAATGCATACTTGGAATATTCTAGAATATTTTAGAAAACACAGGAGAGAAGATATTTGCCATGGAAGATTCTAGAATTATTTATTCATGGCAAAGTAGAGAAGAGTGTAGAATCTAGATATTTATGTGTGGTAAGAAATATCTAGATATTAGAATAAGGATGAGAATATTCTAGAGCTAGATATTTTAGTTTGAAGAGTGTGGAATGTTGCCACATGGCAACATCCTAGTGATCGTGTGTAAGTATAAATAGGGGTGCCCTCTACCCTCCAAGGTACCATGCCATGGAGCCATAGAAGCCACCACATGTGAAGGCATGGCAAAGGTTGCCATGATGTGTCTTAGAGTCTAGGAGTGTTATGGTGAGTCCTAGATTGATAGTAGTGGTGTGTAGCCACGAAAAATGTTGTATCTTGTATCAAGTGTATGTTATGAATAAAGGCTAAGCTCTTTTGTAAGGAGTTGATCTCCCAAGATAGTAGAGTAAGGT
Organism: Chloris gayana; assembly: GCA_031894775.1. Classification (NCBI taxonomy): domain Eukaryota; kingdom Viridiplantae; phylum Streptophyta; class Magnoliopsida; order Poales; family Poaceae; genus Chloris; species Chloris gayana. The sequence continues at coordinate 401,260 of JAUNZO010001751.1, forward strand.
GAAGGTCTCCTCGATATAGTTAGAAGGTTGGGTTTGGGTCCACATAAGAAGTGGTATCACACCGGTTTGGTACCATTTCTATGAAGTCGGTGTCAGCCTAGGAACATTGATTTCCCAACAATTGGTATCGAGTAGGGGCGATCCGGGACTGCCAAAAAGGGACGAGTCTCCCGCAAGTGCGGGGCACTTATGTTGGAGACTCTAGTCGAAGATCACGATCTGGGACTCGTGAAGTGAAGAACACCGGTCGGGGACCAAGTGTAATGCGAGGGCAGTTTGAGGCTGCTCGTAGAGGGAAGAGTCCGTTGTAAGTGCGGGGCACTTACCTTGGTTGGTGCAACCGGTAAGCACGGGGTGCTTACGTTGCTCGGTGTGGAACCGAGTGACACTAGAGGGGAATATGTCGAAGAGCACGGTTTGGAACTGTGGAGAACGCTGGTCTAGGACCAAGCATAGTTGACGTCGGGCGTTAGTCGAGGTGGCAGATTTCTAGAGTGCATGAGAAGTTGTGATAGGCACCGAAACGGATCCTCCAGCGAGGAGCGAAGGAGAATGCGAAGCTTTGCAAAAGTGTGTGTGGAAGGACGCAAGGCTATGTTGGTGTTGGAAAAGACAATCGAGGAGAAAGAGATGGAAAAAGCTGAAGGTGACTTGGGATACATTGGCAAAGTGGAGAATCGAGAGATGGCAACCGGTGGGAAAGCAAGTATGCATTGAGAGGGAGTGTTGAGTTATGACAATGCATACTTGGAATATTCTAGAATATTTTAGAGAACACAGGAGAGAAGATATTTGCCATGGAAGATTCTAGAATTATTTATTCATGGCAAAGTAGAGAAGAGTGTAGAATCTAGATATTTATGTGTGGTAAGAAATATCTAGATATTAGGATAAGGATGAGAATATTCTAGAGCTAGATATTTTAGTTTGAAGAGTGTGGAATGTTGCCACATGGCAACATCCTAGTGATCGTGTGTAAGTATAAATAGGGGTGCCCTCTACCCTCCAAGGTACCATGCCATGGAGCCATAGAAGCCACCACATGTGAAGGCATGGCAAAGGTTGCCATAATGTGTCTTAGAGTCTAGGAGTGTTATGGTGAGTCCTAGATTGATAGTAGTGGTGTGTAGCCACGAAGAATGTTGTGTCTTGTGTCAAGTGTATGTTATGAATAAAGGCTAAGCTTTTTTGTAAGGAGTTGGTCTCTCAAGTTAGTAGAGTAAGGTGAAGGTCTCCTCGATATAGTTAGAAGGTTGGGTTTGGGTCCACGGAAGAAGTGGTATCACACCGGTTTGGTACCATTTCTATGAAGTCGGTGTTAGTCCTGGGAGCACCGATTTCCCAACAAAACTAGTGCTTAAATCATGTCCAATTGCAAGTCATAGATATCTGTCTACTCAAGCAACCTTATAGTCCTGACTATTGAGAATGTATTCAAGAACAATCCAGTACATTATGTGTCAAAAAGACTGAATATCAAATAAATTTAACCTATCGTAACAAATGTGCCAAACTTTTTTGGACCAGGTTACATAAACTGTGACTTCTCTCTAGCCACAGGTACATTGCTCCTAGAAAAACTGATAATGAGTAAACGAGGTGTATGTCAAAGCTGCTGGCTGCCATGAGAATGAAAATTAGCAATTAATTCAGGCAAACAAAGTTTCAACCAAAAATGCATTAGATGGAACAACTAGGAGCACTAATTGACACCAACATAATCACTCAGCTTTATAGTGGGCCCAATAAGATTTTAGTACGAAGGCAGAAAATGTCTCATTCGGGCTAACCTTTGATAAAGAGATATTCAGCAACTCCTGAGAAATGGTTGCCAAACTCTTGGTCTCTTTTGGAAGCCCCTTTTGCCTGTCATGGCCGCCCTTGAGGTAGTAATAAATGTTGGTGACATCCAAGAAAGGCTCCACCTTGCAGAAAGAATTGCCAAGTTGTTAATGAAACCACTCGAGCTTAATTCTTGTTTCTAAAGGGAAAAGTAATAAATAAATGTTCGATACAGTAGTCTAATAAAGTATCCTACACAAATTGTAAAGCACTTAGCTAATTAAGGATAAGGTTCATGAATCCCAAGCACTTCATTTTATAGCTAATAAATTTGGCTATTTCCAATTCATAATGCTACCTAATGGAGAGAAAATCGCAGAACTCATAATATGATCACCGCACGCTCACCCTGCCAAATCCATTGTCGCGTCCAAGGGCCGTGGCGAAGGTGGCGGAGAGGTACACCAGGTCCTGCTTGAACCTGAACCCCAGCTTCAGCACGTCGGGCCGCTCGAACAGCTCCCGCAGCGGCGCCCACAGGTCGGCGAGCGGCACGGCGAGGAGGTCGACGACGAACACTTCGCAGACACCGTCCTCTCCTGGTCCGTCGCCGTCTCCGCCGCGACAGGCCACCTGGAGGAGCGTGACCGTGGGGAATTGTGGCAGCGCCGGCGCGGGCTCGGGCAACGGGCTGTTGCTTGCTGGGGCGAGGGCAGCAGAATCCCCGCGGCGGCGCGGCTTCCACTCGGCGTCGAGGGCGACTACTCGGGCGTCCGCGAGGGAGCGGATGAGGAAGGCGAGCTCCGGCGAGGACCCGCCGCCGGCGACGAGGTGGACGGCGAATGGGGGCGGTGGCGCCGGCACGGGGTCCATTAGTCGGGCGGTGGAGAAAACGGAGCAGACTAGTAGCAGATCTGCGGATGTCCCGTATCAAAGGAATCGCGGTATACGTATCCGTATGAGATGGTTGTAGAATACGTGAGTAACCGTATTTTTAAAAAATATCATTCATTCGCAAAATGATTCGTCATAAAAGCATCTGGAAAAATCATTAAAACATGCATCACCCATAGGCAACATTTGTAATAAAAATATTATAGTTGGTTTTCACCACGTGAGACTTGACCATAGGTTTTGTTGTAGTTAAATGAGTAAAATACGCGAGAGATACAACAACTTGTACAGTGGGTGCATACAGGTCATAAATCTTGGAAAATGCTTAAACTGGTCATAGAACTTGATATGTGGGTGCAGTGGCTGGTGTGGACCAGTGGCAGGGTGGATAAGTCATGCCACGTTGGCATCCGTTGATTGACACGTGCCTAGTTAGCGTAGTTTTTGCACAAAGACCCTCGCTGTTAATAAAACTCGCATTTTACAACATTCCTCAAATTGGCGAGTCAGTGCTTTGCTTGGGCGGAAGTGACTCAATGTCATCGTGCGAACGGTACAGGGAACAAGTTGCAGCAGCGTGGTGCAGGGACGGTTAAACGGTATGCGTAACATAATGAACGTGTAAAACCTGAGAGTGAACCACAACATATCAATAATGACAAGATATGTTTTCAGTCACAATCCCACGATGTCCATAAAAAATTCAGAAGTATCATTTATTCTCTTAATTGAAGTACCAAATATAACAGTAAATGATAATATTCAACCAAGCAACCAAAACAAGTTCCCAACGATGATAATAAGCAGATCCTGTTTCTAGTTCTTCTTAGATGTCCTTTTTCTTGGTGCTGCCATCTGCTTCCGCATTGTGGCTCTACCCAATGTTGTTGCCGTTGTCAATGCAGGTTGCACCCCCTGACTCCTATTGATAGCAATGAAAGAAGACTCCGGCAAGACTCGATGTGTCTGAGCCTGCTGAGCTAGTTGGCTGCTTCGTTGCTGGGAAAAGATGAATTATGTCAGTAATTTGACTAATTGGTAATGACAATATATAGCTTCAACCAGAAATTACCTCCATCTCGATTGCACTCAGGACAGAAGAGGAAGGGTGCTCCGAGGTTGTGATAGAGCTTACATGATTAGATACGATCTGCACCTGATGCATTTTTTTAGAAAGAAAAGAACAACAGTCATTCAGATTGAACTAGCACACTATTTTAGAGGAAATAATTAATGTATTTTTCAGAAATTGTTTAAGATGGCATGAAAACTACATATACCTGATTGATGATTGGATGATTATCTCCCTGAACTACCTGAGTGACCCTTTCCAAATTTTCTACATCAGTTTCAATCATAAGGTCGGCCTTCCTTTTCTGACAGCCATTTCTGTTGTGCCCCTTATCTTTGCAGTAACTGCAATGAATCTCCACTCCATGCTTAGAAATCTTAGTGCCACCTTTGAGTTCCTGTGGATGTTTCCTCCTCGTTTTTTAGGCCTGCCGACCTTCTTATCATAAACAGGAGGATTAACTGGGACACCATTCATCTGTTCCCAATGTGTCCTGTCTCTCATAGGCATTATATTGAATCCGTATGCTTTTTTGTAGGCTGAAATCGTGTAGCAAAATGATACCTCCTCTTCTGGCTTGATTCTTTCATGCCTCATGCAAGAAATCGAATGGCTACATGGAATCCCTGTCAGTTGCCAACGCCTACAATCACACTTCTTAGCTCTGATGTCGACAATATATTGATGCTCTCTGTCAGTGACCTGGAAGATCCCCATTCCAGCAGGTATTACATAGCATGTGTTGGCCATCTCTGAGTTTTTCTCAACCTTTTTCTTTATCTTCGGACAGATGTCTGTACCCCATTTTTCATTACATTCTTTCTGCTTGGTATATATCCTATTCATCATCTGACTCATAATCCTTTGGAGCATTGATAGGATGGGCAACTCCCTGGCGGTAAGTATGTACCTATGATGACACCAATTATTTATGAACACTATCATATACAAGTACTGTAGAAGTTCATAAAACTAAAGACAAATGTTTCTTACTTGTTGAACACCTCAGAAGTATTATTCAACAAAACATCAGATTTGGAGAACTCACGAAAGAAAGCTCTGCACCACTGATTGGGTGGAATTTCTTCTAAGTACTCAAACGCCTCATTATCGGTTGCCTTTAACTTCTCCATGTTAGCATTCCACTCAGGCAGCGAGCTTGATCTTGCTATAGCCCATAGTAGGTTCTTTAGAGTCTCCCCTTTGAATAAGACTGCAAAGTTCTGGTACAAATGTCTTACACAAAACCTATGCTCTGATTCAGCAAACTCAGCCTTTATTGCTGGAACAAGCCCCTACAAATATTATAGATCATGAGATTAGTATATTGTAATTCATAAAATTGTTTGTTGTGTACAAGCATAACCTTTTGTCTGTCAGTCATGACTGTCCATGGAGCTGTATTGGTGATGCCGAGGTCTTCTTTTAGTGTATTTAGAAACCACTTCCAGCTCTTAATATTCTCCACCTCAACAACTGCCATGGCTATAGGATAGATGCAATCATTAGGATCCATGCCAACAGGTGTGAGGATATGACCTCCAAACTTCGTCTTGATGTGGCATCCATCAAAACATATTAGAGGTCTGCAGCCATCAAGAAACCCTCTCTTGCAAGCATCTATAGAGACATATAGTGTATGAAAGCAAGAACTTGCTACCTGGGTTAGACCTTCTTAACTCTTGCCCATAATCCCAAAGGTGGTCATACTGTGCAATTTCATCTCCATAAATGATCTTCCTTGCTATCCTTCTAGCTCTTCCCAATTTGTGCCTTGATGGTGTAATGTTCAGGTCCTTTTGTACTTTCTTAGCAAAATTAGCTAGTGTCATCTTGTCATCTGACATGAATTCATCAATATACCTGTTTGCAAGATAGTTTGCTGTTACAGCCTTCAACTCCCATTCCCTTCTACAAGTGTGAGTATTCACATATTGCTTCACCATGAAACATTTTACCCTACTGTCCTGAGATGCTATCAATTTCCAAGGGCACCCTTCAGCACAGTAAGCTTCAATTCTTTGCTTATTATTCCTGGGAGTCCGTATGGCCACCCTATTTTTGATGCTATACTGAGCTATTGCCTTCCTAACATCCTGAGCAGTGCCAAGTACCATACCTACACTGAATTCCGGTGACTGCATATCTGTATCAGGCCTAAAGGTCTTGAACTTTAGTTTCATTCCTCCTTCGTCCTCTGATGACTCAGGTAGAAGCAATCCATCATCACCAGATGAAGTATAGTCTGGCTCAATTTGATTCTCGAGCACATCCTCCTTTCCTTTAATGATTGGTAACTCACTCTCGGGATAATTGTCAACAAACTTATCAAACAAGTCATCATCGTCCTTTTCAACCTCGTTATCACTATCCACAAAATTTGGGTCATCCACAGTGTTGTCCTCGTCATCAAAGTTCACATTGGCCATAACCAAAATACTGCAGTTTTCTGAGACATCTCAAATCCAAGTTGCTCGATAAAGTCATCAACCCAAAGCAATGACCATGAATCTGCATCGCAGTGATCGAACCAGCGAACATTGTCGTCCACATAGCACCTACTCATACCAACTCCACAAAAAAATCCTCCATGATGTATTTCGATTGAGAACTTATCATCTTCTGTATCTGTTTGCATTGGATTGTGAGAAAGTATTAAACGACTGCTTTCAGAGAGAAATCACATGAGCGTACAGTTTTAATTTCTTGGAGAAAGCAATGATGTCGTGCTAATAAATTGTACAAACGCAATAATGGAAGTTTCTAATCTTCTACTGTTATGCCATCGTATATAATACTGATTGGAATGATGAGTAAAGAATGCATGTGCATGTGTGGGTGCATATCGATGCTAGTTGAGGCAAATAAATAACACGTAACAACAGATCTAACGAGCAACAATCAGATATGACTGATTTATAATACCGTATACGGGAGCAGCGGTGCCTGTTGGACGTAGAACGGGCGCCATGATCCCTGCCTCTCACGCCACGACGTAGGAAGCCTATGCCTTTGCCTGAAATTAGATCGGATCAACGCCGTAACTGAACTCGTGTTGGTGTGATGCAGCGAAGAGTGGCCAAGATCTCATGACGATGACATATTCGTGTGGACGGCCGCCGCCAGTTAGGGCACTCGATTCACACGAAGTATAATCCTTTCACTAATGAGGCCAGGGGGTAATAATAGAACTTATACAACCGAGGGCCGCTGTGCAAAATTTTACTAATGAAGTCTCTTTCGCCTACATGTCACACCTTTGACGCCAGCGTGGCATGGCTGATCAAGTTGCCGTGAGTCCACACCAGCCAATGCACCCACATAGCAAGTTCTATGATCAATTTAAGCATTTTACAAGATTTATGACCTACTTGCACCCACCGCGCAAGTTGTTGTACTTCTCTTGTATTTCACTCTAGTTAAATTGTTTCACTGCCCCGCCTCTTTTTTCATCCATGCGTAGTGTTGGTATCTCAGTTAATATTGATCAATGAAAGCCATGAATCGAATCAGTGTTGTAATCTCCAAAGATTAAAACAAGGTTCACATGACAGAATCTTCGTAGTTATTTTGATAGTCAGTTGGACCTTAAAATACAAAATTGGATTTTATAAATTATTTACTAAAAGAAACGAGTCATGTTTACAAGACCATACTATTCTCTACCTTTTAAATTCACCAGTGGAGTGTTACACATCGAAGGGTCCATAATAATCTACATCATATCTGAGGGGTAAAAACAATCTGAAAGTCCCACGGCAAACCTCCTCTGAAAGACCCCACCCCATCGAGAGCTTTTTTCATCGTATATCCTATCGTATAGGAGTAAACACCAACTGCCGTCGCCGCCGGTCTCCAATCCCATCGAAGGTCCAGCCTGGCGTCGGTCGCTGCACTCAATCGACCGCTGCCGCCCGCGGTTTGCGTCATCGCCGATCTCCCATCCGCCCCCATCGAAGATCGCGCTCGGCGCCGGACGCGGCACTCGATCGAGGCTGCGACCAACCGCCACCCGTCCAAGGTGTCGTCGTCGGTCTCTCCTCCATCCGCGCGGCGCCGCCGTTCTCCAATCCGCCCTCATTATTGAGGGTCGAGCTGAGGAGGTGCCGACTCTCCACCTCTCCGGCCACCCGCAGCGGGGACGGCTATCGCCGGTCCGAGGGAACGGGAGCTCCATGATGTGCTTCATCTTCGACGCCGGTGTGCTCGACCGCCTGGATTTCGACGGCTGACCCACGCGGCGCCGCCAATGTCGCCGCCTGTTGATGGTGGTTACCATCCCCTCCTCCAGCACCAACGACATGTGAGAGTTAAGCTCTCCTCCCCAATCCGAATCCTCCTTCCTTTCATAGTTAATTTCAATTTTTTTGCGGCTCCTTCCTATTGTAGTCTCCTTGGGATTTATAAAGTCAGCCTCATCGTTGCAGTAGCCTCATGCCCTGCATCTATTGCTATTTCTATTGTGAAATTGGGTTAAACAATGAATAACAGGGTGCCTGATAATCCAAGAATACCCTGTTTGTTTCCATCTCAGATCACATCATTTTTTTAATTGAGTTAAACAATGAACCTGCAATGAAAACCGTTGCTATTTCTTCTATTCTGAAATTGAGTTAAACAATGAATAACAGGATGCCTGGTAATGCTAGAATATCATGTTTGTTTCCATCACACATTTCATTTTTTAAATTGAGTTAAACAATGAATCTATTTCTGTTGTGAAATTGAGTTAAATAATGACCTGAACCTTTCTCTCGGAAGAGGTTTAGATGCTGTAACAGCAAAGATCCTGCCATATTCTTCTTACTCAATACAAGGTAATTCTTCCTTTTGAGTGCCTGCAACCAATTTGACTATCTTTTGAGTGCATTTAGATCTCTATCCACCTGCATATTGGTATTGATACAATGCAACAGTTCTGAAAAAGATTTACCATGCATATGGGTATGTGTAGCAAGGCTACAAGTAGTTGATCTCTATCTCTACCTCTATCTCTACCCTTTAAATTCACCAGTGGAGTGTTACACATCCAAGGGTCCATAATAATCTACATCGTATCTGAGGGGTAAAAACAATCTGAAAGTCCCACGGCAAACCTCCTCTGAAAGACCCCACCCCATCGAGAGCTTTTTTCATCGTATATCCTATCGTACAGGAGTAAACACCAACTGCCGTCGCCGCCGGTCTCCAATCCCATCGAAGGTCCAGCCTGGCGTCGGTCGCTGCACTCAATCGACCGCTGCCGCCCGCGGTTTGCGTCATCGCCGATCTCCCATCCGCCCCCATCGAAGATCGCGCTCGGCGCCGGACGCGGCACTCGATCGAGGCTGCGACCAACCGCCGCCCGTCCAAGGTGTCGTCGTCGGTCTCTCCTCCATCCGCGCGGCGCCGCCGTTCTCCAATCCGCCCCCATTATTGAGGGTCGCGCTGAGGAGGTGCCGACTCTCCGGCCACCCGCAGCGGGGACGGCTATCGCCGGTCCGAGGGAACGGGAGCTCCATGATGTGCTTCATCTTCGACGCCGGTGTGCTCGACCGCCTGGATTTCGACGGCTGACCCACGCGGCGCCACCAATGTCCTTGATGGTGATTACCATCCCCTCCTCCAGCACCAACGACATGTGAGAGTTAAGCTCTCCTCCCCAATCCGAATCCTCCTTCCTTTCATAGTTAATTTCAATTTTTTTGCGGCTCCTTCCTATTGTAGTCTCCTTGGGATTTATAAATTCAGCCTCATCGTTGCAGTAGCCTCATGCCCTGCATCTATTGCTGTTTCTATTGTGAAATTGGGTTAAACAATGAATAACAGGGTGCCTGATAATCCAAGAATACCCTGTTTGTTTCCATCTCAGATCACATCATTTTTTTAATTGAGTTAAACAATGAACCTGCAATGAAAACCGTTGCTATTTCTTCTATTCTGAAATTGAGTTAAACAATGAATAACAGGATGCCTGGTAATGCTAGAATATCATGTTTGTTTCCATCACACATTTCATTTTTTAAATTGAGTTAAACAATGAATCTATTTCTGTTGTGAAATTGAGTTAAATAATGACCTGAACCTTTCCCTCGGAAGAGGTTTAGATGCTGTAACACCAAAGATCCTGCCATATTCTTCTTACTCAATACAAGGTAATTCTTCCTTTTGAGTGCCTGCAACCAATTTGATTATCTTTTGAGTGCATTTAGATCACTATCCACCTGCATATTGGTATTGATACAATGCAACAGTTCTGAAAAAAGATTTACCATGCATATGGGTATGTGTAGCATGGCTACAAGTAGTTGAATTGATTAATCTTCCCTTCAATATTCGAAGAAGTATTAATTTGATGGTTTTCCTTTTCTTTCTTATAAAACGCACTCCTTCAATGCTAGGATTTTCAAATACATTTTATCCATAATCCTCATTGTACATCAGCAAATATATGCAATGTCATCTTGATGCTCGGTTCAGCTGTTTTACTATATGTATCTACAATTTTTCCTGACTTTTGTTCTAAATGCAGGTATAAACAGATTGCAGCCTCCTAACATATTTGGAATATGGTGAAGCTTCCATGATCCATAGGCAATTTGATTAATTATAGACAGAGTGTTAGCTGAAGGGATTTTCAGCTTCTTTTTAGGACACATGACAGGCCTGTGCAAGGTGGATATTCTTCAGTGGAGCCTGCTGCCGTCATCCATGAGTCATATGGGTTAGTATTCTTTTTTGGGTAGTAGCTTTGTTGGTTAATTCATCTTTATATGCTTTAACTTTACAATGGCATTCAAGAACTCTCTCTTAAGTTATTTTCATTCAAATTTCCCAGCTGTGAGAAAGTGACAATATCATTATAGTGCAGTGTTAAGATTGTGTTTGACCTGTTGGATTATGTTGCCAAGATGGGACCTTGCTTGATTGTTTCATTGGACAGTGGGTAAAATGATCACGGATGGGAGCTTGGTATGTTATTTCTTAGATCCTTTACCTTACCTATTAGTTATTAGAAAAAAAACATTGGTATGAAATTAAATGGATTTGTTATTGTGGAATTTCATACTGTCATTCCACTTCACAGTTGTGGATTATAAAATTTCAGAATACAAGAAAAACAAATATACAACTAATAGTTCTGGATTAGGAAACTTCTGTTCTACTGCCTAAAATACCAGGATGCAACTACTTGCATAGTGTGTAATAAAACAATATTGTTGTGATGTGTATTGTGTGAAATTTTAGTCTTGTGAATCTAAAACATTTTTATGTATGTTCATGCATTTTCCTTGCTCTACGATGGCTTCAATAGCTATCCAGCATGAAGAAGTGAATAAAGCACACTGATATACATGAATCTACTGCTCCTTTTTGAGTGAATAAAAATTGCATCTCCTTGTATGGTTTAATACCAAAATTCATCAGTTATCGATGAATTTATCCTGGAAGCGGTTAGCAGAGTTCAGATCCTTTTTCTTGAGATGCGCTTCCATCGTTGAATTTTTTTTTTGAAGGATGATTATCGCTTCAGATGGACCTATATCTACAACTTTCCTATATTGACTATTTTATTTTCAAATTAGTTTACAGCTTCAGTTATGGTGAGATGACTTTTTCTTTGACAAATATTTGATGAATTTAATATTTCTCTAACTTCATTCCTTTTTCAAATCACAAATATGATATGGTCGATGATGCAAGCAAGAAAGCAGGTGTGAAATATATAACAAGCAAAGAGGGAAATAATCATGTGTCTGCTTTAAAGATGATTGGATTTGTATTTTCAGATGTCACCGTAGTGTTAGCACGCGTAATATACTATCCCATATAAGGCACCTGTTGATGAATGCAATGTGCGTGACTTACATGGTATCATATTGGTTATTCTGAGACCTTTGCACAACTTCAGCCATCGTCATGAGCAGCACCTCCAGCGTCCGTTGCCTCTTCCACCAACCCTGCTCGCAGATCCTCATCCTCTCCGGCACTAGGCATGTCATCTTCACCAGCTCCCAGCCTTCCTCGCTCTTGGCACGCCTTCCTCTCCTGCTCTCGGCATGTCTTCATCTTCTTGTGCCAATCTCAACGCCCACCTTTGTTGTTTTCCCCACTCTGTCGACTGAAATCAAGCAACCGCCTATAAATATACTAGCATTTGGTTTAATCGCCGTTGCGTTAGCACGAGCATTATACTAGTATTGGAAAAAGGGTACACTGAATCCACACCATTATAATTTTCACGAAATTATAGAAATCGGGTTGGTGTCATTACGGGTTCAAAGTTGAAAATCTGCCCTCGTCCACGTGATGTTTTGGGTATTTTTGGCCCACCTCCACGTGATATACATTCATATATCCCATTTTACCCTCTTGCTTGTCCCTTTTACCCCTTTCAAAACAACTAAAGACGATGAAAATGGAAGTGGAGCTAAATGTGGATAAATCAAATGGGATCTGAATTCCAAATGGAGAATTTGAGTCAATATTCAGTTAAAGAACGTTGTAATCAAAACATTACTGGAAGTGGTGATGCCCTTGGTATGAGCAACAGTTTAGCATGAGGTCAAACTGAAATTTGATCTACTTCATTAATCATAGCTACATGTCTTCATTTTGGCTACCTCGACATCGACATAAGGCCTATCATCTGCAACTGTTTATGGACGGTTTTTCTTTTTCTCTCCAGTCAAGCGTCCGCACCACTCCCAATGTGACTGCGGGGGATGTTAGAGTATAACTGGTAGTCTAGATACTGTATCTAGATTTACATATGTATCCGGAGGTGTCTTGCCCTCTAAGCCTTGTACTCTCATATATATCGCCCGATGTCCTAGCAATACAACAATCCATCCCACCAATTCTATTCTCCTACAGGAAGGAGCTGGAGAAGATCACTCCACCGATCAAGAAATGTGTTTTGGTTGTGTCTACGGGGATCAAGAACAAGGAAGTGGTCAACCAGCTGGTGTCCAAGTTTTTGGAGAACAAGTTCATTGTGGCTATTTCACTATTGTGGCACTCTGGAGCAATGGAGCGACCTCGAATGGTCCGATCAGAGCGGTGCATGTGACACTCGTACCTTGCAAAGCAAGAGGGATTGTCGCACAGGACCATATCGGGAGACATTCGACGAAACGAACGTTTATTGCACATATATTAATAATCACATTTACAATTTACACAACATAATTCAAGTTCATACAAGCCATGAGTTCAAAATTTCATATTACAATACTTATGTTTGAATTCATATTACAATAATTTACATGAGCGGAAGCGTAAACATCTCGACGATATATATATGTAGTAACTTAATAGGAAACCACATCAGCCCATAGGACGTGGTCTCACTCTTGGTTTGGTGATGCCGGAACCCACTCCACGGTCCAATCCTGGAGCTCCTCAGCTTGCCACACAAATTTCCCGTAGCAATCACAATAGTTGGGCTGCGGGACTCCTGAAAAATAATTTAAACGCAAATCCTGAGTATCTAATACGCAAGGTTTACCCGTCAAAATGGTTATAAGAACCGACCCTAATATGCAGGGGGCTGACAGGGCTTGCTGAAATTGCCAAAAACAGCACCTATCCAATTCTAAAAATTCAGGTTTTAGCCATATTAAAGGGGCTGTAACATAAACATAAATTTATTGAGCCAGACTATCATAACATGCTTGCAATACATAAATTAGGACTCCAAAACAGCAAGTATCATATCCATGTTCATGTCATTACTATAATGTAATCTGCTCGAGACAAGTGGTACTCACCGTCGCGAGGGACGGCGATATATATCGATTTCATTTCGGCAGGAGAAATCCAAATACACGACATACGCATCATTTAAGAACACACATGACCACCTTTAACGAGATGGCCAAAGCTATGAGCCGGGTCCACCCTCCAAATGTGCGCCTCCCTTGCAACCACGGTTCTTCGGGTTCAAGAAAGGAACACACACCCTCCATCTACTCACAAACCCGTGCAACCACCATGTCCGACACTTTGCACAAAGGGTGGAGAGACTGTCCAACACTACGACTCTCAAGTTACATCAGTTTATCAACTCCCATACGAAGGTATGCATTTGGTACACAACTCAATACTTGCTCGCAGAGTCACAACGAATGGTCCTCAATCGACAAGCACGGGGCTATGGCGAACAAGGGCCAACTTTGTCACCGCATTCCTACTCATTCACTTCCCCGTACGGCCTCCAATTTAATCATTGTGAGAGGTAACAATGTTTGAAACCTAAACTGAGTGGTCTCCAAACCGCTCGGTGTTGCTACCGATGACTCGTTTAAGCATAGCCACTAACGAAAAAGCTTGTACCTATCCAAGACAATAGGAATAATGACACTAGTCTCCGATGAATTCCTAAACATAAATGCACAATACATAATATAGACATATGTGGAATTGAAATCAGAAATTAAACAAATGGGGATTTATGCACCGGGGTTGCCTTGGTTCTGATCGCAATTAGTGCACTCAACAGAGTTCAGTTCAGCTTGTTGCTCCTCTTGATTCTCGCCTCCGATCGGGGTTCCTATATGTATGCAATGCATAATGTGAGTATGAATGAATACAAAGACATTCAGTTCATGGAACTTTCTCAATAAGGAAATTCAATGGAATGTTTGCATGAAATAAACATGCTCATGCATGAGACAATGGTGCTTGCGTATGGATGATGAGTTATAGTTATATGTCAAGGGGACAAAGTTCTAATTAAAAGAAACATACACTTAGTAGCATAAAATTATGAACTTATACTAATAGAGAATGTAAACATGGCAATTTAGTCACACAACTTAGCTAGTATGTTACGTGATAATATGAGCATAGCATATGATGTGATGGAGATCATACTTATGAAATGCTTGCTGCCCTATATAAGAAGAGAGCAATAGTGGATAGGTTTAGGCATGATGAGAACAATAATAACCTATCCTAGGTATACTTACTATAGGGAAATGGTGACATGTAATAACCATGCCTTAGCAATATTAGATAAGCAAATGTAGCCCTAAGCAAGGTTATACATCACTTCTGTAAAAACGCAATAAAATGGCAGGATGGTGCATAATAAACCTATATGCGTCATTGATAGGCTTTGGATATAAATTAAATATGACATGAGAGCTATATGTCATTTTATGCTCATTCCAGCATAGCAACTTATAAATATAATTCAGCAATAAAATACTTTTAACATGATCCTCATAATGAAAACATAACTCTTCTTAAGATTGAGCACCAAAAGCAGATATGTTTTAAGTTACTTATTTCCTAAAGTAAGCACTTCCTATTTAAATCATTCCTCACAATGACACACTTAGTAATTTTACCATTTAAGCAAAAGTGATTATGAAACACTCCTAAACATGAAATTCTTGGTAAAAACAAAATTTGCTCATGACGAGCACCCTAAGCAAATAACACGAATAATTATACAAGCATTTTTCTTATTTAGCAATAATGCCAATTATGATCTATTTAACATATAATGATCAAAATGATGCTAATATGCTCAAATGCACCAAATTCATGTATAATATGAAGAAACATGCTGTGTGGAGTGTTGGAGTCAAATTTGGTGAAGTTTGTATATTATAAACCTTTGAATTTGCAATTTTTTAATACTTAACATGATAGCTTTTTTATTGACATAAAACTTCAAAATTTCCAAAGAAACATATGTGGCAAAGGGGTCCATTGCAAAGTTCACATCTCAAGCTTTCCAGAAAGTCCTTATTTGCAAAATCTGAGATCCCTAGCTAAAGATATGAAATTTACAAAATCTAACATATTTCGGTTTAATTACGGGAATGCCACTGCGTCAAATTTAAACTAAGTCTACGCGCGTGCGGCGCTCTCGCCGGCGTTGGGCTAACGGCGTCGGCTGGGGCTGGGGTTGGCCGCTCGTGCTCGGAATAACACGGGGAAGTGTTTGGGAGTGTGTGCGGTGGTAGGCGATGGTCGGAGCATGGCGCGCAGCCGGAGTTCGACGATGAAGCTCCTCGTCGTCCGAGCACGAAAAGGAGGGTTTGAGCTCCGAGAGTTCCACCTGGACATGACGGAGCTTGGCGCGGGGTTGGTCGGACCGGAAGAGGTCGGGAGAGGGCCGGCGTCGTGGAGGTGGCACAAGTCCGGTGAGCGGCGACGGGAAAGTTCGACTTCCAGCGTCGTTGTTGCACGGCACGAGCCGGGAACAGCGAGAGAGGCTGTTAGTGATCCGGCGCACCTCCCAAAAGTGAAACTCGGGCATGAGCTCACCCGATGTAGAGGAATCGGCTACGGCGGCGGTGTGGAGCACGGATAGAGGAAACTTCGATTTCCGGCTGGCTCGACGGGGAAGAAAGGGAACAGATGGATTCCGGAGCTGCGCAGGGGAGGCTGGAACTTGTGCATGCACGTGCGGGACTCGGGGCGCTAGAGGTGGCATTAGGCGGTGGGGATTTTGAGCTCGGCCATGGCCGCTAGAGAGGAAAAATGGCGATGGCAATCGACGGTGGGACGAGTTGCGTCATTCCTATGCGACCGGAGTCATGGCCGACACGTGTGGTGGCATTGTGTGGGGGACGGCGGACGCCCTGGTCGGGATGGGCACGAACGTCGAGGCGGATGCTGCCCGGTGGCCCCGGTGCCCTGTCTCAGCACTCGTTCCCATGATTTTCCTGCGATTTACCAAAATTTGTAAAAACCATACCTCAGGTCCGAATTTTGCCAAACCAAATTTTGTGCACATTTGTCACTAAATTCTAACCAACTTTTGTTTTGGACCAAGGTTGAGATCTTGCTTGTAAAAATTCCTAAAAATCTAGGAACTAAATCTGTTTTTCCGACTTTGTGCTATCCTTAGTCAATAAGTACCTAGGTCTTTTCATAATGTGTAATAAGTTTCTTAGGGGTCAAGTCATCCCTCTCTATATAATAAGAGGATTGTAATTCGACTAAAGCAACAAAGGAATAAGGGTTAAACCCTTTCCTCTCTCTCGTCTCTCCCTGCCTCTATCTCTCTTAGCCGCCACGCCGCCCCTTGCTGCCATGCCGTCGCACCCACACCGTCGACCTAGCCGCTGGGAGCTCTAGCGCGACCACGTCTGCTACATCTGGTATCGGAGACCTTGTTCGATCCTGCCACCACCGCTTTCATGTCCGTCATCTTGATCAATGGCGAGTACACTCGGTTCTCGTTCCTCCTAGGGATGCTCTGTGAGGCAATTGATGAGCTGGACAACGAGAGCAACTGCTTGAAGTATAGGAACAGCCCTCAATCTGCCGGCTACTCATTCCTTAGATCTGCCATATGTGAACAGTGCCTATGGTACTGTTCATATTGTTCATGACGTGAACAGTACCCGTGATACTGTTTATTCCACGTATCGAGATGTTGTTGAAAGATGTTGATGTTGCAACAACGAAGTTGCCCCAAGGGATCAACCCTACCGATTGTACAAGCACGCTAGATCTGAGCGCAATTGATGAGGACATCACTCCTTTGGATACAAATGACACTCCTCCGTTGAATATTCAATGATCAATCACTAGAGCTCGCGTCCGACAATTGAATTTAGAGGTGGGCTCGTTCCTAAGTCTTTCCTTTCATAATTTTGAGAACAGTTTGCTACCTAATGATTTTATTATGATTAGGAATCAAGGAGAGGACCATAATATGAATGGAAGAAGGCTTGGAGGCGTGGACGTCCAACAAGAGGGTGCAAAGCATTGTGGAGGCCCAAATTAAGTCGACTTCGAGTCTGTTTTGGAGTCCAGACAACAGTCTAAATTAAAATAGACGCACGGATCGCATACGATGTCGGATTTGGGCGTTGTACATATGGATGGTAAGATTCATAACCTTTCCAGTGGATCTGGTCTTATGTCAAAATTCGTCCGTAATCGCTGGGAATCATCGAAAGAGTGGGTCGTCCATAATCTGTTTTGGTTCTCGTCACTCGTTTTTGGCCTTTGGGCCGTGTATCTCGTGTGAGCCCATTAGGGGAGCGTCCAGGGGGTTCTTGCACGTCCCTAAGTCTTTATTAGCAGCAGCCACCACCCATGTTAGGGTTGGGTTTTGCTTAGATTATTCTACTTAGACAATTTCGCCGTTCATTGGTTTGTGAGACCCCAACTCGTGAGATTAGTCATACATCTGCAAATTTGGTTGTGTTCTTTCTTGTTCTTGCTTGTGTTCTTGATTTGCAGGCAGGGATTAGCCTTCTTGGCGAGGTCAACCGTGCAACACCGGTTGATAACCATAGAGGACGTGGTGCTGCGATTGCTTGGTTCGAACGTGTTGTTCAGGAGCCGGATCGACGTGTGTCATATTTTCGCCAAATCAAGAGGTATATGAACCTTTCAGAAGATCGGGACCCTAGTACACATCGGCAATGATCCAGGTAAACACCATCTTGAACCCGACATCTACAATTCACTCACCGCCGGCTATCAATTTGGTGTTTTCCCCGCCTTGTCCACCAATTTTGGTGTGCGTCGACATATGCAATGATGATTACCGATTGGGCAAATCCAGCCTTGTCGGCAGTAGAGGGTGTCGTTGAGGCCCAATAAGCTGATTCTCGAGCAGCCAACTTGGTCTTCCCTACTTTGGAGAACACCATCCCGGTTCCGCCACTCGATGATCCGGCATTGGGAGATCTATCTTCCTCTCCGACTATTGTTTTGGTACACCTCTCCACTCCAATCAGCGATGACTACAAGGGCGTGCGGGTGCCTAGGGACCCCGCCCACCACATCTCCGCTAGGGAGAGCAACTTGGAGGTTGCACAAACTCTTGCCTCGGACATTGATGAGCTACTCACCGATGGAGCAACGAGAGACCATCTACACGGATGACATCACTATCGGTAACCATACCGTATCGACTACATGGTTGTCTATTTCCTTACTACTCCTGCAAGTATTCTTCCCTGTCATCAACCATCCCGCCCGGGAGGCTACAAGGAGTCCATGCCCGACACGAACCATTCCATCGAGAGGAGGCGACTCGAGATAGGACTTCCCTCATAGGACAGGAGGTTCCAATGGAGATACTACTATAGGTGACGGTGCAATGACATGGATTGCTTTCCCCATCTCACCCACCAATGGCACTCGTGGGTACTTTGATGTCTCTTCCTCTATTGGTGTGGGCTCTATGATCTTCGGTATAGACCTTAGTTGAATGTTCCACAAAGCTACTGTTGTTGATCCATCCAACAACTATAAGGGCAGCCATGTGATTGTCCTTGTTTTTTGTGGGTTGCACTACTTCTAATCAGCACAACCAACCGAGAGAAGTAGACTACAACAACAACTAGGCGTAAGCATCCCATCCATATTCATTGGTTGTTTGTTGCTAATTATTGTGTGCTCTTATCCCATCCCCAAATCGCATCCAACCATAAGAACCACAAGTGCAAGAACTTGTTCTGCATCAAGATCGTGGATGAGCTTATCTATATCAACAAAAACGGCTCACGGATGGCTCCCTTTGCGTTTCTTTGGCCTCCTCGGCGACATCAAGATCCGCAACGATGTCCTCACCGAGCTATGGTTCCTCTCCAACGGTATCTCCTCCGGTGAGCTAGCCCCGGCTTGGAGCCTCCGGATGGCCTCTTCTCCAATAATGCCAAGGAGAAGGCCATAGAAGCCCGGACGACGGCCATCACCTCCACAGCTTCACCAACAACGGAGGAGATCCACATGAAGAACATCTCCTCGGCTCCAACGACCGACATCCTTGCATATGGTACTTGTGCTCTTGTTGTTGCTGCTACTGCAGAGGATACTTTTTCATCAGGAGGCTCCTTCTCTACACCCGTTACCAATATGAACCCTATGGAGGGCAACACTGCGGCTACAACAAATCCACCCATGGAGATTGTTTCCACCACCGTCAATGTTGATTACACCAAGCTCAACGTGGCGGAGGCTACACCATTTAGTGTGGATGGTTTGGCCATGGATTCTTGCAAGATGGAAGATACCCCATCCGTCGGTGTAGATCGTGAGACCATGAAGGAGGCCATCATTGCCACCTTCATGAATAAAAGGACCTTGGAGGATTCCTCGGGCCAGGTCAGCACCTTGATCATCTTCACCTTCATCATTGGTGCCTTGCATCTGATCAACTCAGTCCTCCCGACGAAAATGACAATGGACCACTTTCCCTTGAGTAAGCCTGGTGCATCAATTACATGGTTTTGTTGTTTTCTCTCTTGTTTCACTGCTGCCAGCTATCGCTAATACCACCAAAGCTGCATGGGAAATCTTCGAGAGTTGTAGCCTTCCATGGGCTATATTGGCAACTCAACCTCGAGCAGGCAGCTCGAGCCCATATGCTTCTCGTGGGACAATAGTTGTCTCCTCAACCACAGGAGGTAGCACTAGACGAGCAAACGTGTTACACATGGGCTTGTTGCACCACATCGACAGCGCCATGAGGAGTTAGCCCATGACCATTGCATGTGCATCACTCCGGATAGCAAATCCTACAGCAGCAAATGCTCTATTCCACTATGATGGCAATCTAGAACGGAAACACCTCGACAACCATTGGCACTTCCACGGCGACACCATATATGATGGCATGATTTTCTCTAAAATCGGGCTATACATCCCTGCTACATCATCTCAACTGCATCGCCTTCTTTGGACGCTACATCGGCACGACACGGAGGCCTTTCTTCGTCAAGAGGCTATGGAACTTCGAGACCTCTCCCAACACTAGAATACTCTTCTGCGAGGTGCGCCGCGGGTGAGGGAGATGCCCCACACCAGTAGTAGGACCATGGATGTTCGCTTCATCGACTTCAATAGGATGATCCAGCGCGAGGACGCGCTGTTTGGAAATGAGGGAGGAGATGTTACATGCCCAAGGGCTCGTGGCCCACCAGGACGCTACTGGCTGGCCCAGGTATTGTTGAACAGTACCCACGCGATACTGTAGCGTATGGGTCCACCTACGGATCCTTAGTCAATAAGTAACCTAGGTCTTTTCATAATTTGTAATAGGTTTATTAAGGTTCATGTCACCCCTCTCTATATAATTAGAGGATTGTATTTAGATTAAAGCAAGAAAGGAATTAGGGTTAAACCCTTTCCTCTCTCTCTCTCTCCCTGCCTCTATCTCTCTCAGCCGCCCCCTTGCTGCCACGCCGCCGCACCCACGTTGTTGCCCTAGCTGCCGGGAGCTCTAGCCTAGCCACATCTGCTACAATAACTTTCATAGTGTCACAAAAGTTCAAATAACGGGCAACAATAAAAAATCCAGAGATGCACTACTGTTACTGGCAGAGAAATGTGGTCGATTCACATCACCAGACTCTATCAAATTACTGCAATTTCTACGTCTCAAATCAGGTCACACTTAAGAGTTTTACAAACTCATAGCCTAAGTCCATTACATGACCTTCAAACGCTAATGCTAATGCATTCTACTGTCCACTAACTTTTTCTCAGAGGCCTCATTACATAGCTAGATACAATGTTAACAAGAATGTCTCCTTATCTTCAGCGAACTTCATATTTAACAACTGTATGGAGGAAAAAAGAGATCAGATTCAGTAAGAAACTGCACGTGGAAATACAAAGTATAATAATGCAAATCAAAAGCAGCAGTAGCTGAATATGCCAGAAAGCAAATTCCCACAGCAACATCAAGAAACAACCATTGCCTTAAACCATGAGATCCTGTTTTGCACCTCAACTTAGATATGATTTTTCATAGCGGTCAGAGGAGAACTTTATTACAGCCATTTTCCATACTTAAGGAAATGATAGTACAGATAAAAACAGGGCAAGATTACAGGAGAACACCCAGTCATGAATATCTAAAAGATAATATCTTTGTTTATACCCTTACAATGGTTCTTTCAGCAACAAGCTTATCTGCCAGCATCTGCAGACGCAATCCTTTGTCACTATACGATCAATGCTCATCCTGATATTTTAGTATTTGACCCACTTGTGCTTTAGACTCATCTTAACCCTATAGTAACTCCTATGTCTCAAATTCTCAAAATGATAAAAGCAAGCATGCAGATGCAGCCTATCACTTAACTCATTTGTTTCTCCTGAAGTACATGTCACTACTGGAATCAACGAGGCTCCCTACGGTTTTTTCATTCCCCTAGATATATTTCTTCAGTTCTAGGGAGAGAATATTTCCCTACGGTTTGATATGAGAATCGTAGGAAAATCTGAACTTTCCCTACGAGTTATTACTTTTCCTAGGGAAACCTGGTCGAGGATCCCTGGAAACAACTAAAAAATCGTAGGAAAATAATTTCGATGGGCGCCAAAAATAAATTAGGGCGCGCAAAAAGTTACTGCCGATGCCAAATTTTGCCGCGCATGCCAAAAAAAATTACGCTTTGGTGCTAAAAAAATCCCTCATCTCTCACCTTCATCTTTCCTCTCCTCATCTCTCACCTTCATCTCCTCTCCTCATCTGTCACCTTCGTCTCCTCACGAAAAAATCCCCATCAAGAGCACCAGCTACCACGCTGCAGAGCTTGGTGGCGGTGACTTGGCCCCGGAGGCGCACTCGTCCTGGAGCGGAGGCGAGAGGGGGTCTGGTGGCCGGTGGTGCTCGGTTGGGCGCGTGGCATGGGGTACTGGTGGCGCTCTGTCCGGGAGTGGAAGGAAGATGACGACGACCAGGAGCGGTCGGGCGCACAGGGGTGGCGCGCGCCCGGTGGCCGCAGCCCTGGGTGGGCTGCGCCAACTGGTAGGACGTGCGAGGGGGAGGTGGGCTGCGTCCTGAAAGGAAGGAAGGGGGAGAGGTGGGCTGGCTAGTCTGGGCCGCGTAGAGGGGAAAGGAGGAAATTGGTCCATGGAGGAGTGAGAAAAGGCTTTTTCTTTTTCTGGATTTTTGGTATTTGGGTTTTGGGTTGAATTAAGAGGAAATTTGGAGTTTAAAAATCGGAGCAACACTCACAAACAATTTAAAAGAAATTTAAAACAAGCAATCACTTCTCAAGATAAATTTTGTTATTCATAAAATGTCAATTTTCTTTCTAGTTTAATTTATTCATGAAGTTTTGTTTTCAAAAATTTGTGAATCGCAAAATAAATCCTAAAACTTTAAATTAGTCGCAAATTTTGAATTTGATTTAAGAGTTAAAATTTCGGGGTGTTACAGCTTGATAGGATGGCAAATCTAGCAAAATTAATTTTGTAGTCAAAAGAGAGTCCTATCGAGTTAAACAAACACCATCACATTCCAACCATTTATAATTCATTGTGAAGGGAGAGGGAGAGAATGAACTCACACGAAGGAATTTTCTAGTACAACACAATAGCCATAAAATTTATTTTTCTTTTTGGCATGAATGTTGTACTAGGATGGTCTCTTTATTTGTGCTAACGATATTTTTGTGACCTTGAATATTTTGAAGGGCATACATCCATGAGCTTTTCTTCATTGTCGGATTTGCTTCATGGCTTTCATTCTGTTGCTCTCATGGTGTAGATATAAGATTTGCTTCAAAGTTCCAAAGCAATTTTTTGATTTTTGGTGAGCTTTTTGAGAGGGGAGACCAATTTATTTTTGGTGGATTTCACACAAAGGGGATTTTGTGAAGGAACGTTTGGTTACGTGGATGCTTTGAAACCATTGTGGAATTAGAATACCAATCATATGGTTAAGAGTTCAAAGGCCACACGAAGGAAATTGCATTCTATTGTCCACTGACTTTTTCTCAGAGGCCTCATTACATAGCTAGATACCATGTTAACAACATTGTCTCCTTATCTTCAACGAGCTTCATATTGAACAACTGTACGGGGGAAAAAAGAGAACAGATTCAGTAAGAAACTGCACGTGGAAATACAAAGTATAATAATGCAAATCAAAAGCAACAGTAGCTGAACATGCCAAAAGCAAATTCCCACAGCAACATCAAGAGACAACCATTGCCTTAAACCATCAGATACTGTTTTGCAAATCAATTCAGATATGATTTTTCATAGCGGTTAGAGGAGAACTTTATTACAGCCTTTTTCCATACTTAATGGAAATGATATTAAAGATAAAAACAGGACAAGCTTACAGAAGAACACCCAGTCATGAATATCTAAAAGATAATATCTTTGTTCATACCCTTGACAATGGATAATCTTTCAGGCTTTCAGCAACAAGCTCATCTGCCAGCATCTCAAGACGCCATCAAGCCTCAACAAAGTCCCTATACGATAAATGCTCATCCTGATATTTAGTATTTGACCCACTAGTGCTTTAGACTCATCTTAACCCTATAGTAATTCCTTTGTCTCAAATTCTCAAAATGATACAAGCATGCAGATGCAGCCTACCACTTATGTGTTTCTCCTGAAGTACATGTCACAATCTTCCTACTGTCATGTTGGAAATATAAGCACTTTCAGTATTAATTTAATCCAGAAATAAATCATTAACATGATATACAGATTGCTAAATAAATTAGACAAGTCTACGCAAGATCTAGACATATCTAAGCAGGAGAAGATGAACACATCTACCATACTATCCATAACTATCATGCAGAGATAGAACACAAAGGCTAGTATGAAAGACATTACGTAAGTAGAAGGTACGTACGTTTCCGGCCTGACGGAGTAGAGGAGTTGACGACGACGTTCAGCAGCGTCACGGCGAAGACAGCGACGTGCTTGGCTCACGCGGCGGGGAAGACGCGCCGTGGTGGAAGCGATCGAGCAGTCGTGCAGAGCGCTTCCCAAAAACCTTATTCGCCTTCTCCCGGTGCAGGATCGCCGAAGGCGCTGGTTCCGGAGACCTGCTCTCTCGTTCGCTGGTGCACGCCGACGATCGGGATGGAGTAGTCTTGGCGGCGCAGCAGCAAGAGAGGCTAAAACCCTAGGTGAGTTCGAGACGGATGATTTATGCGGCGGCTCCCATACGTTTATATAGGAGAGACCGCTAGGGTTAGGCGAACCTAAACCGAGTCGGTTTCCAAAATAGAAAACGTATTGGACTCGCAGCAAAAATAAAGTGCAAAAGGAAGCCGCGCCTCCGCAATGCAAGGGGCCGGATTTTGGCGGACCTTTCACGCAGGTGATGCGCGGCCGCGCCCATCGCCCACGTCCCGTCCCGTCCCGCCCGGCCCGGCGAGGCGAGGCGAGCGAGCGCGCGCGTGTGGTCTTCCTTCTCTCTTTCTCACAGTTGCAAGGAAGACAAGAGCATCCAAGTTTATAAGTTGGTCTCCCTCGACCTCCACTAGCAATGTGGTACTAAAGATTGCACTCCCACCATCCCTATATGGGCCTTTGAGATTTTCTAGGAATTATAGAAATTATAAGTGGGCTTTGGCCCAATAATTCCATCAATCCCCCACCGGATCTCAAAGTCCCATCAAGACTTTGCCTCATCCTCGCTACCTGTTCAATATACCAGTGTTTCAGTGGAGACCGTTAAGTTGAACTTCCACCTAGAACAATAAGCTACACTCGTTTACGACTTGAACAATGGACTATGCCTTGAATTGCAAGTCTTATGCAAACAAGCTTTACTCGGAGTCACAAGCTGGACCTCCAGTAGTCTACTCCGCGGGTGGAGCATATAGGTCGTACTCCTTGGTCTTTCATGAGCTTAATAGAGATCACCCAAGTCTCATAGACTGCGACCTTACAACGATCGGGCTCATATAGGTGTATTCTTTCAAGAGTGCTCTGCAGGATAGCATCTTCGCTAATTAAAGCCAATAGAATACATTAAGGCATTCGCCAACCTGCCACGCAAGTATTGAGAGTATTGCATCATTACTCGAGAAGGTTAAAAGGATACTCTCTAGCTGACCAATAGCTTGTTCTTCTCAGGTCCTACTTCACGGGATCTCCGATCACATAGGTTGGGTTACCACTATGGAATAGCTCAAATGGGTCTCATACCCATCTCCTTTGATGCATTGTCTAACACATTACGTGACATCCCCTTAGTAAACTGATCTGTCATGTTTCTATCGCTTGATATGTAATCCACCGATATTACTCCGGAGTTTCTCATTTTCCTGACGGACTTTAAACGTCTCTTAATATGTCTTGATGACTTTATATTGTCCTTTGAACTGTTCACTTTGACTATCACAGTTTGATTGTCACAGTTCATCGACATTGCGGCACCGGTTTCTCGACAATAGGTAAGTCCATTAAGAGCTCACGTAGCCAATCGGCCTCAACCGTGGCTGTATCTAGCGCGGTAAGCTCTGCTTCCATGGTAGACCTCGTTAAGATAGTCTCGTTTACATGATCTCCATGAAACAGCAGCACCACCAAGAGTGAAAACATATCCACTCGTGGCATACAACTCATCAAGCATCGGATATCCAATTGGAGTCACTATATCCCTCTAGTACTGCAGGAAACCTAGAATAATGAATTCCATAACCCGCAAGTACCTACTAGGTAGTGCATTACTCGCTCAAGCACACGCCAATGATCATCTCCCGGATTAGAAGTAAACCGACTCAATTTGCTCACAAGCAAAAGAGATGTCGGGCCTAGTAGCACTAGCCAAGTACATAAGTGATCCAATGATCCGAGAATATCTCAATTGGTCTCTACCGATTCTCTTATTCTTCCGAAGGATCAAGTCGGGGTCATAAGGAGTTGGAGAAGGTTTGTTGTCCTTGTAGACGAAGCGACTCAAGCATCTTTTCCACATAATGAGATTGCGTTAAAGTAATCCCATTCTCTCCTTTGATTAGCTTAATGTTTAAAATAACATCAGCCTCACCCAAATCCTTCATATCAAAACTTTGGAACAGAAAAGACTTGACCTCATTAATCACGTCAAGGTTTGTTCCAAAGATTAGTATGTCATCCACATACAAGCACAATATAACTCCCTCACCCCCACCATGGCGGTAGTACACACATCTATCAGCCTCATTAACCGAAAAGCCTGCTGATATGAGTGTAAAGTCGAATTTCTCATGCCACCGCTTAGGTGCTTGTTTTAGGCCGTATAAAGATTTCACCAACTTACACACCTTGTATTCTTGACCCTTTACTACAAAACCATCCGGTTGATCCATATAGATCTCCTCATCCAACTCTCCATTAAGGAAAGCTGTCTTAACGTCCATCCGATGAACGAGAAGACCATGAGAGGCAGCCAGAGCAAGTAGTACGCGTATGGTGGTCAATCTCGCAACAGGTGAGTAAGTGTCAAAGAAATCTTCACCTTCTTCTCGGGTATAACCCTTAGCCTCAAGCCGAGCCTTGTACTTGTCAATAGTACCATCAGGACTAAGCTTCTTCTCGAACACCCACTTGCAACCCACGGGTTTGCACCCATATGGTCGATCAACTACCTCCCATGTTCCATTAGAAAGAATAGAGTGCATCTCACTCTATACAGCTTCTTCTCCAATCATCTCGCATCAGGTGATGCATATGCCTCAACAATGGTTCTGGGAGTATCATCCACAAGATAGACAAGTGAAATCATCACCAAAAGATTTTTCAATCCTTTGTCTCTTGCTCCGTCTAGGAGCTTCACTATATATCTCCTCGTTAATTGGTTCAAGTGTTTGTTCAGCATGATCGTAAAGCACAGAAGGTTCAGGAGTAGTTTCAGCAATCACATCAGTAGATAATCTAGACATGCTATATGAATCTTTCATAGGAAATATGTTCTCAAAGAAAGTAACATCACGAGACTCCATTAAAGTATTAACATGAATATCGTGCATCTCTGATTTCACTACTAAAAATCTATAGGCAATGCTATTATGAGCATATCCAAGAAAAACACAATCCATAGTTTTAGGTCCCAACTTACGTTTCTTGTTTATTGGCACATTAACCTTGGTCAAACAACCCCAAGTACGTAAGTAAGACAGCGATGGTTTTCTCCCAATCATTTCCTCATATGGCGTTTTCTCCTTATTCTTCATGGGAACTCTATTTAGGACATGACATGATGTCAATATAGCCTCCCCCCACCATGCCTTAGATAATCCCGCAGTGTCTAGCATGGAGTTAACCAAGTTCAAAGTGCGATTCTTTCTTTCGGTAACCCCGTTTGATTGGGGCGAATAGGGAGGCATCCTCACATGAATAATACCGTGTTCCGCACAAAATAAGTCAAAATCATTAGAGAAATATTCACCACCGCGATCGGACCTAATTCTTTTGATCTTTTTCTCTAGTTGAGTTTCAACTTCAGCCTTATAGATTTTAAAGTAGTTTAAAGCCTCATCTTTCATTTTTAACAAATACACATAGCAATATCTAGACGCATCATCAATCAAAGTCTTGAAATATCTTTTTCGACCTTCTGTCAATATACCATTCATTTCACAAAGATCTGAATGTATAAGTTCTAGTGGTGCCAAGTGTCTCTTCTCGGCAGCCTTATGAGGTTTTCGAGGTTGCTTAGATTGCACACAAGTATGGCACTTAGAACCTTTGACAATGGAAAAATTCGGAATTAAATTCAAGCTGGAAAGTCGAGACATAGAACCAAAATTCAGATGACATAAACGTGAATGCCAAACATTGGCATCACTCTCTTTAACACCATCACAAATATAGTTCACTGATTTATTGCAAAAATCTGAAAGGAAAAAGCGGAACAAGCCTCCGCACACATAGCCTTTACCAATAAATTGTTCACTCTTAGACACGACAACTTTATTCGACTCGAGCACTACCTTAAAACCATCCCTACATAAAAGGGAGCCACTAACAAGATTCTTCTTGATAGAAGGGACATGCTGCACGTTCTTCAATTGGACAATCTTTCCCGAAGTAAACTTCAGCTCGACCGTGCCAACACCATGAACAGAAGCATGTGACCCATCTCCCATCAGGACGGAAGAATCCTGGGCGACCTGGTAAAATGAAAACAGAGAAGCATCAGCACACACATGAACATTTGCACCAGTATCAAGCCACCAACTTGTAGATTGAAATACTAAAAATACAGACGGTAAATTACCGTACCCAGTAGTGTCAACACCGGTCACCATGTTCGCAGACTTCGCCGAGGAGGCTTCCTCCCTTGCGCTGTGGACACTTCTTTGCCCAATGCTTAGTGGAGCCGCAAACGAAGCATCCCTCGTTCTCCTTGTTCTTTTCCTTCTTGAAGGTAGTGGTCCGCTTAGGCTTATTGTGCTTGCCCTTGCGCTTGCCACCATTGCCATGAGACGAGTGTGGTTGGTGAACCATGTTGGCATTGGTCCGACCCTCAACAGCTTTAGCTCTCCCATCCTTAGGCCAAGCTTTCTCCTCAATATCAAGAGACGCGATCAAATCTGAAACAGAAATGTCGATCCTCTTGTGCTTGAGAGAAGTGGCGAAATCCCTCCATGAAGGAGGCAATTTGGCAATGATGCCCCTAGCCACAAACTTGTCGGGTAAGGTGATCTTAAGCATGTCGAGTTCCTTGACCGATACATCGTATTTCATGAGCCTGTTCGACTACAGATTTGCCTTCGGCCATCTTATAGTCATGGTACTGCTCCATGATATACAACTCAGTGCCAGCATCGGAACCACCATAGTCAGCGCAGAGAGCATCCCACAACTCTTTAGCGTCGGTGTGATGGATGTACACATCTTGCGGATGATCCGCAAGATTTCCAATCACAGCGCCCACAAATAGAGTGTTGGCTTTCTAGTACCGATTCTCCTCTTCAGGAGAAAGAGTACCTTCAGGTTTGCCTTTGGATGCCTCAAACACATTCATGGCATTAAGCCACGGAGTGACTTTCACTTGCCATCTCTTGAAGTGCACGCCGGTAAAACGTTCCGGCCTCGGTGCCTCTACAAATCCAGCCACAAAACTAAAGTGCCTATAATAAGGTTTTTGGATTGTTGGAAATATAAGCAATTTCAGTTTTAATTTAATCTAGAAATAAATCATTAACATGATATACAGATTGCTAAATAAATTAGACAAGTCTACGTAAGATCTAGACATATCTAATAAGCAGGAGAAGATGAACACATCTACCATACTGTCCATAACTATTATGCAGAGATAGAACGCAAAGACTAGTATGGAAGTCATTACGCAAGTAGAAGGTACGTACGTTTCCGGCCTGACGGAGTAGAGGAGTTTACGACGACGTTCAGCGGCGTCACGACGAAGACAGCGACGTGCTTGGCTCACGCGGCGGGGAAGACGCACCGTGGTGGAAGCGATCGAGAAGTCGCGCGGAGCGCTTCCCAAAAACCTTATTCGCCTTCTCCCGGTGCAGGATCGCTGAAGGCGCTGGTTCCGGAGACCTGCTCTCCCGTTCGCCGGTGCACGCCGACGATCGGGATGGAGTAGTCTTGGCAGCGCCACGATAAGAGAGGCTAAAACCCTAGGTGAGTTCGAGAGAGATGATTTATGCGGCGGCTCCCGTACGTTTATATAGGAGAGACCGCTAGGGTTAGGCGAACCTAAACCCGATCGGTTTCCAAAATAGAAAACGTATTGGACTCGCAACAAAAATAAAGTGCAAAAGAAGCCGCGCTTCGCAAGGCAAGGGGCCGGATTTATTTTGGCGGACCATTCACGCAGGTGATGCGCGGCCGCGCCCATCGCCCACGCCCCGCTCGACTCGGCCTCGCGCCGGCGAGCGAGCGAGCGCGCACGTGTGGTCTTCCTTCTTCTCATAGTTGCAAGGAAGGCAAGAGCATCCAAATTTATAAGTTGGTCTCCCTCCACCTCCACTAGCAATGTGGTACTAAAGATTGCACTCCCACCATCCCTATATGGGCCTTTGAGATTTTCTAGGAATTATAGAAATTATAAGTGGGCTTTGGCCCGATAATTCCATCATGTCACACATAATCCCCTTGTTATGGTCGGCATCACCTACCAGCGTCGCAATAGTCACGACAGAGATTAGTTTGTTAGCGAATTGTTAGTTTTGTTAGTCGGTTTTTATTTAGTAGATTGGATTGTAATCAGGCTATATAAACTAAGAGTCCGAAGGAATAAAGGGATCGCTTGGAGATTGAGATCAATCTCTCCCGCTACCCTAAACCCTAGCGTCAATTAGGTGCCACCGGCCGCAAGGACGGCGCCACCACCTCGCCGCCGAGGGTTTAAGCCCCGGCCGCCGATCCTCCACTCGTATTTCCTCCGTCGGGCCGTGAGCCATAACAATCTGGTATCAGATTTGCCGGTTGCCATGTCTCGACCCACCTCTGCCGCCGCCATCGCCACCATTGTCTCCGCTCCTGCTGCTCATATACCGCCCACCTCCGCATCTGCTGCCCATATCCCGCCCGCCCCCGCTACCGCCTCCACCAACAGCCCCACGGTTTTGGCCGTGCCCTCCTCCGGTACTCCCATGGCGCCATTGCTCGTCCAACAGTCGGCCCTCTCGACACCCTTACCACGGCCATCTACGGCCCGCAACGGCGGATGGGGCAGTTTGCCACTCGCCTCTCCAAACTTGAAAGCCACGCGACGGCTCCCCTCTCCCCACGTGTGCCACCTTCAACCAATGCCCCCTACGGCTTGCCCAGCCTACGGCGGGATTCCGTTACCACCGCCCGCCTCCTCCACCATCGTCCATACATCCGCCTCCAACCACTTGATCCCTATCCACCAAATCCAATTCCCACCATCCCCATCCCCACTTCTAGCTTTCCTCGGCGCTACTAGCACTCGCCATGGCTCGCCGGCCACCGGAGACGACGGCGTTGGTGTTCCGCGCTTCCACAAACCGTCCTTTCCGACGTTTGATGGACGCGAGGATCCGCTCGATTGGCTCAATCGCTGTGAGCAGTTCTTCCGCGCACAACGCACCCGTGAGGTAGACAAGGTGTGGCTGGCCTCGTTCCACATGACAGGCGCGGCGCAGCAGTGGTACTTCATGTTGGAGCGCGACGTCGGTGAGATCGACCGGACTTACTTCCGCTCTCTATGCCAACAACGCTCCGGACCGGCCATTGGTATAAATCATCTATCCGATTTGGCTCGCTCTGTCATTTGGAGGTTCCGTGGAAGCTTACCGGGAGGCGTTCCTCGCACGCATGGCGCATGCAGGGCCGCCGGCGCCCTTGCAACGAGCACAGCTGTTCACCGGCGGATCGCCGGAGGCCATCCGCATCGAGGTGGAGCTTCACGCTCCGCAGGAATTGCAGCGTGCAATGGCCTTGGCTCGGGCCTACGAGCGCAAATCGATATCCCTTGCGGTGCAATCCGTTGGCTGCGCTACTCGGACCACACCTCGGCCGGCCTACGCTGCTCAACCGGCCACCGTGCAAGTGTCGTATGCCACCACCGTCTCACCGAGTCCCGGCCACGCCACCTGCCAGCTCTCACCCACGGCCTCTTCGGCGGCCGACACCAGCGGAGATGCTTGAACGCCGCCGCCAAGGCTTGTGCTTCAACCGTGATGAACCTTGTGTTCGAGGCCATAAGTGCGCTCGCTTGTTCTATCCGGAAGTTACCGATTTTGAAGATGGCGACCCACTACTGCCACATGAGGACAACAGCACCGACCTGCCACCACTTATCTCCCCGCATGCTATAACCGGGATACGCACGGATGACACAATGCAGCTTCATCTCAAGCACCGGCGCCCATGTGCTCACAGCTCTAGTTGATACCGGCTCGACTCACAACTTCATCGGCACGGAGGCTGCTAGCCGCGTGGGTCTACACTTGGCGGACAGCCGTGGCGCGCGTGTCGTGGTGGCTAATGGTGACCGTGTCCGGTGCGCGGGTCTCGCGCGCGACATCGCCATGCTCATTGGCGACGAACACATGGCGGTGGACTGCTACGCCATCCCGCTTGATTGCTATGACATTGTCCTCGACGTCCGCTTCCTGCGCACATTGGGCCCAATACTCTCGGATTTTGAGGGCCTATGTATGGCTTTCTCGGCGCGGTGCTCGTCGCGTCCTCCGGCACGGCCCGGGCGCACCGGTCTCGCCGCTGCGCCTCCACACCCTGGGCAGCACCGAGTCGGAATTGCTGCCACGTCTCCCGGAGTCCTTCTCGGACCTGTTCGACGCACCCACGGGTCTGCCACCCCAACGGGCCTGTGACCACCGCATACATCTCTTACTTGGCGCAGCGCACGCAGCTGTGCGGCCCTACCGGTATCCGCAACTCCAGAAAGATGAGCTCGAACGTCGGTGCGCCGACATGCTCGCTCAAGGCATCATTCGGGTCAGTACATCCCCGTTCTCGGCTCCCGTGCTGCTAGTGAAGAAACAAGATGGGTCGTGGCATTTTTGTGTAGACTACCGGCACCGAATGAGATCACCACCAAAGACAAATTTCCGATACCGGTGGTGGAGGAACTTATCAAGGAGTTGCATGGTGCCCGCTTTTTACCAAGCTTGACTAGCGCGCCGGCTACCACCAGGTGCGAGTTCATCCGGAGGATATTGAGAAAACGGCGTTTCGTACACACCATGGCCATTTCGAATTCTTGGTGATGCCGTTTGGTCCGTCCAACGCGCCGGCCACGTTCCAAAGCTTGATGAATTCAGTCTTACAGCCCTTCCTCCGTAAGTGTGTGCTAGTATTTTTCGATGACATCTTGATCTACAACACCTCTTGGTCGGAGCATCTTCAGCACCTTCGCGTCGTCTTCACGGCGTTGCGGGATAACCAGCTCGGAATCAAACGCTCTAAGTGTGCATTTGCAACGACGTCCGTGGCATATCTCGGTCATGTGATCTCTACCAAAGGCGTGGCCATGGACCTCGACAAGGTTTCGGCGAGTGGAAACTTGGCCGGTGCCCACCAATACACGAGCGCTGCGAGGATTCCTTGGTCTAGCGGGCTACTACCGCAGATACTCATTTCTTTCTTTGCTTGGCTCGAATGATTCGAACATTTTCTTGTCTCCGGTCATATGATTGGTGCATCCACTATCCACCACCCAAGATGAACCACCGGAGGAGTATTCCTACAAAACAATTTATGCTTTGTTTTTAGGTACCCAAATTTGCTTGGGTCCTCTCACATTAGTAACAAGTGCCTTGGGCACCCACACACAAGATTTGTGGGTCTTGTTGCGTGGCCCAACATATTTTGTATAGACACGACCATGCTTGTTCCTCATTAGCACATAGGTCGCATCAAAATCATTAAAGAGAGCACAAGAGGGGTTAGGCACGTTAGTACGCAAATCACAAATAAGAGAAGATTTGTTTGTGTTCTTGATTTGCTTCTCCTTCTTGACTTGCTTCTTTTGATGTTCACCCTCCTTGGTGAACTTGATGAACTCGATGTCATTCTTGTTGATTCTTGCATTGTGCTTGTCACCTTGCTTGTACCCAATGCCATCCTTCACATGTGGCCGTCTCACATTGGTGTATGCACCCCTTGCATACTCAGCCTTGACATCATCAATGGCCTTCATCTTCTTTTGTGCTTGGTCTTGAAGCTCTTGCACTTGCTTCTTCAAATCATCAATGGTCTTGATGTTTCTTGTACAAGCTTCAACATCAATCTTGTGGCACCTAGTGCACTCATTGCTAGATGGGGGGCAAGATGAAGATTGAGAGGAAGTAGTGTTACACTTAATTTCCTCAAATTGCACTTTAAGAGAATTGTGATCCTTTTGCAAGTCATCACACTTCTCTTGAAGTGACACATTTGTGACTTTAAGTGTCTCACTTTCTTTTTCAACCACTTTGAGAGACCTTACTAAGTCCTCATTTTTCTTCCTCTCACCTTCTAGGAGCTTCTCAAGTTCAAGCACCCTTTGCTTCTCTTGAACAAGCATTTCTTCTTGTTTCTCAAGAAGCTCCCCTTGCCTCTCATTAGTCTCCTTTTCCTGCTCAATAATGTCCAACAAATCAAACATGTTAGGAATTTGAGAACTTCCGTTAGCATTTACCTTGGAGCCCTTAGCCATCATGCATTTGTGCCCGGCGTCATCTTCATCATCGGTCAAGCTTCCAAACAAGGAGGAATTGGTCGGTGTGAGCCCAATAGCAAGTGATGCAATGCCTCCCTTCTCTTCATCGGATTCCGACTCGGAGGAGGAAGATGATCCATCGGAGTTCCATTCTTGTCCAATGTGTGCTTCACCCCGACGGTACTTTCTATGCTTCTTGTACTTCTTGTCACCCTTCTTGTTTTGCTTGTTCTTGTAGTTCTTCGGACACTCCGCCATGAAATGACCCTTGTCTCCATAAATGTAGCACTTGTTTTTGGCTTTCCTCAATTTGCTCTTGTCTTGATCATTTTTCTTGAAGCTTCTTTTTTACATGAGCTTGTTGAACCTTTTCACAAAGAGAGCCATTTCATCATCACTATCATCATCACTCTCCTCAATCACCTTCTTTTTCTTTTCTTGTTCGGCATTGAGAGCCAAATCATTTTTGCTCCCGCTAGCTTTTTTCTTGTCCTTGAGCAAAGCGTTGATCCTATTCCCTTGGTCAATTTGCTATTTTTGGGAGAGCACCTTTCCAATCACTTCATCGGTGGTGAAGTATCTAAAGTCATCTTTGTCTCTTATGTTTGACACTATGTTGGCATCCCATGATTGCAAGGCTTGTAGCAATCTTTTATTCACATCCAAATCCAACACTTTCTCTCCAAGTGCTCTTCTCTTGTTTACTATCCTCATCATTCTATCATGGGCTTCTCTTGGCCCTTCATTCGACCTCATGACAAAGTAGTTAAAATCTTCTCTAAGCCCTTCTAGCTTAGACTCCTTCACACTATCAATGCCCTCATGAACCAACTCTAGCTTCAACCAAATTTGATGAGCATCCTCCAATCCGGCTATCTTCTCATATTCGGCGGGATTAAGTGCGGATACAAGAGCACTAGCCGCCGTTACATTGCACCTCACATTGAACAAGTCTTGTGGCGTTGGCTTGCTTCTACATTCCCACAAGAATCTATTTTGAATCACATTTCTTACATTTTGATGCATGGAGTCCAGGTGTAGTAGCATCTTTGTTTTCCAATGATCAAAGTATTGACCATCAAAATAGGATAGTCTTCCGGAGCCGGGTCCAATGTGTTCATCCCTTCCATCACTATAGGTGTATGGCGTTTTGTTGTAGCTTATCGGCAAAGCACTAGGCACATCTCCATCCTTAGCAATTCCTTTTTCACTTCCATTTCTTGTCCCATCCGGTGAGTTCTCATTCCCTACTTCACCGGTTGGTCTAGGTGTGGCTTCACCACTACCACTACCACTAGCCGTTGCATCTTTGTCATTTGTCATATTTAATCTTCAAGTGGTGAGGCTTCAACGAAGATACCCGCTCCGATACCAATTGAAAGTCGCCTAGAGGGGGGGGTGAATAGGCGAACCTAAAATTTTCTGCGAAATAACACTAAGACGAACACGTCAAATACCGGAACTTCCGGTAGGGTACCGAAACTTCCGGTGCAGGGTGATAAATACGGAATTAAACCCTACACAATTCTAGTAATTGCAAAAAGAAAGGACACAACTCTATGCAATTCTAGGAATTTAACAGACACAAAGGAAAACTAACAAGCAACCTAGTGAAGTAAACAACAAAGCGCTTAAGTAAAAGAGGGAGCACAAGAGACACGGATTTTTCACCGAAGTTCAGGCCCACCAAGGACTCTACGTATCCATTGAGAAAGTCCACCAAGGACCGGGTTTCTCTCAACCCTATTTCTCCCTCAAGTCACCACCAAGGTTGAGCTTGAGTTTTTCACTATCAAGGTCCCTTCCGGGACGGGCCATACAAACTTCTCGGCGTCACCATACAAGTTGGGAGCTCACGAGCGCGCCTAGCCGTCTAGGAGCTCAAAGCTCCAAGAGTAACAAATCCAAATCACAAGCTTGACGGGAGTGAAGATGCTCAAGAATGGAATCAAGTCTCTCAAACACTTGCTTAAAGTCTCTGCTCAAGGATGGAATTTTTGCTTTTGGAGAGGATTTGGAGTGAGTGGAGTGTGGCTCAAGTGTGTGTTGGTTCGGAATGTGCAAGAGTGTGTGAGTGTGGGGTGGAGTGTGGCTTATATACCACAACTCCAAAAAGAGCCGTTGGCCTATCTAAAACTCCGCACCGGAACTTCCGATAGCATATCGGAACTTCCGGTATGGTTCGAATTAGGGTTAGATCCGGATTTTTGGCCCGCACCGGAACTTCGGTGGAGTACCGGAACTTCCGGTACTTAGGTTTAGGGTTTGAAAACAGGACCGCACCGGAGCTTCCGGTGTCATATTGGAACTTCCGGTATGGCATTCCGGAGAGCTCAAAGCTCTCGTTAGCCTACCGGAACTTCCGGTACCGAGGACCGGAACTTCCGGTATGGCTTTTCCGAAAGCTCAAACTCTCCGTTAGTCTACCGGAACTTCCGGTACCAGGGACCGGAACTTCCGGTATGGCTTTCAAGAGAGCTCCAACTCTCTGTTAGCCTACCGGAACTTCCGGTACCGGGGACCGAACTTCCGGCATGGCTTTTCCGGAGAGCTCGAACTCTCCGTAAGCCTACCGGAACTTCCGGTACCACACCGGAGTTTCCGATGGGTCCAGAAAGAATGGGTTTGGGAGGATTTTTGAGTTTGTGAGTATCTCCATTCTTTGCCAAAGTTGTGATTTGCATCCCTCTTTATAGTACGACATCCCTATGACTCAAAGCAAAGAATAAAAGAGAGGCACAAGCTTTGAGAAGGGGCTTTTCCAAATTCTTCTTTTATTGCATTTCACATTTCTTTTCTCCTTTTTGATTGTGCTTGCTATACTTTCATGTTCTTTGGATATTCACTACACACATTCTCATGAAAGCATTAGTCCAAATTTAATTGTATTGATATCAATCATCCAAAATAAAATGAGGGGCCTAGATGCACTTTCAATCACATTATGATTATATAATTTTTATTGAACAATATATAAATTTTCTCCAAATTTTTTTGCTGAATAATTTATTACACAATGTTTTAATGTATTGACTTAAACAAAACACAACATTATATTTCAATATTTTTGTTTAAATAATATAGTTATACACGGACTATTTTTCTAACCATGATATCACTTTTAGCAGTATTCGCATGTGCGGTGCCGCACATGTAGTCTACAATAACGACGGTAGCATTAGTGAGTTGTGGTCAAAAGTGAAAATAGTGATTTAGAAACAATTTTTGAAATGAGAGCACATTTTGAGCCCGAGTGGCCCGTGTCCCCCGAAATTGGTCCGTTAGATCACCTTTCTCGTGAACATTCGTGCCGACCGCGTCTAGATCCCGCTAGTTTTTCCCACTACTCGGTCTCGCCCAACGAGCTGCCCCCACCGGCCTCTCCCGGCGTGCGCCGCCCCGCACCTACCCAAGACACACCACCCTCGCGTGACCCTCACCTCGGTGGCTGCACCACCACTCCCTCTCCCCCTTCCCTCTCCCCGACGGTGGTGCTACCCCCCCCCCACCCTCTCCCAGCTCACGTCGCTCCGCCCTCTCCCCGGCGATCGCCCTCCGAGGCAGCCGCCGGGAGCAAGAGGACGCACAGGTCGAGCCGAGGCCGAGCTGCTCCACGAAGGGCGGTGCTCTGTCCACTTGAGCGACCGACTATGTCGGGGTGGGCACCGGTGGTGACCGAATCTAGCGGGACCTCTTCTCCGGCGTCTCGTGGGGGCACATAGCGGTTGGATCCGGGACCATTCCTTCCTCCGGCGACAGTCCCCCCCCTCCTAGTGTGCATCGCCATGCAACCACCGAGCACTTGTCGATACGCCCTCTCCTCGGTGGCCGCCAACCGAGGCAGTTGCCGTGGAGCAAGAGGACACACGGAACAAGCCCGGGCCGATGATGGCTCGCGGCGGCTGCTCCACGAAGGGCGGCGCTCCGCCCACCTAGGTGCACCGTCGTCGTAGCCTAGATGAGGGTGGCACGCGTCTTGCTGCTACGAAAGGGATAGGCGGAGGTGGCGCGCGGGGCAGAGGAGGAGCACGTGGTGAGCGGCGTCGAGCAGGTCAGGTCGGTGGCGCGGGTGGTCGGATGGCGGCGTAGGCATGCGGTCGGGCACGGGCTATCAAGGCGTAGCTATGTGTGGGGAATGGAGATAACGGGAGTCGGGGAGGGAGATAACGTCGTGGCCACACATAAGAAATTAGGTGGGGGGACCTTGAATCGCCGCAGGCTCAAACTATATTCCGTTTTGAAATGGGTCAAAATAGAGGAAGAAGAAATTTTGCAACTCAGCGCATGGTGAGATTAGCATGACCCTTAATCCCATTATTAGGAATTAATGTGGTGTACCAGTCGTGGTTGAGGAACTTGAAATCTGACTAATCAAAGTAACGAAAGACTGATGGTCCTATTGGCCGAAGAAACTGTTCAAATCTTCTATGGATGCCAACATATCATATTGGGATCAAACAATATATCCTACATATCTTGCACAATCCTGTGGGATGGATCCTGCATTTAGGATCGTGTACTATGAATGTTGCTGATCTGTGCCATATATGTTGGCACGATACCTGGATTGTGTGCGTATCGAAATCGAAATCTCTGACACTGATAAGCTCAACATGAAAACCTGGTTGGACCAATTCGCCTTGATTGTCACCAAACAAGTGGCGTGCAGTCTCCTACAGTGACCTTGTCATGTAGGACTCCTGCTAGCGAACCAGCAGACCAGAGAGGCGCATTCAAGGTTCCGAGATGACATGAAGGCTCATGTACGGTCATGTACATCCCCGTACGAAACGAAGGTTCTGGCGATGTGCCCCGCTGCCGCTTGGTGAATGGACCCGGTAGCAAATCCAGCCCAAATGAATGGCACTGCCCCCGGATTTGCCTGCCGTGCGACGGCGTTGCGCAGCGCCCAGGAGGCAGGCATGGGCAGGGTGCCGAGAACATCCGCCCGAGATCGCAGCGAATCGCGGCGCGGCCGGACAGGGGAACCGCGAATCTGCCGTATATATCCCGGCCATACGAGGTGCATGCAGGCAAAGTTATCGCGGCAACTTGGGATACGGCGCGAATCCGTTGGGGGATAAGAATCACTAGTGCGCACCTGGGCACACCTCCACGGTCGGGGCAAGATCGTCGCCGTATCCTGGATCCTGATCCCGATCCCGATCCGATTCTTTCCGGACTGGCCATTGCGTCCACGGGCTTATATATGGCACCATCCATCCTTCATCATCCTTCAACGAGGAGAGCCACCATTGCCGATTGCCGGATTAACATAGAAGACAGTGAGTCATATCGATGGAGGCGTCGAAGCGGGAGGCCACCGTGGAGAAGAAGGGCGCCGCTGTGAAAGACGAGAAGGTGGCTAAGGAGGAGGTGGAGCCATGCGTGATGGCGGTGGACGATAGCTCCGTGGACCGCGCGGTCATTACCGCGATCCTCAGGCGCTCCAAGTACAGAGGTCTTGCCACACCAGAGCGCATTCGTTTTCCGATTCCATTTCCTCTTACTCTAAAAAATTCGATTACTGCAGTCACGGCCGTGGATAGCGGCAAGAGGGCGCTGGAGATGCTGGGAGCTGTATGTATTCTCTCAACCGGAATTTCAGTTATTACTGAAGAACAGAGCAAAACGTTCTTACCAGTCTTGCTAAACAGTGTTTTTGTCACAGGAGCCCAATGTGAGCATGATCATCACGGACTACTCCATGCCGGAGATGACGGGCTACGATCTCCTCAAGAAGGTCAAGGTAAGCAGCGAGTTCGCGCTGTCACTTACAAATAGTTAATTAACCAATGGATGACCTCCAGCGTTTCTCTGCTCTGCAAATCTGATCTTTTATTTATTTTTCCCAACCAGGAGTCGTCAGAGTTCAAACAGATCCCTGTGATAATCATGTCCTCCGAGAACGTGCCCACGAGGATCAACAGGTCTGCTTTTGCGAAATTTTGATTAAAGATAGTATTACTGAAATAAGCAAAATCGTAAGGATCTAATGAATCTCTATTTCAGATGCTTGGAAGAAGGTGCAGAGGACTTCTTGCTCAAGCCCGTCAGGCCGTCAGACATCTCCCGTATATCCACTAGGATGCTGCAGTCAACATGAAGGACCGTTGATCCAGGCCGATGACGTGTTGCCTTCCAGCAAACTAATTAGAACAAAGCGCCTCATTTCAAAGTGTTTCAGGATGTTTGATTCTCTTATAAAAAAATAGACCAGTTAGCCTTAGATGCTCTAAGTAGCAAAGTTTCTTGACATAGTTGTACCAGTGCATGAGTTACTACTTTTAAGAGAAATTTTCCAATCATTTCTTAAACAGTGATCCATCGACATCTCCTTCGTCAGACAGTTTACCATTCCCGGACTGCCGACTGGTATTTCAGAAATACTAGCAACACGCCCCGTGCTTTGCTACGGAAGAAGTCACACATTTCAACCAACCATTTCATAATTGCTTTCCCACGTTTAGACATAAGACCAGTATGGCTTAACCTTTATTTGATTTCATTTCACGAATGAAGGAGCATTATTCGACAGAGGAACGACAACCACTTGTTCTTCCACCCAATTGATTTTCTCTAGCTTGTTGTGTAGTAGAAGAAATTATATGTTACTCCCTCCGTTCAGAATTATAAGACGTTTTTGACTTTTGGACATCACGTTTGACCATCCGTCTTATTCAAAATTTTTATGCAAATATAAAAACTAACATGTCATACTTAAAGTATCTCTAGTGATAAAACAAACTATAACAAAACAAATGATATTTACATAAATTTTTTTGAATAAGACGAAAGGTCAAACGTAACATCCGAAAGTCAAAGTGTCTTATAATTTCGAACGGAGGGAGTACTGAAGAACAAAACAAAAATCCAGGAAAACGTTTAAAATTCACAAGTCCAAAAACGTTGAAATCCATGTTTAATTTTTTATTTTATTTCCTTCACTGCTTAAAGGACTTATTTTGCAAAAAACTTTGCGAAAACTTGGAAGTGTCAAATTGTGAAGAAGGGCATCCCTGGACTTGTGACTTCTCCAATCTTCGTCTCTCCGTCGGCCTTCCCGGGCGGCAGGCAGGCCACGCCGCGTCGTGCGCGGCTCGGCCACGTGGAGCAGCATGGCACCACGGTCTCGGCATGGAAGGGCCGTGCGGCACAGCGGAATCCAGGAGGGCCGGGGCGACGACGCGCGCCGTGGGTGGACAAAATATCTAACTCTCTCTCCTGTATTGTATGAAAACGATTTCGATCATTCTCTCCTCCTCTGAGTCAAGCTATGGCGGGCTTCCGTACTTGAGCTACTAATGGCTCACTCGTCCACCTGTCAGCTGCCCCCTTGTGAAGGCTCCCTGCAGTGTACCCAGAGAGGCGGAAGAAGTCCTGAGTTGATTCAGCGAAGGTGGTGACGAGGGTGGCTCCATTGCGCTCCCGGGATAGAACTCAACAGCGCAGGTCGGGAAATATAAGATGGCTGCACGGCAGGGGACGGTGGCAGATGGAAAAGGGTAGCGAGGGACCTACTCTCGATAAGTGGGTTTGCTGAACACAGGAGCAGAGAGGAGCGCGTGGTCTACGCGGCCCACCTGTTGGCGCGCTTGCTCCTTGGGAGATGATGGACGGACCACCGACGACCAAAGCATCGCCAACTCAGAATTTTAAGAGGAGTATAGATATAGATGCATGCACCGTGATGTTATTCTGTTCTCTTGATGTGTTGACCTTTGCTTGCTTACTTCACTTTTGAATCTTTTCATCAACTTTGGCTACATCTATATAGGCATGAATGAATTTGAGACTACGTACATTGTTGCATAAAGTAATGAACTTGAGATCATAATTCCAAAACCAATAAAATATGTCAATTTTACCGTAACTAGCCTAGAGGTTGAGAGCTGCGGAAGCGTTCAAGACCACCCACAGTGGATCGGTGCCTAAAGGAATCTCGAGGAACATTTCCTTCAGGCACCACCGCACCGGTGCGCCTGCCACTATGTTGTATATGGTGCTAGAAAAAAATCATGCATCCATGCAAGTTCAAGCACCTGGTTCCTTTTTCATGAAACATAACATTTTAATTAACCCTTTATCTTCAATGAGGGGTTTATGTTGTATGAGCCGTTGGTCCCCACATTGTGAAGAAAAAAATTTAACACTAGGATCGACTGATAAAGAAATGATGTTTGAGACACCAGCAAACAACAGTGGATGCTTTAAGGGATCGATGAAGCTTTATTCTTTTTTTTTTGGCTAAAGTCATGAAGACTTTTTCATCCACCACAATCATAGAATCATTATTCCACAACACACTACCAATTTTAAAAACATACATTTTCTATTTCACTTGGTTATATTTTTGTGGTGGAATCAACCCACTCGGGTTTAAATTCAAGATTTGATGGCTAAGCTTTCAGTGTTAGGCAATGTCTATGTCTCAAGATCAAACCGGTTTAGTTTCAAAGATGATCATAGGGCTAAGATGTCTGTGCATATATATGTTCATATGAAGCAGTACTCGTCTGTGTACATTAGCTTGGAGAGAA
Organism: Chloris gayana; assembly: GCA_031894775.1. Lineage (NCBI taxonomy): Eukaryota > Viridiplantae > Streptophyta > Magnoliopsida > Poales > Poaceae > Chloris > Chloris gayana. The sequence goes on from JAUNZO010001751.1 coordinate 444,374, forward strand.
GGGTGGTTTCGCTCCTCAAAATAGATTGAAAGCATGCAACAAATATTTACATGTATTCCGTTTGGATTACACCATGTTATAGCTTTTCGTCAATACTAGCACTAAGGTAACATGTACCTGTGACCTGCATAATTGATTGCAATGATAGATGCAGATGTAATAGCCGTGGCTAATAGGTCACCAGAGAGATGTGTTTGTTGAAAAAGAAGGAAGCAACATCTAACAAGATAGGGAAGAAAGAACATACAACAAGAGATAGTCAAGTGGAACAAGGTTTCATTTGATCGATAAAGTGTCTACCACCACTTTGTGCCGTATATATATGCACCGACACAAGGTTAATCGGTTACAAGGGCCACAGCCCAACAACTCACACAACATCTACAGGGCTCCTGGAACAAATACTGAACATAGCTATAGACTTGTAATAGGACGCTTGGCTTGTACCTCTATTTTCCTCACTCTAGGAGGTAAACTTCAGATGGTTAATTCAATCCTTTCCTCGCTACCCACCTATTACATGTGCGCAATACAGTTGCCTGCGGAAATCATTAGGCAAATAGATAAATACAGAAGGTACTGTCTTTGGCAGGGGTCTGATGTAAATGCCAATAAGCCACCTCTTGCATCCTGGAAAATGGTCACAAAACCAAAGAAAAAGGGTGGCTTGGGAATCATTAGACTAAGAACTCAAAATGAAGCATTACTTATGAAGAATCTTCATAAATTCTATACAAGTGCAGATTTGCCATGGGTTCACCTCCTCTAGGCCAAATATTATAACAATGGGAGACTACCTACTGAAAGGAAGGTTGGGTCCTTTTGGTGGCGGAGAATACTCAAGTTACTTACACAATATAAGGGAATGGCAAAAGCACAAGTAGGAGACGGGAGAACGATTTTATTTTAGGAGGATATTTGGAATGGAAGACTTTTAAAACTGGAATGTACATAATTATTTTCCTTTGCAAAGAATGAAAAAGCAACACTGCATATGGTAACAGAACTGGCTACTCTGCAAGACCACTTTCATCTGCCTTTATCTGAGCAAGCGTATCAACAATTCTGTGATTTACAAGTCTCTTTGGAAGCTTTGCAGAATGAAGACATTTTCGATCAGTGGTCTTACATATGGGGCAATGGGCACTATTCTTCTGCAAAGGCATATAACCATTTGATTGGATTCTCGGAAGTGCATCCTGCATTTAGATGCACTAGTAGAATAACACCCTGTAGTATCGGGCAAAACGCCCTGTAATATCGGGCAAATCGTCCGATATTACGTGGACGTTATTAAAAATCGAAGGGTTACAGTAGCGGATTTGTTGCCCGATACTACTAGGCTATAGGAAAAAAAAACAAATTAGGGCGGGCCAAGCCCAGCCCAGACCCGCTGCCTACACCCGCGTCCTGGCCCGAAACCACTGCTACCGCCCGCTTCCTGGCCGGATCCGCCGCCGGGGAGGGGCGTGACGCGGTGGGCGTCGGATCCGGCCGCCTCCTCGCCGGATCCGACGTCCTCGTCGGCGGCGCAGCGTGGGGAAGGGCGGGGAAGGGGCGTGACGCAGCGGAGGCGGGCGACCGAGAGGTGCGCCGGGAAGGGGGCGGTGGGGACGCGTGCGACGCTGCGGGCGTCGGATCCGGCGCCGACGAGGGCTTGCGGCGCGGGGAAAGGGCGCGGCGCAGCGACGCCCTCCGGCATGCGGTCCCCGCGGCGAACCTCCATGCACGCAGCTTGGCGGGCAGGCTCGGCGGCGCCTCCGGGCGCGCGGCTTCAGCCTTGAGGCACGCAGCCCTGCGGCACCCTCACTCAGGCACGGCGATGCTTGCGGGCGCACGGGCGAGAGAGAGAGAGAGAGAGAGAGAGAGAGAGAGAGAGAGAGAGAGAGAGAGAGAGAGAGAGGCGGCGATTGGTGGGAGCATGTGAAGGGACTTAGAAATTTTTGGAACCCTAGGGATTGTATATATATATAAGCGGGCTGCTATGGGCCTTGAGTTGGGCTAGGGTGTTCAGTAATATCGGGCCAAATATGATGTCACTATGCGCGATATTACTATAACATTTTCAATATCAGACATACAATGACGTCATTATGCCCGCTATTATAGTCCATTTTTAATATCGGGCGTTGCTGATGTCCTCAACGCCCGCTATTACAGTGACCTTGCAATAGCATTGCAACCTGATGATGTCAGCAACGTCGTCCTGCAATAGCGTTTTTTGGATGCCCGCTATTACTGGAAAATGACCCCTGATATTGTTGGCTTGTTTTGTAGTAGTGATGGTTATGGTCATCTTCATGTCAATTGAAACATAAAGCCTTCTTCTGGTTATTGCTGAATGACAGACTGAATACTACAGGATTGCTGCGATGTAAGAACATGGAATTGGAGTCTCATGTATGTGAACTTTGCATTCTACAAAGGGAGGAAACGTTAAGACATCTGTTCATAAGCTGCAATTTTGCGGTTGCATGTTGGCAAGCTATTGGCATCGCATATCCTAGGACGGCCCAACCTCCGAGGGTAATTAGAAGAATTAAAAGACAGTTCCAAGTGCCTTTCTTCATGGAAATAATAATCATTATGAGTTGGAATATCTAGAAGAGAGAGGAATGGATGGTTGTTTAATGGTCAAGATCCAACGAGTGCAAAATTGCAAAGAAGGTTTCAAGATAGAGTTTGCCTTGGTTATCCAAAGAGCAAAAGCAAGAAACGTACCACAAATGCAGTTATGGCTAGATTCGCTTTCTTAATGTTGATACCTTTTCCTTTTCTTTTGTTTTTTCCTCTGTAATTTATTTTGAAACACTTGGTTTATTAATATATAATCAGTAGGGGGCTACCCCTCCTGTTTATAGACTTGTAGTAGACGTGGAAGGCGGATTCTCTAAAGGCGTCTTCTCCGTGATTACCAATCTGGTCGTGACAGCAGCGCGTGGTAGAATTTTGTAAATGGAGATCCCAAGAAATAATGTTGATTGTTGTTATCATTAATGCACCAGCGATGGTACACGTATCTCTGACCAAGGAAGTTACTCGTAGGAAATATGGTCCACTGGACTTCATCAATGCATCTAATTAAATCTTAGGTGACACGTTCACGGTGATAAGACGATTGGTACATGGTAGGGTACGTCGTATACTAACCTTACGTGTATAGATTGATCGGAAGAATGATTCGTCAAGGATATGGTGGTATATTGAAGACATACGACGACCGATCGGGAGGGCCCATAGGGTGTCTGTCCGACCAGTACAAGATAACGAAGGTTCCATATACCGGTATGGAAATTGAGACAAACGATTATACTCGACTTAGGCTTGGCGTAATCCTCATTATAAGTACAAAATTAAGTTGTAAAGGACTCCGAATAGATAAGGAAACTTGGAGATAGAGTTTCTAAGTATGTAAATATTGTAACCGACTAGGATTCCGTATGTAACCCTACCCGCCTACTCCCGGGATATATAAGGCGGGACAGGGACCCCTCGAAAACGATCTTACGCACTAGCAATCCGCTAAGGCAATACAACTCATACATGGCGTAGGGTATTACTCTCAAGTGAGGGGCCCGAATCTGTCTAAATCCATGTGTGTTCTTGTGTTGTACCATCGAGTTCCTGGTTCGGACGGGGCAAGGTAGTTTATTGCCGAGGTAAAGACTCGACATTTGGCGCGCTAGGTAGGGGTCCCGGTGAGTGTTTGGGGAATTCGATGGCTTTTCGATGTTGACTTCGAGCCTGGTTTTGCAATCCGCTTCGGGTCTTTGGACTTTGAGGCCGATTCTGTCGAAAGCTTCAGCTGATGAATCGTGACCACAATCTAGCCACCGTTGTTGAAGCGCGATCACCGGATGAAATCTTGACTTCTACTTCGGATTCGGACGAGTCGGATGCTGCCAATCTTGTGGCGCGGTCCATCGGACCGGTCGAGTTTCCCTTTGGTCCGGCCAATTAGGCTGTGATCATGACAGCTACCCAATCTATAGCGTTAAGTGGCTCTTCCGAGTTCGAAAGCGATTTCGAGGAGGGTCCTCTAACCTTCTTCCAAGTCTTTATGACCGGTCCGGTTCTTACGGAGCTTACACTCGAGGAGGCTGCCGCGGAGCAAGCTAAGATGAATCGGTTGTCCGAGGACAAAAATCGATGAGAAACTTCACCATCGCATAGTCGTGGATCCCCGACGGAAGGAATCGCAATTGTGCAGCAAGAGCCTTTATTATGGGCATCCTCGAGGAGGAAATTAATGGCGAGTGAGTCTTCGCGTCACCGGTCCAAAATATTGTGGGGGTGAAGCAAATTCTGGAGACAATTCCGGAAGAGATGCTCTTGGGGACATCTCGATTAAGGCGTGCCTTGAATCTGGTCGACACGGCCGCCTTGCAAAGTCACGAGCTTGTGCAAGTGGGATCTTCTAGTCGATCATGGTCTGGATTGTGCAGCGAGCTCGGTCCGATGGAGCTTCATCTACACATAGTGCCGGAGATCCCGTCGGACGTACTCCAATGTTGATGCATATGAACGAGCCCCCAATCGGGACTTGCGGGGCCCGATCAACATTAATCGTGATGCTAGGAACGTATCGATTGATCGTCATGCGGTGCGTATGACCAGTCAACATCAACGTGAGGAAGATGAGCATCATAGGACTGGTCATATTGACCCTTGTCCGACTACTTCGGCTCCGCCGCCGCCGCCAGCAGGAACCCGGGCGAGGATCCAAGACCGAACTAGAGGCAACTATGGCACGCGAGACGACCACGACAGCCGCCACAACAATGACAATCGTGACGAGAACAATCATGGTGATGATGATCGGGACAATGACAAGCGGCGTAACAATGTTGGCGCCAACTAGGAGCAACCGCAGCTAGAAGACCGTGATCAAGAGCACCTGGGACGATCACTACAATGCCCTAAGACGTTCAAGCCCGCCAGCACCGAGAAGTATGATGGATCCACCCGGACCGGCGGTGGAGCGGTTTAGATGGGATTTGTGACATCCCCTCCGGGACACCCGGGAGTCGGTACAGGGGGACACTCGACGAAGCGAGTTATAGTAGTTCATCATCTCATACAAGCCGGAATATATACATCATGGTATAATACAACCAGGTTTTCAAAATACAAACATCGTACAACGGAAGCATAAACATTATTGAAGTTTAACAACCTACGAGTATTGCAGCGGAAACTTGTACTTTATACAACAAAATACTACTAAACATCTCTAATGGTTGATCCTTACTTTCAAGTTTTAGCTCAGGTTAAGTTCAATAGAGAACAAGGGTTTGCAGTCTACAACTACTGCAATCAAGTTTGCAAGAAAAGATCATTTGCGACCAACAATTCTTTCATCTCTCATCTTCATCTTCCATGTTGATTAACTACGATGTGACGAGCTAAATAAGCGGTACTCATTACTGCGAGGGACAGCGATTCGAATCGATTTTATACCAGCTGGCAAAACCCGACTACACGACGTATACGCACCACACCGGTCGTATACGACAACTTTTCCCGCTAGCACCTAACAGAAGACTAGCCGTTTCCAAACTCCCCGGGAATATGGCGACTCCACGACTTCCTTCGTGGCCGACCCATTTCCCTCCCGTGAGACTCACCTCTCACTAACAGCCGGCAAAAGAGAGTTGGCTACGCTACATCTCCGGGGCGGTAGGGTACATCAGCTTGCTAGGCCCATGATACTAGCATGTAGTACGGTACGTTCAAACTTGTTCAACTAAGCCGACAACGGTACGGTCCTTGACCGACACATACGGGGCTACCACCTTGCAAGACCTCATCTCCGTCTTGCCCTTTCTCCTACGTGACCCGTCCGGTCTCGGCTTTATCATCAACTTCACTTCCACTTTCAACTTCCTCTTATCAATCCTCTTAGCATCATCAATCATGTCATTTACCCTATATCTCGCGAGTAGTGTATGACACCACTTCTACCGATTCCTTATGACATAAGCTTTGCGGTTATCGAACTCTTCATACTAGCATAAGGGTAACAACTCATAGGAGTCCTGCTCATGCATCTAAGGTATCAAGCAACTCCTATAACCTAATGCACAATCACGACTCATTAACTATGATAAAAGAGAAGACTTTAAAATCATAGGTGGGATGCACCGGGGCTTGCCTTTAATCGTAGCGTAGTTAGGTTCGCTTGGTGCAGCGTTAGCGCTAATGATCTCTCCTTCTTGATTCACCTCGGCGGCTTGTCGAACGACTTCAAACATCCGTGGTCTTCGACGTAGTTGACTTCCATGATCACCTCTTCGGGATCCTTGCCTTCGTGGGGCGACCTTGCGTTCTACAACAATCAGCGATACATCGCGAGTCACTAACATGCATGCATGATCATGCAAGATATGCCATGCGATGACGCTATCTCGAGTAATTAAGGTCTATGCTAAAAGCAACATGCAATAGCGACCTCGTGCTCTACGATGATTAACGAGTTCACAAATTACAACATGCATGAATATGCTTGAGATGTCATGTGAGGCATTTAGGTATATGATATGATGTGCAAGATTTTATTTAACATGTTCATTAATTAACAATTAATAATTAATTAATGATATGCAATAACACCTAAAGTACTAAGTTGGGATCACATGAAATGACGGTGTTTATGTTTAATTTTGGAAAACAAAATTAACAAAAACTTTCATCTCACAGTACCTCTATTATTTAAAGAAATTCACTTCTCAAAATTAACTAATAAATAGCATAAAATAATAGATTATCTGAATTAAAGGAAGGTAATTAATTAAACTATGAAATTATAATTTCTCAAAATAGGCATTTGAATACGTAATCAAATAGGAAATAATTTTATGAATCTAATGAACTTTGTTTGGCAGTTTTCTAATTTTTCTGAATTTTCTACGATTTTTGGAAAATTAATAAAGGTTCCGTGCCACACAAGGGGGCACGGAGTTTGCCACACCGGATCTCGCGTGGCCACACGGGATCCGAGCCATGTGGCCCGCGGTGTGGCTCGGGCCATGGCGGGTAGCGGCCGGAGCGGGGCGGCGGCTTGCCGGAGTAGTGCAGAAGGAAAGGAGGCGGCTGGTGGCGCGGCTCTAGCGACTCGGCGCGACACGGGGAATCGCGGAGTGGTGACCACGGTGGCGAGGCGGCCGGGAAGGACGCCGGCGGCGAGGGGCGGGCAGGAGGAGACTTCGGCGGCGGCTAGAGCTCACCTCGCTTGCCGAAACGACGAACGGCTTGCTGCTCGGAGCTTCACAGGACCATGACGAAGACCGACATCGAGGTTGTGGAGGTCATGGGTGGCCGGAGGTTGGTCCGCACCACGGAGGCGAGGCGGCGGCACCTAGAGCTGGGGAAAATTGGTTAAATCCATGAAAACCCGTGAAGAGAACTCAAGGGCGAGCTGTTGGTATGATTAAGAGGGAGATGACGCACCTAGGGGAGGAAAAATCGCACGATTTGGCTCACCACCGGAGATGAATTTGAGGGAAGCGCGATGGCCAACGGTGGTGACCTCCGGGGAGAAGAACGCCTCGATCTTCTATCCTAGGGCGGGGGAGCTCGATTGGAGGGAATGGTGAGCTTCGGGAGAGGGACTCGCATCGTTTGGTGGTGACGGCTCACGCGGGGATAGCCGGAGGCGGCCGGGCGGCGGGGACCAGGAGGGGCGGACGGGCGGCGGTGCTTCGGGTGGGGGTTTGGAGAGAGAGAGAGAGACGAGCACGGCCGGAGCAAAGCTCCCAACGGGCCGGGGGTGAGGTGGCGGGAGCAGCTGCTGCGTGGCATGGGCTGGCCAGGGCGCGCGGCCGGAGCTGCTGCGTGGCGCCGGCGGCAAGGCGGTGCTGTGGTGAGTCGGTTCCGAGGGAGAGAGGAAGAAGAGAGACCGGCTCGTGGGCCCGATTTGGAAATTTTACAAAAACACCCTCCTGTTTTTAATTAATTGAAAAGCATATTTCCGGAAATCGGAAAAATTCTAGAAAATTCGGGGTTGTAAATGAAAACATTTCAAACACTTTTCTATTTAGGCCCAAGTTCAAATTCAAATGATTTTCGGATTAAAAATTCATGTTTAAATTAAAAAGGAAAGCTTTAATTATTTCTTGTAGAAAATTTTACAAAGCAAAATAATTTCAGAGCAAGTTCATAATTCTTCTATTATTATGTTTAACCAACATAAAATGTTAAACACCATAATTTGCTTTTATTTAAATTCTTCTTTTAAGATATTAATTTAACTTAGGTTAAATTGATATTTTATGTGCATTTCTTAACACAAAATTAATAATTTCACAAATGCAACATGATGACATGATCATGAATGATATGAAATGCACTTTTGTTATTAGGGTTGTTACAGGATTGGTGGAGATGGCGGAACCGCTAGCCTTGGCGTAAGTACTTGGCTCTTTTGCAGTCACCACTTCTTCGAGTGATCGGAGCGGCTACGGTGACCGGTGCGGACTTATCAACGGTTGAGGCGGCAGGGTTTTCCTTTTTGGCCTCACTCGTGTTCCCGAGCTTGCTCCAGAGGTCTTTGCCGTAGTTCCGGGGCTGCGGTCTTCGCTGTAGTGCTTGGCTTGTTCTTGAGGAATCCAACAAGCAATGGAAGCTTGGAGACTTGTGGGAGGACTACAAGAGGAACGATGGAAGTTAAGACCGGTCTAAATTGTGTTTTTTGTGAAGATTAATAGGAAAGAGAATTGAACTTGAGGGAGATCATACTTAACAACTTTCACGAAGCCGGATGATGGCTTAGATTTCTTTTGTAGTGGCTCTTGAATGCCACCACATGGCCCTTCGAGCACTCCTCTTGGCAGCAGGTTGCACCGAGGAGGTCGGGACCACTTATTTTGTTATCGAGTGTCCCGGGCGCCTATCTGCGGAAAGAATCGGGACCTCTGCCGGATGTTGGCCAAAGGATCCTTTGGTACATCCGTACCTTGGGAGTACCTTGGGACCCTCCGCTTGTCGAACTCTAGATTGTGGCCCGTGCAGCTTGACGGTCTTGTTCGATCGGTGTCCGCTCACGGTGCTTGTCTTCTACCTTTTGTTCCGTAGACCGAGTATCTCTCCGTACAGTGGGCACAACATCAGCATCGTTGTCCGGATTGCGGATGATTAGAGGGATGCTAGACGGTTTGCCTGTCCGTGTCACATTCTTTGGAGGACCAAGCAATGGGGATTGGACCGGTCTAAGCGACCTCCTTGTAATCTTCTCCCCATTGATCGTGTGTAGGGAGAGGCGGATGGCTCTTAAACTTATCCGGATCTTGTATGATCATAGTACAAAGAATTACGGATGATATGAAGAGTTGAAATTTACTCATGAAGGTTTAGACATTACCGTCGCTCGTGGATTTTGTAACAACTCTCAGTAATAAATGCATTTCATGTCATTCATGAGCATGTCATCATGTGCATCTCGTGAAAATATTTACTTTTGTGATAAAGAATTTCATATAAAATATCAAACTAGATAGAGAGCAAAGAAAAGAAAATGCTTAAAAAGAATTTAAATAAGAGCAAATAAGGGGTTTAACATTTTCTGTTGCTTAAACACCCTAAATAAAGATTTACAAAACTCTCCTTAAATTATTTTGCTTTATGAAAATATTTGCAAGAAATAAACCAAGCTTCTTTTGTTAATTTATCTTTGAATTTTTAATTTGAAAATAATTTGGAATCTGGGCCTGGACTTAAAAAGAAAAGTGTGTGAAATGTTTTTATTAACACCCCCAATTTTTCTCGGATTTTTCTGAACACGGGAAAGGCCGTTTTCAATAATAAAAAATCCGAGGGTGTTTATGTAAAATGACCGCAGACCCACTGTCATTCTCTTTCTTCTTCCTCTCTCTCACGTAACCCAACCGCCTCCCGCACCGCCTCACCGCACGCCGCGCCGGCAAGCACGGCCGCGCGCCCTCCTCCTCCCGCTGCCACGCAATCGCCTCGACGCCACCTCAACCCGTCACTCGCCCGGATAAAAGCTCCAGCCCGCGCTCGTTTATCCTCTCTCTCCCCGAACTCACACCCGAAGCGCCCCTCCTCGTCCCACGCCGCCCGGCCATCTCAGCCCGTCCCCGAGCGAGCTGCTACACTCAAGAGCTCCGCAACCGAGTTCCGCACCTCGCCAAGCCGCCCAATCAAGCTCTCCAACCCTAACACCCGAGATCGAGGCGTTTTCCTCCTCGGAGGTCACCACCGGCGGTCATGGCCGTTCGTCAAAATTCTCCATCCTAGGTGAGCCGTTTCACCCTTTCTCTCTTCCCGTGCGTGCGCAATAGTTTCCTCTCTCTAATTGGTAGCTTATCGTTGAGTTTTCCCCACGAGACGCCGAAATTTGCTTGCTCTTCATCAAGTCCGGCCGCCACATCCGCACCTCACCGTTGAACTCCCCTTTCCGGCCATCTCCAAGAGCACCCACCTACGTGCCGCTCTTGCTCATGCCCCCGTGAAGCTCCAGCCCCAAACCGTTCGCGTTTTGGTCAATCGTAGCGAGCTCTAGCCACCGCCGAAGGTTTTCCTCTCGTACACCCTCGCCGCCGGTACCTCTCGGTCCGCCTCCGGTGCCGGCAGCCCCCTCACTTGGTTCCTCGAGTCGCGGAGGTCGTGTAGGGGCATTTCCGTCGTTTTTGGTCGCGCTCCGGCCACCGTGGCCATGGCCGCGGCGCTTGGCGCGGGCTGGGCCACGCGCGGACTGGTGGGCCGGGTCGGGTCCGAGTCGCCGGGCCGCCAGGGCGCCGGATGGGCCCGGCCGCTTTCGGCCCAATGGCTCATTATTCCTTTTGCGAATTTATTCATTTTCGGTTTCTTTTCAACTTCAAATATTCGTAGAAAATTCAGGAAAAATCAGAAAAATGTCAAACAAAGTTCTTTGGATTCATAAAATTATTCTATATTTATTTATGAATTCAAATACCTATTTTTAGAAATTATAATTTCATAGTTTAATTAAGTCCCTTTCTTTAATTGAGATAACCTATTATTTTATGCTAATTATTATTTGATTTTGAAAAATAAATTTCTTTAAAAATTAGAGATACTTGCAGACGAAAGTGTTTGTGAAAACTGTTTTCCAAAATTCAACATAAACACCGTCATTTCATGTGATCCCAAATTAATAGCTTAAGTGTTATCACATGTCGTTAAGCATTTATAATTGTTGTTTAAAAGCATGATTAATTATTAATGAATGAACCTGGTTAATTATTAATTAATGAACATGATTAATGATTAATTTTTAAGTAATGACCTTGATTAAGCAATAATTAATGAGCATGATCAATTATTTCTTATTGCTTAACGAACATGATTAACTCGTTAATTATTAATAAGCTTAAGTAATGAGTAATTGCTAATTAACGACCTTAGTTAATACAATCATTGCACCTCATTCATGTACATTCATGCATGCATGGTTGTGATTCGCGACGTATTGTTGGTCGACCTAGGTCCCGGCGTGATCGAGGTTCCGTCCGAGGTCGAGAAAGGAGACGGAAGCTTCGAAGTCGACCGAGCACATCGAGGAAGCTAACCCCGACTCGAATCAAGGCAAGCCCGGTGCATCCCACCTATGTTTTTTAAAGTCTTTTCTTTTATCACAGTTAATGCGTCGTGATTGTGCATTAGGTTACGGGAATTGCTTGACACCCTAGATGCATGAGTAGAATTCTTATGTTACCTGTTTATCCCATGTTGGTTTTGTATCTCGATAGTTGCTACGCTTAATTCATAGGGCTACGGTAGAAGTCGAGTGGTGCTGAGCACGCTCGCGAGCCGATACTGGTCCGATCTTAAAGCTTGGAGGCTTTAAGTTGTTTGATGTCATTCAAATAGAAGTTAAAGATGAAGATGGAGATGAAATTGAGATCGGACGGGCCCTGTAGGAGAAAGGGCAAAGACGAGGTCTTGCAAGGTGGTAGTCCCGTCTCGTGTCGATCAAGGACCGTACCGTTGTTGGCCCTGTTGAGCAAGTATTGAACGTACCGATTTACATACCGGTGTTTACGGGGCCGGGAAGCCGATGTAACCTAATTGCCTCGGTGGTTGGACGTAGCCCATCCCCTAATTGGTCGGAGAGTGAGGCGAGGCCTCATGTCTCAAAGGGAGAGGAATGGGTGGTCGCTCACGGATAACGTCGAGGACGGGTATCGCGTGGGGTCCCCGGGTTCTCGGGCGGATGGGAGACTAATCCGGCCACCGTCGGAGTTAGCGTGAAAGGTTGTCGTATGCGACCAATGAGGTGCGTATACGCCGTGTAAACGGGTTTTCCCAGCTGGTGAAATCGATTCGGATCGCTGTCCCTCGTAGTAATGAGTACCGCTTGTTCACCGTGTCACATCGTAGTTAATCAAGTGAAAGATGAAGGAAGATGGATGAAAGGACTATTGGTTGGAATTCATCTTTTCCTGCAAACTTGATTGCAATAGTGATAGACTGCAAACCTAGAGGTTAATGAACTTAATGCCGAGCTAAAACATTGAAAGTAAGGATCTAACCTTTAATGCTGTTTTCGCAAAGGAGTACACCCCACGACCGTAAAGCCTTTGCATACTAGGCGTCGGCCTATGCGTGCTATGTTGACGGGTCGATCTTGCTGAGTATTAGAATACTCGGGGTTTGTTCGTTATGCTTTTCCGGAATCGAGTCTTACTTCCACAGCTCGTACGGTAGTTCCCGAAAGTGGAGTATCCCGAGGGTGGTTCCCACCAATGGGAACGGATCCCGACATCGTGAAGAGGAAGGACCGTGATGTACGAAGGGCTCAGTGCATCACGTTGATCGTTTAATAGTCTTTTATTGTATATAGTACATTTTCTCGCTGCAATCCTCGTAGGATGTTAAATTTCAATAAGATTTATATTTCCGCTGCACCAATGTTTGTATTTCAAAAAACTGGTTGTATTATACCATGATGTATATATGCTGGCTTGTATGAGATGATATATCGTTGTAACTCGCTTCGTCGAGTGTCCCTCTGTTCCGATTCCTAGGTGTCCCGAGGGGATGTCACAGCTGGTATTAGAGCCAGGTTCGGAGGCAACAGTTCATCATTACAAGCTTGTTTTTAAAACTTAACACGTTTAGTGCGTTTAGAACACGAGAGAGTACGGAGCCCTATAAGGATGCAGAATAGTTAGACTTTTTACTAATTGTTCGATGTTCGGGTTTTGGAAAGTGCTAACTATTCGTTGTAGTTTTATATACTATAGTACGTATAATTAGTCTACCGAGCATGCATCATGTCATATTGAGTGCTACAATATGAGGTTTTGGGAATTAGACCAAGTTAGTATCGTAGTGTAGAGTTAGTTTCCTATGGACGGTTCCGGAAGAAGTTATGCGAGTGAAATAGAAGGCAAGCAGAACTCTTCCACCGAGGCAATGGAATGGGTAAATTCAAGATCTTCATCTACAGGTGATTAAAGGCGATCGGTGAGAAGGATGATTAGGTGTAGTTGTCAAGGAGCCACATATGAGAGCTACGGATTTAAGGGGATAGATTAAAGATGCTCGTACAAGTGTGTACTACAAGTAAATCCGAGGATTGGAATGAGAGATAGTGCACCTCTTCTATAAACACTGTTTGTGCTTTGGAACTTTAACGTGTTCTACCGTTGGTATCCTTATATTCTAATTTTGGATAAGTGACACTAATACCTAGTTTTATAACAAAATGGAACAAACTAGAAGAGGAAACTATCCCGAAAGCTCCCGACAGGATGTTCGAGAGTCGGCATCAACTCCACCTACCTTGGCACAAGCTATTGCCACTATATTGGAGTCTCGTGAAGAGCAACGGGAACTTCTTCAGCAGCTTATTCAGAATACGGCCCCACGAGGCCGGTGGTCAAGATCAACATGCTCCACCGGTTCACGTTACATATTCGGATTTCATGGCTACTGGTCCACCTAATTTTTCGGATGAGGGAGATCCTCCGGAAGCGGACCATTGGTTACGTACTATCGAGTCGAAGCTGGAACGGCTACCATGCACGAGTATCGGAAGACTATCTTTGCCGCTCAGCAACTAGAAGGATTTGCTGGAGCATGGTGGGCTAATTACAAGGCCATGATTCCCGAAGGTCACCAAGTACTATGGCAAGAATTCACAAAGGCTTTTCGTGAACATCATATTTCTGAAGGTATCCCGAACCAAAAGCGTCAGGAGTTTCTAGCGCTCGAAGAAAAGTGATATGACCGTACACTCCTATTCAAAGTTGTTCAACCGTCCGGCTCAATATGCTCCTCGAATATGGACACTAACGCCAAGAAGAAGGAATGCTTAAGCAAGGACTTACTACCAAGTTACAATCCCGGCTTGTTTTGGACCGAGGAGTTAGTTTTAATGAATTTGTAAGTGATGCTATACTCATGGAGGATGCTCTTTGTGTTCATCAAGAAGAGAAGGCTAAGAAGAGAGCAGTCGATGAACAAGGAAGTAAGGTACCCTCCAAGTATCGTCTAGTCCACACTTCGCAGCAGATCGGAGATTCGAGCCTATGCCATCGGATCCCAATTCTCACCGGCCACCTCGAGTATCAGCAACGGGTGTTTTCCCGTTCGGTGGTCCAACAATCGGATCTATCGAGTATACGCTCCTTATCCCAAACTCCACCATCCGCCGACCATCAAAGCTATAACGATGGTTGTCATGGACAATTGGCTCAAGATTATGTCACACCAACAAAGCAGAAATTGTGAACGCGCTCTCAAAGGAAAGCAGTGGGTCGACGGAAGAATGCATTGAAATATGGTAAGATGAAGACTGATCATGTCAACTTCACCACCGCCGAAGAGATTCCAAAAGGGTCACAAGTCATGGCTGGATTGTTCTCTATCAACCATCATGCTGCCATTATTTTATTTGACTAGGGAGCAACCCACAACTTCATCGAGCAAAGGATATGTTCAAAAACATAATCTTCCATCATGCAAGATGACTTACCCACATCTCATATCATCGCCTGGAGGTAATATACTTGCAGATCAAAGTAGATGCCCAGCCTTGTTTGTGAAGAAGAAGTACAAGACATTGAGGCTATGTGTGGATTATAGACCCCTGAATTTGGTCACCATCAAGAACAAGTACCCACTTTCGAGGATTGACATCTTGTTTGATCAATTGATGGGCGCCAAAGTCTTCTCCAAGATAGATCTTCGCTCGGGGTATCATCAAATTAAGATAAGAGCCGAAGATATACCGAAGACTCGCATTCTCCACAAGATATGGACTTTATGAGTACCTGGTGATGTCATTTGGATTGACCAATGCACCAGCACATTTCATGTATCTCATGAATTCCGTATTCATGCCCGAGTTGGATAAGTTTGTCGTGGTATTCATTGACGACATCTTGATCTATTCAAAGTCGGAAGAGGAACATGCCAATCATTTAAGAGTGGTGTTGCAACGACTAAGGGATCATCGACTTTATGCTAAGTTCAGCAAATGTGAGTTTTGGCTAAAGGAAGTGCCGTTCCTAGGTCACGTGATATCAACCGAAGGAGTGGCCGTTGATCCGGGCAAAGTTCAAGAAGTGCTTGGATTGGAAGCCACCGAAGTCCGTCTCACGGATCGAAGTTTCTTGGGATTGGCTGGTTACTACGGAAGGTTTATTCCTAACTTCTCAAAGATCGCCAAGCCAATGACTAAGCTATTGGAAAAGGATAAGAAGTATGTATGGAGCAAAGAATGTGAAGAAGCTTTTCAAACGTTAAAGAAGTTGCTGCCAATCGCCTCGAGTACTCGCTCGACCGGATCCGACGAAGCCTTTTGATGTGTACTCGTGATGCATCGAGAACAGGACTCGGATGTGTTCTAATGCAGGAAGGTCGAGTGATTGCCTATGCATCTCGACAACTTAGGCGTCATGAGGAACACTATCCTACACATGATCCGGAGTTAGCAGCTGTGGTTCTTGCATTGAAGAACTGGAGGCATTACCTCTTGGGAAATTTAGTACATCTATACACGGACCACAAGAGTCTCAAGTACATCTTCACTCAAGCAGATCTGAATATGCTTCAACGAAGATGGCTAGAGTTAATTAAAGATTATGAGCTGGAGATTCACTATCACCCAGGCAAGGCAAACGTAGTAGCCGATGCCTTAAGTCGCAAGGTTCATTGCAATAATCTCATGGCTCAACTCATGATTCAAGCATCTCCACAAGGAAGTGAAGAGCCGAATCTTCGGATTATTCCGTATGGAGCATTGACAAATTTGGCTCTTATCCCTACCATTCGTGAAGAAGTGGTAGCAGCTCAGCAGAAGGATGCTGGTATGGAACACATCGAAGACGACGCCGGAAGGGTGAAGTCAAGTGTTTCCAAATAGATGACGAAGGTGTTATCCGGTTCAAGAATAGGCTAGTGGTGCCTAAGAACTTGTGACTTCGCAAGAAGATAATGGACGAAGCCCATACGTCCAAGTATTCTATTGATCCTGGAACCAACAAGATGTATCAAGACTTAAAGAAGAGATTTTGGTGGACAAGAATGAAACGAGAGATAGCAAGGTATGTCAACGAGTGCGATACCTGTCGACGTGTCAAAGCAGAGCATTTGAAGCAAGCAGGTCCACTTCAACCTCCGAGCATACCTGAATGGAAATGGGAAGATATCAGCATGGACTTTATTGTTGGATTACCAATGACTCCACGGAAGCACGACTCTATCCGGGTCATAGTTGATAGATTGACCAAGTCAGCTCACTTTATACCGGTACATACCAACTACAAGACCAAGCAATATGCAGATCTATACATTTCACGCATCCTATGTTTGCATGGAGTACCTAAGACCATCATCTCGGATCGAGGAGCTCAATTTGTCTCTAGATTTTGAGAACAGTTGCATGAGTCGCTAGGAACGAAATTAATTCGAAGCTCAGCTTATCACCCCCAAACGGATGGACAAACAGAAAGAATCAATCAATATCTCGAGGATATGCTTCGAGCATGTGTTTTGACATATGGTAAAGATTGGGAGAAATGTTTACCGCTGGCGAGTTCTCATACAACAACAGCTATCAAGAGAGTGCCGGAATGTCACCATTTCAAGCTCGTATGGACGTAGTTGTCGCACCCCTCTAAATTGGTCCGAAAGTGGAGAAAGAATAATCTTCGAACCCGACTTGGTAAAAGATGCGAGAGGAACAAGTACGTCTCATCCAACGAAACCTCAAGAGAGCTAAATCTCGACAGATCAGCTATGCCGATAAAAGACGTCGAGAGTTGGTATTCAAGGTTGGAGATCAAGTCTATCTTCGAGTATCTCCTACCAAAGGTGTTCAAAGGTTTGGAATCAAGGGCAAGTTAGCACCACGATACATCGGACCTTTTCCAATCCTAGAAAGATGTGGAACCGTAGCATATCGTTTGGAGTTGCCAGCACACTTGTCGGGTATACACAACATATTCCACGTATCTCAACCGAAGAAGTGTTTGAAACCACCGGTAGATATACCGACAACTGAAGTAGAACGAGTTACAACCGGACTTGACGTATGACGAACGTCCGGTCAAAGTTCTCGACACCAAGGATCGAATGACTCGACATAGGACCATCAACTTCTACAAGATTCAATGGAGTAATCACTCGGAAGCTGAAGCTACTTGGGAACAAGAAGAGTTTCTCCGATCCAACTACCCCGAGTTCTTTAGCACTATCGTCTAGTCGCTTCAATCGTGAATCTCGGGACGAGATTCCTGTAAGGGGGAGGGCTATAACAACTCTCAGTAATAAATGCATTTCATGTCATTCATGAGCATGTCATCATGTGCATCTCGTGAAAATATTTACTTTTGTGATAAAGAATTTCACATAAAATATCAAACTAGATAGAGAGCAAAGAAAAGAAAATGCTTAAAAAGAATTTAAATAAGAGCAAATAAGGGGTTTAACATTTTCTGTTGCTTAAACACCCTAAATAAAGATTTACAAAACTCTCCTGAAATTATTTTGCTTTGTGAAAATATTTGCAAGAAATAAACCAAGCTTCTTTTGTTAATTTATCTTTGAATTTTTAATTTGAAAATAATTTGGAATCTGAGCCTGGACTTAAAAAGAAAAGTGTGTGAAATGTTTTTATTAACACCCCCAATTTTTCTCGGATTTTTCCGAGCACAGGAAAGGCCGTTTTCAAATAATCAAAAATCCGAGGGTGTTTATGTAAAATGATCGTAGACCCATTGTCATTCTCTTTCTTCTTCCTCTCTCTCACAGTAACCCAACCGCCTCCCGCACCGCCTCACCGCACGCCGCGCGCTGGCAAGCACGGCCGCGCGCCCTCCTCCTTCTGCTGCCATGCAACCGCCTCGACGCCCCCTCAACCCGTCACTCGCCCGGATAAAAGCTCCAGCCCGCGCTCGTTTTTCCTCTCTCTCCCCGAACTCACACCCGAAGCACCCGGTCCGCCCCTCCCTGTCCCACGCTGCCCGGCCATCTCAGCCCGTCCCCGAGCGAGCTGCTACACTCAAGAGCTCCGCAACCGAGTTCCGTACCTCGCCAAGCCACCCAATCAAGCTCTCCAACCCTAACACCCGAGATCGAGGCGTTTTCCTCCTCGAGAGGTCACCACCGGCGGTCATGGCCGTTCGTCAAAATTCTCCATCCTAGCCGAGCCTTTCACCCTTTCTCTCTTCCCGGGCGTGCGCAATAGTTTCCTCTCTCTAATTGGTAGCTTATCGTTGAGTTTTCCCCACGGAGACGCCGAAATTTGCTTGCTCTTCATCAAGTCCGGCCGCCACATCCGCACCTCACCTGTTGAACTCCCCTTTCCGGCCATCTCCAAGAGCACCCACCTACGTGCCGCTCTTGCTCATGCTCCCGTGAAGCTCCGGCCCCAAACCGTTCGTGTTTTGGTCAATCGTAGCGAGCTCTAGCCGCCGCCGAAGGTTTTCCTTTGTACACCCTCGCCGCCGGTACCTCTCCGGTCCGCCTCCGGTCGCGGCAACCCCCTCACTCGGTTCCTCGGGTCGCGGAGGTCGTGTAGGGGCATTTCCGTCGTTTTTGGTCGCCGTCCGAACCACTCCGGCACGGCCGCCGCCGCGCTCCGGCCACCGTGGCCATGGCCGCGCGCGGACTGCTGGGCCGGGTCAGGTCCGAGTCGCTGGGCCGCCAGGGCGCCGGATGGGCCTGGCCGCTTTCGGCCCAATGGCTCATTATTCCTTTTGCGAATTTATTCATTTTCGGTTTCTTTTCAACTTCAAATATTCGTAGAAAATTCAGGAAAAATCGGAAAAATGTCAAAGAAAGTTCTTTGGATTCACAAAATTATTCTCTATTTATTTATGAATTCAAATACCTATTTGTAGATATTATAATTTCATAGTTTAATTAAGTCCCTTTCTTTAATTGAGATTACCTATTATTTTATGCTAATTATTATTTGATTTTGAAAAATAAATTTCTTTAAAAATTAGAGATACTGCAGACGAAAGTGTTTGTGAAAACTAGTTTCCAAAATTCAACATAAACACCGTCATTTCATGTGATCCCAAATTAATAGCTTAAATGTTATCACATGTCGTTAAGCATTTGTAATTGTTGTTTAAAAGCATGATTAATTATTAATGAATGAACCTGGTTAATTATTAATTAATGAACATGATTAATGATTAATTTTTAAGTAATGACCTTGATTAAGCAATAATTAATGAGCATGATCAATTATTTCTTATTGCTTAACGAACATGATTAACTGTTAATTATTAATAAGCTTAAGTAATGAGTAATTGCTAATTAACGACCTTAGTTAATACAATCATTGCACCTCATCTCATGTACATTCATGCATGCATGGTTGTGATTCGCGACGTATTGTTGGTCGACCTAGGTCCCGGCGTGATCGAGGTTCCGTCCGAGGTCGAGAAAGGCGACGGAAGCTTCGAAGTCGACCAGCACATCGAGGAAGCTAACCCCGACTCGAATCAAGGCAAGCCCGGTGCATCCCACCTATGTTTTTTAAAGTCTTTTCTTTTATCACGGTTAATGCGTCGTGATTGTGCATTAGGTTACGGGAATTGCTTGACACCCTAGATGCATGAGTAGAATTCCTATGTTACCTGTTTATCCCATGTTGGTTTTGTATCTCGATAGTTGCTACGCTTAATTCATAGGGCTACGGTAGAAGTCGAGTGGTGCTCGAGCACGCTCGCGAGCTGATACGGTCCGATCTTAAAGCATGGAGGCTTTAAGTTGTTTGATGTCATTCAAATAGAAGTTAAAGATGAAGATGGAGATGAAATTGAGATCGGACGGGCCCTGTAGGAGAAAGGGCAAAGACGAGGTCTTGCAAGGTGGTAGCCCCGTCCGTGTCGATCAAGGACCGTACCGTTGTTGGCCCTGTTGAGCAAGTATTGAACGTACCGATTTATATACTGGTGTTTATGGGGCCGGGAAGCCGATGTAACCTAATTGCCTCGGTGGTTGGACGTAGCCCATCCCCTAATTGGATGGAGAGTGAGGCGAGGCCTCATGTCTCAAAGGGAGAGGAATGGGTGGTCGCTCACGGATAACGTCGAGGACGGGTATCGCGTGGGGTCCCCGGGTTCTCGGGCGGATGGGAGACTAACCCGGCCACTATCGGGAGTTAGCGTTAAAGGTTGTCATATGCGACCAATGAGGTGCGTATACGCCGTGTAAACGGGTTTTCCCAGCTGGTGAAATCGATTCGAATCGCTGTCCCTCGCAATGAATGAGTACCGCTTGTTCACCGTGTCACATCGTAGTTAATCAAGTGAAAGATGAAGGAAGATGGATGAAAGGACTGTTGGTTGGAATTTATCTTTTCCTGCAAACTTGATTGCAATAGTGATAGAGTGCAAACCTAGAGGTTAATGAACTTAGTGCTTGAGCTAAAACATTGAAAGTAAGGATCCAACCTTTAATGCTGTTTTCGTAAAGGAGTACACCCCATAGCCGGAAAGCCTTTGCATACTAGGCGTCGGCCTTAGCGTGCCATGTTGACGGGTCGGTCTTGCTGAGTATTAGAATACTCGGGGTTTGTTCGTTATGCTTTTCAGGAATCGAGTCGTACTTCCACAGCTCGTACGGTAGTTCCCGGAAGTGGAGTATCCCGAGGATGGTTCCCACCAATGGGAACGGATCCCGACATCGTGAAGAGGAAGGACCGTGATGTACGAAGGGCTCGAGTGCATCACGTTGATTGTTTAATAGTCTTTTGTTCCTCGTAGGATGTTAAATTTCAATAAGATTTATATTTCCGCTGCACCAATGTTTGTATTTCAAAAACCGGGTTGTATTATACCATGATGTATATATGTTGGCTTGTATGAGATGATACACTCGTTATAACTCGCTTCGTCGAGTGTCCCTCTGTTCCGATTCCTGGGTGTCCCGGAGGGGATGTCACGGATTTTCCGAGCTGTACGCAACGCCGACCTTGTTGCAACTCTGAGCCATCAAAATTAGGTTGTAGCAGCTTCTTGAAGAGATTTATCAACTGCTCCAGGTTTGGGCGATTGGTGCCATCACCAGTATATTCGCTTTCTTTGAAGAGCCACCCGGGAGTGGGCTGCCGCTTGATGGGCTGGACCCCATGCACGATAAAACTCTAGATGAACATCTCTGTCGTGACCTTCTTTTCTTTCTTCAGCTCTTTGATCATGGTGAGCAGAGTTGTGACTCTGTTCGTCCTGGATTAGCTCATCCCCGATATTGTTAAGTTGGGGAGCTCTCTGGCCACATTCATTCTTCCAGTTAGAAATCCTCTTGTTCAAAGAGAAGGAAAAATACTCATCGAGTTTAAGGAGGATGATCGGGTTCAGGATTGTCATGGAAGAACCATTCATTCTTCCAGCTTAGAAATGCTCTGGTTCAAAGAGAAGGATAAATTCTCATCGAGTGTCGACTTTGGATGCCAATGCCTCCGAACGCATGGCGGTCGTTGGAAGATTGAAGAGGGCGGATGTGAAAACGATAACGAAAGAGATTGAAATGGGGACGGACCCTTAGGAAGGCTTCGCATAGATGGACAAAGATTGAAATGTGAAGGATTGAGTTGGGATTTATATTCACCAACTCTAATCCGTAGAAGTGGAGAAAACCGCGGAAGAAAGAGAAGCAAGGGAGATCGAAGCCGCGAGGAAAAAGGAACGGAAGACTACTTGCTGATTTTCTTCGAATCCCTAAGGAGTGTCCCTAGCTTCGGGACCGGCCCAGTAGATCATTGGTTTTAGAGGCAAAACTTCTTCATTAACCAATGCCTAAAGATTGGCGTCGGTGTAGCTACTGGGCTTGAACTCTTGAACTCCGAATGGGAGTTGGTCGTGAGGGATGCCAGCAGAGGAACAAGAAGGCTTAGAGATGGTTTTCTTGGTTGGTTTTCCCATGGTTCAGATTGGATCTAGAATGGGGATGATTTTTAGATCAAACTAAGCGCGATGAGTGTTTCGATCGCAAAAGGCGCCGTGGCGATTTGGAATGGATTTGACCTAGGTCGTCCCTTGGACTCTTTATATAGCCCCTCGGACATGGGCTTGGGGGTCGAGAATGGTTGGGTCGATAAAAGGGCCAAAAAGTGGACTTTGGGCAGTTTTTACTATTGGAAGGCCTAGGTTAAAGTTTATGTCGCTTATTGGAGATAGAGGATAAGTCTGCGTGATTTGATAATCACGGTGGCTATTTTGCAAATTATAGTGACTGGTTTGAGTGTTCGAAGCTTGGTTCATTAAGCATTTTTTAGCCCAGAATATATGATTTATGGAGTGATCTTATAGCAAACCGATCTGATTGAAGATGTCGATCCGACCGATTATTTAGTAGTGGTTTTCCTAAGCCCTGGGTGTTAAGCATTCGACTAATTATAGGCTCGAAAAACTCGAGTTTAGTATCTGAAATTTAGCGACTGATTTGATCAGTCAAGAATTTGGATTTTAGTGATATTCCATTAAGCGGAATATGATTTATGACTGATTTCGGTGGTCTAGCAATAGTTCCTAGTGCAAATCACTAGGAGTATGAGATTTGAGTCTGGTCTAGACTGGTTGAAGAGTATGTTCTTGGTGGAAACTGCTAAGAGATTTGCAATTGGTGGCCAAATCTGACCGGAAATTTATGAAAATAAGCATAGACTATTTCAAAAGATCTTGCATTATTTGCGCTACTCAACTCATACAAGATTCGGGAGCTATACCTAATTAGGTGCACCAGGACCGGTGCACTGTGTTCAAAGAGCGGTCTATAGAGATCGAGGGAAGCAGAAAGTCGTGAAGAAAGGAAAAGAGCGATCTCGTATAGATCGTGCGTGACAAAGAATAATGAAGTTTCAATCGGTGGACTCTTTCAATATTTGAAGGCGCTCAAATGATACAAGAGTCGGGGCTATACCCAATTGGGTGCACCCGAACGGTGCACTAGTAGGAAAATAGTTCAATTTTCAATACCTAATTAGGTGGTACGGAGGATAAAAGACCATATTTTTGGCTTTTTGGAAGTCAAATCGCAAGAAGAAGTATTCTAGAAGATGGAGTTCTTTTTAATGTTACGCTGGAATCGGACCAACATGTAGAAGACTGGTTGGTCATATTCAAGGCAAAATAAAAAATTACTCGGGGTTGCTATCGTATACTTACCTTACGGGTATACATTGATCAAAAGAACGGTTCGTCAAGGATATGGTGGCATATTGAAGATATAAGACCGATCGGGAGGGCCCACAAGTCAGGCGTCGACCGGTACAACGTAATAGAAGGTTCCATCTACCAGTATGGAAACAGAGGTTGACGATTATACCGACTTAGGCTTGGCATAATCCGCAAGACAAGTACAAAATTAAATTGTAAAGGACTCCGAATAGATAAGGAAATCTAGAGATAGAGTTTCGAGTATGTAAATATTGTAACCGACTAGGATTTTGCATGTAACCATGCCTCCCTGGATATACAACGTGGGACGGGGACCCCTGGAAAACGATCTTACGCACTAGCAATTTCCTATGGCAATACAACTCATACACGACATAGGGTATTACTCTCAATTGAGGGGCCTCGAACCTGTCTAAATCCCTGTATGTTCTTGTGTTGCACCATCGAGTTCGGGGTTCGTACGCGGCTAGGTAGTTTATTGCCGAGATAAAGACTCGACGGGTACAATATAATCTAGTTCGGTGAAAGAATGTAACATCATTGTGTCTTTATAGTGTACATTATTATAATACATTTGGCCATGAAAAAATTTAAATATAACACCATCTGAAGATAGTATCAATAATCATGTACTACTTTGCTTCAACTGAAATTGTTAAGACTCGTCAACCTGTCACTATTAACACCTACTAGTAAATTTGTTCGCACGGGGTTACGCGCTGAGGGTTGGATGGTTTGTGAGAGGCGGACATGAAAGAGACACAAGGATTTATACTTGGTTTAGGATGAATCCAAATGTCCACCGTAGTGTGCATTTGCTAGTGTTACTCACGGGGAGCCAACTCCAAGTCTCAATGGTGTATGCGGTTGTTATATTCTTGCTAGTTGGAATCTGCCTAAGGAAGAAGTAGGCCTCCCTTTTCATACCTAAAGGGGTAGGGTTCTAATACATGCACAGAGAGAGAGAGAGAGAGAGAGAGAGAGAGGCGGTGGTTAGGGTGAGGGTGCGTGAGGCACGTTTTGGTGGGGGCGACCGTACGGGGCGACGTCCACGTAGGGGCGAGGTGGCGAATGGCTTCGCTTCGATCGACCGGGAGGGAGAAAAGAAAGAGGAAGAGAGGTTGACTCGTGGGACTCACGGTATATTCCGGAGGAATTTTTCCAATTTCCGGTTGTGGTTTTCTTCCAAATCTTTGGCCTTAAATAAAATACTTCGGGGTCACAAAAAATCCAAACCAAAATACCATTGGATAGTACTCATTTTGAAATAAACATTCACAAAGATCACATGTCCAACCTCCTTTTGGTTTAATTTTGAGAATTCACCAAAAAGGGGTAAAACTTAAGCTTAATGGAAGCCATATGCAACAGATCATACGCTATGCCGAGTAAGTATTTGCCTAAAGGTAATGGTATATTACTAGCCAACTTCTCGTGATGCTTTGAAAAATAGAAGTAGGGCCACACGGAACGCCACATAATACAAAATGTTCGAGCCACATCATCGGAAAAGCTACATGTTCCTTGTCGGTTACATGGCTAGTTTTGTGATTATTAGCGATGAAGTCTTTCCACCCGCCGGATCTTGTTTGGAAGCCATGGTGAGAAGTGGTGTCTTGGTTCCATATATTAGCGAGAGGAAGTGATATTTAAGCATGTTAGCATATAACATGCAGCAAAGTGGGAGTTGATGGGCCGTGACCAAAAAGGAAAGCATTCGAGCGCATCAAACTAGAATTGAGCAGCCACAACTAACAAAGCTTCATTTTTAGCCGGATCTACAAAAGATGATTTCATGGCTTGGGAAGTTTCAAGATCTTTCCATTGAGCCGATTTAGATGCCGATACGTCTAGATACCATTTCCTCCAAGGCCGGGATCTGAAACTGTTAGACCAATGGGCTTGGTCAATTTTGGAGTTTATAAAGGGGATACGCCGAGTTTTTGAGCAAATGAGGTCATTTGGATCTGGATTTCCTACGAGTCCTAAGAAGTTTTCGTTGATCCGATCGGAAAGAACCGCTATTTGGTTGTTGAGGAACTACGAGAGAACGGGAGTAAAAGTAAAGACAAGGCAGTAAAATGATGAATAAAGAAAATTAGTCGTGACATAGTTTAGAAAAGGAGACATACCTCGGGGAACTCGTCGGAGGATGCTTGAGAAGAGCGCCATTGGAGAGAGGAGGGATAACGGTTCTCAAAGAATCCAACTAGGGCATAGAGGTGAAGAAGAGGGCAATGGTGGTGGAGAAGATCGGGAGGCTTATGCAAGAAGCGCTAGATGGGTAAAAGTGAAAAGCGTATTTATGGCCGGATGAGGTTGCGGTATGATCCGGCGCATGAGAACCCTACCCCGACTCGAGGGGCATGTGTTGACACCGGGTTTTGGATCCGGGCCCACTTGTCGGCGATATGAACACGAAGGGGATGTGTGACGAAGTGACTGCGGAGAAAGATGGAAAGATTGAATGAAGACACGGTTTGCTGCGGAAGCACCGGACGACGTTATTCGGGGACTCTTATTTCCAAAGGAATCATTTAGGAAATATCATGTGAAATAGGAGAAAGAGTGGTAGAATCGGTGTAGGACATGATAAGAGTCGGTCGATGCGACCAGGATATAAATAATAGAGTTGGACCATTGTAAACAATAACATCAAGAAGGCCTCCCTTTTCATACCTAAAGGGGTAGGTTCTATTACATGCGAGCAAGAGAGCGAGAGCGAGAGAGAGGGAGAGAGAGAGAGAGAGTGGTGTGCGGCCGTGTGCCTTAGTCTTGGTCCTGGGAGTCGTGGCTGCTTCGGGTGTCTTGGAAATGTCACCTTTGGGGCCCCCTATGGGTCTCGTTCATCCGTCGTCCGTACGATGGTGCAGCCTCGAGCGGCCACTTGGTGGGACCGTGTTGGTACTCCGGCCGTCATGACAAACCAGGTGCACGGCGCCTTGTAGCATCCTGTTAGATAGGGTATGTTGGTGTTTCCATAGGACGGTCGGGACATTTGACTCCCCGTCACCTGTAGCCACATGTGCTCCTCTATTGGTACAGCGATGTCGGCGGGTTTTCCGTCCCACTTGACCGTCATGATTTGGAGTCGAGCAAGGAAAAGCAGGGGTCGAGCGCCGCTGCCCTAGGTGACATTGTCGCGTAGTGGTTGGTGAGATGCCCTAGGTGACCATGTCAAACTTCTTTAAGATGTCATGTGTGTACTTGTTCGACTTATGACAGTTCCTTCTTCTAGTCGCTTAACTTGAAAACCTAGAAAGAACTTGAACTCGGACATCTCAAATTTCCTAGTCATAATCATGGCAAACTCATCACAAAAGATTGGTTAGTAGAACCGAATATTATTTCATCGACATATATTTGGCACACAAATAAATCACTTCCAACTCTTCTTGTCAAGTGGGTAGGATCAGCCTTGCCATTGTGAAGCCCTTGTTAACGAGGTATCCCTTGAGGTGTTCATACCAAGCTCTTGGAGCTTGCTCGAGTTCGTAGAGAGCTTTGTGAAGCTTGTACACGTGGTGAGGCTTCTTTGGGTATTCAAACCCCGGTGTTGTTGCAAATAGACTTCTTCTTGAATTGGACCATTGAGGAATGCACACTTCACATCCATTTGATAAATCTTGAATCCATGATGTGTAGCATATGCGAGCAATATACGAATTGACTCAAGCCTTGCCACCGGTGCATATGTCTCCCCAAAGTCCAAACCCTCAACTTGAGAATAGCCCTTAGCAACAAGTCTTGCCTTGTTCCTCACCACCACACCGTGTTCATATTGCTTGTTGCAGAACACCCACTTGGTTCCCGCAACATTTTTCTTGGGCCTCTCCACCAAAGTCCACACCTTGTTTCTTTCAAAGTTGTTCAACTCTTCTTGCATGGCCACCAACCAATCTGAGTTTTGTAATGCTTGTTCCACCTTATGAGGTTCCAAGGAAGAAACAAACGAGTAATGATGGCAAAAGGTACCAACTCGAGATCTAGTGGTTACACCTTTTCCCATATCACCGAGTATATTGTCAATAGGGTGATTTTTTTGTATGCTTTGTCGAACTCGTGGTTATTGTGGCCTAGGTGCATCTTCTTTTTGTTGTTGTTAATTTTGTTGATCATCACCTACACCATCTTGATCTTGATCTTGATCTTGATTGTTGCCTTGATCATGGTCATCACCTTGATCTTGTTCACTTGGTGGATCTTGTGGAGGTTCTTGATCTTGACTTGAAAGATGGATCACCTTGCACTTGAGTTGGGTCTTGTGATCTTATTTCACCAATTGCCAAATTTCTTATTGCTTCACAAAGAGCTTCATCACCTACATCACTTGGATTAACTTGCTCTACTTGAGAGCCATTAGATTCATCAAATGTTACATCACGCGTCATCTCAACAATGTCGGTACCTTAGTTGAATACCTGGTATGCATATACATTTGATCCATATCCAAGCAAGAAACCTTCACTGGTATTTGGAGCAAACTTGGAACATCTTGGCTTTTTGTTAAGTATAAAGAACTTCCTCTCCCAACGACATGGAAATACGACACGTTAGGAATTTTACCGGTGAGAAGCTCATATGGTGTCTTTTTCAGAATTTTGTGGAGATACAATCGGTTGGTTGCATGGCAAGCAATGTTGATGGTTTCAACCCAAAATGTGTCGGGAGTCTTGTATTCATGAAGTATGGTTCTCACCATCCGAATGAGTGTACATTTCTTCCTTTCAGCTACACCATTTTGTTGTGGTGTGTTTGGCACCAAAAAATCAAGCTTGATGCCTTCTTCATATAGGTACTCCTCAACTTGAGTGTTCTTTGAACTCGGTGCCATCGTCACTTCTTATCTTTTTGATCTGCACATCATATTCATTTTGTGCTCTCCTTAAGAAGCTATTTGGAACACCTTGTATCTCACTTTTATCCTTCAAAAGGAATACCTAAGTGAAACGGGAATAATCATCAATAATGACAAGACCATACTTATTACCGCCAAAGCTTATGTAAGTGACCGGTCCAAGTAGGTCCATGTGATCATAGTCTTGGGTGGATGGTTGGCTCCAACTTGCCTTCCAGCTTGGCAGGCGCTACACACCTTATCCTTCTCAAAAGCAACATCCTTTAGTCCAACAACGCGGCCAACCATTAGAAGTTTATGAAAATTCCTCATCCCAACATGAGCTAGTCGGCGATGCCATTACCAATGCAATGTGGTTTTAGCTATCAAACAAGAACTCAGATTTGGACCTTCTTTGTTAGTGAAAGCAACAAGATAGATCTTATCCTTCAAGTACCCTTTGAATGCTATTGAGGAATCCTCTTTTCTAAAGACGGTCATGCCCTCATTGGGAAAGAGACAACTAAATCCCATGCCACAAAGTTGTGATACGGACATCAAGTTGTACCACTGAACCTTGCACATGAAAAAACATTACTAATTGAAAGGTCATGGGTGATTGCGATCCGACCATGACCTATTATCTTTCCTTTTTTTTGTGAACACCTATTACCTTTCCTTGTCCATCATTTCCAAAAGATATGCTCCTACGTAGTAGATTGTCTTTATCAAGTGTGGAGAACATCTTCTTCTCCCTGCTCATATGATTTAAGCACCCACTATCAAGCACCTATATTGAACCGCCCGAGGAGTATTACTACAAAACAAATCAAGCATTTGATTTAGGCATCCAAACTTGCTTGGGTCCCTTAACACTAGAAACAACACTCTTGGGCACCAACACACAAGGATTCCACCTTGCATAGTATGGCCCAACAACTCTTGCAACCACCTTCCCATTAGCACCATGGGTTAGCTCATAGGTTGCATGATCATACACATAGAACGATGCGGGTGAGCTCCTCTTGTTGAGCTCATGAGTTGTCTTCGCCTACTTGGTGTAGTTGCTTTGAGCAACTTGCTTTCCCTTGTCCGTCTTGGTGTTGCTTTTCATGTGTACTTCTTCTTGGGTTCCTCTCTCTTGTACCCAATGCCTTTCTTGCCATTGAACCTCCTTTGCTCACTAACAACCTTTCTAGCCAACTCAACTTGAGCCGCTCTTTCAAGATCCTTGACCTTGTTAGTGGGCTCCTTGATTGCCACCTTGTCGGTAGCAATGTTGTCAATGTCAACATCGTGTCATCTTCCACAACCTTGGGTTCATGAGGCCTGCTTTGTCTCGGCCTTGTTCTTACATATCATGAACTTCTCCTTCTTCTTTTCCTTCCCATTGAGGTGTAGGCACTCCGCTATGAGGTGCTCCGGATCATGACAATGGTAGCATTTCCTTGATGATCTTCAATCTTTGGGCTTGTCAAAACTTTTTTTGGTGAAGCCATTGTTGATCATGAACTTGCCAAACTTATTTACAAATAGTGCAAGCTCTTCATTGTCTTCCTCAAAATCTATATTAGATCAATATCCACAACCTCCTTCTTCTTGGCCTTGAGTGCCACATTATTCTTGCTTGTGCCCTCACACCTATGAGACACACACTATCTTTCCTTCATCAACATGATTCTTGTGAGCAAGAATCCTTCCAATTACTTCATCCTTGAAGAATCTCTCAAATCTTTCCTTTTCTTCAATGATTGTACAATGAGTGGAATTCCACACTTTAAGTGACATGAGGAGCTTGTAGTTCACTTCTTCATCGGTCACCCTATCACCAAGTGACCTCCTCTTATTCACAATATCCATGAGCCTATCATGTGTTTGTTGAGGCTCATCTCCTTTCTACATCTCAAAGAAGTTGAATTGATGTGCTGCAACAAGCTTTTCCCTTATTGCTTGAGCATTCTCTAGTTGGGACACTCTAGAATATTCCTTGGGGTCTGGAGGAGAGTATTGCTGACACAACATAAGCATTGTAGTGTAGGTACACATTATCCATAGTGGTGGGCTTAGCCTTTTCCTCCAACTCAAATCCCCACTCCACAATTTTCCAAATCGGTGGACCAATTGACATCAAGTACATCTTCATCCTAAGGTTGTATCAACTAAAATCTTTCCTATCAAACCATGGCAATCTTCCACTACCACTGCCATTAACGTTTGCCATGTTGTTGTAATTGAAGTTGTATTGGGGATTCAACTTCGATCCACCTACAACAAACGAATTCTCATCATTATTGACCACAGCGGTCACAACCTTCTTGGACAATCGTTCGCTGTATCTTGTGCATGTTCCACCGACATCTTTTCTTCTCAAGCGGTTAAGCTCTTGACGAGAAGGCTCGCTCCGATACCAATTGAAAGTTGCCTGGGGGCGGGGAGGAGGATGAATAGGCAAGCTAAAACAATTCCTCAAAAATACAACACTTAACACCAAATCAGTTATGCTAAGATGGAACTTCCTTTCCGGGGTTAGTGGGAATCCGAAGAGAAAAGAAGCAAGGGAGAATCTTACGATTCTGCTTGAACAGAAACTTCCCTTTACCTCCTAGGTGTGATACCCTCCCGAGGAGGGGTACTATGCATCTTGTACCAATCCCTAGATCAATAATTGGTACGCACAAATAGGTAGTGTAAAATCCATATAGTACTAAATTAGAGGTATATGAAGAACTTACCAAACAATTCTAAGTAACAATTCGGAGTATGCAGCAGAAAAAGGGCACAAAATCTGATCACTTCAATTATCCACACGCAACTTGAGTATACGACGAAACCTAACTGTCTCTATCTCTTCTCAAGTTTGTCCACTAAAAACCACAATGAACAAACCGTGAGTACATAAGGTACTCAACAAGCTCTACTACTAGCAAAGGGTATATATACATGCATTTGGGCTTGTGATCAAGGATTGGGCAAGGCTTGCTATAGAATCAATGGGGTTTTTGTAACAGGAAAATAGTTTTATATCTTTTAGTTGGTCGGACCTGGGGGAGATATTCATCGATCCCGACAGTTCCCATAAATTTTAGTTGAGCCTTCCGACTCAAGATCAAAACAGCTCCGGCAACCACTGCCAACACCATTTCCAAAACATGGGCACAAGGACAACCACTCACACATCAAGGAGGTAGTATTTGTAGCTAATCGATGAAAGCTCAAGGTTCTATACACTTTGCGAGAGGTTGGTACACTTTACCCACAAGTTATATGTTCTTAGCTACGGGATACATACCGTCACCACCGCAACTAGGCACGCCCACAAGTCAACCACGAATGCCCGAGGATCCGACGGATATGACAATGAGGCATACCTTCCACCATAATGTCCCAAGTCATTGGACTTCACCAAAAAGTGATCCCTGGACCTTTGTAAACTACTACACCTGATGGAACTTCTTGCTACGTGTCCCAAGGTTTGGTGAATAGTCACGCCCATAAGAGGCTCGGTGGTTATACACTAAATCACCAATTTGGGGTCCGAAGAACCGGTCCTTATATGGCGGGACAAACACTCATCTGTTGCAAATGGACATTGTAACAACCCTAATAAAAATAAATGTGCATTTCATGTCATAGCATCATGTCATATTGTTTGTAAAAGCAACGCTATGATTTTATGTGCGAAAAATTAAAAATTTCAATTCCAAACCTTGGCGAATTTGAATGCCATTTAAAAAAAGGTTAAAATTTGTTAAAATTTAGAGGTTTTATGAGTTTTCCTGGTCAATCATTTGATAACCTAAATTTTGAGCATTTTTCTAAAATTTCATCTATTTGGGAAAAAGCCAAGCCAATTTACTTAAATTCCAATAACACTTTTAAGTTTGAATTTTTATTTGAAAAAAGGTTTAGAATTTGAACTTTGGCCTAACGAAAAAGATTCAAAATAATGTTATCTCCGTCCCTGATTTTTCGCGTAATTTTTCGAGCCACAAAAACAAGTTTTCCAATTTTATAAAACGCCGGGACTCGTGCAAAATTCCCGAGCTCGGGCCCCACCTGCCAATCTATCTTCTTCCTCCGTGTCTCGCGCAGCGCTGTTGGTCACGTGCCCCGAGGCCGTCGCCCACCCCGTGCCTCGCCATCCCGAGCACCGCGCAGCTGCTTCACATCCACCTCGGCCTTCTTGCCCGACCGGATAAGGCCGAACGGCCCGTGCTCTCTCCCTCTCTGGCTCTCTCTCACTCGAACGCCGCCGCTAGCACGCCTCCCTGCCACACTGCTCGACCAGCCACCTCCGGCCGTCTCCACCACGTCGCGCTCCATCTCCCCATGGCCACTAATCGGACCCCTTCTCCCTAGCTCGCCGGATCGAGTCGCTTCTTCCCCGACCGGCCGTTACCATTCGTCCACCGCCACGGCTCAAAATTCGCTCGCTCCCGTGAGCCGTTTCACCCTGTCCCTCTTCCTAGATGTGCACAATATCTCCCTCTATCTTCCAGTACACTCACCGTCGAAGTATCATGCAGGGTTGCCACTAATTCTGCCACCTTTCGGAAGCTCCGACCACCGCTATCCGCACCTCACCGGCACGAGTACCCTTCGAGGCCATCCTCACGGTCCGCAACCACCGCTCTGTCATTGCCCATGTCTTAGTGAACCCCACCTGATTGTTCCCCGTAGCGAGCCAAGCACGTAGGTATACTTCCACCCAAGTTTCCCCAACTCCGGCCGTCTCCGGTGGCCGCGCCGCCACCGTCCGGACGAAGTAGGCCGTGCCACACGCCGAGCCACACGCGCTGGATCGCGTGTGGCTACATCCGATCCGGTGCGGCACAACCCTATGGCCCAATATGTGGCACGGAACCCGTTCCAAGTTTGAAAAATTCCCGAGAAAATTCTAGAAAATCAGAAAAATGCCAAATCAATTTCATTGGATTCATAAAATTCTCCTCTATTTGATTATGTATTAAAATATCTATTTTGAGGAATTATAATTTCATGATTTAATTAATTTCTTTCCTTTAATTAAGATGATTTATTATTTTATGCTATTGCAGCGTAGACCTTAATTATTATTCACCGATCATCGATGCATTCATTGCACGTCGTATCTCGCATAAGCACATTCATGCATGTTGCTAAGTTGCGACATCGTTAATCGTCGTAGAGCTCGGGGTCGTCTCATAGAAGGCAACGATCTCGAAAACCTGATCGGGGAACGCAGTTTGACCGAAGCCCACGGATCGTGAAGTCGTCGACAAGGAACCGAGGTGAATCCGGAAGTGGTGATCACCAACGTTAAAGAGTAGGAAGTTGACTACGCTATAGTAAAGGCAAGCCCCGGTGCATCCCACCTATGCTTTTAAATGTCCTTCTTTTCTCACGGTCCGTTGAGTCATGGTTGTGCACTAGGTGTTAGGGATTGCTTGACACCCTAGATGCATCGATAGGATTCCTATTCCTATGTTACATGTTTATCCCATGTTGGTTTTTGTATATCGATAGTTGCTACGCTTAATTCATAGGGCAACGGTAGAAGTCGAGTGGTGCTTGAGCACGACTCGCGAGCTTATACGGTCCGATCTTAAAGCATGGAGGCTTTAAGTTGGTTGAAGTCGTTAAAGTTGAAGTTGAAGATGAAGATGAAATTGAGACCGGACGGGCCTCGTAGGAGAAAGGGCAAAGATGAGGTCTTGCAAGGTGGTAGCCCCGTCCGTGTCGATCAAGGACCGTATCGTTGTTGGCCCTACCGAGCAAGTATTGAACGTACCGAGTTACACGCTGGTGTTTATGGGGCTAGGAAGACGATGTAACCTAATTGCCCCTGTGGTTGGACGTAGCCCATTCCCTAATTGGCTAGAGAATGAGGCGAGGCCTCATGTCTCAAAGGGAGAGGAATGGGTGGTCGCTCACGGATAACGTCCGGGACGGGTATCACGTGGGGTCCCTAGGTTCTCGGGCGGATGGGAAACTAACCTAGGGCTCGGTCTTGCTGAGTATTAGATACTCGGGGCTTCATTCCCTCTGTCTTTCAGGTCATGAGTCATATGCCATGGCTCGTACAATCGTTTTCCTTGATGAGCAGCAGATCCCTAAGGAAGTTTCCCTTTAGTGGGAACACACCCCGTCGTCGCGGAGCACGAAAATCCGTGGTGTACGTCGGGCTCGAGTACATCACATTAGTTGTTTTAGAAGGTCTCTTGTTGTAATTTAACTTTCGTTGTAAGATTCGGCTAGTTTAAACTCTTTTGTATTTGAAAAATCTGGTTGTATTATACCATGATGTATATATTACGGCTTGTATGAATGCATGTACTTGTTGTAACTCGCTTCGTTGAGTGTTCCTTTGTACCGATTCCCGGTTGTCTCGGAAGGGATGTCACAGCTGGTATCGAGCAATATAGAGGCAACGATACGTCGTTCACTAGCTGGTTTTTCAATATCTAACACGTCTTCGAGCACGATCGAGTACGGAGCCCATTTAAGGACTTAGAACAGTTAGCTCTAACGGTTCGAAGTACGGGGTTTTGTGGGTAGTCACTAATATTCGTGTTAGTTCGTACTAACTTTCGGTCGTTTGACTAATTCGGAATAGTGCATGCATCATGACATTTTGAGTGTTATGATATGAGGTTTTGGGGATTAGATCAAGTTAGTATCGTAGTGCATTTTGAGTGTTATGGCACGAGGTAAGGATCATGCCGACGAAATCGAAGAGGGGATTGTCGTCTGCATTTATCAAGGGGACGAAGCAAAAGAGCACCACATAAGAACTAGGTATTTGGAGGAATAGATTAAAGATGCTCGTACAAATGTGTACAAGTAAATCTTGGGTTGGAATGAGAGATATGCTTTTGGAATTTTAATGTATTCTACCATTGGTATCCTTATAATATATTTGTGGATTAGTGACACTAATACCAAGTTCTATAACAGAATGGCGCAAACTAGAAGAGGAAGCTATGCAGAAAGGTCTCGACAAGATGCTTAGGAGCCAGCACCTACTTCCACAACCCTGGCACAAGCAATTGCCACTATCTTAGAGTCCGAAGAGCAACGGGAACTTCTTCGAGCGGCTCGTTCGAATACGGCCCCATAGGCCGGTGGTCAAGATCAGCCTGCTCCACCGGTTTAGGTCACATATTTGGATTTCATGGCTACTTGTCCACCCAATTTTTCGGATGATGAAGATCCTCCGGAAACGGACCATCGGTTACGTACTTTCGAGTCGAAGCTGGAGCTCCTACCATGCACGGATTATCGGAAAACTCTCTTTGCTGCTCAACAAATTGAAGGACTTGCTGGAGCATGGTGGGCTAATTAGAAGGCAATGATTCTCGACGGTCACAAAGTACTATGGCAAGAATTCACAAAGGCTTTTCATGAACACCATATTTACGAAGGTATCGTGAACCAAAAGCGTAAGGAGTTTCTAGCGCTGAAGCAAGGTGATATGACCGTACACTCCTATTCAAAGTTGTTCAATCGTGTTGCTCAATATGCTCCTCGGAATGTGGACACGGACGCCAAGAAGAAGGAATGCTTCAAGCAAGGACTTACTACCAAGTTACAATCCCGGCTTGTTTTGGACCGAGGAGTTAGTTTCAATGAGTTTGTAAGTGATGCTATACTCATGGAAGATGCTCTTCATGTTCATCAAGAAGAGAAGACTAAGAAGAGAGCAGGCGAGTGAACAAGGAAGTGAGGTACCCTCCAAGTATCATCTAGTCTACACTTCGCAGCGAGATCGGAGGTTCGAGCCTATGCCATCGGGTCCCATTTCTTACCGGCCACCTCGGTATCAGCAACGGGTGTTCCCCGTTCAGCGGTTCAACAATCATACCTATCGAGTATACGTCCCTTATCCCGGACTCCACAATCCGCTGATCATCCATGCTATAACGGTGGTTGTCTTGGACACTTGGCTCAAGATTGTGTCGCACCAACAAAGCTGAATTTTTCAACGCGTCCTCAAAGGAAAGCAGTTGGTGGAAGAAAGCATGCAAGTAAAAATGATAAGATGAAGACTGGTCGTGTCAACTTTACCATATCCGAAGAGATTCCGAAAGGGTCACAAGTCATGGCTGGTTTATTCTCTATCAACCATCGGGCGACCATTATTTTATTTGACTCTAGAGACACCCACAACTTAATCAGCAAAGGATATGTCCAAAAATATAACCTTCCGTCATGCAAGATGACTTATCCACACTTGCAGATCAAAGTACTACGGAGATACCATTGAAGTTGGGTCGTAAGGATTATCCAACCTCTTTTATAGTCTTAGACGGGCAAGGATTGGATGTGATTCTTGGCATGAGATGGATGAAGTATGATAAGGCGAGTATTGGATATAGATGCTTTCCCAGTAATAATAAACTCTCCTCTTCATGGCCGAGATTGTAACACCCGGAATTTCAAATTCTAGGTTGTGTTTAAAATTCACTGAATTTTAAAACTTTTTGAAGTATATTTTAAATTATATTTAAAGGTTAATATTTTAATTATATTACATACTTTCTTCCTAAAGAGGAAGAGTTAGTTTTAAACCCAACTATTTAAAATGAGTTATTTTATTCATAAAATTTCTTTGTTGAATTTCCAAATGTATCTATGATTTGTTTTGGTTGTGAAAATGACTTAATGAAAAGATTGTATTTGATTATTTTAGAAAGCACTATTTTACACAAGGTATTTTCCGTTTGCAAGAAAAAGAGAAGTATGTTATCATTTTATGTGAACCATAGAGTTATTTTTGAAAAATAAATAAAAGTTTGATCTATAGAAACATTTATTTAAGAAATACCTTTGATTTATGGAGGTAATCTATTTTGAGAAAATGATTTATAAAAATAAATTATTGGACAATTATATTTGATTTATGAAAATATGTTCATTTAAAAAAAGGCATTATCTCATACAAGGTATTTCTCGTTGAGAACAAAATGAGAGCCTTTTTATTTCCTGTGAGAAAAAGGAACCATTTTCGAAAATAAATAAAGTTTCATTTATAAAAGACTTTGCTTTTAGAAATACTTTAATTTGATTTATGGTTTAATATCTGTAAATATGTGATAATGGCTTATCAAATAAATGTCTTTGTTTCATGAAAATGTTTGCTTAATAAATATACTCGACTTATGAGAATAGTTGGTTTATCGACACATGGGATTATAAATTTATGAAATAACATTTTTGTTTAAAGTATTTTATTTTGTTTTGGTACCAAGGCATTTCCAACAATTAAAATGTCTATCTTTATTTGATAAAATTTTGGCTTTAAAAGACAATTTATAAACCCTTATTCATGCAAAAGCCTTTTTATTTGCTAAAGTTAAATGATTAATATAGAATACATATATTTTGGTTGAACTGAATCCATGTTGACTAATTACAATAGGCCTTTATTGTGTGGAAATTATATCTCAAAATTCGAATTAGAATTTAATTGCATTTTTATTCGCCGCTAGAATTAGAATAGAAAAAGGAAAATAAGAAAGCTCTTAGGCCACTTGGGCCGAAACTCCATAAGGCCCGGCTCCTCTCCATTTTCTTCCGCTCGGCCCGGCTCCTCTCCATTTTCTTCCGCCGGCCCGGCTCCCTCCCCTTCTCTCCCCGGCCTACCAGCCGTAGCCCGAACCCACCGGCCCAGCTGCAACCCGCACGGGCCCGAGCGCAGCCCTCCACAACCCTAACCACCTCCGACCCCGATCCGAGCAACCTAGGCGTGCGCGCCACGGCACGCCAAGCCCCGCGCCTTATAAATCGGAGGACCCGCACGCGCGCGGACCCTTTTCCCCACCCGTCGCCACCTCCCGCGTCCTGCAAAGCCCAACACCGCCGCCGCTCTTCGAGCTCCAGCTGCGACGCCGCACGAAGGTCCCTCAACGCCCAACGGGCCCTCACCGAGCATCGCGACGCCGCATCGCCTTCGCCCGCCAAGTTTGGCGTCGTTCCGTCAATCGTGCCACCCCGCGATGTCGCCGGACGCCTCCTCCATTACCTCGCCGCCGTGAGCCGCCTCCGGTCCCTCCCCGCCCGCGCGACTCGTCGGTAAGGATCCCCGCGCACTCCTCTCCGTTTCCCCTCCGTCCCCGACGTGAACCGCGCACGGGAGCGCCATCTAGGCGAGCTCCGGCAAGCCGACCATGGCGCGCCACCGTGCCGGTCGCCGACGGCAGCCGTACCCGTTGGCCGAAGCCTCTCCGCGCCGTCCGATCCGGAGCAACGGTCCGGACTAGATCGGACGAAGGGGTATGAGCCCCGGTCTACGGTGGACCCGTGGATCGAAGAATTCCCGCGGTCCACGACCCCATAAACCTGGTCCACGGATTTTTCGATTTAATTTAATTCGTTAATTCCCGATTAACTGGTAGATTTACACGTAGGCCCATGTAGTTTAATTTAATCACGGCTAGGCCCTCTATTTTTTTGCATAAACACCCTTATTTTTAGTTTTAATTATGTTTAAGCCCCTGGTTCCCGATTAAATGGTATTTTTACAAATAAACCCATGTAGTTATATTTATCTATGTTTAGGTCCTGCACTTTTACATAAAGAACCCTAGTTTTTTCATTAATTATATTTCAGTCCATAACTTTTTACATCTTAGTCCCTATACTTTTTGAAAATTACAAATAGGTCCCTGATCCGGCTATTTTATAAATAGGCCCTTATAGTTTAGTAAGTTAACGATTAGGTCCTTCTATCCAACCATAGGTTTTATTTTAATTCTGTTTTAATCTGCCGCATGCTAGGACTATAAAATTTGCAAATTAGCCCTTGTAGTTTGTTAAGTTTACGAGCGTATATTTTGTGACTAGGTAAATTTACATGCTAGCCCTCTAAGTCTATAGTTCATTACGTTTATGTCCTTGATTCTATAAAAGCCACCTTAGCCTTCGTTTAAGTTACGTTTTCGACCTAACTTTTTTCATTAAGGCTTTTATTTAATTGTTAAACTAATTTTTAGGTCGTTGAGCCATATTTATTCCAACGCTTTACCTATGGTCTTTTTACGAAACCCCCTACCCTTTTATTAAATTACGTTTCTACCCCTGTTTTCTCAAGGGATTATTGCGATTCTACCCCTACTTTGAACCTTAATTGCGATTTTACCCCCGCTTTTTCGTTGTTTGCGATTTTACCCCTACCTTTTAGAAACAAACACTCCGTTTGCCCTCGCTTTAACAGCCGTTAACTCGTCCCTATTCTTTTCCTGGAACCGGATCGTGAGCGAGGGCGAGAGAGACCTAAACCTAAAGCCGGCGTGCGAGGCGGAGGAGACGCGACGGCGCGCGCGAGACGCGGAGACGCGGTGGCGCGGGCAGGGCCGAGCGCGGCGCGTGGGCTGCGCAAACGCGACGTGCGGGCGCGACACGCGGAACCCGGGAGCAGCGCGGGACCGGGA
This sequence comes from Chloris gayana, assembly GCA_031894775.1. NCBI lineage: Eukaryota > Viridiplantae > Streptophyta > Magnoliopsida > Poales > Poaceae > Chloris > Chloris gayana. Next base: position 484,249 of record JAUNZO010001751.1, read on the forward strand.
TCGGCACGGGGCCCGAGAGCGGCGCGGGAGGGCCAGCAGCGGCGCGCGGCCCGGGAGCGGTGCGAGGCGAGGCGCGCGCAGCGGTGCGGGGCAGGGCCGGGAGCCGAGCGCGGACGGGGGAGACGCGGCGCGCGCGGCGAGGCGCGCGCAGCGGCGAGGTGTGCGGGTCGGGCGAGCGACGCTCGGGTGGCGCCCGGACAAGCAACATGGAGACCGATATTTCTAGGTACAACTAGATTCACTTCTCTTATTGGTGTGTGATTAGATATATATGATGATTGGTGTTTGATTAGATGTATAATTCTGGAATCGTATTTCATTGTGGCGTGTAGGACAAGTAGCAATGGATTACAAGTTATTGTTAAAGTTGGATCATATTTTTCATTACCGGATGGGGAACCAAAGACATATTGTGGTAGGAAATTGTTGCCACCGCTTCCTATTAAGAAAGATAACTTTGGGATTTTGCAATTGGTAGAGTACATAGGCGAGAAGTGCGGTTGGGGTTCAAAGCAATATATTTGCATGTATCGTACTTCTTCCGATGATACGTCAATTGAGATTAAAACTGATGCTGATCTTGTTGAGTGGTGTGAACTGAACCTAGAGAAGGGTGTTGTGCATATTGATGCTCAAATCAATGATTGTTCGGGTCCATTGCAATGTTCACCCACAAAACGAAGATGCCATCCCAAAGTGAGAAAAAGATTGTTAGAAACTCCGAGTACTCCATCCGTGAATGATAACCCACCTATTGAGCCATCTCAACCCATTCAAGATAAAATTCCAAATAAAGTTGCTGCAGATGATGATGTGCTTAGAGTGCTAAGCGATAGTGATTATGACTCGAGCTCGCTGCCTCATCCGACTCGGAGAGTGATTCCGAGTTTGATCCTAACGCAGAAATATTTGATGAGGATGATGAGGATGATGTGCCTCTATTTTCATATGATGTTGCTGATCCATGTATTGATGAGGGTATGGTATTCTCGGATACTGACCAATGCAAGTCAGCAGTAACCCATCATTGTGTGTTGAATGATCATGCTTACACAATCGTGAAAAAGGACACTACAAGATTCACGGCCAAATGCAAGGGAGCAGAAGAGGGTTGTAAATGGAGGTTTCATGCATCAACTAGCACAAAGTATATTGGTTGCAAGGTAATTTCAGATCTGTATTTTCATGTTTTTATGCAACAAGAAGACCATACTAACTAGCATTGTGCATTCTTTTGTTGTAGGTTAAGACTTGTGGTCCAAAGCACACTTGTGGTTCATTTAACAAGTGTGGGGAGACGATGGCCTCAAACAAATGGGTTGCTGATAGATCGGTGGAATTGTTGAGAGATGATCCAACTATGGGGCCGACGGAGCTACAACTTGAGTTGAAGAAAAAGTACAAGCTTGATGTTCCGTATTATAGGGTTTTTAGAGGCAAGCGAGAGGGCACTTGACATTATAAATGGAAAGTGGGATGATAGTTATGATTTGCTCCCTACTTATCAACATCAACTTCTCAAATCTGTTCCTGGTAGTATTGTTGAGCTAGACACCGAAGAGCACGATGGGAATATATGTTTCGGAAGGTTCTTTATCGCTCTCGGTCCATGCATTGATGGTTTCCTTCAAGGTTGTAGACCTTACATCGCCATGGATGCCACTCACTTGACAGGAAGGTCAAGGGGGCAGTTGGCAGCAGCTGTGGCGAGTGGATGGCCATAATTGGTTATATCCGAGTGGCATATGGGGTGATTGAGACGGAGTCCAAGGAGAGTTGGATTTGGTTCATCGAGAACTTGAAGAAGGCTATTGGATTCCCTGCAGGTGTGACAACCTCGTATTTCCCTCTCTTACGCAATTTCTTATGCATGCTTACTAATGTAACATTATTTCATCTCTTATGCAGGCTTGATTATTAGTACGGATGCATGTAAAGGCCTAGAATTGGCTGTACATGAGGTATATCCAGGAGTTGAACATAGAGAATGCATGAGACACTTATGGAAGAACATGAAGAAGCATTACCAAGGTCCTTTGTATTCTCGGAATATGTGGGCAGCAGCTAAAACCTTCACAATTGAGAAGTTCAACTACCACATGGGGAAGATAGAGGAGAGGAAACCTGATGCCCTTACATGGTTGGATGACAACCATCCATTTGTGTGGAGTAGAAGCAAATTTTCCGAGGACTCCAAGGTAGATTATATCAATAACAACCTCTCTGAATGTTTTAATAGTTGGGTGTCAAAAAACAAGGATCAACATATTGTGGACATGCTTGATAAGATACGACAAATGATCATAACCAAGTTTGTTCTTAGAAGGGAGCTTGCTAGTGAAATGCAGGGTGTAATAATCACATCCATTATTGAGGATCTAAATGCTCGTAGCAAGAAATTGAAGGATCATGAGGTCTTGATATGCGGGGGTGCAAGCTGCTGAAGTAATCTGTATCCACTTTTAGGCATGCTATCAACTTGGAGCACCATACTTGCAGTTGTAGGGCTTGGCAAGTGAGAGGACAGCCATGCAGCCATGCTTTAGCTGTCATTGGTAAGCTTAGTAGGGAGGTTCGCATGCATGATTTTGTCCATGAGTATTACTCTATTGAGAGGCTCCGACAGGCATATGCTGGTGTATTCAATCCAATGACATCTAAGCACCAATGGCCACGGGTTGAGATAGGCTATAAAATCTGCAAGCCTAAATTGAGAAGGAAACCCGGGAGACCGAGAGGTTCTAGGATCAAGGCATCGGATGAGGTTGGGTCCAAAAATAAAAGAAAATGTACTTGAATGTGGTGAACTAGGACATATAGCCAAATATTGTCAAGGAGGCCCCACAGCGAAAGAAAAGAAGAGGAGGCTCTTATCTTCTGAAAATGAAATAGGAGAGGCTCCCAATGATCCAAAGTATGGTTCAGATTTCATGGCTGTTTTAAATTATTTTTTAATCGTTCATTTCATTGCTAACTCGGTTATTCTTTTCGTATCATATGTAGTGCAAGTGCAAGTGCAAGCGGGAGTGCAAGTGCAAGTGCAAGGGGAAGAGGAAGGGGAAGAGGGAGAGGAAACCGAGGTGGAAGTCAAGGTGGAAGAAGGGGAGGGAGAGGAGGGACGAGGAGGGAGGGTTGCTGCATTGTTTGGACTATGAAATGTAATAGCTTTATGATTGTTTTGTTGGACATGTGGCACTCTTTTGTGGACTCGTAGTCGTTCTTGTTGGTTATTATGTGCATGTGTTGTTGAAGTGTTGCTGAAAAATGTGAAATGAAGGAAAAAATGTTGCTGAATTTATTAAAAATGCTGCTGACTGATTATTTGTCTTGATGAAATGTTGCTGAAATTAAGGGGAAATGCTGTTGAAATATAGTAAAAATGTTGCTGAAATTGTTTCAGAATTTTGGTTCAAAACAGGGGTAAAATCACAAACTTCAACTAAAAGTAGGGGTAAAATCGCAAGGTATTGACGTCTTTTTACATGAAATGTAACCCCGTTAACACCCTCTAACGGTTCAGGGGTAACTTGAGCATTCGTTTTCAAAAAGTAGGGGTAAAATCGCAAACAACGGAAAAGCGGGGGTAAAATCGCAATTAAGGTTCAAAGTAGGGGTAGAATCGCAATAACCCCAAACATATATTCCCATCGTGCTCTTCGAGTGTCTAGCTCAACAATACTACCAGGAACAGATTTGAGAAGTTGATGTTGATAAGTAGGGAGCAAATCATAACTATCATCCCACTTTCCATTTATAATGTCAAGTGCCCTCTGCTTGCCTCTAAAAACCCTATAATACGGAACATCAAGCTTGTACTTTTTCTTCAACTCAAGTTGTAGCTCCGTCGGCCCCATAGTTGGATCATCTCTCAACAATTCCACCGATCTATCAGCAACCCATTTGTTTGAGGCCATCGTCTCCCCACACTTGTTAAATGAACCACAAGTGTGCTTTGGACCACAAGTCTTAACCTACAACAAAAGAATGCACAATGCTAGTTAGTATGGTCTTCTTGTTGCATAAAAACATGAAAATACAGATCTGAAATTACCTTGCAACCAATATACTTTGTGCTAGTTGATGCATGAAACCTCCATTTACAACCCTCTTCTGCTCCCTTGCATTTGGCCGTGAATCTTGTAGTGTCCTTTTTCACGATTGTGTAAGCATGATCATTCAACACACAATGATGGGTTACTGCTGACTTGCATTGGTCGAGTATCCGAGAATACCATACCCTCATCAATACATGGATCAGCAACATCATATGAAAATAGAGGCACATCATCCTCATCATCCTCATCAAATATTTCTGCGTTAGGATCAAACTCAGAATCACTCTCTGAGTCAGATGAGGCAGCGAGCTCGAGTCATAATCACTATCGCTTAGCACTCTAAGCACATCATCATCTGCAGCAACTTTATTTGGAATTTTATCTTGAATGAGTTGAGATGGCTCAATAGGTGGGTTATCATTCACGGATGGAGTACTCGGAGTTTCTAACAATCTTTTTCTCACTTTGGGATGGCATCTTCGTTTTGTGGGTGAACATTGCAATGGACCCGAACAATCATTGATTTGAGCATCAATATGCACAACACCCTTCTCTAGGTTCAGTTCACACCACTCAACAAGATCAGCATCGGTTTTAATCTCAATTGATGTGACATCCCATGTCACATAACAGCACGTAAGCAATGTCAAAACCTTAAGTGCAGGAATTGAGCACTAATTAAGGGAGTGAATACATGAAATAATGAATTAGAGTATTTGAAAATTTTAAAATTTAAATGTAGTTTAAACCCAACTAATTAAAACTCAATGATCCTCAACCGAAGTATGTCGATATTTTTTGCAGATCCTTGTAGAGGAGATCAAAATAAGAATTCAGGACATTTTTGCCAAATTTTTGTGTTGGCACACTGTCCTAGAAAAATCATTTCAGCTCATGAAACATCCTCCGATCCTGATTTTTATAAATTTTTGCAAGCCAAATCAAAACTTTTGCAAATAACAAAAGTTGTTCCATATGTCTTGCTGAACCTGTACAGATTTTGGTTTTCAAAAATACCAAGCAGAAGATTTTTAAATGAAGCAAAACAGAAACATTGTAGAGTGGCAAAAGCGTAAATAGGAAGAGCCTTCCCGGAACGAGCTCGCACGGTGGCCCGGGGCCACCGGGCAGCTGCCCATCGGCGTTCGTGCCCATCCCGGCCGAACAGGCCGCCGTCCTCCTGCACAACGCCGCTCCACGCGTCGGTGATCGCCATGGTTGCGTCGTTTCCACGCGAGAAGGCCGGCCGTCCATCGGCGCCATAAAAGAAGCTCCCCGCCGCCGCCCGAGCAAACCCTACCCGCCGCCCCTCACTTCTAGCCCCTCTCGTCCTCGCCTCTGCGTGTCACGAGCTCCGCCTCACCCCCAAGAAACTCCCCTAAGCACGCGCCACCCCACCCCGCAACAACTCGAGTGGATTTCCATTTTTCCCCATCTGCACCACCGTCCGCCATTGTTGGCCATCCCTCTTCTCCGGTGAGTCCTTCCTCGATTCCTCTCACCGGTAGCTTCCTCTAGCACCAACGAACACCCCTTGAGCTTGGCTCTTCTTCTTGTGCGGTGTTTCTTCGGGAACGCCGCAGAGCCGCGCCGCCGTCCGTCGCCGTCCTCCGCCTCCGCGCCGACCCGTCGTGGTGGTGAGCCTCTCCGGCCTTGGGGTCCCGCGGCGCAACCCCCACACTCCACCGATGCCCTCTAGCCCGCGCGCCCCTTTCCTCTCGCCTACCCTCGCCGCCGGCAGCTGCGCCATCCCCGGTGCCCAGCGCGCGCCACGCACGCCGTGGCGTGTCTAGAGCACGCGAGCAGCGCTCTCACACTTAGACAAAATTCGAATCGCGCTGGCACAAGAGTAAAAACCGTGAACTTCAAGCGTTTTAAAAAATTGCATAACTTCGTTTCTAGAGCTCGGATTGGAACGAATCAAGATATGTTGTTAAGTTTGGAACTTGCACTTTGAAATCAACCAAATGAACATATATGTTTACATGACAAAAACAAAAGTTTGAGCAACCTCAAGTTGCTATCATGACCACGCAGCTTAACAGGATTGGATTTTAAAAATTGCGTAACTTTCATATCCTGGATCCAAAATACATGAATAAACGCTCGTTGGAAAGTAGATGTTGTGTACTTTGCCTTGGTAGCATAATCCAAGTACTTTATGTGAGGAAAATAAAAGATCCGAGTACTTTAAAGTGCTAACCCGTTAAGGACACATGACAACTTTGCATTTTAAAAATTCAATAACTTTTGCTATACAAATCCAAATGATGCAAATGAACATTCGTTGGAATCCTTAAAGAATGTACTTTAGATGACCACAATTGGTTTACCCAAGTTCTATGGCTAAAAGTTAAGTTTTAGGCCCCTTAAGAAGGCTTCACGATAAGCCCTAGATTGGACTTAAAAATGAAACGGTTTTGTAAATAAAACTTCACCAAATTTGAACACACCATTTCAGTTAGCATGGTTCATCATATCACACATGGTTCTGGTGCATTTGAGCATGTCATGATAAATATTAACATTTTCCTTAAGTACACTATTTTTGCATTGTCCTTGCATCATGTTGGAAAGGCTTATGAAAATTCATATTTGCTTTTGGTGCTCAGTCATAAGAAAAGTTATGTTTCATCATGGGGATTTTATTTAGAAGTGTTTTATTGCTTAATTGCTGTCTATAAGTTGCTATGTTAAAATATGCATAGAATGACACATAGCCATATTGCAATATCTAACTCATATGCAAGTGCTCTCAATATTGCCTATAGGTTATTATGCACACACTTAAAAAAAAATGTTAACATGACCATACCAATATTTTTGCATAATCATCAAGGGTATTCAAAAATAGGAATTTTAGTTGTGTTACCATAATTTTTGCTAAAGGTTAAATAGCCCAACAAATTCAGTAAAAGCAGAAAACAGATTCTGGTGTAGGATTTTTATTAATTTTTGTAGGCCGAATCTCAAGAAAAGTTCTATATAAAAGTTGTCCCAAATTTCATTCTACACCACCACAAAAATTGGCAACCCCAACAAAAATCTCGTTGATTTTCTCTTGACTGCAACAGTACCAGTAGCAGAATTTTCAACTTGTAGGACCCACTTCCTCTCTTATCTCTTTGCTTCCTTCTCCACCAAGCAACACAACAAGTGACCAGCCTAAGTCCAGCACCACGTCCAGAGACTCCCCTCCCTCATTCTCTCTTTGGTCAAGAGCCCAAGTCAAGTCTTCATCTTCATCTTCTTCCTCTTTTCTTCTCCTCTCCAAGAACAACCACCATAGCTACTCACCTTCAAACTCCATGCCATGGCTCACCTTGGCATGAGCAAGGGCAGCAAAATGATTCACTTGGACTCCCTCCAACCTTTGCATGGTGTGTTTTGATTAATCCCCAAGCTCTTCCTCAAGTATGGCATCAAGAATACGTCGAGTTTCACCGTCGGTTTTTGCTTCTCCGGTGAGCTTTTTCTTGAACATCAGCTCACCATGTTTGTATCACTTTCCTATCCATCTTTTGCAACCATCTCTGATGCTCAAATCACAGCCCTATCCTAAGAAAATAGAAGATCCAAAGATACACATGAGCTCTGATTTTGTTTTACTGTTCACACACCCTAAATCCAGAAAAACGGTAAATCTGTTAGCTACTTTAAACAAAAATCATATCTCCTGAAATAAAAATGAGAAAAAATGCAAACTAAAATGTTTTGGCATCCTTGAAGCATGAACTTTGCAATGGTCAAATGTTTTACCTATGTTTCTGTACAATAAAATAAAGTTTTATGCAAAAAGAAATGGCATCATGTTAAGCTTTTAAAACCCATATTAAAATCTTGAAGAATGTCAAATTTATGAGAGTTGACATGAGCACTTTACATAACATATTGGACCCTCTGGTACATGGCTTTTATGCATTCATACATGTTTTCATCATATTTATTATTATGTGCTTAGCTAGCACATATGTGCATCTAAAGGTTTAGTTAGCAAAAACGCAAACAAAAATGTCATATTATTTGTTTCTGGTGCTTATTATGAGCAAATGATGTTCTACCATAGAATTCATGTTTAGAAATGTTAAGTCATAATCATTGCCTCATGTATTGCCATATACCATGATGTGTATAATTCACGTTAAGCTTTGCACTTCATGCATAATCATCATCTACCATGCCCTCTTTCGTGTACATGGCAGCAAGGTAGTTCATATAGGTTTGTCTTCAATACATCATATGCCATGCTCATGTTGCCATATAGTACACTAGCTAAGTCTTATACAAACTACTTGCCATACTCGTGTTTCATTTTCAACCTAGACCATGTGCTTTTATGATACACAGTCTATGTTTCTTTTAATTAGAAGGTTGTCCCCATGACATATCCTGTATAAATTATCATCATAAGAAATCATCTTCATCTCCACATGAACATATTTATTTTATGCAAACATTGCATTAGATTTCGTTATTGAGAAAGTTCCATGAACAAAATATATGTGTATGCATCCATACTCACATCATGCATTGCATCCATATAGGGACCCCGACCGAAGAAGGAAATCACGTGAAGGATCCCGCTGAATTGAACTTGATTGAGAGTGCTAACTTCAAACAAAGCCAAGGCAAGCCCCGGTGCATAATCCCACTTGTTTAGTTTTTGGTTTAAATTCACATATGTCTATGTTTATGTATTGTGCACTTACGTTTAGGAGTTGATCGTAACCCTAGTTGCATTATGTTCCCTATTGCCTATGGTCTTTGGATAGGTATAATCCTTTTTCGATAGAATGGCTATGCTTAAATGAGTCACCGGTAGCAACACCGAGTGGTTTGGAGACCTCTCGGTTTAGGTTTTAAATATTGTTACCTCTCACATGATTAAATTGGAGACCGTACGGGGAAGAGCATGTGTATGGATGCGGTGGCAAGGTTGGCCCTTGTTCGCCATAGCCCCGTATGTGTCGGTCAAGGACCGTTCGTTATGACTCCGCGAGCAAGTATTGAGTTGTGTACCAAATGCATACCTTTGTATGGGAGTTGGTAAACTGATGTAACTTGAGAGTCGTAGTGTTGGACGGTCTCTCCACCCTTTGTGCAAAGTGTTGGTCACGGTGGATGCACGGGTTTGTGAGTAGATGGAGGGTGTGTTATTACCCTTGGACCCGACGCTACTGTGGTTGCATGTGGAATGCACACTCGGAGGGTGGACCCGGCTCATATCTATGATAATCTTGTGAAAGGTGGCCATACGTGTTCTTAAATGATGCGTATGTCGTGCATTTGGGTTTCCCCTGCAGGGTGTAAATCGATATATATCGCCGTCCCTCGCGGTGATGAGTACCACTTGTCTCGAGCAGATTACATCGTAGTAACAAAGAGAATATGATGAAGAAGCTTGCTGATTTTGAAGAATTACTTCATGTATTGCAACCATATTTTGTTAGAAATGCTCACTAAATTTATATTCACGTCCCAACCCTTTGAATATGGCTAAAACCTGAAATTTCAGAAAAACATAGGTGCTGTTTTTGGCTAATTCCAGCAAGCCCGGTCAGCCCCCTGCATACTAGGAGTCGGTTTTAGAAACCATTTTTGTCGGGTAAGACTTGCGGAGTATATTAGATACTCGGGGCTTTGTTGTTAACATTTTTGTGCAGGTGAGATTGTCGAGAAGAATGGGCACATCTAGGGGCTGATGTGTCACATTTTAGGCAACTATCATCGAGATTATCTTTACGCTTCCGCTCATTGTATATTAATGTATTGAAATCTGAATTTTGAACTCTATGTATAATAACAACTTTAACTTCAGATGTAAAATATGTCACTCATGTAACATAAATATGTATATGAAAATGGTGGATGTATCGTTAACGTATGTGCAATGAACGTTCGCTTCGTCGAATGTCTCCCGATACGATCCTGTTCGACAATCCCTCTCGCTCGCGAGGTAGGGGATGTCACAATTGACGTATCATCGGAAGAAGTACGATACATGCAAATATATTGCTTTGAACCCCAACTGCACTTCTCGCCTATGTACTCTACCAATTGCAAAATCCCAAAGTTATCTTTCTTAATAGGAAGCGGTGGCAACAATTTCCTACCACAATATGTCTTTGGTTCCCCATCCGGTAATGAAAAATATGATCCAACTTTAACAATAACTTGTAATCCATTGCTACTTGTCCTACACGCCACAATGAAATACGATTCCAGAATTATACATCTAATCAAACACCAATCATCATATATATCTAATCACACACCAATAAGAGAAGTGAATCCAGTTGTACCTAGAAATATCGGTCTCCATGTTGCTGTCCAGGGCGCCACCCAGGCGTCGCTCGCCCAGCCCGCACACCTCGCTCGCTGCGCGCGCTCCTGCCCGCGCGCCGCTCCCGGCCCTGCCCGCGCGCCGCCGCGTCTCCCCTGTCCGCGCTCCGGCTCCTGGCCCTGCCCCGCACCGCTGCGCGCGCCCTGCCCCGCACCGCTCCCAGGCCGCGCGCCGCTGCTGGCCCTCCCCGTGCCGCTCCCGGGACCCGCACCGCTCCCAGGCCGCGCGCCGCTGCTGGCCCTCCCCGCGCCGCTCTCGGGCCCCGTGCCGATCCCAGGTCCCGCGCTGCTCCTGGGTCCCGCGTGTCGCGCCCGCACGTCGCGTTTGCGCAGCCCGCGCGCCGCGCTCGGCCCTGCCCGCGCCACCGCGTCTCCGCGTCTCGCGCGCGCCGTCGCGTCTCCTCCGCCCGCACGCCGGCTTTAGGTTTAGGTCTCTCTCGCCCCTGCTCACGATCCGGTTCCAGGAAAAGAATAGGGACGAGTTAACGGCTGTTAAAAGCAGGGGCAAACGGAGTGTTTGTTTCTAAAAGGTAGGGGTAAAATCGCAAACAACGAAAAAGCGGGGGTAAAATCGCAATTAAGGTTCAAAGTAGGGGTAGAATCGCAATAATCCCTTTTCTCAAACCACATTAAATCATGTTCTTTTGCAAAATGAACCCTGGTGTTTTATAAACTTATAATTTTAGACCTTAACCTTTTTACACTCTATCCATTGAACTTTGCCATATTTACAAAATGGTCCTTAATTTGGCATTTTTACGTTTTAAACCCTAGGTCTTTAAATGCTCATAACTTTTCGCTCGTAACTCCGATTAAGTCGATTCTTGCGCTCACGCGATCGCAGCGACATGTACTATTTATTAGTATTGTTTTCATAGTCATTGGGTATTGTTTGGTGTACTATTTCTTAGTTGCTTGTATGCTTGTTTCTTGCATGTTTTGTATCCGTTAGAAGAACGTACATTTCGAAGAACTCAAGAGCAAGACTTGAAGACATGAGCAGCAGCAAAGGGAAACAGGCAAGTGTCCTTGATGCACCTTGAGCCTACTTCTTTATTATCTGAATTTACTTTTTATGCATTGCGTTTAATTTGAATCCTATTGTGTCATATCCTGTTCCATACTATTTCCTTGTCGCCTTGGTTTTGGGTGTAGTGTTATAGTATGGGTACGTTATTGCTTAGATTGCTATTAATGGGGTTCCACTTGAACTAAGTGCTAATCTTGATTAACTATCCACTTGAACATAATGATCATGAATCGGGAATGCTTTTTAGCAACATGGAACTTAGGTGATCCCGACAGGAGGATTGTCGATGATGGTGCTCGGTGAACACCGTTAGTTGTGGTGGTACCTGTTTGGGATCATAAGGACCGGTTCTTGGAGTGGCAACCCAGGACTTCCGCACAAAGCACGTGGCTGATAATGGGTAGGTAAGGTTTAGTACCAAGGTAACTTCCCGGTTCTGCGGACGTCAAGGAAGGATGAAGGAAGAAGGTGTCTTCCGGATTCGGGCGAGGAAAGGCGAGTACTTGAAGCCACGGTGCAAGAGGGGGCCTCCGGGTGATGCGTCACTTTTACGGCGATGAAACCTTAGCATGGGCGTTTTGCAAGCTAGGAAGTACTTAGAAATACCGTGCGGTGATCTCTTGGCCTCACACCTAAGGAAGTCTCGCGGGTATAATGGAGGTTTTAGTCACCGACGGGTGATGGAATCACCGACACTGTGGGTGAATTATCGATGAGTATTCATTTTAGAATTTTTATTTTAGATTGCAGCATATTTTCGTGTGGGTAAAATTTCATTTTCGTGGTGGTTTGTGTAGCCTAGGGAAATCATTTTCGTGTGGGCCAAGGTCATTTTTGTGACGGTGCTATTGGTACAGGAGGACTATTTTCGTGAGACTTCGGATAATTTTCGTGACGTCTTTCGACACTCATCAAAATTAAATTTTCGTGACGGTTTCAAACCCTCACAAAAACAGCAATTTCGTGGGGGCTTCTAACCCCCACGAAACATTTTCTCGACATATTTTCGTGATACATGACCGTCACGAAAAGTCATTCCATTATCTCGGGGACACCGGCTATTTCGTGGGAGTGACCTCCACGAACTCCCTCTCGCGAAAACATTTCATGTGGGCTAGCCCCCACGAAAAGCTAATTTCCCTGGCGCCAATACCGTGTGGACCTTTGCGTGACGGCTGACCGACGGGAATCATTTTCGTGACGGTTTTTACTATTTTCGTGTGGGTTTACGGCACACACGAAAATTCTGTTCTGTGGTAGTGTTTGTTGGTACATTAGCATTATTTACTCGTATACTTAGGATTTAGCTACTCTTCTTTGACAAATTAAAAAATATAAAATAAATTAGTTTTTTCATAGAAACTAAGAATGTAACTTCATATTGTCTAATGTTATAGTAAACATAAGATTGTGTCAAAATCCGAGGTGCTTATTAATTCAAATGTATTGTGAGGTTTGCAAACTTCATAGTTTAACACACATTTTCGCAAATCAGGGGTATGATGATAATAGTAACAGTACCCAAGCAATGGTGGTGGGTTGGATCTATGGTAGACCCAGGGGTTGACTGGCAATATTTTGAGGAAGCGAGAGGGGCCTAAGTGCAAAATAGAAATTCTCACGTTATAGGAGCTTCTTCTTCCTCCGGTCGCATGCCATGGCCTGCTCTAGAGCTTGGGGGCGCGCCCGGGGAGAGGGTGAGGAAGACCGAGGAGTGGGGAATTTGGTGGAGAGGTCGATGCGCGTCCATCCGGAGTGGAAGGAGGAGGGGAAGTGGTTCGGATGCGAGGTATTTTGTGAAGGAACGAGCATGGCTGGGAGCTCGGGAGAAATTGGGGAGAACTCGGATAGTGGGTAGGTCGGTGTGGGAGGGGAGGTGGCGCTCGCACCGGTGCGAAGAGGAGCTCGGCGTGCACCCCTTTTATAGGCATGGAGTGGCGGGGGAAGCACGAAAGTGAGGAGCTTGGCTCCAATGGTGCCCCTATGCATGCGTTCATGAGAGCTCGTCGCGGAGCACGGGAGGCGCGACCCGGGGAAGGAGTGGCTCGGGGAGGCGGCGCGTGGTCCGACCGTGCGAGGCTGGTTGGGGTCCGGTGGCCGGACCGGGCTCGGTACGGCACGCGACACATTTGTCCAGGAGTAGGAGGAAGAAGACGCGTTCTTTATGGGAGGAAGAAGACGACCGAGGGACGGCGTTGAGCGCATGGGACGACCACGTCCCGGCGCCGGCTGCGCCTCGGTGGGCTGCACCGTGGCTGGTTGGGCCGCATGCCCTGGCTTGGTCACGAGAGGTGAGGTGTTGTGGCCTAGGGAGAGGAGAGGTGGGCCAACCGGTTTGGGCCGCGGAGAGGAGGGAGGGAAGTTCGGCCCGGAGGAAATAGAGAAAAGGAAAAAGCTTTAGTCTTTTTTCAGAATTTTTTGAAGTGGAATTTGGGTTGAATTTTAACGGTTTTTTGAAGTTTAAATTTGGTGCAACACTCACAAACAATTCGAGGAAATAAAACGACAATAACTCATCAAGGTTATTTTTATAATTTTTAAAAGTTTCAATTTTCTTCGTAGTTTATTTAATGGCTGAGTTTTGTTTTCAAAAATTCATTAATCGTAAAATAAATTCCTAAAAGTTTACATTTGTCATGAATTTTGAACTTGGTATATGTTTTCAAATTTTGGGATGTTACACTAGGAGTGGTGTCCCTATAGGAATTCACTAGACAAGCCACGGACGAGTAAATTGGGCATAATATGCAAAGAACAAGCAAGATCAAAAACAAAGAACAAGAACAACACAACGAGAGAAACACCGAGATTTTTCACCAAGTTCGGACCCCTCACAAAGAGATTCCTACGTATACGTTGAGAAGGTCACAAAGAGCCGGGTCTCTATCAACCCTAGTCCTCTCCAAGTGACCACAAAGATCAAACTTGGTTTTCTTCTTCTTCTTTGATTCTTTTCCTTCGGAGGCGAATCACAACCTTCACAAACTTCCCAAGGCTTACCATAATCTCGGGAGCTCTAGGGTGACACCTAGCGAATCTAGGAGAACAAAACTCCAAGAGTAACAAGTGAAGTAGAGTTTGCTTGCTAGGGGAAGATGTGCTCAAGGTTGGGGTGATGCTTCTCAAGCTTGGATTTGAGTTGGGGCTCTCACAAATGAGTTTGAATATCAAGGAGAGTGAGAGAGAGAGATGATAGCAAGAGCCCGAGTGACATAAGAGTGTTCAAAAAGCACCAACAACCTCTCGGTCGTGATGGGAGAGGCTTTATATAGGAGTGGTCCAAAAAGAGCCATTGGTAGGGTTTGGTCAAGAAATGATGGAAATTCAATTCAACTCGGAACATCCATCCGAAATGTTCAATCGGGGATGGAAGTTCTGTCTTGGAGACGGAACTTCCATCCTGCCATTTGGGTTTAGGTGGGTGGGCGAGCGCGGGGAAACGCCACTCCCGTGCTTCTTGTCTTGAAGCTTTTAGTCGGACATTCGGTTCTCCGACCTGGTTGCTTTTAGCTCCGTTTAGCTGGTGGGCTTTCGGGTGCTTCTTCTCCGATGGGCTTGTGCGGGCTTGTTTCTTTCCCGCTTGCCGCATAATTGGTGGCCTCGCTTTGCTTGTTTGGGTTCCCAGCACCGGCCTTTTTACCGACAGCGCAACCATTTTTACCGTTGTTGACCTAGGTTTTCCTCTACCTATATAATGGGCGAGACAGGTGAAAAGTTCTTCACCACGCCTTTCGAACAATTTTCTGGTTTGGACCTTTCCTCGCTTTCGACTTTTGCTAGTTGCTTCGGTCGAGCTGTTTTCGCTTCGCTTTTCTGCCTTCGCCTTGTTTATGTGAGTCGGTTTGCTTTGCTTCTGTTTTTAGTTGGTGTCTTGGCCTTACTCTCGCTGAGCCTCTTTTTGTGATATTCTTGCGGATGGCTTCACCTGCTCGATTCGATGGCTGGGAAGATCGGGGTCGGTCCGAGCTTCGCTTGGAGGACTGGACTATGCGCGAGCCGCTACCTTCCTCGTCCGAGGAAAGTCACGGCTCGAGAGCGAGGGATGGTAACGGCGACGAGTCTAGCGATGCTGCCGTCGATGAGGAGGAGAGCGAGAACACAGCTGAGGGTGATGACGACCAGGACGGCGGCGAGGCTCGACCAATACTTCTACCGTCGACACCGGTTCCGACACGAAGGCCTCACGCTGTAGTCGCCCCAAGGTCGTGAAGATCCCCAAGGCCCCGAACCCACGGACGTTTCGAATCGAGCCATCGAAGATGACCGACGCGCTAGCGAAGGAGTTGGTTGATCCGGGCTACCTCGAGTGGTACCGCCTCCCGGTTTGCGAGGTAGAGCTGCAGCCTAGGGAGGACAAGGTGGTGGTGTTTCGCGACTTCTTCATCGTAGGGCTCATCATTCCCTGCCACCGGTTTGTGCTGGTTGTCCCGGAGCAATACCGAATCCAGCTGCATGAGCTATTTCCCAGCGCCTTCGCTCACCCGAGCAAGTTCGTCTAGGGCATTGTTAGTGAGACAGACCGACCCACGGATCGAAATCCCGAGGTGTTGTTTAAGTAGAGACAAGAAAATACAACAATAGACGTGGTTCAAATATGACAAAGCTGAAATTAACATCATTTTACATCAAAGTTTAATGCAACGGAAATTAAACACGTTCAGTTCTGAAAATGCGGAAGCGGAAGCGATAATTAACGTCTACAAATATACATCTCGACGATACATGCGATGGTGATTAATTCGAGCCCATACGGACAATCACGTAGCCAAGCACAAGCAGCGACAAGGCTAGGCTTCCCAACAAGAAGACCAGCCCTCCGGGATCAGCAAGTCCCGGGGCAGTACACCAACGAGCAAAACATATGCATCATCTCGTATTACCAGTAAAACAACATAGGCACAAAGCCCGAGCAACTAAAGCTCAACAAGACCGACCCGTCAAATGGTTCACGGAACCGAGTCCTAGACATGCAAGGTTCGGAGGAGTGTACTGATTTTCAGGGTATAAAACAGCGACTAAGCAGTGGATCCTTACTTTCAATATTATTGCCAAGTTAAATATTAGCAAAATAAATACAGTGATCATGCAAGAGAAACATAAATACAAGTGTAGCATAAGTATATCAACGTAACATCTTCAACAACAATAACCAAGCAAGTACCATTAGCATTTAGAAATAAAATTCAAATTATTACTACGATGTGACCCGGTGAACAAGCGGGTACTCATTACTGCGAGGGACAATGATACGTCTCAATTTTACACCAGCTGGGAAAAACCCGAAGCACACGACATAGGCATCATTTAAGAACACGTATATCAACCTTTCACAAAGGTGTCATTCAAGCGGGAAGGGTACCGGATCTCCAAAGTGGCCAGCAGCTCATCGGTAACGTCGTGAGCCTACTACCCACTCCTTGCGCGGGTACAACGACCGAAGACCAGGGTTATCTTCCATACTATTACATCCAATGCTACATAAGTTTACTAGTCCCCAATAAAACTAGCATGTACTCGGTACAGTTCAAAACTTGTCCGGCGGGGTCAACAACAATACGGTCCTCAACCGACACGGACGAGGGTACAACCTTACAAACCATGCCCTCGCAAGGCACATGTGGTTGCCCTTTCCTCTACTGGCCCATCCACGTCTCAACTTTTAGTTGTTTACACGAACGATCTGCCACCTTGCGAGACAAGCCCTATCCAGGCCCTTGCCTTCGTTCTTTCCAAAACAGACTCGTTCGGTTCCATTTACTTAAACATGTGATTAACAACCTATTCTACTAACATTTGAGTAATTGACCTTGTGTACCGTTGATCCTAGAATTAAGCATAGCAATTATTCTAGTAGGCTATCTGTACCAATATAACATCTACATCGGATTCATCCGGGGACAATACAAGTGGATTTTCAACCAAATACCTAGACTTAATGCACATAACATCCTAGACAGTCTAGTAATTGTGATATTGAAAATAAAAACATTAAAAACTGGGAGGATGCACCGGGGCTTGCCCGGAGCTACTGCAACAGAGTTAGGGTCTTCGAGTGCCGGGTCTTGATTGAGAGAGATATCCTTCGAAGATCCTCAACCAGCACTTCAACGTTTCCTAAATAGCGGAATGTCAATATCAATGAATGCAAAGTCATGCAAACAATATGGATGATGTCGATGTATGAATGAAACATTCAAATAACAGAAATGATATGTTACGTAAGATGGTTCTTGAAGACATATGCTTAAATATAAATTCATATTAAAGTATCCTTTCATTATCACATGTAATAATGAAGTACTTAATCATAATAATTAAAGGCATTTAAATGACATGATCACATTTGCAAAGGCTATACATATGCATTATACATGAGCTATATACATGAAATAACAAAACTATAAACAAGTCTCATCATTTTATGTGGAGAGATTTAACTTTAAACATAAAAGCAACGGTATTTACTAACAAAAATTCTTTAGGAATTTATTGGGTGCATATATGAACACATCCTAAAACATGGTGATACTCCATGACATGAGAGATATTTTTGCTCTGGTAGCATAATTATTTGATGCATAAATTAATTATTGGAATTTAAATAAGCTAAACCAAGAATTAAGCATACAATGATATACATGCAGGAACATTATGAATATGATGCACCATACGAAAGAGCATGTTCAGAGGAGTCCAAAACAATTTAGTTTGCATCATTTGCATTTCTAGATAAAAAGTTATTAATTAAATAGGTTTACAAACTTATAATTATTCTGAAAAACCTATGCAGTAAAAACCTATGCATTTTTTCCTAATTAAACATTTATAGGCAAATATGTGCTATAGAAGCATATAATGATAAATATGATGAAAACATGTATGAATGTACAAAAGGCATGTACCAGTGGGTCTAATATGTTATGGAAAGTGCTCATGTAAATTTTCATAAATTTCACACATTGCAAGAATTAAATTTACATTTTTAAAGGCTTAACAAGATAGCATTTCTATTTACATGAAACTCCAATTGCTTACACAGAAACCTAGGTAAAAATTTTACCATTGCAACTTTCATGTTTCAAGTATACCAAAACATTTTAGTTTGCATTTTTCTTATTTTTATTTTGGGAGATATGAATTTGTTTAAAGTAGCTAACAGATTTATCATTTTCTAGATTTAGGGTCTGTCAACAGTAAAAACAAAATCAGAGCTTATGTGTAGCTTTGGATCTTCTATTTCCCTAGGATAGGGCTGTGATTTTTTTTTTTGAGATTAACAGGTAGCTTTCAATTAAACCGATCATTGCAAAGTTGTTCCCAGATGAGATCTGGTGCTACATAAAACCAAACCGATTCATTAGGATGATCGGCTGATCTAGCTAGGACATGAGCTACCTCGTTACTCCATCTACTTACATGGATGAAAGACACGATAATTTGTGATGTACACACCATCTTCTTAATATCCTGAATAATGATTCTGGTGTGCGAACGATCCACGTCCTGTGTTTGGAGCTTCTTAACCAGAGATATGCAATCTGTAGCAATTATTACTCGGTCATATTGCAGACCCAAGACGAACAGGACAGCTTGCCTTAGTGCTATTGCTTCAGCGACCTCTGGATCCATGACCTTCTCAATTCCTTTCCTAAGAGCAGCCAAGAATTCGCCGTTGCTGTCCCGAGCCACCATACCCAAGCCCGTTCTGTTCTTGTTCTGAAACACTGCTGCATCTACATTGACCATAATGCAGCCTTCCGGTGGTGGATTCCAGTGAGATTTGATAGAATCACACCTAATGGAGCTTTTAGGTTGGTAAAGATGTAGCAGTACAATGTCAACATATGCCAGCAATTTTTCCACAATGCAATGAGGATGTGTCTGGCTATCCCCATTCCTCACAGCATTTCTTTCTTCCCAAATATGCCAAAGAGCGATCACTAAAGTGGTGGCTTCCTCTTGTGTGCACTCCATCAGAGTCTCAAAGATCCATTGCCTCGGGAAACGAAAGGTATACTGTGCTTGCAGAACCCACATCTTCTCTTCAGTTCCCTCCACATTTCAGCCACATATTGACATTTCAGGAAGGTATGTTCGAGTGTTTCTTCTCTCCCGCAGTGGCAGCACAGATCACTAGTTGGAATATTTCTCATCTTTAATTGTTGTCCAGTTGGCAGATAGTCATGTGCAAAGCGCCACAAAATGATTTTCATTTTAGGTGGAGCCTTAATATTCCAGAGCTGCTTCCATTCTTTAGCTACCCGCTCCTAGTTAGAACATTCCCCTTTTCCTTTCATGCTGGCTTTAAGATGCACAACATCGCCTTTGGCCAATATGTAGGCTGACTTGACTGAGTAGGCCCCTGATTTTGTGAATGGCCAGGAAACACAGTCATCCACTCGGCTGTGACTTAACGGGATGTCTAGAATGCGCTCTGCATCAGCCTCAGTGAAACATGCCCGAACCAATTCCTCGTTCCATCGATTGGAGGTCTCGTCCATAATGTACTTCAGCTTAAGATCAGCTGGCACATAGACCAAAGTTTGCAAGGGATGATTAATAGCACCAGGGACCCAACGATCCTTCAAAATTCTAATTTCTTTGCCATTACCGACTCTCCACATGATGCCACGCTCAAGTAATTTTTTACCAAACATCAAGCTTCTCCATGTAAAAGAGCATGAACGTGTCGGTTTTGCATCAATAAATAAACCTTGTGGATAGTATCTTCCTTTTAGTACCTTAGCACATAATGAATCAGGCTGCAGCATAAGTCTCCAACATTGGCGTCCCAGCATGGCTTGGTTGAATAATCTCATATCTCTGAAACCCATACCGCCCATGTGTTTTGGAGTGGTGAGCCATTCCCAAGATCTCCAATGCATCTTTTTCTTACCTTCCTCAACCCCCCACCAATGATTAGAGATTGTTTTCCTCATCTTTTCGCATATGCCTTCAGGGAGCTGAAAACAACTCATGATATAAGTGGGGATAGCTTGTGCTACAGATTTAAGCATAATTTCCTTACCAGCTCTGGACATGGGTCTATCATTCCACCCCTGGATACGCTTCCACAAACTATCTGAAATAAAAGTAAAGGTGCACATTCTTGATCGGCCCACATAAGTCGGCATACCCAAATAAGTTGATTGGAGAGATTCATTGTACACATTTAGCAAGTCCATTACCTTTTGTTTGGTTTCTGTGGGGCACCGGTGGCTGAAGAAGATGGATGATTTCTGCAGGTTGATCCGTTGCCCCGAGCCTCTGCTGTACGTCTGTAAAACATTTCTCAAAGAGTTAATACATTTTTCATTTGCTCTAGTAAAAAATATGCTATCATCTGCAAAAAGGAGGTGTGAAATTTGCGGTCCGGAGGCCCCATTTCTCACCCCTTTTAGATGGCCTGCACTTTCTTCCTTCCTTAATAGACAAGAAAGTCCCTCTGCACAAAGTAAAAATAAATAGGGGCTGATAGGGTCCCCTTGTCTCAAGCCTCTGGATGGGGTAAAAGACTCTGTGAGCTCACCATTTACTTTCACACAATATTGGACGGAGGAAACACACCGCATAATGCTGTTAACCCAACTTTGTGCAAAACCCATTTTTTGGAGGACTCCCTGCAGGTACCTCCATTCAACACGATCATATGCCTTCATCATATCAATCTTCAATGCAAAGAAAGGGAATTTAGCCTTCTGCCTTCTTATAGTATGCATACATTCATAGGCTATCAGCACATTATCCGTGATTAATCTGCCCGGTACGAAGGCACTTTGTTCTTCAGAGATTATATTGTTCAGCAAACCTTTCAGTCTATTTGCTAACACTTTGGAGGCAATTTTGTATAATACATTGCAAAGACTTATTGGGCGAAAGTTGGATAAGGATTCTGGCCTTTGCACCTTTGGGATAAGAACTATTGTTGTATTGCAAAAGCCCTCTGGAATATCATCACCATCTAGAAAACCTCTTACCGCCTGGCATATGTCTTCTTCAATCATAGACCAGTGTTTTTGATAGAATAAGGTTGGAAATCCGTCCGGCCCTGGAGCCTTTGTGGGACCCATTTGAAACAGGGCTTCCTTGATCTCTTCATTGGAGTAAGGTTTGCACAAGACATCGTTTGTGGCTTGGTCAATTAGAGATGGAATAGCATCCAGGATCTGCTCCATATCAACTTGGGGTTCACTTGTGAATAGGTCTTTGTAGAATGAATGCACCATTTTTTTAATACCTTCTTGATCCTCACATTTGCTTCCATCTGGCCTCTTCAAAAAATTTATTCTGTTTGTTCTCCTTCGCGCACTAGCCCTTGCCTGGAAAAAGGATGTATTGCGGTCCCCCTCTTTGAGCCAGTCCACCCTGGATCGTTGCTTGGTCATGATTTCTTCTCTTTCAAACAACTCACACAGCCTGTGTTCGATCTCTCGCTCCTCTAGTGAATAAGACCTTGTGGTATTATTTAATCGAAGCCTAAACATGCGCTTTTCAAGTTTCCTGATCTCCTTCCTTAGTGATCCAAATGAGGTTTTACTCCATTCAGATAAGGACCTTGCCATCTTAACCAAGTTGTCCCACGTTCTTTGGATACTCCTTGGCTCCCCTACACCTTCCTGCCAGCTATTTTCCACGGTTGCCAAGTAGTCTAGCGCTCTGCACCATGCTGCTTCGTATTTGAAACTGTGTCTCCTAGCTGCCTGTTGGTATTTGTGTGATAGCTGTGAAACAGTTAAAAGAACAGCAAAGTGGTCTGATGTTGTGGTTATAATATTTTCCACTTGACTGTCTTCGTAGAGACTCCTAAAATGACCATTTGCCACTGCCCTGTCAAGCCTGACTCGAACGTTACGACCTCCTTGCTGCCTGTTATTCCACGTAAACTTTGGGCCACAGAATCCTAAATCCATTAACTGGCAGTCCTCTAAGCATTCTCGAAAGAGTCTCATCTGATTTTCATTTCTGTCCTTTTGGCCAAGATGCTCATCATTACATAAAGCTTCATTAAAATCCCCGACGCACACCCACGGCCCCTTCCATTGTGCTTTTAGGTACCGTAGTCGGTCCTAGAAAATATGTCTCCTCTCTGTTTTTGGCTCGCCATAAACAAAAGTTGCTCGCCATACCACTCCAGACTCGCCCTTGATGTGCACGTCAATAAAATTAGTACATAAGGATCGCAGATTGACGCACATATCAGAGGACCGGAAGAGCGCTAGACCACCACTTCTTCCATCACAATCAACTCCCAAAAAACCACTGTACTCCAAGGACCGGATAAATCGTTTAGCCTTTGCTTCCCTCATTTTCGTTTCCGATAAGAACAGGAGGGAGGGACGGTACCGCTTCACCAACCAGCGAAGCTCACCTACTGCCGAGTCCCGCCCCGGACCTCGGCAGTTCCAACTTAACAGACTCATGGCTCTCGGCGGGGCTGCATTGCAGCCTCCGCCGATCCTAGCACTTCAGTCCCAATTGTAGGTCTCAGTTTCTTATTCCACTCTTCCTCCCCTCCTTCTAATTCTAATGCATCCTCCTGTCTATTTATAGCTGAGTGAAAGGCCATATTTGGTTCAACTACAATAATCGGCATTGCATCAAGTGGTAAGACTTCTTCCTGGTTGCTTTCGTCTTTCCAAGACCGGACATTAGGGTCCCTTGTCTGCTTCCTCTTTGTTCCTTGTGCTTTTGTGGTCATTGAGAATAGCTCTTTTCCAGATTCCTTTAGATTCCTCTCCTCAACAGTCTTCTTCCCTTTTCCATTGTTACATTTCATTGGAGATAAAGCTTCATTATAATTCCCATTTTTTGGCTTGTTATTCTCTGTGTGTGATTTGAACATGAGAGATGGTTGCAAAGCATGGATCAGGATGTGATACAACCATGGTGAGCTTAAATGCAATCAAGAGCTCACCGGAGAAGCAAAAATCGACTATGAAACTCGAAGTATTCTTGATACCCTTGCTACCCTTGCTCATGCCAAAGTGAACCATGGCAATGGAGTTTGAAGATGAGTAGCCATGGTGGTTGCTTTTGGAGAGGAGAAAGAAAAGGAGGAAGAGAGGAATACTTGACTTGGCCGTTGACCAAAGAGTGGACGAGGGGGAGCCTCTGGACTTGGTGCCTTCCTTGGGCTGGCTACTTGGTGGCTTGCTTGGTAGAGAAGGAAGTAGACAAAAGAGAGAAAAGTGGGTCTCACAAGGTGGAAAAACCTACCAACCCTACTGTTGCAGTCAAGAGAAAGACAACCAATTTTTTGTTGGGGTTTCCAATTTTTTTGGTGGTGTGTAATGAAATTTGTGCCAACTTTTATATATAACTTTTCTTGAGATTCGGCCTACAAAAAATAATAAAAATCGTACACCAAAACTGTTTTTCTGCTTTTACTGAATTTGTATGGCTATTTAACCTCTACCAAAAATTATGGTAAAATCACTAAAATTCCTATTTTTGAATAACCTTCATGATTATGCAAAAATATTGGTATGGTTATGTTAACATTTTTGAAGTGTGTTCATAATAACCTATAGGCAATATTGAGGGCACTTGCATATGAGTTAAATATTGCAATATGGCTATATTTCATTCTATGCACATTTAAACATAGCAACTTATAAATAGCAATTAAGCAATAAAAAACTTCTAAATACAATTCTCATGATGAACATGACTTTTCTTATAATTGAGCACCAGAAGCAAATAGATTTCATTTTTACTCATTTCTTAAAATAGAGCACGTTTCTCTTTTAATTAATTATGGCATTTTTATGCATTGGGAAAGCTATCATTTAAACAGGTAAACCTACAATACTCACTGAACATAGCATCTATGTTAAAACATCTGATTGAGCACCGTAAGCAAATATCTAGGCATTTAAATATGCACTTTCTCTATTTAGGCAAATATAGCAATTATGTACTATATGAACACATTATGACCAAAATGATGCAAACATGATTCAATTCACCAACTTCAGATAAAATATGATGACACATGTCAGTAAGAGTGTGTTTGTCCATTTTGGTGAAGTTTGCACATTAAAAGCATTTAAATTTGTTACTTTTAGTGCTTAACATGATAGGGTCTTTACTTACATGAAACTTTGATTTTTACCACAGAAACCCATAGAGAAAGTGGGTCCATTGTAAAGTACAAGTTCTAAGCTTTCCAGAAAGTTCTCATTTGTATTTTTCTGAACTGGCTATCAAAAGTTATGCAGTTTTTAATTTCATTAATAGTTTGTTGAAATTACAATTCTGCCATCGCATTTGAATTTCAACAAGTGTGGCGCGCGACGGAGAACGCCGGTGAGCGGCGGCGCTCCACGCCGGAGTAGCTCGACAGCGAAGCTCATGGGCTACCCTTTGCCACCTGTGCGTGTTTTGCCACGGGAAATTTTTGGGAGGGGCCGTGGTGGCAGGCGGTGGCCAGAGACGGCTGGCGGTGGTGACGGCGGCAGAGGTGAGCTCCGGCACGGTGGCTCATGGTGCCCGGTGTGCGAAAATGGGAGGTTCAGGGCACAGGAGCTGCAGCTTGGCGTGAAGAAAAGCGGCGCAGGTTTGGTTGGGGTCGAGGCGGTCTGGATGATGGTGCGCGCCGTGGAGGTGCGGGGCTCTGACAAGCGGCGGTGGGGAGAAGTGCAATTCCTTCGGCGACTCTGCACAGTTCGAGCTGGGATTAGAAGGAAAGGTGCGTAACCACCCTGGGTGCAGTCTAGAAGGAACAATCGACCATGGGTACGAGCTTACGCTGTCAATCGGCCATGGCCGCGTGATTGCAGAAACAGGGGGCGTGCTCGATTTCTGTCGATTTGCCGAGAAGGGAGAGGAAGGCTGGGCTGGGAGCGGTGCAGAGGTTCTGGGAAGCTTGTGCGAGCTACTGCCAGCTGCTGGAGGGCTGAGACGCGGCGCTGGGCTGAGGAAGGGCGAGCTTGGGTCATGACGGCCAGAGGGGAAAAATGGCACCGGTGATCAACGGTGGTCGTTTTTGCGTTGATCCTACGCAACTATGGTGATGTGCGACGCATGGGAGGGCTGCTATGGCGAGAGGACGGCGAGCGTTGGCTGGCATGGGCCCCAACACTAGGGAAGACGCTGGGTGGTGGCCCTGGCACTGTGCGAGTACTGCTCACTGAATATTCCCCCGAATTACATTTTTGCCACTGAATGTTTCTGTTTTTGCTCCAAAATAATATTTTCCTTCCATATTTTTGCAAGCCAATTTTTGTGGCCACTCTTGACATTATGCTGAACCATTTCTCTTCGAGGCCAATGTTCTGGTTTTGGATGTAAAAATTTATAAAAATTCAGAGACCAGTGCTATTTTTCTGGACATTGGAATTTATTTTGGGGAAATGTGCCATGATAAATTTTGGTAAAATATCCTAAAATCATGTTTTGATCTCCTCTAGAAGGATTTGAAAAAATATTGATATACTTTCATTGAGGATCATTGAGTTTTAAATAGTTGGATTTAAACAGATTTTATTCAAATACACTAGTTCATTATTTCATGTGCTTACTAAATTAATTATGTTTTAACTTCAGTAATTAGGGTAGGGATTGGGTTCACACGTGTTTTGTGCATGAGATTTCACAGGCATGTGTTTGTGTTTCACCATGTTTAGTTCAAATAAGGTAGTTCCTAACAAATCTATTCTCCAACAAGTGCTCATGAATTGTCTCGGGTATAGCACATATCAACAAGTTCTTGCACTTCCAACAGAGACAATAGATATGTTGTGTTCCTCTCCTTTCAGTGTGCTGCTTAGGTGCTTCAACATATGAGGTAACCTTTTTAAAATATACAAGAACATTTCCTCCTGGACCATCATATATCCAAGATCAGTATTCTATTTTTTATATATTACACAAGAAAATAAATATAATCTGTTGTATTACATAACTGTAGAAAAAAATAAGTATAATCTAGGTTCAAATATTAACTGCAAAAAAATAATTATTATAATCTAGATAAAAATGATTATAATTTTGGTTAAAAATATACAATATAGCAATTTATTAATTTTCCACACCCTCCCCCTCCCTCTCTCTCTCCTCGGATACATGGTCAAGATAAAAAAAATAGATCTTTACAATTTCACTATGTAAAGTCCAAAATAAACCCATGAGAATTAAGGAGGTGGAAAAAATAAATTGGATATAGACAATATATGATAATTTTCATCTTTGTTGTGTAACATTTCAGTAAAAATAATATAGTTCCAAACGCTAGGAAACTTTAGCTACCAAATATGGAAGGAAACTATTTATAAACACAAAAAAATACATGGATTGACTTGGATGTATCTTCTAGAACAAATTTCTTGAAGTTATCTGGATTTTTCTGACCACCAAACGAATAACAGCTCCGTGAAACACACGCTACAGAGAAGTGGTCGGGTGGGAAGAGGCGAGCTGCATCTTATATACACAATGTTTTTAATAACGGGCAGGCTGACGTCACCGGACATGCGATATAGAGTGGTTACTATAATAACGGGCGGCCGTGACGATGTCACCGGTGGTCGATATTATAGGAGAACACCCCACTGTAGTGTCACCACTTCTGGTGATGTCACTACTTCTCGTTATTATAGTAAGCGCTGTAATAACGTGCCTCTAAAGCGTGGCATCATCCTTGACACACTGTAATAACAGATACAATAATTCTTGTTATTAATGACAAAAATGAAACGACGCATAGGGACGTTAGGCTAGTCTCAATGGGAGTGTCATGGTAGTGTCATGAGCATTAAATTTGCTGACATGGTATGAGAGAGAAGAGGGGGAGTGTTATGGGATGAGAGATGAGTGTTATCACCATGACCCTCCATTGATATGGTTCTTAAAAAATTCTTTTGATAACTGTGTGATAACACTCTTCACTGAGACTGATCTTAGTGTTGTTGTGTAAATTAGTGCATTTGAGATGTCGTTGGATGGTCGATCAGCCATGTGGGGCCGTTCTATAATCAGCAAACGCGCATGCGCTGGACCGTGGTCGCAAACGATCGGATAGCTAGGAGATAAAAATTGTGGACGGTGGTCGCAAACAATTTGGCACATTTTTTTTGAGAAACGCAAACTATTTGGCACTATTTACTCCAGGTGCAAGCATGTCTCTTTCCAAGGTGGTCCCCACGCGTTCACTATATGCATGCATTCCATGAGCTTCTCCTGCTTCTCTTCTCGCATGACACATGAGGCATGCACCACTTTAAAAATAAAGTTCAGAGCAAAGTTTAACCAAAAGTTTGAAAATAAAGTTTGCATACAAAGTTTAGAAACAATGTTCGGAACAAAGCTTAAACAAAAGTTTGAAAACGAAGTTTGAATGAAAGTTTAAAAACAAAGTTCGGAACAATGTTTTACTGAAAGTTTGAAACAAGGTTAAACGAAAGTTTGAAAAAAAACTTTGAATGAAACGTTTAAAAACATAGTTTGGAACACAGTTTTAACGAAACCTTGAAAATAAAGTTTTAAAACAAAGTTCGGAATAAAGTTTAAATGATAGTTTAAGAGTAAACGTTAAAACCAAGAACGGAACAAAGTTTAAATGAAAGTTTAACAAGAAAGTTGGAAATAAATTTTAATAATAAAGTTGCGGATGATTGGGTATATGCAACCATGCATGCATGGGCATAGTGCAGTCTGGTGGTCGATCCATTTTTAAGAAACTTTCTGTTTTTGGGCATTTCTATTTCTAGAAATTTGAATACATTTTTTTTAGACATTTCCTCTTCTATAATGTTGACCTAACATTTCACACACAACTTTTTCTGTTTAACCAACATTTTATATTTTCTTGATACTTTTGTAAACATTGGTCAATATTTGTTTATTTTATTTAACACTTTTGACATGTTGACTCAACATTTTTTATTTGACTTGATTGAGTTATGCAATTCAGCGGAGAATGTAGTAGTGCAACGGATCGGAGAATCCTTTATCGGCACATGGTTTGTACCCCAAGAGTCCAACACATCCTTCTCCGACCACAGAAATTGACGGTAAGCCGGAGAATTTAGTGGCACAACCGGTCGGAGAATTTAGTGGTGCAACTCGTCAAAGAATTTAGTGGTGCAACTCATTGGAGAATTTCTTGATGAAACTCATTGGATAATTTAGTGGCCCAACAAATCAGAGAACTTAGTGGAGCTACTCGTCGTAGAATATAATGAAACAATTCAATAGAGAATATAGTGGCGCAACTCGTCAAAGAATTTAGTGGTTCAACTCGTCGGAGAATTTAGTGGCGCAACTCGTTAGAGAATTTAGTGGCCCAACTCGTCGAGAGAATTTAGTGGTGCAATTCAGCGGAGAATTTAGTGCCGTAACTAGTCATAAAATCTAGTAGTACAACTCGTCGGAGAATTTAGTGACGCATTCAACGGAGAATTTAGTGGCACAACTCGTCGGAGAATAGTTTTTTCCCAGCTGGTCGGAGAATTTAGTGGCGTAACTCGTCTAGTAGAATTTAGTGGTACAAGTCATCAGAAAAATTAGTGGTACAACTCATCGGAGAATTTAGTGGTGCAACTCATCGGAGAATCCTTTATTGCCACATGGTTTTTACCCTAAGAGTCGAGCATCTTATCCTCCGACCATAGAAATCAACAACAAGTAGGAGAATTTAGTGTGTAAGGAAGTTCGAGAATTTAGGATTGTAGCTACCTGTAAAATTTAGTGTTGCACCTCGTTAGAGAATTTAGTGTACAACTCGTTGAAGAATTTAGTGGTACAACTAGTTGAAGAATTTAGTGTATAACTCGTTAGAAAATTTACCGGCACAACTTGTCAGATAATTTATATATTAATTCAACACTTTTTTTTCAACTTTTTCAAAATGTTGATTAAATTTTTCTTTTCAACTGTTTTCAAATATTGATTCAACTTTTAGGAAATATTGATCCAACATTTCTTTTTGTTATCAACTTTTTTCAAATGTTGGTCGAACATTTTTAAATATAGATTCAACATTTTCACTTGTTAACTCAACATTCTTGATTTTGATCAATAAATTCAAAAGTTGGTTCAACATTTTTAATTGGTGATCCATTATGTTTATTTTTTGTTTTTTTATTTTTGCAAATACTAGTATCGGGGTTTTGGCGAGCTCCGGTTAGAAGGCGGTGCGACGGCACGGCGAGCGGTGCAACGTGGGTATCGGGGCGGCCGGTGCAGAGCCCATGGCTGCACGGTTGCTTGGGCCACGGGGTCCGGTGTCGAGTTAGGGTTCCGGCCACGGCGACGTGTCGTCATGCTGAGGGTCGACGTGTTGAGCGTGGTGGTGGGCTTGTGGCGACGTGGTGGCGGGACCGAGGGCGGCTGGCGATGAGGCTGTGTCGGGGCTACGGGCGGTCGGCGAGGTTTCGTCTCGTGTGAAGGTGGGGCGCGGCGGTGGGTCAGCCACTCAGCCCGGGGATGGGAAGAAGGAAGAAATAGTTTTGTCCTTTTGTTGTTAGGCTCATCTCTAAGGGTGATCACCAAAATTGTTTCTCGTGGTCACCATGAAGGAGACGGCCCTGGGAGGAGGATTTTGTGATGGGAGGCCGGCTGCATGCCCTTGCTTGCTGCATGCAAGGAGCCAAGGAATGCACGTGAGAGGAGGGATTTGTCGAAGATACTATTGAGCTATCAGGGGATCGAAGGTACCTAGATCACCACATAAATAAAATGATTAAATTTGAAATAAGACACGAGGAGTAGAGGAGACAAGATTCTTTATTGCTCTATATTTGTAGGATTACAAAGTGGTGTCTCCTCAACTATTTATAAGGGTGGAATCCTATTGCATGTTAGGTCCAGATTCAATAAGGAGCCCACATGGGTGAGGAAATCTTCTTCTAGAAGGTAGGCCTGATCCAATAAACGTTTTACAACACTCCCTCTTGCGTTGTTTATTATGATAATACGCCTCATAAAAGCTCTTTAAAAACCCAGCGGAAATAATAGAGAAAAGAGCACATATTACCACTACTTACATTGCACACATTGCCTCATCAAAAACCTGAATGAGAAAAGTTCATATGAAAAACTAATAAGGAAAAAGAGTGCGGTGCTTTAGGGTGTGTTTGGTTAGGCTTTTTCTGGCTTTGGCTTTTCCAAAAGCCAGTAGCCCAACCAAAGAGGTTGGCTGCCAACAAAAGCTAAAGCCAAAAGTAACTTTTTGCTAGTTCATTTCTGAAAGCAGGTGTGGAGGTGCTTTTTCCGGCTTTGGCTTTCACAAGTTTGAAGAAATTACCTACATATGTATATGTATGTATATATATACATGCAATATATATGTTATATGGCATTTATTTATTTATATACATATATCTTGTATAAATATTGTGTGTTTACTTATTTATTTATATATATCTATATATATATATATATATATATATATATATATATATGTTTATATGTATAATATACAGGTAAATAAATAAATATATGTTTATATGTATAAATATTTTTTAATTCATGTGTATATGTGTGTGTATATATATATATTTATCTATTTATTTATATACTTGTATATATGTTATATTATATACACGATATAAATAAATATAAAATGTATTATACATATATTTGTATGTATATGTGTATGTATATATGATGGTATATATGATGATAAGTAGGGTTTGCTAGTAAATTTCGAAAAGCCACAGTTCTTTTACCAAACGGCTTTCAGCTTTTTCACAGACTCATAACCCACGAGCTGCTTTTTCTACAGACCCACAACCCACAACAGCTTTTGCCACAGTCACAGCCCAACCAAACACACCCTTAATCTTCGTGATTAATATTTATCTATTTGCATGACCGATATGAATTATCTTCAAGATAATCTTTTAATTCGGCAATGTGATGTACTTAAAGAAGTTCTCCCTCTCTTTCAAATAGTTCTTAAGTCATATACCACACCGACAGTTCTCAGGACTGCTAGTTGGTAATGTCATTGTGAACATATTTGCAAGATTGTCACAAGATCGGGCATGTGTCACCAATATTTGATCCTTCTTTTGCAATTCATGCGTGTTGAATAATTTAGATAACATATGCGTCGCTTCTATTCAACTCACCCATCCGCTACCTTGCGCCCGACCGCGAGCTGCTCCCGTCCGTGCCCCATCCGACCGACCCTGCCGCCCCGTCCGCCCAATCCCAACGAGCTGGCCCGGCCGCAAGCCATCCCAACCAATGTGGAAACATTTAAGCACATCAACGGCACCATCAACCCGCATCACGCACCGCTTGTTGGCCTCCAGCAGCGAGCGGTTGAGCAGCGTGGTGACAGTGTCGAGGTGCATCGCGGCGATGTCGGAGCGAAGGAGCGGCATGAGCAGCGCGAGAGCACCGGCCTCCTCGATGAACACGCGGTCATCGGTGCCGGTCCCGACAAGGTGTCGGATCTCGCGCACCACGCGCCCGGTCGATTCGGAGGTGAACGACGGGGCGGGCGGGGCCAGCGACGATGGCCGATGACGCTGCGGCGGGGCCGGCGACGACGACGGGGACAGACCGAGGACGACGCATCGGGGTCGGGGCCGGGGCAGAGGATGATGTGGTAGACGATGCGGTGGAGCTGAGCCGGGGCAGAGGACGATGCGGCAGGGCAGGGTGGGGCCGACGACGGTCGAGGGCGACGGTGGGTGGGTGACGACCGTCGATCGGGAGCCGAGCCGAAGCTCAAGATCCAGAATGAATGGAGAAGAGGAAAAAAATAGGAAAAGAAATTAAAAAGAAGTGAGACCCATGTTTTGGAGAGGGGAATAGAGTCCCTCCAGGACTGGAAGCTTGGATAAAAAATAGAGCCCTTTTAGAGGGACGACTGGAGTTTTGAACCAAACTTACAAATTTTAGAGTAGAAGGCATTTGTAAGGCCCCACTAGAGTTGCTCTTAGGAAGTGGAATCCTACAGAAGTCCTAAGTAAATCTTTGAAATTGCTTACCTGCTGCTGTCATTACCTTTTCCGAACAGTACATATGTATGACAGATTAGAGGTGATGAGGACATCTCGACCATACTTGTAAACGATACTCAACATAACATAAATCAAGAGCTTGGTCATACAACCACTAATGAAAACAATGGAACTATTCATTTAGATTATGGTCCTAGCTATGGAGTTGCTGCATCAAGAGAAGAATCAACTATGTCACTACAAGGACCGATTACTCGAAGCCATGCAAAGAAACTACAACAAGAGGTGAACTCTATCCGTACTCAATTTTTGCCTAATATAAATGAGAATTTTATACTACCTAAATGTTGTACATATGTCTTGCTAAGGTGGACACATGAAGAAGATGTTACTGGACAAGAGGACATGAGTTACACCATGGAGGAGATGGGTTACATGGAAGCTGAAGCAACACCCAACATGTTGACAGAAGGCTCAAACAATTGATGCAACGTGCATACGACCTTTGGGTTTCACCTTCCATAATACACATTGCTGGAAAAATAATGAAGTCTACTTTCACCTGCAAAAAACGACTTGTCATGGACTTTCCATTAAGAAGTAATAGCCATTTTACTGAAGACATGTCAGGAAGGCAGTAAGGACATCCGAGGCCTCTCGGGAATAACAGTTTTCACACCTTTCGACTTATTTACTTCATGAATAAGTTTTACCTCGTCCACACCTAGCTAGGAGGGGTGTTCCTAGTATAAATACCGGTTGTATCAAAGCCTAACTCAGACTATTATGAACCAAGAAATCCACCCGATGGTGTTGCAACAAAGTTACTGAGTTCCTTACGCTCAAATTTCTTACGAGATCTACATCGACTTGTGAGAGACCGATTCACCGGTATATGTGAAGGTTCCTCCGGGACCCACTAATTCGTGCACTGTGGGTTTCCAGACTGGCTGCACCGTTTTGTGTGGATTAGTCTCGGTTGTGGTTTTGCGGTCGTTCGGAGATCGAGTCGAAGTCCACAAGGTTTCGGTGCTTCTCTCCCCGCCTCTCGGCCGCAACCAACCTTGGCCAGGTCTAAAGCTATCCGGATTGTGTTCTAAGTTCGTGGGATCGAGTGAGTTCAAAGATTCGGTGCCTCTCTCACATTGCTTTACATATAATCCAACCTTTGTCAGGTATAAAGCTATTTATCCCGGCTGAATTTCAGCTAGTTATCCTCCTTTGTACCTACTGCCGTGAAGATCGGGCCAACCCTGGGTTTTCCCCTATCAAGAGGACGCTCAGATAAATGCACAACAGAAATAATGCAAATAAGACACGACATGGGTATGGTACAGATAGTACACTTTCATATATGATTCTGGAACAACATTGTTGGTCAGAAAAACTGAATCAATATTACAACACAAAAAGAAATAGACAAAAGAATGGAATTATCTTGTGCGCGTGCACACACACGGACTCCCGAGAACGCTAAATCAACCTCGAACGCCCGCGCGCATGCATATGTTCTTGGAGTACTATTATATATGTGTATCGATTGATGGTCGCTTGATCCTTGGGAGATTTGGCTCAAAGTACTCTGCAGCATGCTGTATTTTGAACTCCAAAATACGGCGTCGAAGTTAGATCCTATACTAGGCTTTGGCTGGTTGCTTCGCCATCCTAGTCGTCAGCCACCGGGGGCGGGGGCGCCTCCTCCCCCGCTGCTTCGCCGGCGTCCTTGGCCACTGCCGCACTCCCTTCAGAGCTTCCCTTGTTTTTCCGGCGGTTAGACTTCTTGGGCACGGCTGGGAGGTCCTGGCAGGTCGCTGAGCTGCCGTCGTCCCCGGCTGACGGCTTGTCCTTCTTGCGGTTCTTGCGAATACCCTTCTTGCTCTTCTCCTTCTTCTCAGTGGCCTCGCCGGCCGTGCAGTCCATAGATGAGGTAGCGGAACCCCGGGAGCGGTTCCGCCTTGATCTGCGTGTGCCTGGAGATGGCGGGGAGTCGCCTCCGGTGGCATCAATGCCGCCAGCCTCACTTCTCGTGTCCCTGAAGGAGGTGTCTCCTAGGCTTCCTCCATCCAAGACTATTTCTGACATACACAAGAGAGGGTTCAGTTAATAATATGAGTTGGAAATGAACTGTCAATCCCTTGTGCTATTACCTTATTATTATACGATCAGCATTGTACATATGTAACCAAGAAACAAATAAGTTTTATTCACATGATAATCATTCTCACCAAGGATTCATTTATTTGTCAATAAGATTTTCCTTGCTAGTATTATGCAATGTCAGATGGTTACGAGTTTCAAAAGAAAAAGATCTCAGAATGTACGGATTGTATAATGAAAGAAACTAACCTTGAGAAGCCCATGGATTTGAAGCAGCAGCACCGCCCGTTTCGCTCCTGAAAGAGGCCGAGTCTAGTGGCGCTGAGTGGTAATCCTTCATCTGTCAATTCAAAATTTTGTGATGCCACGACATCTGTTATTTCGATCCAATAATCTTATCGTGTCAAGTGAAATGAGAAATAGAGGCGTAAAAGATTATCGTTTTGAGTCACTTATGCTGATGTGAATTAACTGTGCCGGCTCACCCAAGTAGGCGCTGCAGCGTTGTTGCTGTTGTTGTTTGTGGCACTAGGCCCGTCCCAACCGATATGTGCCACATGTTTCACATCAGTTGGAAATCCGATCTGCATTTCGGGCTCCTTACCATCTGTTTGTCGGGTTTCAGTTGACGGTGTCAATACAAATGGGGAAATAAATAGAGTGAAAAGATTCAATTTTCAGGATTTTGGAATGAATAAACCAAACTCTGCGTACCCATCATGTTAGAGATGTAGCGGAAAGGCCTCAAGATCCCCTTCTTCATCTTTGTGCTCATGTCCCTTATCCTAAACTTTGCCTATATTTGTGCGTGCACGCACTCTTCTTTATCCAATTCACGATTCCTGATGGAATAAATGCAGAGCATTTCAGTGGTGCGATATGAAACAAAATAAAAAGGAAAGTGAAGATGGCAATGGGACAGATTACGAAACTTGAATGCTTACTCTGTCAGAAACCTAAAAACTCTCTGTTAACAAGGATCAACCATAGATATGTTGGCAGTGCTAGTTATCCTGTTCCCACCCTTCCTCAATGGGCCAGTGCCATTTTTTTCCTCTCAATCTCCTTCCAAGCGCTAGTTCAATATTGTCTAGCCCCTGTGAGATTACCACAATGTGAACCAGAAATTTACACTGACCGCACAGTATGATGCCTTGCGGTCAATGTTAATTCAAGGATGAGAAGGGGACATGTATCTTATGCCTATTTTTTTGGAGGGTCAAGAACCTTTAGAGCTTCTCCTAATATTTAGCCATGCGTGGGCGTAGGAGGGGCTACCTGTCCTTTTTGTGTCTATTTAAGGAGAAGACGATTATGGGAAACTAAATGGAGGATACAGATGAGTTTATCTAAAGATAGTCATCAGGACAAAGATGTCAAATAAAGCATGGCTCCCTCCTGTGTGTTCACATGGATTTTACATTCAAACTAATTTCGTATATATACATATGTTTCCTTTGGCCCACTCGCTTTCATCTTGAACGTTTTATCGAGACCCAATATACTTTATGAATAATCTGAAACAATTTATCAGCAGTATATAGTTACACAATTTTACTGGATAAAATACGTTTTGAGGGAAGATGCCACTAATTTAAATCATACGAATTTCCGACATTTTGAGTCACTTTGCTTTGAACAATGGAGAAATTGTATTAATCCCAGATTTGGCTCACAATGAGAGTTAGAGCCAATTACAATCACCGGCCATCTCGGTCATAATCACACTTACAGTTATCATCATGGTGAAAAAAACAAAGTATTTCCTCTCTGTATTTTTTATTATCTTCCAATGCAAAACAATTAGTAAGTATCTTCACGGCAACCCGTATAGTATTCAAAATGCTTGATAACTGGCACCACTAACGCGATAAGAAAAGTATACATGAAGGATCATGTCAAGTTGGTGACGAGAATTTGACCGACGAGTACATGCCATAGAACCATGTATTGGAGATCACACCCCGATCTTACATGATGGCGAGGATAAGTCCCCGTGAATGTGAATCGAACCTATCACTAGCCAATTTGGGCAGTCTTCCACTAGCCATAGTCATGCGCGTAATAGAGCACATCACCATCGTTGCCAAACAATGTCACCCTATGATACTTATTGGGTCTGCAACAGAGGAAGGGAGAGAAATAACCACAAGATCCAGATGCCGTCCTATAATTAAGAGGGAATGAACATCATCGTCAATGAAACGAGACCTCTGTCACCCTTGGATATGGGTAGTGAAAGTAATGCATCACAGGTGAGATCGAGGACAAAACCTAGCCTATTGTCGCTGAATAGGCCCTTGCTGGATGCATAGTAGGGTCACCAGATGTGGCCGTGAGATGACCAGATCACAACATGCGGTTGTTGATCGATACTACACACCCACTTATGTACCACAAGACGATAGTGTATAATTGTAGCTCTTTTTTCCTTAGAGTATTCTAAGGTTTAGTCGAAAGAAAGTTTAACGAACATGAGAGTTTACATAGCTAGATCCCCGCAGTAGAGAAGAGAATATGAGACTACTCACTCATCCTTACATTGAACATGATGGAAGGATGAGAAATAGTGCGACATGGCACAAGTGCCGATCCGCACAACAAGTGTGCCAATCGACACACTCTCCCTTCTGGTGGATCCAGCTAGTGTTCGCCGCCATTCATCTCCTCTATCCCGAAACCCTAGCTTTGCAATAATTTTTCTCTTCTAATCGTGTTCCCGGACTTCGCTCTTTTCTTTTCGTTTTATCTTTGACGATTCTCGACCTAGGCGTCCACCGACTCGACTCTTATTGGGTTGGGCTTCCTTCATTCTTGGATTAGGCTCCGTTATCGGGTTCCTCAGCGTTGTGCAGATCAGCATAGAGGACGTGCCAATCGGCACGGCTCAGCTATCCTCTAATTTCTCTCTCCTTGCCGTTTCTATCCGTAATTCCTCTATTTTCCATCTATTTGCTATAATATGTATAGGAAGAGAAAAACTATGAACATATGAAAGTATGGGGTTAAATGTTACCTTAAATAATCAAATCAAGATGTAAAACATCCCTTTTTGATACCTAAAATAGGCACATAGAAACGACCAAAAGTTCCCACACGGACAAATCACTCGCTAGTCCTTGAGCAATTCAAAGCTTGGCAAAATTTTCGATCATATAGCAAGAACGCTCACACTATCCTTCACTCTGCTAGTGCCAGTCGTCTCATCTAGTTGTTATTCATCCACGTAAACATTTCCTCAACCTCTTGAAAAAGATTTCACATCATTCTTGAATCAATCAAACATCCACAAGGCATTTCCTAAACAATCTTTTCTTCTCTCCTCATATCATAAAAGGAATAAGTATCAAGTTTAGGTCTATTCTCAATTGCTCAAGTGTGTATCCTTCCCTCTCCTATCTAATAAAGATTTATATATGGATCTTGGAGGCTGAATTTACCAGTTAAACCATAAGAACAACTACGTCACCAATTTGCTCAATCACGCCCTCTAAAAAGGAGTTTTCCATGAATAGAATGACAAATAACATAGCAATGGAGAAGAATGGATTTTGTGGAAGCAAAGAAAGAGAGACGTGAGGGCAAGGGAAAATTATATTTGTGGAAACAAGGGATCAATGAAACATTACAAGGATGATTAGGGAATTTTTATTTCATATTTCGAACTTTAATCATCATTGCTCTACTTTTTGGGAAGACTTTGGCTTCAATTGACACAATTCATCAAAGTATCGATTGGTGCAGGGTTGTGCGATCGGCACAACCTTCCATTTTCATCAATCTTTCATTTGTTTTATTCATTCAGTTTCCTTCCTTGATGGGCAGCAGATCTTGACTTATAATATCAGTAGATTTTTTATTCTATTTTTATTTTGATCATAGGTTGGATCCAGGAGGTGGGAGAAAACAATGATATACATATAGGTTTAATGGTAGCAGGAGACAAATGGACAAGGATGGCTAGAAAACACAGAGATTAACAAAATGGATTACTCCTTCCTAGCTTGGTCAAAATCATGAGCATCAAAGTTGACAAAGTCACTTACAATCTAACTGATTTATGTGTAGCTTACCCTCAACTCACTTAGCTGATATAATGGGTATTTAATTTGACCTTTCACTTAATGCATCAACTTATAATGATTAGAAGAGGTTTTTCACAAATTTTAGCACAAAAGCCAAATGGTATTCCATAATTCAACAAATCAGCCAATCGATCATCAAAAAGCAAGATAAGTAACATGAAGTTTCATGCTTCATTTTGACAAGCGACACTAATTTTATTCTAGACATTGCAATTATTCAGACTAATATGATGGTTTTTAAGCAACCCACGCTAGCAACCACTCAACTTTGACTCTCACAAGAGCACTTATAAGAAAACTCAATATAAAAGACTCTATGACTAATCATAAGGCAAACCTCTCCCACACTTAAATTTTGCACTGTCCTCAATGTAAGAAAAGACTCCTAGACATCTAGTCACTTCAACCATACCTCTTAAATATGTTGAAAATCCTCCTTATGTTCCTTAATTGAAAAGAGTAGCTTCATCATGTCGAGAATGCAGCGGGCAACATCGAGTTGATGCATGTTGGATCTTTGCATATAAAACTGAAGGCACTCAATGTTGTGTCTCCACACTGGACAACACGTAGGAGCAGAGCATCATGAGATTCAGGTTTGTAGGGTGAAACCCTGTTGTAACCCCTCGGTGCCGATTGGCGCGAAGCATGCTGATCATGGCATCCTACAACCGACCCCTCTCTGGTGTTTGTATTGGCTCCCGCTTCTTGCTTAGCTCTATTATCCTCATTTTCAGCAGGTGCACTATTATCAGCTCTCTCTTGCTCCCATTGTGCAACTGTCTATTGACCAAATTCTTCAATTATATCTATCTCATCATCATCACCAAATTCGGGTTACCAATCTGGAGTCTCTATGCAATAGAGGGATTCAATGTCGTTGTCCCACTCGAAATATAGCGTACGTGTCTTAGCTGATTGCCGAGCACAGCGACAAACCTCCTCTATCTCTTTAATTCTCTTTGCTTGTGGCTCATCGTCAGCAGAGGATTCAATGAGGTGAACAAAACTGACCTTCTTCAGGTCGTGTCGATCGGCACACCTGGCAACAGCCCAAAAGTGCTCACTTGATTGCTCCATATTTCTTTCACGTCTTTCTACAAACTTTTGATAATCTCATCATTGATCTGCTTAGATGTGTGCCCACTGTTGGCGCTTTTTAAATGCACATTTTACATGTCAATATCACCCCAATTAGACCATAATTAACACTATTATAGCCCATTTACATATGAAAATAACTATATATTTGTATATGCATTGTTCTAGAGCTTTATAGCAGAAATAGGTAAAATTAGCATAAATGAAAGCGTTACAAAGGATATGGGCTGAAATCAGGAGAAGACATGAAGAGGAAGAGCAATGTGCCAATCGGCATATGGAAGATCCGGCCCATGATACATTCTATAAAGATGAAAGTTATTTGCACGAGATATTTGAAGATATTTATCTAGAAAATATAAAGGAAACTTTAAGACTCCAACGTGCACTACAAGCCATTATCTCAAAAAATACGATGAAGAAGGCCTACATGGAAGCTTCGGAAGGCTAAGGAACCGCCTCGGAGAGGAGATGGACGAAGACACGAGTTGTGTGAATCTGCATTTTCCCAGATCCTCTCTATGTGTACAACCCATATAAATACTTATAAAAACCCTAGAGGCAAGCGATCGTCGACGGAGGGACAACAATTTCATGAGTTAGAGCTAGCAGGGCTTTGCCTCGTCATAATAGATCTCTACTTGAGTTTCAAGAACCTTGTGAACATGGTTCTCTTAAGAATTGTGTACTACCTAATGGAGTTACATTACTTTTTCTCAGGTTTGAAGCACAAGTTTAGTGTGTGGCGGTCACTTGATGCCCAAAGGGAGCAAATTGAAGTCGATGTAGTGATGCACAAATTTGTCTTCGAAATGTCAGACCAATTCTGTTTTATTATGGCAACGATTACCCCATGTGTTATATATGGATGGAAAGCTACTGAACTCTACATTCAAATGCAACAAACAACACATCCATTGAAGCTCTATGGAGAGAGTTATGACTATTTAACTGAAGATTGCTTCAGACCCACAAGTTTTCGGACTTGTCTTGTTTGAAAGGCCCCCAGCTCAACTAGGAGGGATGTTTCTAGTATAAATAACCTTGGTACTCCCGGTGAAAATCCTAACCACGAACTAAACTAAGAAAAATAAGGAAGCCAAGTGCTTTTGTCCTTAGGGTTGTGCCGTTGGTGTCCGCTTGAGAATTGAGAGTTTTATCTACCACTTGTTCTTGAGCATAAGGATTCCCTTAAAAAACAAGATTAGTTCACCCCTCTTAATAGTGCGGCTTGTTTAGACTCAAAGAAAGGATACAAATAGAGAACAACCACTTTGAGTTTGCATAGGGTTGATTTGTTGCCGCTTTTCTTCACTTAAATTGGTATTGGGTGTGACACTCACACCCGAGTGTCACGAATGTTTCAACTCTAAATTCTACAATTATCGATCGACCATGTAGAATCCCAATATAAAATTTTTGGTCACATGCATAGTGATTTAAATTGCAAATTCAAATAAATTAATATTGGATTGAACTACAAGTCAATAAACAAAAATATATGTAGTCGAGGAAGTCAAATGCAAAATCTGGAAATAAGTCCCATGTCATTTGGATCAGTAGAACTCCCTATAAGAATTAACTTTTACTCCATTTTGATGAATTATAAAAATTAAACTAGATGGAGTTTGGACTCAAACTTTTTGTTCATGTCTAATCCAAGTGAAGTACTACATGTTAGTATTTTTTTTTGGAATTGTTGAGCACGGGAAACATTTTATTTAGGGCTCTACTTTTGCTAAAAACCCACAAACTGGAAACGGGAAAATTCCTTGGAATATTCTCGTGTGTCCCACTCGTCAGACTCTTCCTTTCTCTCTGTCTTCTCCCCCACGCCCGACCAGAGCAGAACCGTGCCGCCACCTCTGCCCGCGTGGCGTTCTCCCTCTGTGCCTCTCCCCAGCTGGCACTCCTCAACCCGCGTTCCCCCGTGCCTCCCTCACTCCGGCATCTCCTCTCTATCTCTCTCTCTCTCACTCGCGCAGCAAGAGCAGAAGCTCCTCCGCCATTGCCGCCCTGCCCCAAATCACCGTGCGCCGCCGCTCTACTACCTCTCCGGCCGAGCCAACACCCCCACGAGCTCCGCCCCGCTCTCCTGCTACCGCTCATGAAGTCGCCGTCCAGCCAACCACCTTGAGGCGCGCGAATCGGTCGATTCTTCCCCGGGGCAACCAACACCAGCCCTCGTCGCCGCCGCTAAAAATTTGCGAAGCACGGTGAGTCTCGTCCTCTTATTCTTGTTCAAGGAGGTGCGCAGCTCCAGTGCGAACCCGTTTGATCGATTTCCCTCCAATTTCTCCCTTTGAACAGGCTGCCATCGAGCTTTTCCCCTCCGATCGCCACCGCCTCTACTCCACCGGCACCAGCACATCCGGGAGCCTCCCCTTCGAATCCAACCACATGATGCCGTTCTCCTCGCTCCGGTGAAGCTCTGCGGCCAAGAAGAAGGGACTTTCCTCCACCGTGGCGAGCTCCCGCCATCGCCGAACCTTCGCACTCGCCATGGCCGGCAGTGCTCCTCCACCCTGCGCATTACCCCAACCACCTCGCCTCGCGGTAAGCTACACGCTGGTGAGCTCCCCTTCAAGCTTGGCCCAACTCCGGTGAGGTCCTCCTTCGTGCGCCGCCTCGCTCCGACGAGCCACACCACGGGCCACACGCCCTGGATACCGAATGGCCCATAGCCACATCCGATCCACCACTTTGCGGCCCTCTCGTGTGTCTGCAGCATGATTGGTTCTATTTAAATTCGTAATGACATTTTTGTAATTTCTTCAAAAATTGAATTAATTTAGAAAAATCATAACTTAAGATTTAGAACTCTAAATCGAGTGAGACCAATTTTGTTGGATTCCTTACAACAAGTACTATTTATTGGTGCCGATAAAACGCATTTTTGCTGCGTAGTTTTTCAAGAATAATTATAAGTTTGTAAACCCTAATAAATTCATATCTTTTTGTCTAGAAATGCAAATGATGTAAACTAAAATTTTTTGGACTCCTCTGAACATGCTCTTTATTATGGTGCATCGTATTCATAATGTTCCTGCTTGTATAGCATTGCATGCTTAATTCTTGGTTTAGCATGTTTAAATTCTAGTAATTAATTTATGCATTAATTTAATATTCTACCAGAACACAAATGTCACTCATGTCATGTAGTATCACCATGTTTTAGGACATACTCATATCTGTTTAGGAATTTTTGTTAGTAAATACCGTTGCTTTTATGTTTGAAGTTACATCTCTCCACATAAAATGATGAAACTTGTTTATTATTTTGTTATTTCATGCATGTATCACCTGCGTATTGGATTGGTATAGAAACTTTGCAAATGTGATCATGCCTTTTAAATGTCTTTAATTATCATGTTAAGTACTTCATTACTTCATGTGATAATAAAGGGATACTTTAAAATAAATTTGCTTTTAAACATATGTCTTCAAGAACCATCTTAGTAAGATATCATTTTTGTTATGTGAATGCTTCATTCATACATCGACATCATCCATATTATTTGCATGTCTTTGCATTCATCGATATTGACATTCCGCTATTTAGGAAACGTTGAACTTCCGGTTGAGGATCTTCGGAAGGATATCTCTCTCAATCAAGACCCGACACCCGATGACCCTAACTCTGTTGTAGTAGCTCCAGTGCAAGCCCCGGTGCATCCTCCCAGTTTTAAAGTTTTTATTTTCAGTATCACAATTGCTAGACTGTCTAGGATGTATTGTGCATTAAGTCTAGGTAATGGCTGAAAATCCACTTGCGTTGTCCCTAGATGAATCCTATGTAGATGTTATATCTTTGGTACAGTTAGCCTACTAGAATTATTGCTATGCTTAATTCTAGGATAAACGGTACATGCGGTCAATTGCTCAAATGTTAGTAAAGTTTCTTATGTTTTTAATCACATGATTAAATAAATAGAGATCGGACGGGCCCTATTGGTGAAAGGGCAAGTTACAATGGTCCGGAGTGGCTTTGTCTTGCAAGGTTGTAGCCCCATCTCGTGTCGGTTAAGGACCTACCGTTGTTGGCCCTGCTCAAACAAGTTTTAAACTGTACCGAGTACATGCTAGTTTTATTGGGGACTAGTAAGCGTATGTAGCACTGGATGTTATACTATGGAAGATAACCCTGGTCTTCGGTCGTTGTACCCGCGCAAGGAGTGGGTAGTAGGCTCACGACGTCACCGATGAGCTGCTAGCCACTTTGGAGATCTGGTACCCTTCCCACTTGAATGACACCTTTGTGAAAGGTTGATATACGCGTTCTTAAATAATGCGTATATCGTGTGCTTCGGGTTTTTCCCAGCTGGTGTAAAATTGATACGTATCATTGTCCCTCGCAGTAATGAGTACCTGCTTGTTCACTGCGTCACATCGTAGTTAATAACTTGAATTTAAATTCTAAATGCTAATGGCACTTGCTCGGTTATTGTTGTTGATGAGGTTACTTGATATATTTATGCTACACTTGTATTTATGTTTCTCTTGCATGATCACTGTATTTACTTTGATAATATCAAACTTGGCAATAATATTGAAAGT
The DNA here is from genome assembly GCA_031894775.1 of Chloris gayana. Taxonomy (NCBI): domain Eukaryota; kingdom Viridiplantae; phylum Streptophyta; class Magnoliopsida; order Poales; family Poaceae; genus Chloris; species Chloris gayana. The sequence continues at coordinate 528,434 of JAUNZO010001751.1, forward strand.
AAGGATCCACCGCTTAGTCGCTGTTTTATACCCTAAAAATCAGTACACTCCTCCGAGCCTTGCAGGTCTAGGAGTCGGTTCTATGAACCATTTGACGTGTCAGTCTTGTCGAGCTTTAGTTGCTCCGGCTTTGTGCCTATTTTGTTTTACAGGTAATACGAGATGATGCATATGAGTTGCCTCGTTGGTGTACTGCCCTGGGACTTGCAGATCCCGCAGGGTTGGTCTTCTCACCGGGAAGCCTAGCCTTGCCGCTGCTTGTGCTTGGCTACGTGATTATCCGTCCGGGCTCGGATTAATCACCACCGCATGTAACGTCGAGATGTATATTTGTAGACGTTAATTATCGCTTCCGCTTCCGCATTTTCAGAACTGAACTTGTTTAATTTCTGCTGCATTAAACTCTGACGTAAAATGATGTTAATTTCTGCTATGTCATATTTGAACTCGGTCGGATGTTGTATTATTCTCGTGTTCGCTTAAACAAGCACCTCGGGATCTTCGATCCGTGGGTCGGTCGGTCTCATTGGGGTTGCCACTTGTTTTCTTGTTTCTCGAGCATCATCACCTAGAGTTTGACTTGGAGTTTCTAATCTTTAAAGACCATCTTCATCATTGTATTCACAAGTCACTTGATATCTTCAACATCTTGATACTTAGAAGTGTAGGCGATGAGGCCCTCGTATTCGTACATGTTGTTTGTTACCTTGAAGATGACTTGGATCTTGTAGGGAAGTTTGTCCCCTGCCGGCGAGTAGAAGACCACTCGGAGACCTGCCCCGTGAAGGGTTAGGGATCCGTCGAAAAACATCGTCCAATAATCCTTTGGTGTGTCTTATTCTTGTACTTTTGCGCTTAGTTCTTCGTGCTTGATGTCCGGCACCGGAGTCCACTCAGCTACGAACTCGGCCAAAGCCCGGCTCTTGATGATATGGGTTCTAACAAAGCTGAGATTGAACTTCGAGAGCTCAGCTGCCTATTTGGCGATGCGTCTCGTGGCTTCTCGGTTGCGCAGGATTGCTTCCAAAGAGAATGAAGTGGCCACCCAAATTGGGTGGCTTTGGAACTAGTGGCGCAGCTTCCTAGCTACTGCAAGGAGGGCATACAACATCTTTTTTTGCTCGGGGTAGTGTGTCTTGGCATCCCTTAGCACTTCGTTAATGAAGTAAATGATGCGTTCGACCTCCCTCATTTGCACTTCGGGGAGGGTGTGGGTGAAATCGACAATCGATCCTATATGTTCGGAGTTGAGCCCCGGGTTGAAACCGGAGCCCAACTTTGGGCGGAGCCCACGAGCAACCATTTCCAATTGTCGAAGCCCCTAGGTCAGCTTGGGAGTAGAGCCTCCGGGTCGGCTACGATCGCGGGAGTCTTAGACACATCCACTCGCTATGTCGGCAGCCCTCGAGGTTGGTCCCGGGGCCAGCTGTTGGTGGAGCCCCTGATTGACCCTTTCCTCGTTGACGAGATCGGAATCGGAGACCCGAAGTCGGTTGAGGGTGGAGCCCATGGGTCGTCCGGGGACCGCGGGAGTCTTAAGACGCATCTAGTGTCATGTCGGCAGATCTCGGGTCAGACCCAGGGCCATCTTTGGGTGGAACCCTGGAACGACCCTTTCCCGTTAATGAGGTCGAGTCGGAGCCCCCGGGTTGGCCGAGACTGCAGTAGTCTTAGGGGCACCCACTGCCGTGTCGACAGCCCCGGACCTAACTTTGGGCAGGTCTCATGTGGGTGTGAGGACACATGTCCGTTTGTTTCGCTGAGTTTCTTTGGGTTATAGCTCTTCATGCTCGACAACCAAGGATGTGCTTACGTCTTGTGGTGTCACCGCAATGTAGAGGAGCAGGGTTTTTTTAGCTCGGGCGATACTAGGACGAGCACCGATGTGAGGTAACACTTGATTTCGTTGAGTGCTTCGTCGGCCTCTATGGTTCACTCGAAGCAGCTTTGATTGCTTGAGTAGCTTAAAGAGTGGGAGTGCGCATTCCCTAACTTAGGATGTGAAGCGACCCATAGTGGCCATGGACCCGCTTAGGCGCTGCACTTCCTTGACGTGGGTGGGTGGGCGCATCTGATTGATGGCCTTTATTTTGTTGGGGTTAACTTCGATCCCTCGCTGCGATACTAGGAAGCTTAGTAATTTAACAGCTAGAATGTCAAAGATACACTTATCCGGGTTGAGTTTTAGCCTATTTCCCTGTAGGTTCGCGAATGTCTCATCTAGGTCAGCCAGGAGGGACTCACTCTTCCGGGTCTTGAGGGCTATGTTGTCAACGTACGCTCCACATTTCTTTCGAGTTGTGAAACGAGGGTGATTCCCATGGCATATTGGAATATGGGGCCTGCATTCTTGAGAACAAAAGGCTTGCTCACGTAACAAAAGCTCCCTCGTGAGAGTCTTGACAGCAAGTTTTTCTTCATGTTCTTTAGTGATACATATTTGATGGTACTCAAAGTACGCATCTAACATGTACAAAAGCTCGCACCCTGCTGTACACTCGACGACGGAGTTGATGCAGGGGAGCGGGAATGGATAGCCCTTGTTTAACTCAGTATAGTCCACACACATTCGAAGCTTATCGCTGCTCTTTGGGACAACCACAGGCTAACTAGCCATGTGGAGTGTAGCACCTCCCTTATGAAGCCAGCCTTGATTTCGAAACGAATGCAATCCTCGCGTTTCAGGGCTTGTCTCCGTGCCTTCTGCTTGATGGGCTTGGCGATAGGGTCAACCTTCACCTTGTGCTCGATCGCCTCCCTCGATATCCCCAACATGTCGGCGCGTTGCCAGGTGAAGATGTCCATGTTGGCTCGGAGGATGGCGACGCTCGAGTTCCTATTTTAGGTTGAGGCCACCACCGATGGTAATGGTCTTGGAGTCGCCCGTCTCGAGCGGTACAGATTTAGTCAGGACATCATTTGTAGCCGCGATGCTGGGGCGTGCTATGGCTGCCCTGGAGCTCTCCGGGTCGTTGGTACGGCCCGGGTAGGCCACCATCCGTGCTGCCAAAATGTCCTCGAGGCAGGCGATAGCTCGGGTGAAATCGGCGCGCTCGGTGATGACGCCCTTCGGTCTCGAAATCTTGATGGTGAGATAGGCATAGTGCACGGTGGCCATGAACTTTTTAGGCCAGGACGCTGATGATGGCGTTATAGGGGAGGTCGATATCCGTCACGTCGAACACCAGGTGCTCGGTGTGGAAGTTGGCCTCGAGACGGAGGGTGTGTTGTTTACCCTTGGACCCGACGTTATCTGTAGTTGCATGGCGAACCCACACTCGGAGGGTGGACCCGGCTCATATCTATGGTGATCTCGTGAGAGGTGGCCATACGTGTTCTTAAATGATGCGTATGTCGTGCATTAAGGTTTCTCCTGCAGGAATGAAATCGATATATATCGCCGTGCATTAAGGTTTCTCCTCGTGGTGATGAGTACCTCTTATCTCGAGCAGATCGCATCGTAGTAATAAAAAGAAGATGAATATTAAACTTGCTGTTTTTGAAGAATTATTTCATGTATTGCAACCATGTTTTGTTAGAAATGCTCACTAAATTTATATTCATGTTACAACCCTTTTAATATGGCTAAAACATGAAATTTCAGAAGTATATAGGTGCTGTTGTTTGTCAATTTCAGCAAGCCCGGTCAGTCCCGCTGCAGATTAGGGTCGGTTCTTAGAACTAATTTTTGACGGGTAAGCCTTGCGGAGTACACTAGATATTCAGGATTTGCATTTAAATTAATTTAAGACGTCCCGCAGCCCGACTACTGTGATTGCTGCAGGAAATTTGTGTGGCAAGGTGAGGAGCCCCAGGATTGGACCGTGGAGTGGGTTCCATCATCACCAAACCAAGAGTGAGGCCACGTCGTATGGGCTGATGTGGTATCCTAATAAGTTGTATAGATTTATCGTCGAGATGCTACGCTTCCGCGCATTGTATATTAATGTAACGTAAATCTGATTCGAACTTTAAGTTGGTATTGTAATCTAAATTCAGAACTCGTGGCTTGTAATAACTCGAATATCATATGTAAAATTTGCTACTTACGCACTTAATCATATCATGTAAAATGTGAATGTGTCGTTTATGTATGTGCAAGGAACGTTCTCTTCGCCGAATGTCTCCCGATATGATCCTGTGCGACAATCCCTCTTGCATTGCAAGGTAGCGGTGTCACAGCTGGTATCAAGAGCTATGTCGGGATATGCTGTACCCTAATGGTCATTCTTAAAAACCACAAACACGTTTTCCGGTGAGGAACGACCTAGAAAGCCCAATTAAGGTCTATAATAGAAGTAGTAGTGGCAAACTAACCCTGGGTTATGCTTCTTTAAATTTTGCATCTACGGCTCAACTAAGGTATGTTTGCAATTTAAATCAGCGCTCCGTGCCCACGGAAGTAATAATACGGGACAATGTTGGCTCGTGGCAATCCACGGGGCGGTTCTTTCAATAGACCGTTATATGTGAATTATGGTAGAAATGTGATTCTTTTCATAGTTTCTTTTAAATTTGATGTAATGTTTCTGAAATGAGCTTCTACAGGTACGCTAATCATGAACCATAGATCGTGTAGTTTTTGTGTGGAGATCATGTGTGTGTTGCCACAAAAACCAGTGGTCGGTTATATACTGGTCACCCCTTTTTTATTTTTGAAAGGACGTAGGTCAAACGACATTTCATGTCATTATTCATGCCATTCATAACATCTGCATATCACACATGTTCAAAAACATCAAATTATTGATCCTAATCAACTTACAAGGTTCCCGAATCGACAAAAGCAAGAAACGTGAAACCGGGTAGGAAAATAACCCTGTCGGCAGTCCAAACCCCACTCGATTGCTAGTTTTACAAACACGGTCATAACTTTTGGGTCACCGATCCAAACGGAACGACCGAACCCAATCCGGAAAGCTCATGACATGTGCTACCACCCTGTAGTCGCAAACAAGATGTAAAAGTAGTCTAAATAAGCTAAAATACACCTACCCGAAACCCTGGCAAAAGTTGCCAGTTTTTGCCCGAGTTGCCAGATTTGCAGATTTCGGGTGTTTCGCCAAAATCACCATAACTTTTGCGTTACTTACCCAAATTAAGCGATATACCCCATTCTGGAAAGCTCATGTTATGCCCCACAACTCCTCTAGTATCAAGTTGGTCAGGAAAGTCGCTAAGGTGGTCAAATAGGTAAAAATAGAGAGCAAGTCGAGTTGCCATAAGTTGCCGTAGTTGCCAGAATTCCTGGTAGAACCCGGTAGAGCCGCAAATCGCCGTAACTTTGGATCCGCTTAAGCTTTTTACGTGTTTTAAGATGTGTTGGAAAGGTTGTAAAGTTCTCTAGCCTTTTATCATGGTTATGGTAATTGTTACTGTTCATACCAGAGGTGAAAATTGCTAGTTCCTAGAACTATTTTTTCGGGTACCGGTTTCGTTGTAAGGTCTAGTCTCTTTCGTTTATGCACTGTTACTCTTACTTATATTATGTTAGATCCTTTGGCACCTTATTATTAATGGCTCTGCTGTTTAATGTGTTTCCAATCATGGTCTATAGATGGATGTGAGACAGCTTGTGGCCGAAAAGAATAAGTTGAGGGTAGAAGTGGAGGACCTCGCTGATCGGCTCACCGATGTCGCCGATGACTACTACCTGGCCAAGGATGAGAACTAACAGCTGACCGCTCGTGTTGCTGAGTTGGAGAAGGAGAACACTGCCTTTGCTGCACGCCTCAAGGAAGTGTAGGATGACTTCCTTTTCAGCGACGGTTTGCACGTTGTCGCGGACCGTGGGAAGGAACGGGTTGAACAAGAGAAAGTGGAGGCTGAGCAGATGGCCACTTGCTGTGATGAGGAAAGAATAGAGTCCCCGACTGAGTTGAATGCCGCTCGAAGGACATCACGCAAAAGGATGAGACCATTCACTCACAGCAGGCCACTACGCAGTTTCTCCACGGACAGCTTGAGACCACCCGAACAACATGAATCAGCTGTCCACGGAGATAGGAAACCCCCAGCACCAGTTGGCTCAGCTGCAGCATAATCACCAAGTGTTGCTTGCAGCCCATTTGAAAGGACCTTGATGTCGCCTAGAGGGGGGTGTGAATAGGCGAATCCTGCAAATTAAAACTTAATCCCGAGATCAGCACCAAAACCGGTTAGACCGGTTACCAAAACCGACCAGACCTGTTTTGACAGGGAATGCAGGAAACCTTGCTCTTCTATCTATCTCGAACTAATACTCGGAGTAGTGCCTCAATTGATGTTGGTTGCAGTAACAATTAGTCCCTACACATCACAAACAAGCACAACCGAGTAGATCGAAGCGGAAGCACAAAAAGAGATAGAATTTAAACAAGAGAGGCAAACAGAACAAGAAGACAGAAGATTTGTTTGCCGAAGTTCGGATTCACCCCGTGAATCCTACGTCTCCGTTGAGGAAGCTTGAGTTGCTCCAACTCCAAGCCGGGTCTCTTTCAACCACTTTCCCCGATGCACTAGCTTGATCTTTTCCCTTCCGGAGGCAAGATCACAACCTTCACAAACTAACCCTTGGCTCACCACAACTTGGGAGCTCGTGGGTAACGCCTAGCCGTCTAGGAGGCTTCACCTCCAAGAGTAACAAATACCACAAGATTGCTCAACGCAGCCACAAAGTGCTCAAGGCTTGGATTGCTCACAAATGCTCAAATCTCTCAACCCAACTCAAAGATTTTCATCAAATCACTCAAGTCTCACAAATAGGTGTTGGGAAGAGCTCAATATGGCCGTTGGAATGTTATAAGATGGTTTAGAACCAGCAGCCCTCGAAAGAGGGGGAGGGAGGCTATTTAAACCGTTTCGGAAAACTAGCCGTTGGACAAGTCGTCCAAAACCGGTCTAACCGGTTTGCCAAACCGGTCCGACCTGTTTTTGACCAGCACAAAAGTTAAGCTTCGAAACGAACTCTACTCATTTCTATTTGATCTCTTCTCACCAACTTTTGTGTATAGGTTCTATAAAAGGTATAGAACACTATGACTCTCAAAGTGGAGGTAAAACCCTAGGTTTACAAAACCGGTCCGACCTGTTTCCCAAACCGGTCGGACCTGTTTTGTCAGTCAGCACACTAGTAGGATTGTTTTCGTGGTTTTCCTCTCATGGCTTCTCACTAGGGATGTTGAGCACTTTGGACATTGTAGAAGCATGTTGTTGCATCCCCTCGATAGTACGACAAACCTATACTCAAGATTAAAAGCAAAAACACATTTTTCACTTCTTGAGCTTGTAGACTTGTCACTTGCCACTTTATCAATTTTGCTTCAATTTGGGGTTGTCAACACGAATAGAGATCCAAGCATATCCACCTTGAGCTAATGACCATAGATTTTATCATCAAATAGACAAAGCTCCATATTACATCCATGCCATCTTTTCTTTCTTGATTCACATATAATTGACACTAGGAAACATTTAATCCTCCATGGCCTTTTTGATTCATCGGATTCAACATCCACTTGCTCTTCTCCACCACAATGGTTCATCGGCGCCAAGCCTCTTGCTTGCCCTTCTCCAATGTATGGTCCATCGTAGCCAAGTCCTTGCTAATCCTTCATCAAACTTACCATCAAGATTGACACATTTCTTTGTATCATCCATTAGCACACCTTTGATATTCATCTTCATGTTGTATTGATTTTTCGTTGTGATGTATGTTGCTTGCTTGATATGAAACCAAAAATTAAGTCACCAATAGACATGGTGATACTCTCATTGTCCAATGTGAGACATATCAACAATCTTCATTTTTCTTCATGTGACACATAGTATAATGTTTTTACCGTTGATCATCCATGTGCTTCATCTTCATCACATTCTTTGTCATGTGGTAGTCACGTATATACATGTGATTGTGCACCATGTTCCTTTTTCTCATTTCTCTTCACTTGGTTGTCATAAACTTAAATCTTCATCTTATGGAGTTTATGATCTCATATAAATAATGTCCATAAGTGTGCTTTGCAAACGATAATATCACAATTGAATTCCTGTTCATCATCTCAATAAACATATTAGTCCTTTAATCGTTTTGTCAATCAATTCACCAAAACCCACTAGGGGCCTAGATGCACTTTCACCATTGGAATTTATTGCAGCCACCACCATAGGAGAACAATGGAAATGATGCCGCTAGCGATGCTTCCGACATCAACGATCCGGATGTGAATTCGGATGCCGATAGCGACGCCTAGGCTTATGGATAGCTCTAGGGAAATCGTGTAAATTAAGTGTAGTATGCTAGAACTGAACCTAGTGGCTTGTACGCACTTAAGACATCATCGTCGCTGTATTTTGGGTAAATATGGCAGCATAGGAAGTATGGGTAATTAGCTAGCAAGTAAAAATCGAGAACTTGTAACCCGCGCGTCGTAACATGTTAATATCTCGCGCTTTTGTTGTACAAATGGGTTACCGTCGTAGTATATGAAAGACCAAGTTTATGTTTAATAAACTTATGCTTTTATCAAATCATTGCATGCTTCATATGAAAATTCCCTCCTATGGATACAATCTGATTTTTTCCGTTCATGTCCTGTCCCTTAAATATTATCATATGTCTATAGCTCCAAAAATGTTGAGGCTAATGATATGATTAATTGTGTGACAGATGGTGAACATTCGTCACACGGTGGATCCTTCCGGAGAGGGTGGTTCGTCGTAGCTACCTAACCCACCTCTGATGACCGCTATGGAGCAGCTCGTTCATAATCAGAATGAGATGTTCCGGTTGTTAATGGCGAGTCAGAGCAATAATGCTCAGGCCCCAGCTTCTCCATCACAGCCCCGTCCCATTTCTTATGCGGATTTTTGGGCAACCCAGCCGCCATCATTCGCAGAGGCAAAGGACCCCCTGGAAGCAGATAATTTTCTGCGTATCGTGGAGTCTAAGTTCGCTCTCTTGAACTGCACCAAGCACCAGAAAACTCTGTTTGCAGCACAACAACTCCGTGGGTCGGCAAGTGCTTGGTGGGCCAATTAGACCTCTGCACTCCCCGCTGATCATCTAGTGCTATGGTCGGAATTCTCAGCAGCTTTTAGTGCGCACCACATCCCTGACGGTGTGATGAAAAGAAAGCTTCAAGAATTTGTTGACTTGAAGCAAGGCTCTAGCACCGTGCAAGAATATGCTCGGAAATTCAATTATCTTGCACAATATGCTTCTTATCATGCCGACACCGATGAGAAGCAGCGTGAGGGTTTCAAGAAAGGTCTGAATGCAAAATTACAAGACCGTCTCACTGTCTTGAATGGCACATTCAATGAATTGGTGAGTGCTGCAATCGACCAAGAGGATGCCATTCGTGTGAACCAAGATGACAAGAAGAGGAAGCGCACCGCTGGAAATTCATCCGGTGCGCCATCTCATAAATACAAGCTTGCAGTGACCAGCCCTACCGATCAAAAATTCCGTGTCCCGGGGCCTCAAATGCGCGGGCAGTGCACCGCATTTCAGCAACCTTACCGCGCTCCCCAAAATTCATATTAGCACCGTGGGTACACTCATTCCTCACAACAGCAACACCAGAGTGCCAGGCCTTCCCCGCAGCAGCCACGTTTTAATTGCGGCGGTGTTGGTCACTTTATCAGGGAATGCCCGCATCCTCACCGCAACAACGGCAATAATGGAGGGAATAATCACAACCAGCACAACTGCGGCAACAATGGAAATAATAATAATCGCGGCAACAACGGCAACCACAAAAACCCCCACCAAGAACAGCCGTGTCAATTTCACTACGGTCGAAGATGTGCAAGCCGGAGAACCGGTCCTCTCGGGTATGTTTTCCATCGATAAACAGCCCGCTTTCGTTATTTTTTATTCTGGTGCCACTCATGATTTTATTAGTCAAGCATGTGTGGATAAATTGCATCTATCACCTACCACCTTGCAAATTACATAGACTATCACATATCCCGGTGGCATCATAAATACGAACCGTGAGATAAGAAACGTCCCTCTTGAATTTGCCGGAAATGTGTACCTCTCTCCACTCATTATATTAGGAGGTCAAAGAATCGATGTTATACTAGGTATGAGATGGATGAAACAAATAAGGCTGTCCTGCACATAGATACTCATGAGCTACATTTAAATTGACCTCTCTACGGCCCATCGTTCCTCTCTTTACCGTGTCCAAAAATTTCTAAGGTTCAAATTCAGCACCTCGAAGAAAGGAAATTAGAGGACATTCCGATAGTGTGCAAATTTCCCGATGTGTTCCCGGATGACTTGTCGGGCATGCCACCTGATCGGGAAGTTGAATTTAAAATTGAACTTCAGCCCGGTACTGCACCAATCTCTACAAGACCATATAAAATGGCTCCGAATGAATCAGCAGAACTTAAGAAGCAGCTTAAGGATCTTATGGACAAGGGGTACATTCGCTCAAGCTCATCACCTTGGGGCTGTCCCGCTCTTTTTGTGAAAACAAAGACAAATCATTAAGATTGTGCGTCGATTATCAGCCACTCAATGCGGTAACCATCAAAAATAAATATCCCCTCCCAAGAATCGATATGTTGTTCGATCAATTAGTTGGTGCAAGGGTTTTCTCCAAAATTGATCTTCGCTCCGGTTGTCACCAAATTAAAATTCGGCTAGAGGATATTCCTAAAACCACTTTCTCTACGAGATATGGACTTTTTGAATATCTCGTAATGTCTTTTGGACTGATTAATGCCCCGACCTATTTCACGTACCTCATGAACTCGGTATTCATGCCAAAATTTGACAAATTCGTGGTGGTATTCATCGATGATATTCTAATTTATTCCAAGTCGGAGGAAGAACATACTAAACACCTCCGCATTGTGCTTCAACGACTACGGGATCATCAACTTTATGCAAAATTCAGCAAGTGTGAATTTTGGCTAGATCAAGTTCCATTCTTGGGTCACATTATTTCAGCGGAAGGAATTTCAGTTGACCCTAGTAAAGTTGATGAAGTGCTGAATTGGAAGACTCCTAGAACCGTCAAGCACATCCGTAGCTTTCTCGACTTGCCGGATATTATCGAAAATTCATCCCTAATTTTTCTATCATCTCCAAACCTTGAAGAAACATTTAACCACCGCTCCGGTTTTAGCTCAACCCAACATCACCAAGCAGTTCGACGTATATTGTGACGCGTCCGACATAGGATTGGGTTGTATTCTTATGGAAGAAGGCAGAGTTATTGCCTATGCATCCCGTCAGCTCCTACTCATGATCTAGAATTAGCATCGGTGGTTCTTGCTCTCAAAACTTGGAGACATTATCTTCTAGGAAATCTTGTGCATCTCTACACCAATGACAAAAGCCTCAAATATATTTTCATTCAACAAGAACTGAATATGAGACAAAGAAGATGGCTAGAATTAATAAAAGATTATGAATTGGAAATTCATTATCATCCCGGAAAGGCTAATGTATTTGCCAATGCATTGAGCCGCAAACACCAATGCAATCAGTTAGAAATCTGCTCTATGGAAGATGTCGGTGAATCTGAAAATGGAAGTAATCCATGCCTTCATATCGTTCCTTATGGTGCTTTGCACAATTTGGCTCTTGTTCCTACTCTCCGAGAAGAAATTATTGATGTCCAGAAAAAGGATGAGGGTATGAAACACATCAAGCAAAATTTGGGTACGGAGAAGGCTAATTGTTTTCGTCAAGATGAGAATGGAGTTTTGGTTTAACAAGCGGCTCATTGTTCCAAAGGATATGGAACTACGGAAGAAAATTATTGACGAAACACATTTGTCCAAATATTCTATACACCTCGGTAGTAATAAAATGTACCGTGGGTTGAGAGAAAAAAATTGGTGGACTCGCATGAAGCGAGAAGTGGCTCGTTATGTTGCTGAGTGTGACACGTGCCAACGAGTCAAGGCTGATCATCTAAAGAAAGCAGGCCTATTTCACCCATTAAAAATCCTGGCTTGGAAATGGGAGGACATAGCAATGGATTTTGTTGTTGGATTACCTCTCACGTCCAAGAAACATGATTCTATATGGGTAATCATCAATAAATTGACGAAATCACAAACTTCATTCCGGTCCATACAACCTATAGTGCTAAAAAGTATGCTGAACTGTATATTGCCCGTGTGCTATGTTTGCACGGTGTACCAAATGTGACACTCCTACCTTGCAAAGCAAGAGGGATTGTCGCACATGATCATATCGGGAGACATTCGACGAAGCGAACATACATTTCACAAACATCAACGATACATTCACACATAACATAATTAAGTGCCTAGGTAGCAAATTTTACATATGATATTCAAGTTATTACAAACCACGAGTTCTGAATTCAGATTACAATACCACTTGAAGTTCAAATTCAAATTTACATTACTTAATATACAATGTGCAGAAGCGTAAACATCTCGACGATAAATATATACAACTTAATAGGAGACCATATCAGCCCATACGACATGGCCTCACTCTTGGTTCGGTGAAGATGGAACCCACTCCACTGTCCAATCCTAGGGCTCCTGACCTTGCCACACAAACATCCCGCAGCAGTTACAGTAATCGGACTGCGATACTCCTGAAATTAATTTAAATACAAACCTTGAGTATCTAATATACTCCACAAGGCTTACCCGTCAAAAATGGTTCTAAGAACCGACTCTAATATGCAAGGGGGCTCGACCGGGCTTGTTGAAAATAGCCAAAAACAGCACCTATGTTTTTCTAAATTTTCATGTTTGAGCCAATTTAAAAGGGTAGAAACATGAATAATAAATTTAGTGAGCAATTCTAACAAAACATGGTTGCAATGCATGAAGTAATTCTTCCAAATCAGCAAGCTTGTTCATCATATTCTCTTTGTTACTACGATGTAATCTGCTCGAGACAAGAGGTACTCATCAACGCGTGGGACGACGATATATATCGATTTACACCCGGCAGGGAAACCCAAATGCATGACATAAGCATCATTTAAGAACACGTATGGCCACCTTTCACAAGATTACCATAGATATGAGCCGGATCGACGCTCCGAGTGTGCGTTCCACATGCAACCACGGTAGCGTCGGGTCCAAGGGTAGCAACATACCCTTCGCCTAATCACAAACCCGTGCATCCACTGTGACCAACACTTTGCACAAAGGGTGGAGAGACCGTCCAACACTACGACTCTCGAGATACGTCGGTTTACCAACTCCCATACGAAGGTATGCATTTGGTACACAACTCAATACTTGCTCGCGGAGTCACAACGAACGGTCCTCAACCGACACGCATGGGGCTATGGCGAACAAGGGCCAACCTTGTCACCACATTCCTACACATGCACTTCCCCGCACGTCTTCAATTTAATCATGTGAGGGTAACAATAATTGAATCCCTAGACCGGGTGGTCTCCGGACCACTCGGTGTTGCTACCGATGACTTTATTAAGCATACCATCTAACGAAAAGGACTATACCTAGACAAAACCATGGGAATAGGGATTTAATGCAGCTACGTTACGATCAACTCCTGAACGTAATTGCACAAGTACATAACATAGACTTAAGTGAATTAAAGATGGAAAATTTAAGCAAGTAGGATTATGCTCCGGGGCTTGCCGTGGTTTGGGTCGTAGTTAGCACACTCAAATGAACTCAATTCAATCTGCTGCCCTTCTTGATTCTCGCCTTCGGTCGGGGTTCCTATATGAACATATCCAAGTGCATCAGAATCATGTATGATATGATGAAATATGCTAAATGAAATGATGTGCCCAAATTTGGTGAAAGTTTATTTACAAAAGTAATTCATTTAAGGCCGTTTCGGAGCTTAACGTAAAGTGTTCTTAACTTGCATAAAACTCAACTTTTCATGACAGAACCTTGGTAGGCCAAGTAGGGTGATGTAAAGTACACTTTCTAAGGATTCCAAAGAGTGTTTATTTACATCATTCCGATCTATGTAGTGAAAGTTATGTAATTTTTAAAACTTAATGTTGTCAAGCTTCATTAACTCAATCCGTTAAGCCTTGTTAACGTGATAGCAACATACATTTCACCACAGAAAGTACTTGGCACCTGTACTCATGGCAATGTACACTTCTCAAGCTTTCCAACAAGTGCTTAGTCGAGTACTTCGAGCTGCCTACCGAAAGTTACGCAATTTATAAAACTCAATCTCGTTAAGCCTTGTTAACGTGATAGCAACTTAAGGTTCATCGAATATGATACCACATAAACATATCTTGCCAATAGGTTCATTGCAACATACAGATCGTAAGGTTTCCAAAAAGTTCTCATTTGTTCAAATCCGAGCTTTTTTCGCAAAGTTATTCAATTTTTAATTTGCTTGAAAGTGTTGGCACGCGACGAGCTCGCCGGAGCGAGGCGGCGCCGGCGTTAGGCTAGGGTGGAGCGCTGGGGCTAAGCTTGGCCGCTCGTGCGTGGTTTGGGCTAGCAGAGGCTGACGGTGGCCCCGAGCTATCGTGCAATGGAGTAAACATACTAAGGATGAGGCCACTTCGGGGCAACAAGAATTTTTGAACAACATCTTTCCCGAGTTTCTCGTTTCTCAATTGAGATAACGCTGCATACCCCCTAAATCGCTATTTCATCGATTTTAATCTCGGGACGAGATTTGTCTAAGGGCGAGGGCTGTGACATCCCCTATCACAATTTGGCGATTGCACTCGTGCTAAATATCCATTTGCACGTGCAAAACCTAATTTAGGTTGATGCTCACATAAAATATAAAATTAGGGTTTCATTAAGCTCTTAATTGGCTTAAACCCTAGCCCTCCAAAAATATGATGATCTTCCATGATAGTGCCTCAATATTTTTACATATTCTGGTAGTACACATCAAAAGAAGAATTTCGAACAGTTTTACCAATTTTTATGTTAGCATACAACCCTAGAAAAATCATCTAAGTCGAGGAAACTGCCATCCGATCTTGAGTTTTTCCAAGCCAAATAAAAACTTTTGCCAATACCAAAAGATGTTCCTTATGTTTTGCTGAACGTGTACAAAAATCAGCATCTAAAAATACGAAGCGAAGTAGTGTTTTGGAGCTAAACCAGTAGTAGCATTGTAGTGGCAAAACTGTAAATAAATGGAACCTTCGCAACACGGTCGCAAGCATAGTGCCGGGGCCACCGCCCGGCGTCTTCCCCAGCGTTGGCACCCATGCCGGCCTACGTTTGCCATCCCTCCACCACAGGAGCACCCCCACGCGTCGAGGATCGTCGAGGTTGCGTTTTTCCACGCAGAAATGGTGACGGTTGATCGCCGCCCTAAAAACTCCTCCCCCGGCCGCCGTCGCCCGCTCGCCAACCCCATTGCTTTCCCGGCTAGCACCTAGCGCCCCGAACGTGTGCGCAACACCCTCACCCACCCGGAGCAGCACGCCAAGGCCGCCACCACCCCTTAGCCCAACAAGCCGGCAAGAAATTCCGCGAGATCCCGGTTCGCTTCTCCCTAGTCGCCATGGCCGATTGAGCGAGCTGTAGGTGGGCCCATCCTTGCGCGTTGCCTTTGGACGGTGACCAAAAACCCTAACGAGCTTCCCTGTTCAACCCGATTGAACCGAGCTGGATTGGTGCAAGAAATTGGCATCTTCCCCGCCACCGCTCACCGGAGCACCGCCACCCCACGGACGAACTCCTACTTCCGGGCCTCACCGCGAGCAGGTGATGCTCTCAGCCCTAGAACCCCGCGGTGCACGAGGCCCTCGTGCCGGAGCTCGCCCCGTCCGCCATCGCCTCCGCCGACTCATCTCCAGCTGCCGCCTGCCACCCCTCTCCCTCCCATTCGATGTGCCGCACGAAAACACGCTCGGGCGGCCAAGCCCAGCCCTAGCGCACCACCATAGCCCAACTCCGGCGGGCAACGCCTCCGCTCATTGGCGTTTCCGTCGCGCGCCAACACATCCATTTTTTTCAAACGCAGTGGCATTTTTGTAAAATGAGTAAAATTTCAAGGAAATCAGAAATTCAATAACTTGCTATAGGAATCTTAGATTTGGCAAATAAGAACTTTTTGGAAAGCTTGGGAGGTATACTTTTGCAATGGACCCATTTGCCAATTTACTTTCCCTGGCGCAAATCAAATTTTTATGTACCTTAATGTGCTATCACATTAACGAAGCTTAAAAACATTGGCTTTTATAAATTGAATAACTTTCTCTACAAAGATCAGAAAAATGTAAATGAGCACTTTTTGGATTCCTTGGGAAGTGTGTTTTACATGATCCTACTTAGTTTGCTAGGGTTCTGTGGTAAAAAGTTGAGTTTTATGTAAGTTAAGGATGCATCACGTTAAGCGCTAAAATGACCATAAATTAAATATTTTAGTAAATACATCTTCACCAAATTTGGGCACATCATTCCCAATCGGCGTGTTTCATCATATTATACATGATTTTGATGCATTGGAGCATATTCACATCATTTTGGACATTAATTGTTAAATGAGCTACCTTTGCCCGAATTAATGCATGAGAGAAAACCTTACATAATTTTCTTTTGATATTGCTTATGGTGCTCAATCATGAGGTAAATAGGTATTTAACATGAACATTATGTTTAGTTGGTCTGTCATGTTACATTATTTAACGGGTAGCATTTTCCGAATATATTTGCCATATGGTGCTCAATCATAAAAATGGCTATAATCATCATAAGAATATGGTTTAGTAGTATTGTTATTCTTAATGGTCATTCATGAGTTGGTGTGATAAAGTGTGCCCAAAAATGACATATCGGCTTTTGGTTATGTTTAAGTGTCATGCATTAAAATTTCATGCTTGCTTATGAGTGTAGGTCCTCCCGACATGTACTTGTGTTTTTGCAAGAATATACATTACGTGAATAGGGCAGCATCAATGCTTAAGAGTTTGATAAGTGTATAATGCACCGATCATATTTTTCATACCTCTATAGTTAAACTATGCCACATAGGTTGCTTATCATTTCATGCACGTGTCCACCCTATTTTCATAATCATGGCAGCAAGCATGCCTAAATGGGTATTTCATTTGATTCATGTGCATTGTTCAATGGTCATGCCAAATTATTTACCGAGTATATATTCATATTTATGTTACATAGCTTGTGTTCCTTTTAATTAGAAGGTTATCCCCAAGACATTTCCTATGTAAATTGTCACATCCCTATCCCGAAAGATAGTTAAGTGTGGTACGGATCGCCTTGGGAGATGATTGACGGAGCAACCATACATAGCATCACATTAACAAACATCCACGAATTACAAGTTTACATAATTAAGTCTCGGTTACAACATAGGGTTCCAAATAAAGATACATTAGGTTCGAATTTAAGTCTTACATAACCATGATCTTTGTTCGATATAGAGTGCGGAAGCGAAATACGCAACTCGACGATACATATGTAACTTAAATGAACCATGCCGGCCTAGGCCATGGCTCACTCATCATGGGTCGGAGAGCTAGGGACCCATTCAATGGTCCACTCTTTGGGCTCTTCTCCATCCCACACAACCTTACCACAACAATCGCAAAACCCGGCTTGCGGGAAACCCGTAAATAAACACGTAGTGGCAAAGCCCGAGTATCTAGCATACTCCGCAAGTCTTACCCGTCAAATTGGCCATCTAAGACCGACTCCTAGATGCATGGGGCTTGACCGGTTTAACTTGGCATTTTGCATAAATAGCACCTATGCTAATTAGGTTTGCACTTTTATCACCTAGCCAAATTAATAGGGTTGTCGCATAAAAGAAACTTTAGTGAGCTTACTAGCAATACAAGAATTTGCAATACAAATTTATATCAAGTATAAAACAGCAAGCTATTCAATCTCTTTCCATTACTACACATTGCGAACTGCTCGAATCAAGTAGTACTCATTAACCGAGAGGAAACGGCGATAATTATCGAATTATTAATCCTGCAGGAAAAGACCCAAATGCACGACATACACATCATTTAAGAACACGTATGGCTACCGTTCGCGAGTTCATCATAAAGTAAAACACGGGGCCACCGACCCCGAGTACACGTCCCCCTTGCGACCGTTCGACAACGCGCCCAAGGCTTAACCCGTGTACTCTCCAACGGTCCTCAACCCGTGCAACCACCGTGCCATACACATCACCTCCGGGTCGGTGAGATATCCGGCTCACTTCACAATTCACAAGCTACGTAGGTTTACCAATCCCCATAAGAAAGGTATGCAAGTGGTACACAACTCAAACTTGTTCGCGAAGCTCTCAATTTTAACCAATTTCATCATGTTCAAATTTAATCATAAACCATGAGTGAGATCCCCCAATCTATCGTTGACTCCATAAACATAGCATAGCATTTCTAACGAGGATATGACACATAAGCGACATAGGACATATAGGAATTTTATGCACGTGGATTTCCGATTAACGCCTAAAACTTAAATGCACATTCATCTTCCTTAGTATAGTAATAAAAGAAAGACATTTCGAAATAATAGGAATGCACCGGGGCTTGCCTTGAGAGTGATCGAAGTTAGTACTAGCCTCACAAGCGTTGAGTGTTGCAATCGTCTCTTCCGGCGGGGTCAATTTGACGTCGTCACCTAGAAGATGAAATGCAATTGCATAAATAACATGAACACAAGGTCGATGATGAGAGTAATGCATGTATGCTGTTTTTGGTAAAGATGCATATGAATAAGCTTAGTAACGTTTAGTTTTGTGAAACCCTAATAAGCGTAACATAAACTTGTTCTCTTTTAAAGACGTTAAGTACATTGACAATTGTAGTCCTAATAATACATGAGCAAGGACTAAATTTACATGGACATTAGTGCTGTGGTTCACGCTATCTCAGATTTAAGAGATATTAGCCATGCGTAAGAACGCAAACCAAAATAGCTAGGTTTAGGTGAAGTTCATCATCGCATGCGATGACGATCGTCCTTTAAATCATGAAGTTGATTCAAAAATTAACACATGCGTGAAATAGATGAAGTTCTAGGGGACATTGTGGACAGTGAAAATTACATAAACATGCAAAAACACAATTTTTTGAAGCATAAATCCAATTATACATGTGCTGAAATTAACCTTTTATGGAATTAGATCTAGGGTTTGCAAAAATAATTATTTAACATGCTCAAAAATTAACATGGGATTTTCTACGCATGCACAGTACTATGAGGGAAGTAATTACCAAGTTTCATGCAAAAATAATTTATACAGATTTAATTAAAAATTAAATACAGAGAATGCAAGAAATGCAATAACTTGAAAAATATGCAATGAAATACAGATCTTCCAGTGCCAGAAATTCCAGTATGCTTAGGTGAAGGTTCCGGCCGGATGGACTTACGCGGTGCGGAGCCGGATGGACTACAACACGCTTCATGTTCTTGTCCTATTGGTGTGCACGAATGGAATCTTCTTGCACAATTGCAGCACTCATCAAGTCATTGAACGTGTTGGTAGTGACTTGTGGTAACGGATCTTGTATTTTTGGGCTGAGCCTCGAATAGAAACAATCCTTTTACTTCTCATCCGTATCAGTGTGGTATGAAGCATATTGTGCCAAATAATTGAATTTCCGTGCATATTCTTGCACGGTTCCAGAACCTTGTTACAAGTTGAGAAATTCTTGCAATTTCAGCTTCATGAGCCCGACCTGAATGTGATGCACGCAGAACGAAACGTCAAAATCTGGCCAAGCCACTTTACGGTCAGCAGGAAGAGCGGCGGTGAAGCTTGCCCACCATGCACTAGTGGAGCCACAAAGCTGTTGTGCCATAAAGAGGGTCTTTTGCTACGGCGTGTAATTGAGGAGAGCAAACTTCGACTCGATGATATGAAAAATATTATCCGCTTTCAATGGATTGGTTGCTTCACCAAATGTGGGCGGTTGAGTTGTCAAAAAAATCAGCATAGGTAGAATTCTGCAGTCCTTGCTGCGGTGGCGCATTTCCTTGGTTGTTTTGTCCCGTGTAAAACAGCCGTAACATCACGTTTTGACTGCGGACGAGTTGCTCCAACGGAGTCATTGGTGGCGGGTTCAGCGACGGTGGGTTAGGTGGCCGCTGTCCACCTCCTTCATTTCGGCCACTTTGAGCACTACCGAAAGCCTCACCACGGCTGGTGTTCACCATCTGTCATAAATGTAAAATTTTCTCATGTTAGCTCATTGGCAAAAGATCTTAAATGACAAGATAACATGGCAATGGACATAAGTGAGCAGAAATTTCAGATGGCATGTATGAAACAAATATCGAAGAAATAGGCGCAAGGCATTGGCAAAACACATATTTCAGGGATTCCGAACACAAATAGCAACATGATGGATTTTTTACACTAAGAAAGGCAACAAATCCGACACATGATGGTCATAGGTTACATCATAGTTGACACCTACATGAACACAAATCTCGGAGAGCTTAATTCATGACAACACAACGATAGGTTTAACATAAAATTACATGCCTCACGAGATAAATCCTACAACCACACATTAACTCCGTTGACACGCAACCACGACGACTACTCATCGCTATCACCATCATAGTCAATGTCATCGCCATTGGGTGACTGTGGTACCTCTTCTTCGACACTAGAAGCACCATCATCACTCATCTCGGCGTCATCGGGTGGAATCACCACGAGTGGAACGGGTGGCTGCTCGTGAAGGATGGCCTACAGCTGGGCATTGGCAACTTGGAGCTGCAAGATAGTGCCATTACGCTGCACAAGTGCCTCATGGGCGTCACCGAGGTACCCTTCATGACATCCCTAGCATCTTGGGCGTCCAAAAGGTGCTTTTCGAGGTCTTCTCATTCTTCCAAGAGAGCGTTGATCTGCCCAAAGAAATTGTTATTCTCCTCTTGGGCAGCAGCGAGTTGAGCATTACGTTCGCTCAGTTGCGCTTGCAGCTGATCGCTCCCGTTGTCCTCGATGACAAGGTTGGCATCATGGAGTTGCTCAAGAAGACTCACCTGCTCCATCTTGCTGCCATTCAACATGACCTCAAGGGCTGCGACCTCGGAGGTGCGGGCAGCAAGTTGGGGTCACGGACAGCGAGCGCGGACTTCAGGGTGTCACGCTCTTCCTCCAACTCGAGGATGCGTTTGGCAAGGCGCTCCCTATCCCACATGAGCTTGCTGGGGCCTGTTGGAAAGATGCCCTAGAGGTAATCATAGAGATGATCATATTTCATTATATTCACGATGAATGATTAAGTGTTCCTTGAATATCCATTTAAAGGCAACTGGTATTGATTTACAATTATGTGAATTGGTTTGTGAAACTCTTTACTTGTATGGATATTCTAAAATGGTCCCTAGTTGGACTTCATGTTTGGACACACTTGAATATCAGACTAGTACATGCATTAGTTGATGGCTATGTTTCACAAGTCATGGACATGGAGATGTCGAACTAATGGTGTGGGTGCATGTATGACATGTTACGGGACAGACCTATCTTATTACACAATGTATACGCTTTGTCCTTAGGATTCCAGTTACACAATGTATACGCTTTGTGCAGACCTATTTTGGTAATTAAACATGCAAAAGCACAATTTTTAGAAGCATAAATCCAATTATACATGTGCTGAAATTAACCTTTTGTGAGATTAATCTAGGGTTAGCAAGAATAATTATTTAACATGCTCAAGAATTAACATGCAATTTTCTACACATGCACAGTACTAGAAGGAAATTAATTACCAAGTTTCATGCAAAAATAAGTTATACAGATTTAATTAAAAACTAAATACAGAGAATGCAAAAAATTCAATAACTTGAAAAATATGCAATGAAATGCAGATCTTCCAGTGCCAAACATTCAAGTATGCTTAAGTGAAGGCTCTGGCCAAGTGGCAGTATTTTTGGATCTATAGTTTTAAAGTTATGACCTAGATGAGTTTTCAGGGATTGACTTTTAACATTTTTGTAAAAATATGAAAACATCAAGATATGGCCAGCTCATGTTACTTTTATGAAACTGCAGGTTTTTTAGTTTCCAAAACATTTTAATTTGTAATTTTTGGATTTTTCAATCGGGAGATATGAATTTTTCAAAATCGAATGAAGTTCGGGTCTATTTACGGTTTTGCCGGTAGGGCAAATTTAAAAGGGGCTGGGCCCGCGTGTCGGCGAGCGGCGGCCGGCGCCGACGAGCTCGGGCGTGGCGGCGCTACGCTGCAGCTCAAGCTCTGAGCTTTGGGGGAAATGTTGCGCGCGACGCGGGAGCACGTTGGTGGGGTCCACGGGGTCCGCGACGACCGGAGACGGGCCGCGGTGAGCGGCGGCGTCCACGGGAACTCCGGCGGCGGCGTGCGTCTCGCGCAGAGGGTGAGAGAGAGAGGGAGCTGGTCTGGGAGCATCACCTCGCGATGGGGAGTGGCGGGGTGGGCTCGGGCGGCGTGGACGTGGTCCGTGGAGGCGGTTCGACGGAGGGGGTGGCGGAGCCGAACGACGGCGACGGCGGTTGCTCCAATTCCCGACGATTGGCTGCGGAGGAAGGGAGGCGCGTCGGTGTGGAGCTGCTGGGGAACCTTGTGCACGATTTGGCGAAGAGAGACGGGGGTGCCGCTTGCCTAGGCGGCGTGCGACGCGGAGGCGGCCATGGCGGTCGTGGCGGACGGCGGCGGCGTTTTCCTCTCGCGCGCGAGCTGCATAGGCCGAGGGGAAGAATTGGCGGTGCAGGGAGGAGCGGATGGAGCTGGGCAATGATTGTGGCGAAGGAGAGAGTGAGAGCTTGGCCTTTGTGCCGTTTTCTAAGGATAGCGGCCGGACGGGGAGGCGGCGGCCGGAGCGGGGGCCTTCAATTCCAGCCGGTCGGGGTTGGGCGGCGGGTACAATTGTGGTTGGGGAGCTGGCAGAGCTGCGTGGCGACGTGATGGGGCAGGGCGCATGTGGTGGCAGGCGCGGGAGGCGGCGGACCGGCGGGCGCGGCGCCATTGCCCGGCGGTCCCCGTAGCTCAAGGGCTAAATTTGAATTTTGAATCTGCGGTTTGAAGATTTGGACGAAATTTATAGTTCTGGTGCTGAAACAATAAAACTAAAAATATGTGGAGCTCCAGCGTGATGTGCCTTAATTTTCATCTTTAGTTTGCAGTTCTAAATGTGGTTCCAAAAATTCATACAAAATTCATAAACAGAGGCATTTCAGATTTGAATTTGAATTTTTGGGCATTCAAAACTTTGTTCAAAAATTTTGTAAAAATGCTGTAAATTCACCTTTTTACATGAGCAATGCATTGGTGCAAAAATATGTGGGTGGTGCTTTTATAATTATTGCACTTCTCTTAAGGGTTGGGTTAGGGCTAGGGTTTTAGCTAGATTTTTCCTTTTTCTTTTATTTCTTTTATTTTCTTTTTCCTGACTTCTCTTTTGGGTGATTAGCATTAGTGTTGGTGATTAGCATTAGTGCTCCATTAGTGATGTCATTAGGGTTTCAATTGCATGTTTAACACTAATCGTGTCATGGGATGTCACAAGCATCATCACTCTTATGACAAGGTATAAAGTGAGCCATCTTAGAAAATCTATCCACGACAACAAAAATACTATCCCTCCTCCTCTTAGTCCTAAGCAGTCCTAAAACAAAATCCATAGAAATATCCGCCCAAGGTATTGAAGGAACGAGAAGAGGCATATACAAACCATGTGGATTCAAGCGAGACTTCGCTTTTTGACAAGTAGTGCAGCGAGCCACAAAACGCTCAACATCTCTTCTCAACTACGGCCAAAAGAAGTGTGTGGCCAACACATCCCTTCCGGGACACCCGGGAATCGGTACGAGAGGGACACTCGGCGAAGCGAGTTACAACGAAACATCGTCTTATACAAGCCAGAATATATATATATATCATGGCATAATACAACCAGGTTTTCAAAACAAACATTCGTGCAGCGGAATATAACATTATTGAAGTTAACATTCTTCGAGTATTCAGCGGAAGCTTGTCTATTATACAACTCAAGAGACTACAAACGAAACAACGTGATGCACCGAGCCCATTCGCACATCACGGTCCTCTCTCTTCAAGGTGTGGGGATACGTTCCCACCGAAGGGAACCTCCCTCCGGACATTGCTCCTCTTCGGGAAAGCTGCCATACAAGTCGTGGAAGTACGACTTGTTCCCCGAAATGGTAACGAACAAACCCCGAGTATTCTAATACTCAGCAAGACCGACCCGTCAACATGGCACGCTAAGGCCGACGCCTAGTATGCAAAGGCTTTCACGGTTGTGGGGTTTACTCCTTTGCGAAAACAACATTTAAAGGTTGGGTCCTTACTTTCAATATTTTAGCTCGAGTTAAGTTCATTAGCCTTGGTGTTTGCAACCTATCACTATTTCAACCAAGTTCTCAATCAAGATAAAATAGATCTTAAACCTTCCATCTCTCATCTTCATCTTTCATATAATTTACTACGATGTGACGAGCTAAACAAGCGGTACTCATTATCTGCGAGGGACAGCGATTCGAATCGATTTTATACCAGTCGGCAAAGCCCGTCTACACGACGTATACGCATCACACCGATCGTATACGACAACCTTTCCCGCTAGCACTGACGACAGACTAGCCATTTCCAACTCCCCGGGAGTATGGCGAAGCCACGACTTCCCTCGTGGTCGACCCATCTCCCTCCCGTGAGACTATCCTCTCACTAACAGCCGGCAAAAGAGAGCCGGCTACGCTACATCTCCGGGGTGATAGGGTACATCAGCTTGCTGGGCCCATGATACCAGCATGTAGTACGGTACGTTCAAACTTGTTCAACTAAGCCGACAACGGTACGGTCCTTGACCGACTCGGACGGGGCTACCACCTTGCAAGACCTCATCTCCGTCTTGCCCTTTCTCCTACGGGGCCCGTCCGGTCTCAACTTCATTAACACTCTCATCATCTTTAGTGTCAACACAAAACTCTTAAAGCCTCCATGCTTTAAGTGCCCTAACCATCTACCGTCGCCACTATGAATTAAGCTTAGCCTCTATTGAGCTATCTCGTACCGAGTATAGAATAAACAAACGGAAACCTACCATAATGCATCTAGGGTGTCAACCAAACCCTAACACCTAATGCACAAGCATAAGCGTACTATGTGATAAAATAAAATATTTAAAAAAACAAAGGTAGGATGCACCGGGGCTTGCCTTGAGTCCGCTCGAAGTTAGTTTCCTCGGCGAGCTGGGTCGACGTCGAGATTCCGGCTCCTGGTTCGCCTCGGGTGGAACCTCGATCACTTCGAACCTAGTCGACCGAGCAATGCGTCCCGAATCACAATCATGTATGCATGGATGCGCATGATGAAAGTATGCAAGGATTCATTAATTACGTCCAATAAGCAATAATTAACCATTAGTGCTTAATCACCTTAGTTAATTAACAAATTATGGATAAATATGTTCATTAAGCATTAATTAACAATTAATTATGCTGATTAAGAAATGTTTAATCAAAATCATTGTTAATTAGTTTTGTTTCCTTAATTACTTAGGTTTAATGATTTATAAATTATTCTGGTTTATTAAGCAATAAATAAATAATTACCTTAAATGATTAAAGGTTAATAGCTTGTGATTACATAAAATAATATAGTTTAAGTTTAATTTTTTGGAAAATAAATTTCATCATTAATTTCGTCTGCAGTATCTCCTTTATTAAATAAAATTATTTTTCATAATTAAACATTTTATTTCCATAAAATAATAGCTTTTCTTTAATCAAAGAAAGTGATTAATTACTAATTATAAAATAATTTACTCAAAATAAATATTTTATTTCACAAATAAATAGATCTTATTTTTCTGAGTCTAACAAAGTTGGTTTGGCATTTTTCTGATTTTTAGTGAATTTTCTACGAATTTTGGAAATTTAAAATCAATTCTGTGCCACACGGAGGGCCACGGGGTTGGCCACACCCGATCCCGCGTAGCCACACGTGATCCCACCCGCGTGTGGCCCGCGGTGTGGCACCACCGCAACGGCGAGCCGGCGGCGGCGCAGCCACCGGAATCGGCCGGCAATGGCCCAAAGCTCGCCGTGAGACCACTTTCAAGCTCTACTCGACGCGGCGAACACTCCGGTGTGAACGAAGGAGCATGAGCTCGGCCGGAAACATGCCGGCGGCGAGAGGCGGGCACGACGGAGCTCCGACCATGGCGCAAGCTCACCACGGTGGACAAAACTTGGGGAAAATTAAGCTAGGAGCTTCTACACGGTATAAGCGAGCTCGTCGCGAGATCCTAGACACATGAGCATGACCGGAAGATGGTGCTCACCGTGGGAGGCGGAGACGGCGGCGGCCGGACGCGGAGAAGAACGGTGATTGCTCGGCTTTCACGTAGAACAATAGCAAGGATGAGTTACTGGGAATATAGAGCATCTAGTTGCGCACCGTCCGGAAGAGAAAAGATCATCAATTGCTCACCACGGCTCACCGAATCGCGGGGATGGCGGAAGTCGACGGTGAGGGGCCGTGGAGGAAAAACTAGCTCGCCTCGACGGAGCGGAGATGCTCAAGTGGATGGCTCGGGTCGTGGAGCTTCGAAGAGTCCTAGCGGAGCCTCCGGGAGTGGCGGCTTGGACGGGGAGAGACCGGAGCGGCCTGGCGGCGTAGCTCCGGGGACGACGGCTATGGCGGGGAGGCGAAGTGAGAGGGAGAGGGAGAAAATGAGGACCGACGGGGCCTTTATCTCCCGCCCGAGGCGGTTCGAGCAAGCAGCTGCGTAGCGTGGTCGTGGCGGCCGGGCCGGAGGCGGTGCGGCCGCGGCGGCGTCGAGCGCGCGGTGAGAGAGGGAGAGAGAAGAAGAGGCCGACGCCCTGGGCTCGGCTTGGCCATTTTGCAATAAGGCCCTTCTCCTTTCGCAAAATTAAAAAGTGATCTTCCCGAGCTCCAAAAATTCCCAAATTTTTCAGGGGTGTTAGTGAAAGTATTTTAGGCATTTTTCCTATTAAGTCCAGGGTAAAACTCCAAATCATTTTTGGGTTAAAAAAAATTCATAGCTAAATTAATAAAAGAGACTTCGTTTATTTCTTGTAAATATTTTCATAAATCAAAAATCTTTTCAGGACCTTTTCAAAAATCTTTATTTATGATAATTAAGCTATAGAAAATGTTAAACATGAATTTTCTTCTCAATTTATTTCTTTTTAACACTTTCTTTATTCTTTAGCTAATTCGGTATTTTATGTGCATCTTCTTAACACAAAAGTAAATAATTTTATAGATGCTCATGATGACATGATGATAAATGACATGAAATGCATGTTTATTCTTTAGGGTTGTTACAGCCCTCTCCCTTACAGGAATCTCGTCCCGAGATTCACGATCGAAACTGATCGGACGACAAGTACTAAAGAACTCGGGGTAGTTTGTTCGAAGGAATTCTTCTTGTTCCCAAGTAGCTTCGGCTTCCGAGTGATTACTCCATTGGACCTTGTAGAACTTGATGGTCCGATGACGAGTCACTCTGTCCTTGGTGTCGAGAACTTTAGCCGGTCGTTCGTCATATGTCAAGTCTGGTCAGTAATCTGTTCCACCTCGAGCTGTTGGTATATCCATGGGTGGTTTTAAGCACTTCTTCGGTTGAGATACATGAAATATGTTATGGATACCTACCGGGTGAGATGGCAATTCTAGTCGATATGCCACGGCTCCACATCTTTCCAAGATTGGAAAAGGTCCAATGTATCGTGGTGCTAACTTGCCCTTGATTCCGAATCTTTGAACACCTTTGGTAGGAGATACTCGAAGATAGATTTGATCTCCAACTCTGAAATACTAACTCTCGACGTCTTTTATCGGTATAACCGATTTGTCGAGATTTAGCCCTCTTGAGGTTCTATTGGATGAGACGGACTTGTTCTTCTGCGTCTCTTACTAAATCGGGTCCGAAGATTACTCTTTCTCCACTTTCGGACCAATGTAAGGGTGTACGACAACTACGTCCATATAGAGCTTGAAATGGTGACATTCCTGCACTCTCTTGATAGCTGTTATTGTAGGAAAACTCCGCTAACGGTAAACACTTCTCCCAATCTTTACCATAGGTCAAGACACATGCTCGAAGCATATCCTCGAGATATTGATTGATCCTTTCGGTTTGCCCATCCGTTTGAGGATGATATGCTTGAAGCTTCGTATCAACTTGGTTCCCAAGGATTCTTGTAGTTGTTCCTAGAATCTGGAGACAAATTGTGTTCCTCTGTCCGATATAATGGTCTTTGGCACTCCATGCAAACAGAGAATTCGAGCAATGTAGAGTTCCGCATACTTCTCGGCGAGTGTACCGTGTATGTACCAGGTATAAAGTGAGCGAGACTTCGTCAACCGGTCCACAATAACCCGGATAGAGTCATGTTTCCGTGGACTTAGTGGTAATCCCACGATGAAATCCATGTCGACGTCTTCCCACTTCCATTCGGGAATACTCGGAGGTTGTAAGGGTCCTGCTTGCTTCAAGTGTTCGGCTTTGACTCGTCGACGGACATCACATTCATTGACATACTTGGCTATTTCTCGCTTCATGCGCGTCCACCAAAATCTTTGCTTCGGATCTTGATACATTTTGTTGGTTCCAGGATGAATAGAATATTTGGACATATGGGCTTCATCCATTATCTTCTTGCGAAGTGGTAGATCTTTTGGTACTACCAATCGATTCTTGAACCAAATAACTCCTGCTTCGTCCTCCCTGAAGCATTTGACTTCACCCTTCCTGAGTCGTCTCCTTATGTGTCCTATACCAACGCTTTTCTGTTGAGCTGCTACCACTTCTTCATGAATGGTAGGAATTAGAGCCAAATTAGTCAAGGTTCCATATGGAATGATCCTAAGGTTTGGCTCCTCGCCTTCGGATGGATGTGCTTGAATCAACGAGTTGAGCCGTGAGATTATTGCAATGGGCCTTGTGACTTAAAGCATCGGCTACCACGTTTGCCTTGCCTGGGTGGTAGTGAATTCGGTATATCTTCAGCTCCGATCTTAATCGATGGTATCCCGAGCGAAGATCTATCTTGGAGAAAACTTTAGCTCCCATCGGTTGATCAAACAAGATATCAATCCTCGGAAGAGGATACTCATTCTTGATTGTGACCGAATTCGGAGGCCTATAATCCACACATAGCCTCAATGTCTTGTCTTTCTTCTTTACGAACAAGGCTGGGCATCCCCATGGCGATGAACTTGGACGTATGTACCCTTTGTCCAATAATTCCTTTAGTTGTACCTTTAGTTCCGCCAACTCATTCGACGGCATCCGATACGGCCTTCTTGATATGGGTGCTTGTTCCAGTGCTGTAACTCTATTTTAAATTCTACCGCTCGGTCCGGCGGTAGTCCCGACAAGTCGTCCGGAAAGACATCCGGATATTCTACAGACTATGGGTATATCCTTCGAGACTCTTACCTACAACCTTATTGACCATAGGCAGCATAGCTTGAGGAAAGGCTAAGAGCAAGCAACCTCGACCATGAACAGGGGAGTTCGGATATACGGCTCGAGATGCTATATCCAATACTTGCCTTATGGAATTCATCCATTGCATGCCAATAATTGCATCTAACCCATGCCCATCCAAGTATGATTAATGAAGTAGGATAAACCTTGCTACCCAATCTTAATGGCATATTGGCAGCTTCTTCATTTGTAAGGATTTTACCCCCAGGTGTTGAAATAATATGAGCACATAGCAACTTGGATGGCATGATGCAATGCTTAGCAATATATGACTTGCTGATGAAATTATGCGTAGCTCCCGAATCAAATAAAACCATAGCAGGATGTTCAGCGATAGAAAACATACCCGCTAAGATTTGTCCTCCCTCGGGTAGCTCCTCCGCCGTAGTAAAGTTGGCACGGCCCGTCTTTGCTGGTGTATTCTTGGCTGGTGCCCTCTGTTGGTTCCGTGGCTGCCCTTGAGGTCCGGGTGCATATGGTGCCTTCGAGGATAGGGACAATCTGCGATAATAATGTCCTAAACGGCCACAATTGAAACATGGCGGTCCATTCTGCTGCGGTGCTTGACCCATCGGTCCGGGATTACGATGGTTACTGTTGCTGATAGGGCGGACGATACTCGATTCAACCGCTGTTGCTCGAGGTTGCTTGGGGTGATTGATTCTGCCGGTAAAAATTGGGACGAGAAGGTGTATGCTGATAACGCCGACTCGATGGTGCAGTGTAGACCAGCCTCGTACTTTGATGGTCCCCCACTTCCTTGTCCGATAGCCGGCCTCTTCTTGTTCTTCTCCGTCCGATGAAGACGGATAGAGTCTTCCGAGTGCAATAGCGTCACTCACAAAGTCGGTAAAGTTGTCGGTCTTGTTCAACACCAAGCGAGGCCGTAGCTTGGTACTCATTCCCTCCTTGAACAAATTCTTCTTCTTGGCATCTGTGTCCACATGTTCGAGCGCGTACTTGAGCAAGGCGGTTAAATACCTTAGAGTAGGTGTGCACATTCATATCCCCTTGCTTCGGTGAGAGGAATTCCTTTCTCTTCGATTCATTAAGCCTTCCGGGATATGATGCTCTCGGAAGGCTTTAGTGAACTCTGCCCATGAAATTTGATGTCCTGGAGGAAACATCGCTTTGTAGTTGGCCCACCGGGCTCCGGCAAATCCTTGCAATTGCTTGAGAAGCGAAGAGGGTCTTCCGATGATCCGTGCATGGAAACAGCTCTAGCTTTGACTCGATGGTGCGGAGCCGGTTATCGGCTTCCAAGGGCTCACCCACATCCGAGAAGATCGGGGGCGAACCGATAAGAAGTCCGAGAAGGTCACCCTTTCTTCCGGTGCATTGCGGCCCTGGTGACGTTCCTGTGGAGCCGTGTTACGAACCAATTGCTCCAATAATTCCTGCTGCTCCGCGCGAGAATCCGATGCATCGCAGCGATAGCCTGTGCCAAGGTCGGGGGTGGTGGTGGTGTTCCCGCCCGCGTTGAGAACTCTCGGGCCCATCGCGCCTCCTTGTTCCAACCATTCTGTCCAAGAAAAGTTTACGTTAGACATCTTCATTCCAACATAATAATGGAAGAAACAGGAATACGTAGACGAGGACTTCCAAAGGGATCTTTATGCAACAAGCCATCTTTATTAAAGCACCACCAAATCCAGTAACACATATTTATACACTCACGTTGCAACGGTTCCTATGATACACTCATGCGTGGTTACATCGCTCATTATTTAACTAGCGCCTATTTTACATACTAGTTTTCTCACTTGCTACTAGCTAGCACTCTACTACTCTTCGCGACGCCCGGATGTCACCTCCTGGCTTATGGAA
Source organism: Chloris gayana (assembly GCA_031894775.1). NCBI lineage: Eukaryota > Viridiplantae > Streptophyta > Magnoliopsida > Poales > Poaceae > Chloris > Chloris gayana. The sequence continues at coordinate 559,709 of JAUNZO010001751.1, forward strand.
CTGCTCTGTCTCGGATTCCGCATCCTCTAGTCGTGGAATCTCCATGAAGTCTATGACTGAATCCACGTCCATTATCTCTTCGGGATCCTCCTCTTCTTCTTGATTCAGCCTCCATAGGATTTTTCTGCACTCATTGGTTCATCTCCTGGAGGTTGCTGTCCTATTGCTTCATTCATTATTGCATTGTGTGCTTGCAGTAGATCTTGCTCTAAGCCGAGTGATCGGTGCATGTGCGTTTGCTAGTTGCTTGATCCTTAAATTGAATCTGCTGCTCCTTGTTTAGCAAGCTGCGCCTCTCTAAGTGCTAACAACTCCTCCTTTTTCCGCAGTTGTCTCTCCAGCCTGACTACACGAACATCCTCCCTTGATCCTCTTACTTCACTCACACCCATACTCGTGCTGTCCATCTCTCGTGAAGAAGTAAGAGTATCGGATACAAGTAGAAATTAATCCTAATATTTCAGCAAACCTTTTTATTCTACAACTGCATATATATATTACTACCACTTCCTTTCCATTTGTTATTGTTGATACAACTTAAACCCACTTTCCATACACTCCCAACTGACCAACATCTGCTAGTACCCTATACACATCCGACCTACGTCGGCAAAATGTGGCTACCCTCCTACATCGGTGCAAACACAACACAACTAAGCCGACGGCGCGTGGCTGTCGCCGTCCGACTCGACGTCCTCGGCTGGTGAAACGGGTGGTGGCTCGTAGTCCATCCCGGAGACCTCCTCGGCGTCGTGCGGTGGACCCTGCTACTGCTGCTGCTGCTGCTGCTGCAAGCTGCTCGAACTCCTCAACCAGGTCGTCGTGGTCGTGGAGCGGTGCGTGGTGTGCCTCGGCTAGCCCGTTGTACTGTGCCTGCAGCTGACCCAGCTCTACCTCTCTCGTGACCAGGATCTCCACTAAGTGGTCCCGCTGTGCCGTCACTATCTCCGATCGTAGCTCGTGCGCGTCGTCTGCCGCGCGAGCGGCGTCTCGCTCCTCGGTAACGATAGTCAGCTGCTCGTCAAAGGCGATAACCGCCTCACGGTACTCGTCACGCGCGCGGGTCACCTCCACCGGCTGCTCCTCCAGCTCCGCGATCCTGGCGTGGGAACTGCGGACCTCCTCGACGGTCCACTCGACAGCGGTGCTTCTAAGCACCCAAGCTGTCGGTCCCGGCTCTGTGTACTCAACTCCAAGCTGTGAAGCTGCTGCTCCAGCTCAGCCACACGTGCAGCTCGTGCGTCCTCCTCCTCCTGGGCGCGCTTCCTACCACGAGTGACCGGCATCTGCGGGGAACATGTTTAAACAAGTTAAACACTTCTTCCCACGAAGAAAACGAACGGAACAACCTATAGAGTACTACGAACTAGCTAAGTACATACCCAAATGTTTATTTAGTGCATAATATGACATGATGCATGCTCGTGAACTAACTATAGTACCATAGTAAAGAAAGCTGCGACGAATAGTTAGCACTTCCCAAAAACCCAAACGTCGATCGGTTAGTAAAAATCTAACTATTCTATATCCTTATAGGCTCCGTACTCTCTCGTTGTCTATCGTATGAACGTGTTAAATTTTGAAAATAGACTTGTAATGATGTGCTTGTTGCCTCCGAACCGCTCCGATACCAGCTGTGACATCCCCTCGGGACACCCGGGAATCGGTACGAGAGGGACACTCGGCGAAGCGAGTTACAACGAAACATCGTCTTATACAAGCCGAGAATATATATATATCATTGTGACATCCCCTTCGGGACCCCCGGGAATCGGAACAGAGGGACACTCGACGAAGCGAGTTACAACGAAACATCATCTCATACAAGCCGAATATATACATCATGGTATAATACAACCAAGTTTTCGAAATACAAACATTCATGCAGCGGAAAGATAACATTATTGAAGTTTAACATCCTACGAGTATTCAGCGGAAGCTTGTCTATTATACAACTCTCAAGACTTCAAACTAACCACGTGATGCTCCGAGCCTTCGTACACCACGGTCCTCTCTCTTCAAGGGGTGGGGATTCGTTCCCACTGAAGGGAACCTCCCTCGGGACACTTGCTCTTCCTCGGGAAAACTGCCGTACAAGTCGTGATAGCACGACTCATTCCCTGTAAGGTAACGAACAAACCTTGAGTATTCTAATACTCAGCAAAGACCGACCCGTCAACATGGCACGCTAAGGCCGACGCCTAGTATGCAAAGGCTTTACGGCTGTGGGGTTTACTCCTTTGCGAAAAACAGACATTAAAGGGTGGGTCCTTACTTTCGGTATTTTAGCTTAGGTTATGTTCATTAGCCAAGGTGTTTGCAACCTAACTCTATTCAATCAAGTTTCCAACAAGATAAATAGATCTTTATCCTTCCATCTCTCATCTTCCTCATCATTCATAAAAGTTACTACGATGTGACGAGCTAAACAAGCGGTACTCATTACTGCGAGGGACGGCGATTCGAATCGATTTTATACCAGCCGGCAAAACCCGACTACACGACGTATACGCATCACACCGATCCTATACGACAACCTTTCCCGCTAGCACTGACAGCAGACTAGCCATTTCCAACTCCCCGGGAGTATGGCGAAGCCACGACTTCCCTCGTGGTCGACCCATCTCCCTCCCGTGAGACTATCCTCTCACTAACAGCCGGCAAAAGAGAGTCGGCTTCGCTACATCTCCGGGGCGATAGGGTACATCAGCTCGCTGGGCCCATGATACCAGCATGTAGCACGGTACGTTCAAACTTGTTCAACTAAGCCGACAACGGTACGGTCCTTGACCAGACACGAGACGGGGCTACCACCTTGCAAGACCTCATCTCCGTCTTGCCCTTTCTCCTACGGGGCCCGTCCGGTCTCAACTTCTTTAACACTCTCAACAACTTTAATGCCAACACAAAAACTCTTAAAGCCTCCATGCTTTAAGTGCCCTAAACATCTACCGTTGCCACTATGCATTAAGCTTAGCCTCTATTGAGCTACCTCTACCGAGTATAGAATAGTCAAACGGAAACCTACCATAATGCATCTAGGGTTTCAACCAAACCCTAACACCTAATGCACAAGCATAACTGTACTATGTGCTAAAGTAAAATATTTAAAAACATAGGTAGGATGCACCGGGGCTTGCCTTGAGTTTGTTCGAAGTTAGTCTCCTCGGCGGCTGGGTCGACTTCGAGATCCCGGCTCCGACTCGCCCTCGGGTGGAACCTCGATTACTTCGAACCTAGTCGACCGAGCAACGCATCGCGAATCACAATCATGTATGCATGAATGCTCATGATGAAAGTATGCAAGGGTTCATTAATGAAGTTCCATAGATAATAAGTAACGATTAATGCTTAATCACTTTAGTTAATGGATAGATTAGAGATAAGTATGTTCATTAAGCATTAATTAACATTTAATTATGCTGATTAATAAGTGTTTAATTAAGATCATTAATAATTAATTTTGTTCTCCTTAATTACTTAATTAAGGTCACTAATCACTTAAGTTTAATTACTCCGATTTATTAGGTAATAAATAAATAATTTCGTTAAGTGATTAAAGGCTAATATATTGTGATCATATAAAAATAATACAATTTAAATTTAATTTTGGAAAAGTAAATTTTATTATTAATTTCGTCTGCAGTATCTCCTTTATTAAATAGAATTATTTTTCATAATTAAACATTTTATTTACATAAAATAATAGCTTTTCTTTAATCAAAGAAAGTGATTAATTACAAATTATAAATAAATTTATTCAAAATAATTATTTTATTTCACAAATGGGTAGATCTCATTTTTCTGAGTCTAACAAAGTTGGTTTGGTATTTTTCTGAATTTTATTGAATTTTCTACGAATTTTGAAAATTTAAAAACACTACGTGCCACACACTAGGCCACGGGGTGGCCACACCTAATCCGCGCGTGGCCACACGCGATCCCACCCGCGTGTGGCCCGCGGTGTGGCACCACCGCGGCGGTGGCCCGCGGCGGCGCGGCCACCGGAGTTGGTCGCCGGTGAGCCAAAGCTCGCCGCGAACACACCTAGAGCATCTACGCAACCTCGCGAACACAACCGTGCCACCCACACGACATGAGCTCCTTTCGAAGCACGCCGGCGGCGAGACCAGGCACGGCGGCGCTTCGGCGTATGGCGGAGCTCGCCCGGAAGCTTCGCAGCGAGGGAAAAGCTCGGGAGCTTCTACCGATCATGCGCAAGCTCGGCTAGTAGTAAAAATGACATGAACAAGCCCGGAAAAGGATGCTCACCGTGGAGGTGGCGGATGACGACGGCCGGAGTTGTGGAAGATCGCCGATTGCTCGTCCCTCCGTGGAGGACATGCGATAGTAAGTGACTGGAATCGTGGAGCAAAGGGTTGCGCATCATCCGGAACCAAAAGGATAGACGACGGCTCACCGGAGTTGACAAATTTGGAGTCGCGGAGATGGACGACGGCGGCCACGGACGGAGATGAAGCTTCCAATTCCGCTAGACGGAGGGAGCTCAACCAACTTGGAGGCTCGGGTGAGCTCCGGGGACTCGTTGCGGAGTTTGTGGCGAGGTTTACTTGGAGGAAGAGTGGCCGGAGTGGCTCGGCGCCGGTGGAGTAGGGGTGCGGCAACGGCGAGAGAAGAAAGGAGAAGAGGAGAGCTCGGCGGGGGTCTTATCCCGTGGAGAGGCGGTTCGGGGAGGCGGCTAGGCCGGCGAGCTGCGTGGCTCCAAGCTGCTGCGTGGCGGGGTGGCGTGGCGCCGGCCGGGAAGGCGGCACGGCCGGCGGGCGGCGCCGAGACGCGGGAGAGGGAGAAGAGGGCGACGGTGGGGGTCGTGGTCGGTTTACATAAAACCCCCTAGGTTTTTGTTTAATTAAAAAGCAACCTTCCGCAGCTCCAAAAATTCCGCAAAAATTCAGGGTGTTAATTGAGAAGATTTTAGGCATATTTCCTATTAAGTCCCAGTAGAAAATCCAAACCATATTCGGATTAAAAATTCCTAGCTAAAATTCAATAAAGAGACTTTGTTTATTTTCTACAATTATTTTTACATGACAAAATGCTTTCAGTAAATTTTCATAAATCTTTATTTGGGATATCTGAACCATAGAAAAATGTTAAACTTGAATTTTCTTCTCATTTCATTTCTTTCTAACCTTTCCTTTATTCTTTAGTTAATTTGATATTTTATGTGCTTATGATTAATATCACATGCTTAATGATTTCACAAATAAAATGTGATGACATGCTCATGAATGCCATGAAATGCATTTTATTACTGTGAGTTGTTACAGCCCTCCCCCTTACAGGAATCTCGTCCCGAGATTCACGATCGAATGACTAAGCGATAGTGCTAAAGAACTCGGGGTAGTTTGATCGAAGAAACTCTTCTTGTTCCCAAGTAGCTTCACCTTCCGAGTGATTACTCCATTAAACCTTGTAGAACTTAATGGTCCGATGTCGAGTCACTCGATCCTTGGTGTCAAGAACTTTGACCGGACGTTCGTCATATGTCAAATCCGGTTGTAAGCTGTTCCACCTCAGCTGTCGGTATATCCATGGGTGGTTTTAAACACTTCTTCGGTTGAGATACATGAAATATGTTATGGATGCCCGCCAAGTGGGGCGGCAACTCCAGTCGGTACGCCACGGCTCCACATCTTTCCAAGATTGGATAAGGTCCGATGTATCGTGGTGCTAACTTGCCCTTGATTCCAAACCTTTGAACACCTTTGGTAGGAGATATTCGAAGATAGACTTGATCTCCAACGTGAAATACTAACTCTCGTCGCCTCTTATCGGTATAAGCCGATCCGTCGAGATTTAGCCCTCTTGAGGTTCTGTTGGATGAGACGTACTTGTTCTTCCGCATCTCTTACTAGATCCGGTCCGAAGATTATTCTTTCTCCACTTTCGGACCAATTCAAGGGAGTACGACAACTCACGTCCATATAGAGCTTGGAACGGCGACATTCCTGCACTCTCTTCATAGCTATTATTATAGGAGAACTCTGCTAAAGGTAAGCACTTTTCCCAATCCTTACCATAGGTCAAGACACATGCTCGAAGCATATCCTCAAGATATTGATTGATCCTTTCCGTCCGGCCATCGGTTTGAGGATGATATGCCGAGCTTCGTATCAACTTGGTTCCCAAGGATTCTTGTAGTTGCTCCCAGAATCCGGAGACAAATTGTGTTCCTCCGTCCGATATAATGGTCTTCGGCACTCCGTGCAAACAGAGAATTCGAGATATGTAGAGTTCTGCATACCTCTCGGCGAGTGTACCGTGTATGTACTCGGTATAAAGTGAGCGAGACTTCGTCAACCGGTCCACAATGACCCGGATAGAGTCGTGTTTCCGTGGACTTAATGGTAATCCCACGATGAAATCCATGCTGATGTCTTCCCACTTCCATTCGGGAATGCTCGGAGGTTGTAAGGGTCCTGCTTGCTTTAAGTGCTCGGCTTTGACCCGTCGACGGACATCACACTCGTTGACATACCTTGCTATCTCTCGTTTCATTCTTGTCCACCAAAATCTCTTCTTCAAGTTTTGATACATCTTATTGGTTCCGGGATGAATAGAATACTTGGACGTATGGGCTTCATCCATTATCTTCTTGCGAAGTTCCAAGTTCTTAGGCACTACTAGCCTATTCTTGAACCGAGATAACACATTCGTCATCTTTTCGGAAACACTTGACCTCACCCTTCCGGAGTCGTCTTTTGATGTGTTCCATACCAGCATCCTTCTGTTGAGTCGTTGCCACTTCTTCATGAATGGTAGGAATAAGAGCCAAGTTGGTCAAGGCTCCATACGGAATGATCCGAAGATTTGGCTCATCACTTTCGTGTGGAGGTGCTTGAATCAAGAGTTGAGCCATGAGATTATTGCAATGAACTTTGCGACTTAAGGCATCGGCTACCACGTTTGCCTTGCCTGGGTGATAGTGAATCTCGATCTCATAATCCTTGATTAACTCTAACCATCTTCGTTGACGCATATTCAGATCTACTTGAGTGAAGATGTACTTGAGACTCTTGTGGTCGGTGTATAAATGTACCAAATTACCCAAGAGATAGTGTCTCTAACCTTTCAATGCGAGCACCACTGCCGCTAATTCCGGATCATGCGTAGGATAGTGTTCCTCATGACGCCTTAGTTGTCGAGATGCATAGGCAATCACTCGACCTTCCTGCATTAGGACACATCCAAGTCCTGTTCTCGATGCATCACAATACACATCAAAAGGCTTCGTCGGATCCGGCTGAGCAAGTACGGGAGCTGTGGTCAACAATTTCTTCAACGTTTGGAAAGCTTCTTCACATTCCTTGCTCCATACGTACTTCTTATCCTTTTCTAGTAGCTTAGTCATTGGCTTGGCAATCTTTGAGAAATTTGGGATAAACCTTCTATAATAACCAGACTAATCCCAAGAAACTCCTAATGCGTGAGACGAACTTCGGTGAGTCCCAATCCAACACTTCTTGAACTTTGCCTAGGTCAACGGCCACACCTTCGGCTGATATCACATGACCTAGGAACGGTACTTCCTTTAGCCAAAATTCACACTTGCTGAACTTAGCATAAAGCTGATGATCCCTTAGGCGTTGTAACACAACCCTTAAATGATTGGCATGTTCTTCTTCTGACTTAGAGTAGATCAAGATGTCGTCAATGAATACCACGACAAACTTGTCCAACTCGGCATGAATACCGAATTCATGAGATACATGAAATGTGCTTGGTGCGTTGGTCAATCCAAATGACATCACCGAGATACTCATAAAGTCCATACCTTGTGGAAAATGCGGTCTTCGGTATATCTTCGGCTCTTATCTTAATCCGATGATACTCCGAGCGAAGATCTATCTTGGAGAAGACTTTAGCTCCCATCGGTTGATCAAACAAGATATCAATCCTCGGAAGAGGATACTTGTTCTTGATGGTAACCGAATTCGGAGGTCTATAATCCACACATAGCCTCAAAGTCTTGTCTTTCTTCTTTACAAACAAGGTCGGGCATCCACATGGTGATGAACTTGGACGTATATATCCTTTGTCCAATAACTCCTTTAGTTGCACCTTCAATTCTGCTAGCTCATTAGGTGGCATTCGATACGGCCTTCTTGATATTGGGTGCTGTTCCAGGCTGCAACTCTATCTTAAACTCTACCGCTCGGTCCGGCGGTAGTCCGAGCAAGTCGTCCGGAAAGACATCCGGATACTCACGGACTATGGGTATATCTTCCGGACTCTTACCTACAACCTTATTGACCATTGGCAGCATAGCTTGAGGAAAAGTTAAGAGCAAGCAATCTCGACCATGAACAGGAGAGTTCAGATATACGACTCGAGATGCTATATCCAATACTGCCTTATGGAAGTTCATCCATTGCATGCCAATGATTGCATCTAACCCTTGCCCATCCAGTATGATCAACGAAGTAGGATAAACCTTGCTACCCAATCTTAATGGCATATTGGCAGCTTCTTCGTTAGTAAGGATTTTGCCCCCAGGTGTTGAAATGATATGAGCACATAGTAGCTTGGATGGCATGATGCAATGCTTAACAATATATGACTTGCTGATGAAATTATGCGTAGCTCCCGAATCAAATAAAACCATAGCAGGATGTTCAGCGATAGAAAACATACCCGCTAAGATTTGTCCTCCTTCGGGTAGCTCCTCGGCCGTCGTAAAGTTGGCACGACCCGTCTTTGCTTGGTGTATTCTTGGCGTGGTGCCCTCTGCTGGTTCTGCGGCTGCCCTTGAGATCCGGGTGCATATGGTGCCTTCGAGGATATGGGCAAGCTGCGGTAATAGTGTCTCGAACGGCCACAATTAAAGCATGGCGGTCCATTCTGCTGTGGTGCTTGACCCACCGGTCGGGGATTACTGGAAGTTACTGTTGCTGATAGGGCGGACGATGCGATTCGGCCGCTGTTGCTTGAGGTTGCTTGGGGTGATTGATTACTGTCGGTAGAAGTTGGGGCGAGAGGGTGTATGCTGATAACGCCGACTCGATGGTGCGAGTGTAGACCAGCCTGTACTTTGATGGTCCCCCACTTCCTTGTCCCGTAGCCGGCCTCTTCTTGTTCTTCTCCGTCGATGAAGACGGATAGAGTCTTCCGGTGCAATAGCGTCACTCACAAAGTCGGTGAAGGCTGTCGGTCTTGTTCAACACCAAGCGAGGCCGTAGCTTGGTACTCATTCCCTCCTTGAACAAATTCTTTTTCTTGGCGTCCGTGTCCACATGTTCGGGAGCGTATTGAGCAAGGCGGTTGAATACCTTGGAGTAGGTGTGAACATTCATATCCCCTTGCTTCGATGAGAGGAACTCCTTTCTCTTCGATTCATTAAGCCTTACGGAATATGATGCTCTCCGAAGGCTTTAGTGAACTCTGCCCATGAAATCTGATGTCCTGGAGCAAACATTGCTTTGTAGTTGGCCCACCAAGCTCCAGCAAATCCTTGCAACTGTTGGGAAGCGAAGAGGGTCTTCCGATGATCCGAGCATGGGAACAACTCCAGCTTCGACTCGATGGTACGCAGCCGGTTGTCGGCTTCTAAGGGCTCACCCGCATCCGAGAAGACCGGGGGCGAACCGATAAGAAGTCCGAGAAGGTCACCCTTTCCTCCGGTGCATTGCGGCCCTGGTGACGTTCTTGGGGAGCGGTGTTGCGGACCAGTTGCTCCAATAATTCTCGCTGTTCCGCGCGAGAATCCGATCTTGCAGCGATGGCCTGTGCCAAGGTCGGGGTGGTGGTGGTGTTCCCGCCCCGCGTTGAGAAGTCTCGGGCTCATCGCGTCTCCTTGTTCCAACCATTCTGTCCAAGAAAGTTTACGTTAGACATCTTCATTCCAACATAATAATGGAAGAAACAGGAATACGTAGATGAGGACTTCCAAGGAATCTTTATGCAACAAGCCATCTTTATTAAAGCAACCACCAAATCCAATAACACATATTTCTACACTCACGTTACAATGGTTCCTATGATACACTCATGCGTGGTTACATCACGCTCATTATTTAACTAGCGCCTGATCTTACATACTAGCTTTTCTCACTCGCTACTAGCTAGCACTCCACTATTCTTCGCGATGCCTGGATGTCACCTCCTGGCTTATGGAACTGCCTGTCTCGGATTCTGCATCCTCTAGTCGTGGAATCTCCGTGAAGTCTATGACTGAATCCACGTCCATTATCTCTTCGGGATCCTCCTCTTCTTCTTCGATTCAGCCTCCATAGGATTCTCCTGCGCTATTGGTTCATCTCCTGGAGGTTGTTGTCCTATTGCTTCATTCATTATGGCGTTGTGTGCTTGCAGTAGATCTTGCTCTAACCGAGTGATCAATGCATGAGCATTTGCTAGTTGCTGATCCTTAAATTGAATCTGCTGCTCCCTGTTTAGCAGTTGCGCCTCTCTAATTGCTAACAACTCCTCCTTTTCCTACAGCTGTCTCTCCAGCCTGACTACACGAACATCCTCCCTTGATCCTCTTACTTCATTCACACCCGTACGTGTGCTTGTCCATCTCTGTGAAGAAGTAAGAGCATCGGATACAAGTAGAAACTAATCCTAATATTTCAGCACATTTGTTTATTCTAGCAACTGCATATATATATATAGTACTACCACTTCCTTCCCATTGTTATTGTTGGTACAAACTCAAACCCACTTCACGTACACTCCCAACTGCCCAACATCCGCTAGTACCCTATATACATCTGACCTATGTCGGCAAAATGTGGCTACCCTCCTACATTAGTGAAAACATAACACAACTAAGCCGACGGCGCGTGATCTGCCGCCGTCCGACTCGACGTCCCAAGCCGGCGAAGCGGGTGGTGGCTCGTAGTCCATCCCGAGAGACCTCCTCGTCCGGTGGACCCTGCTGCTGCTGCTCCTGCTGCTGCTGCTACGCATCTACTCGAACTCCTCAATCAGGTCGTCGTGGTCGTGGAGCGGTGCGTGGTGTGCCTCGGCAAGCCCGTTGTACTGCATCCGTAGCTGACCCGGCTCGACCTCTCTCGTGACTAGGACCTCCACCAAGTGGTCCCGCTGCGCCGTCACCATGTCCGCCCGTAGCTCCTGCGTGTCCTCTGCGGCGCGGGCGGTGTCTCGCTCCTCGAGTGACCGTAGTCGGCTGCTCGTCAAAGGCGATGATCGCCTCACGGTACTCGTCGCGCGCGCGGGTCACCTCCACTATCTGCTCCTCCAGCTCGGCGATCCTAGCGTGTGACCTCTGGACCTCCCGACGGTCCACTCGACGGCGGTGCTTCCAAGCACCCAAGCTGTCGGTCCCGACTCTGTGTCCTCGGCTCCAAGCCGTGAAGCTGCTGCTCCGGCTCGGCGACACGTGCAGCTCGTGCCTCCTCCTCCTCCTGGGCGCGCTTCCTACCACGAGTGACCGGCATCTGCAGGGAACATGTTTAAACAAGTTAAACACTTCTTCCCACAGAAGAAAAACGAACGGAACAACCTATAAAGTACTACGAACTAGCTAAGTACATACCCAAATATTTATTTAATGCAGAATATAACATGATGCATGCTCGAAAACTAACTATACGTACTATAGTAAAGAACTACGACGAATAGTTAGCACTTCCCAAAAACCCCAAACGTCGACCGGTTAGTAAAAATCTAACTATTCTATATCCTTATAGGCTCCGTACTCTCTCGTTGTCTATCGTATAAACGTGTTAAGTTTTGAAAATAGACTTGTAATGATGTGCTTGTTGTCTCCGAACCGCTACGATACCAGCTGTGACATCCCCTTCGGGACCACCCGGGAATCGGAACAGAGGGACACTCGACGAAGCGAGTTACAACGAAACATCATCTCATACAAGCCGGAATATATACATCATGGTATAATACAACCAAGTTTTCGAAATACAAACATTCATGCAGCGGAAAGATAACATTATTGAAGTTTCAACATCCTACGAGTATTCAGCGGAAGCTTGTCTATTATACAACTCTCAAGACTTCAAACTAACCACGTGATGCTCCGAGCCTTCGTACACCACGGTCCTCTCTCTTCAAGGGGTGGGGATTCGTTCTCACCGAAGGGAACCTCCCTCGGGACATCTGCTCTTCCTCGGAAAAGCTGCCGTACAAGTCGTGATAGCACGACTCATTCCCTGTAAGGTAACGAAGAAACCTTGAGTATTCTAATACTCGGCAAGACCGACCCGTCAACATGGCACGCTAAGGCCGACGCCTAGTATGCAAAGGCTTTACGGCTGTGGGGTTTACTCCTTTGCGAAAAACAGCATTAAAGGGTGGGTCCTTACTTTCGGTATTTTAGCTTAGGTTATGTTCATTAGCCAAGGTGTTTGCAACCTAACTCTATTCAATCAAGTTTCCAAACAAGATAAATAGATCTTTATCCTTCCATCTCTCATCTTCCTCATCATTCATAAAAGTTACTACGATGTGACGAGCTAAACAAGCGGTACTCATTACTGCGAGGGACAGCGATTCGAATCGATTTTATACCAGCTGGTAAAACCCGACTACACGACGTATACGCATCACACCGATCCTATACGACAACCTTTCCCGCTAGCACCGACAGCAGACTAGCCATTTCCAACTCCCCGGGAGTATGGCGAAGCCACGACTTCCCTCGTGGTCGACCCATCTCCCTCCCGTGAGACTATCCTCTCACTAACAGCCGGCAAAGAGAGCTGGCTTCGCTACATCTCCGGGGCGATAGGGTACATCAGCTCGCTGGGCCCATGATACCAGCATGTAGCACGGTACGTTCAAACTTGTTCAACTAAGCCGACAACGGTACGGTCCTTGACCAGACACAGACGGGGCTACCACCTTGCAAGACCTCATCTCCGTCTTGCCCTTTCTCCTACGGGGCCCGTCCGGTCTCAACTTCTTTAACACTCTCAACAACTTTAATGCCAACACAAAAACTCTTAAAGCCTCCATGCTTTAAGTGCCCTAAACATCTACCGTTGCCACTATGCATTAAGCTTAGCCTCTATTGAGCTACCTGTACCGAGTATAGAATAGTCAAACGGAAACCTACCATAATGCATCTAGGGTTTCAACCAAACCGTAACACCTAATGCACAAGCATAACTGTACTATGTGCTAAAGTAAAATATTTAAAAACATAGGTAGGATGCACCGGGGCTTGCCTTGAGTTTGTTCGAAGTTAGTCTCCTCGGCGGCTGGGTCGACTTCGAGATCCCCGGCTCCGACTCGCCCTCGGGTGGAACCTCGATTACTTCGAACCTAGTCGACCAGCAATGCATCGCGAATCACAATCATGTATGCATGAATGCTCATGATGAAAGTATGCAAGGGTTCATTAATGAAGTTCCATAGATAATAAGTAATGATTAATGCTTAATCACTTTAGTTAATGGATAGATTAGAGATAAGTATGTTCATTAAGCATTAATTAACATTTAATTATGCTGATTAATAAGTGTTTAATTAAGATCATTAATAATTAATTTTGTTCTCCTTAATTACTTAATTAAGGTCACTAATCACTTAAGTTTAATTACTACGATTTATTAGGTAATAAATAAATAATTTCGTTAAGTGATTAAAGGCTAATATATTGTGATCATATAAAAATAATACAATTTAAATTTAATTTTGGAAAAGTAAATTTTATTATTAATTTCGTCTGCAGTATCTCCTTTATTAAATAGAATTATTTTTCATAATTAAACATTTTATTTACATAAAATAATAGCTTTTCTTTAATCAAAGAAAGTGATTAATTACAAATTATAAATAAATTTATTCAAAATAATTATTTTATTTCACAAATGGATAGATCTCATTTTTCCGAGTCTAACAAAGTTGGTTCGGTATTTTTCTGAATTTTATTGAATTTTCTACGAATTTTGAAAATTTAAAAACACTTCGTGCCACACACTAGGCCACGGGGTGGCCACACCTAATCCGCGTGTGGCCACACGCGATCCCACCCGCGTGTGGCCCGCGGTGTGGCACCACCGCGGCGGTGGCCCCGCGGCGGCGCGGCCACCGGAGTTGGTCGCCGGTGAGCCAAAGCTCGCCGCGAACACACCTAGAGCATCTACGCAACCTCGCGAACACAACCGTGCCACCCACACGACATGAGCTCCTTTCGAAGCACGCCGGCGGCGAGACCTGGGCACGGCGACGCTTCGGCGTATGGCGGAGCTCGCCCGGAAGCTCGCAATCGAGGGAAAAAGCTCGGGGAGCTTCTACCGATCATGCGCAAGCTCGGCTAGTAGTAAAAATGACATGAACAAGCCCGGAAAAGGATGCTCACCGTGGAGGTGGCGGTTGACGACGGCCGGAGTTGTGGAAGATCGCCGATTGCTCGTCCCTCCGTGGAGGACATGCGATAGTAAGTGACTGGAATCGTGGAGCAAAGGGTTGCGCATCATCCGAACCAAAAGGATAGACGACGGCTCACCGGAGTTGACAAATTTGGAGTCGCGGAGATGGACGACGGCGGCCACGGACGGAGATGAAGCTTCCAATTCCGCTAGACGGAGGGAGCTCAACCAACTTGGAGGCTCGGGTGAGCTCCGGGGACTCGTTGCGGAGTTTGTGGCGAGGTTTACTTGGAGGAAGAGTGGCCGGAGTGGCCCGGCGCCGGTGGAGTAGGGGTGCGGCAACGACAGAGAAGAAAGGAGAAGAGGAGAGGGAGAGGGAAGGCGGCACGGCCGGCGGCGGCGCGCGAGACGCGGGAGAGGGAGAAGAGGCCGACGGTGGGGGTCTGTGGTCGGTTTACATAAAACCCCCTGGGTTTTTGTTTAATTAAAAAGCAACCTTCCGCAGCTCCAAAAATTCCGCAAAAATTCAGGGTGTTAATTGAGAAGATTTTAGGCATATTTCCTATTAAGTCCCAGTAGAAAATCCAAACCATATTCGGATTAAAAATTCCTAGCTAAAATTCAATAAAGAGACTTTGTTTATTTTCTACAATTATTTTTACATGACAAAATGCTTTCAGTAAATTTTCATAAATCTTTATTTGGGATATTTGAACCATAGAAAAATGTTAAACTTGAATTTTCTTCTCATTTCATTTCTTTCTAACCTTTCCTTTATTCTTTAGTTAATTTGATATTTTATGTGCTTATGATTAATATCACATGCTTAATGATTTCACAAATAAAATGTGATGACATGCTCATGAATGCCATGAAATGCATTTTATTACTGTGAGTTGTTACAGCCCTCCCCTTACAGGAATCTCGTCCCGAGATTCACGATCGAATGACTAAGCGATAGTGCTAAAGAACTCGGGGTAGTTTGATCGAAGAAACTCTTCTTGTTCCCAAGTAGCTTCACCTTCCGACTGATTACTCCATTAAACCTTGTAGAACTTAATGGTCCGATGTCGAGTCACTCGATCCTTGGTGTCAAGAACTTTGACCGGACGTTCGTCATATGTCAAATCCGGTTGTAACCTGTTCCACCTCAGTTGTCGGTATATCCATGGGTGGTTTTAAACACTTCTTCGGTTGAGATACATGAAATATGTTATGGATGCCCGCCAAGTGGGGCGGCAACTCCAGTCGGTACGCCACGGCTCCACATCTTTCCAAGATTGGATAAGGTCCGATGTATCGTGGTGCTAACTTGCCCTTGATTCCAAACCTTTGAACACCTTTGGTAGGAGATATTCGAAGATAGACTTGATCTCCAACGTGAAATACTAACTCTCGTCGCCTCTTGTCGGTATAACCGATCCGTCGAGATTTAGCCCTCTTGAGGTTCTGTTGGATGAGACGTACTTGTTCTTCCGCATCTCTTACTAGATCCGGTCCGAAGATTATTCTTTCTCCACTTTCGGACCAATTCAAGGGAGTACGACAACTCCGTCCATATAGAGCTTGGAACGGCGACATTCCCGCACTCTCTTCATAGCTATTATTATAGGAGAACTCTGCTAAAGGTAAGCACTTTTCCCAATCCTTACCATAGGTCAAGACACATGCTCGAAGCATATCCTCAAGATATTGATTGATCCTTTCCGTCCGGCCATCGGTTTGAGGATGATATGCCGAGCTTCGTATCAACTTGGTTCCCAAGGATTCTTGTAGTTGCTCCCAGAATCCGGAGACAAATTGTGTTCCTCCGTCCGATATAATGGTCTTCGGCACTCCGTGCAAACGAGAGAATTCGAGATATGTAGAGTTCTGCATACTTCTCGGCGAGTGTACCGTGTATGTACCGGTATAAAGTGAGCAGACTTCGTCAACCGGTCCACAATGACCCGGATAGAGTCGTGTTTCCGTGGACTTAATGGTAATCCCACGATGAAATCCATGTCGATGTCTTCCCACTTCCATTCAGGAATGCTCGGAGGTTGTAAGGGTCCTGCTTGCTTTAAGTGCTCGGCTTTGACCCGTCGACGGACATCACACTCGTTGACATACCTTGCTATCTCTCGTTTCATTCTTGTCCACCAAAATCTCTTCTTCAAGTTTTGATACATCTTATTGTTCCAGGATGAATAGAATACCCGGACGTATGGGCTTCATCCATTATCTTCTTGCGGAGTTCCAAGTTTGTGACATCCCATGTCACGCTTAAGGCTAATCACGTGATCACTACCCTAATCACATCCCTAATCAAGTACTAAGGTTAATCACCCAACCAGGAAAAAGAAAAGAAGAAGAAAATAAAAAGAGAAAAGGGGAGAAAACCTAAACTAAACCCTAACCCTAACCACCCCTAAAGGAAATGCAAAAATTATAAAGACACCACCCCTAGATTTTTGCACCATTGGATTGCTCATGTAAAAAGATGAATTTACAATATTTTTACAAAATTTTTGAACAAAGTTTTGAATGCCCAAAAATTCAAATTCAAATCTGAAACGCTGTTACTTGTGAATTTTGTATGAATTTTTGGAAGCAAGTTTAGAACTTCAAACTAAAAGACGAAAATTAGAGCACACCATCCTGAATCTCCCCATATTTTTGGTTTTATTTTTGGAGCACTAGAGCTATAAATTTTAACCAAATTACTGAAACCCAGATTTGAAATTCAAAAAAACACCTCGAGCTACTGTTGCCCCCTGGGCAATGGCGGCCGGACTGGCGGTCCGGCCAGCCTGGCCACCGCCGCGCGCGTGCCTGCCCCGTCCCATCGCCACGCAACCCCTGGCCGCTCCCCAACCGCCCTGTACCCGCCGGCCAACAGGAGCGGCCGGAATCGAAGGCGCCACCCCCCCACCTTTCCCTGCCGGCCGTGCACCGCCCTGCCATTCCCCTTAGAAATTGGCGCACGGGCCAAGGAGCCGTCTCCCCTCTGCCTCACACCGCTCCCCAACTCCCTCTGCGCCGCCGCTCGACGCGGCCCGCCTCCGGCCGTCGCGGGGCCCCGTGGACCCCACCGGCGTGTTCCCCGCACCACGCGCAAGTTTTCCCCCAAAGGCCGGAGCATGAGCTCCAGCGCAGCGCCGCCGCGAGCGAGCTCGCCGGCGCCGGCCACCGTCCGCCGGAGCCCGCGCGCCGCTTCTGTTTAAAAAACTGCCAGTGGCATTCTTGTAAATACATCCGAACTTCATTCAAGTTTGAAAAGTCCATATCTCGCGTTTGAATCGTCCAAAAATTTCAAACTAAAATGTTTTGGAAACTAGAAGACGTGTACTTTCATAAAAGTAACATGAACTCGGCAGATCTGGTCATTTTCACATTTTTACAAAAATGACAAAAGTCAACCCCTGAAAACTTAACTAAGCCATAACTTTAAAAATATAAATCCAAATTAAATGCCACTTGGCCAAAGTCTTCACCCGGATACACATGAATTTTTGGCACTGGAAGATCTGCATTTCATTTCATATTTTTCAAGTTATTGCATTTCTTGCATTCTCTGTATTTAATTTTTAATTAAATCTGTATAAATTCTTTTTGCATGAAACGTGGTAATTAATTTCCTTTTGGTACTCTACATATGTATAAAATCCCATGTTGAATTTTGAGCATGTTAAGTAATGATTTTTGCAAACCCTAGATCTAAATTTCTACAAAGTCATTTTCAGCACATGCATCAATAGTTTTATGTCACTAAAAATCATGTTCATGCATGTTTATGTAATTTCCACTGTTCATTAGGTCCTTTAGCACCTCATGGCAGGTTTAGTCAAAAGGTTTCATGTATTTCACGTATGTATGAATTTTGAAATCGAATTCCTATTTCAAAAGGAAATCGTCATCGCATGTGATGTTAAAATACATAAGCCTAGATTTCTTCGTTTTGTACTATAGAAACTTGCTAAGATATTAGTGCTAAACCTACACTAACCACAGCACTCATGTCTATGCCACCAAGTCATTACTCATTATAATAGTATGGTTATGCTTGTTCGTGTAAATTGGGTCCTGTAAAAGAAAACAAGAGGCATGTGATGATTGTTAGGGTTTGAGCAAACAAAACTTTTGAATTACATACAAATATGAATCTTTACAAAAACAGCACACATTGCATCACCGTCATCATCGACCTTGTATTCATGTCACTTATGCATTGCATTTCATCTTATAGGTGACGACGTCGAATTGATTCCGCCGGAAGAGACGGTTGCCACGCTCAACGCTTGTGAGGCTAGTGCTAACTTCGATCACTCTCAAGGCAAGCCCCGGTGCATTCCTATTATTTGAAATGTCTTTCTTTTATCACTATATTAAGGATGATGAATGTGCATTTAAGTTTAGACGTTGATTGGAAATCCACGTGCATAAATTCCTATATGTCCTATGTCGATTATGTGTCATATCCTCGTTAGAAGTGCTATGCTATGTTTTTGGAGTCAACGATAGAATTGGGGATCTCACTCATGGCTTATGACTAAATGTGAACATGATGAATTTGGTTAAAACTGAGAACACCCCATTGTGGCTCCGCGAACAAGTTTGAGTTGTGTACCACTTGCATACCTTTCTTATGGGGATTGGTAAACCTATGTAGCTTGTAAGTTGTAAAGTGAGCCGGATATCTCACCGACCCGGAGGTGATGTGTTTGGCACGGTGGTTGCACGGGTTGAGGACCGTTGGAGAGTACATGGGTTAAGCCTTGGGCGCGTTGTTGAACGGTCGCAAGGGGACGTGTACTCGGGGTCGGTGGCCCCGTGTTTTACTTTATGATGAACTTGCGAACGGTGGCCATACGTGTTCTTAAATGATGCGTATGTCGTGCATTTGGGTTCTTCCTGCAGGATTAATAATTCGATAATTATCGCCGTTTCCTCTCGGTTAATGAGTACCACTTGATTCGAGCAGTTCGCAATGTGTAGCAATGGAAAGAGATTGAATAGCTTGCTGTTTTATATTGATATTAAATTGTATTGCAAACTCTTGTCTTGCTAGTATGCTCACTAAAGTTTCTTTTATGCAACAACCCTATCAATTTGGCTAAGTAATAAATTTGCCAACCTAATTAGCATAGGTGCTATTTATGCAAAAGGCCAAGTTAAACCGGTCAAGCCCCATGCATCTAGGAGTCGGTCTTAGATGGCCAATTTGACGGGTAAGACTTGCGGAGTATGTTAGATACTCGGGCTTTGCCACTACATGTTGATTTACAGGTTTTCCGCAAGCCGGTTTTTGTGATTGTTGTGGTAAGGTGGTTTGGGATGGAGAAGAGCCCAAAGAGTGGACCATTGAATGGGTCCCTAGCTCTCCGACCCATGATGTGTGAGCCATGGCCTAGGCCGGCATGGTTCCTTTAAGTTATCTATGTATCGTCGAGTTATGTATTTCGCTTCCGCACTTTAATTTCGAACAAAGATCATGGCTATGTAAGACTTAATTTCGAACCTAATGTATCTTTTATTCGAACTCTATGTTGTAATCAAGACTTAATTATGTAACCTTGCAAATCGTGTATGTTTGTTAATGTGATGCTATGTATGGTTGCTTTGTCAATCATCTCCCAAGGCGATCCGTACCACACTTAACTATCTTTCGGGATAGGGGTGTGACACGTGGTATCGAGCCGACTTGGGATTTGCGTCACGTTAACACTCATTCTAAAAATCTTAAAACCCGTTTTTGAGTCACGGTGAGGTACGAGTCTAGATAGAAAGGCCAATATAAGGACTATATAGAATGGTGGCAAAACTAACCCCGTGTTATGATTGTTAAATATTTTGCAACTACGGCTTGAGCGAAGGTATGTGATTGAGTGTTGTCAATTTTCGCATGATATTATTGGTGTGACTCGAATACACTCTTATTCGAGAGCTCTCCATGTGAGGCGAGGTGACATGGACTTATTTTTGGCTTGTTTCTTTCGAATTTGATGTAATGATATTATTGGTGTGCCACCGATGCGCTTGTCCGATACTCGTATCGGCGGGCGCGGTCTTTTAATTTTGTGAGGACGTACGGAACGACATATTGAGCATCCATCATCTTTGCATATCATGTCATCATGTCAAACATATGCACGTAAACTTATCTAAATGAAACCATCACGAAAAATGGGACACATAGCTTCATTCTCACAAAAGTTTGAAAACCGGAAAAAAAAAACGTGGCAGATTTCTTAACTTCCATGAAAATGAGCATAACTTTCAAGTTACTTATCCAAATAAGGCAAATAAGGACTTTCTGGAAAGCTTGTATTATGCACTACAACAATCTCCTAGTCTCAGGTCTTGTAAAAATCTGGAACATAGCTAGAATTTCCCATTACAAAGAGCTGTTCTGGAATTCCAGAATGTGCTCCGGTTCTGTCCCTGTCGTAGATCGTGCATAACTTTCAAACGACAAGTCGGATTGAGCTGTTCTAGGATGCGTTGGAAAGCTTAAGAAATTGTCTAAAACTTTCATAACAAAATAAAAGTTTGATTCAGCCCAGAAACAGGGGTAATTCTCGAGTTTCCGTAACGTGTCAAATCTGTCCAGAAAAAGGGGACCGTGTTAGGATTGCACAAAAGGTTTTGTTGTATTCCTTTGCTAAGTTGGTGCCATTCTATCATTCATGCTTTACTTATTTAGCATGTTTTGTTGTTGGATCTTGAGTTTTGACTTGTGTTTCAAAATTCTCTGACAGATGGCCCCGGCAAGCTCATGTTGGACCACGAGAACCTCGCGAGGCGGGTGCTCGAGTTGGAGCAGGAGCGTGCTGCCCTGCAGGCCACCCACGCCACCCGCGACGCCGAGCTTACTACCCGCGACGCCGAGCTCGCCGCTCGCGACGCCGAGCTTGCTGCCCGCACCGCCGAGCTAGCCGAGCGCACTACCGAGGTGGACACCCTCCGTACGCAGCTCGAGTATAGCGAGACGGAGCGTTGGAACTTCTTCGAGCAGCTCCACGACGCCCACCTTGCCCTTGAGGGCGATGGAGCCGCCGCTCTGCAGGCCACGCTCGATGAGCGTGATGCCCAGCTCACCGCCACGAATGAGGAGAACTACGTCCTCTCCGGCCAGGTGGATGCCCTTCTCGAGGAGAAGGATGAGTTGGAGGTTACTCTTACGGAGACTCGGGCGCTAGGGATGCTTTGGAGGGAG
The DNA here is from genome assembly GCA_031894775.1 of Chloris gayana. NCBI lineage: Eukaryota > Viridiplantae > Streptophyta > Magnoliopsida > Poales > Poaceae > Chloris > Chloris gayana. The sequence continues at coordinate 581,225 of JAUNZO010001751.1, forward strand.
ACCTCCGGAACGCCCGGGCGACCATAGCGCATAACAACGCTACCATTGAGCATCTCCAAGCCGCCAACAACGCCGTGCACGCCATCCTTAATGGCGGACCTCCCGAGCCACTTGAGATCATCCCACCCGAGGAGGATGTGGAGATGAGTGATGGCGAGGATGCTTCCGACGTCGAGGACGGAGCACCACCCTCTCCCATGAGGGATGACGCCGACTACTACGGCAATGACGACGAGTAGTTGTCACGACCGGTGGTCGTAGCTCTATGTGTGTAGGATTTGTAATCTCGTGAGGCATGTAACCGTGTTGGAAACGATCCGCGTGTTGTTAATTAAGCTCTCCGAGATTTGTGTTTGTTTATGGGTCACATGTGATGTAACCTAAGACCGTGTTGTATCGGATTCGTGGTTTCCCGTGTATCAAAAGTTTCTATCATGTTGCTACTATGTTAGAATCTATGGAATATGTGTGTTGCCGATGCATTATGCTTATTTCATCAATATTTTCTTCGTACATGCAATCTGAAATTTTTGGTCCCTTATGCCCAATGTCATGTTTTCTTGCTATTTTAGCTCTTGGTCTAATGAGCTAACGTGAGAAAATTTTTCATGCGTGACAGATGGTGAATACCCGCCGTGGTGAAGCTTCCGGAAGTGGTCATGGTGCGAGGGAAGAGCAACTCCCTAACCCTCCACCCCTCACGCCGTTGGAGCAACTCGTGTCCAACCAAAACGAGATGTTCCGCTTGTTCTTTGCCGATCAAACCAACCAAGGACAAGGCCAAGGACCACCACCCCAAGGGCCGAGGAATTCCACCTATGCCGACTTTTGGGCCACTCAACCGCCCAAGTTTGATGAAGCTACTACCGATCCGTTGGAGGCGGATAATTTTCTCCGCATCATTAAGTCGAAGTTTGCTCTCCTCAATTGCACATCGGAGCAAAAGGTTCTCTTTGCGGCTCAACAACTTCGTGGCTCCGCTAGTGCATGGTGGGCAAGTTTCACCGCCGCACTTCCCGCCGGTACTCAAGTGAACCGGCCGGACTTTTGCATCGCATTTCGCGCGCATCACATTCCCGCCGGTCTCATGAAGCGCAAGTTGCAAGAGTTTCTCGGTTTGAAGCAGGGGCGGAACCGTGCAAGAGTATGCACGGAAGTTCAACTACTTGGCTCAATATGCATCCTATCATGCCGACACGGATGACAAGAAGAAGGATTGCTTTCGTTCGGGGCTAAGCCCGAAGTTGCAAGATCGCTTGGCTCAAGTCACTACCGGCACGTTCAATGACTTGATGAGTGCCGCAATATTGCAAGAAGATGCTATCCGTGCTCACCAAGAGGACAAGAAGAGGAAGCGTGCCGTAGGAAATCCATCCGGCTCCGCTCCGCCTAAGTACAAGCTAGCTATCACTTCCCCGACCGGACGAAGTTTCGGGCCGCATTGCCGCCGACGGGGGCTCACGCCGGCTTGTGCCGCAGCAACACCACCACTCCCACGGTAGAAATCAGCAGCATACCACCTCGTTCCGCCCTCCACAGCAGCAATACCAAGGTGCTAGGCCCGGTCCGCAAGGTCCGTGCTTTAATTGTGGACGTCCGGTCATTTCGCAAAGGATTGCCGTGTTCCGACACGCAACCCGGGCAACAACAATAACAACAATGGTTCCGGAAGCGGCAACAACAACCAAAACCGCAATGAGAATAATGGGAATGGGAATCGCAATCAATCCTCCACCCCAAATGCTAAGAATGGCCGAGTCAACTATACCACGGCCGAAGAGATTCAAGCGGGAGAACCGAGTACTTTCGGGTATGTTTTCGGTCAACAACCACTCCACTTTGGTTCTTTTTGATTCGGGTGCAACTCATGATTTCATTAGTCAAGCATGTGCAAAAACCCTACAACTCACCCCCACCGTTTTGGATATTCCCTATATCATCACATCACCCGGTGGAAAAATAAAAACAAACCTAGAGTTGAGGCAAGTCCCACTACACCTAGAAAGAAAAATATACCCCTCTTCTCTCATAGTTTTGTGTGGGCAAGGAATAGATATAATTCTAGGTCCGAGGTGGATGAAACTCCATAGAGCAGTTTTACACATCGATTCTCGTGAAGTTCACCTAAACTCCCCACTCCATGGTTCATCTATTCTCCGATTGCCCCATCCAAAATTCTCCACTTCAAAAATCTACCATCTTGAGGGAAAACGGATTGAGGATATTCCCGTGGTATGTGAGTTTCCCGATGTTTTTCCGGATGACTTACCGGGCATGCCACCCGATCGGGATGTCGAGTTTAAAATTGAGCTCCAACCCGATGCGGCACCAATTTCCCGTAGACCGTACAAGATGGCTCCCAATGAGCTAGCAATCTTAAAAGAGCAATTGGGTGAGCTTATGGACAAAGGATATATTCACCCTAGTTCATCTCCGTGGGGATGTCCGTGTGGATTATCGCCCTCTCAATGCGGTAACTATTAAGAATAAATACCCGCTCCCTCGGATTGATATTCTCTTTGATCAATTAGTTGGTGCTAAGGTTTTCTCTAAGATTGATCTCCGATCCGGTTACCATCAAATCAAGATCCGAGCCGAAGATATTCCAAAAACCGCATTTTCTACGCGGTATGGTCTCTTTGAGTATCTCGTCATGTCTTTTGGGCTCACAAATGCCCCGGCTCATTTTATGTACTTGATGAATTCGGTATTCATGCCCGAATTGGATAAGTTTGTCGTGGTCTTCATTGACGACATTCTTATTTATTCGAAGTCCGAAGAAGAGCATGCCGAACACCTTCGCGTTGTTCTCCAACGGCTTCGTGATCATCAATTGTACGCCAAGTTTAGCAAATGTGAATTTTGGTTGAAGCAAGTGCCTTTCTTGGGTCACATTATTTCCGCGGAAGGTGTCGCCGTTGACCCAAGTAAAGTGGGAGAAGTGCTTACTTGGAAATCCCCAAGGTCGGTGAGACAAATCCGAAGTTTTCTAGGTCTTGCCGGCTATTATCGGAAATTCATTCCCAATTTTTCAAGCATAGCCAAGCCTATGACAAAATTATTGGAGAAAGATGCTAAGTTTAAATTGAGCCGTGAATGTGAAGAAGCCTTCCAAACTCTCAAGAAGCATTTGACATCCGCTCCGGTGTTAGCACAAGCCGACATCACCAAGCCGTTTGACGTGTATTGTGATGCATCCGGCACCGGTCTAGGATGTGTGCTAATGCAAGAAGGTCATGTCATTGCTTATGCTTCTCGTCAACTTCGCAAGCATGAACAACACTACCCCACTCATGATTTGGAGCTAGCCTCGGTTGTCCTTGCTTTGAAAACTTGGAGGCATTATCTACTTGGAAATCTTGTCAATCTTTACACCGATCATAAGAGTCTCAAATATATCTTCACCCAACAAGAGTTGAATATGAGGCAACGTAGATGGTTGGAATTAATCAAGGATTATGAGTTGGAAATCCATTATCATCCGGGTAAAGCTAACGTGGTTGCCGACGCTTTGAGTCGCAAGGATCAATGCAATCACATTACCGGTTGTTCTATGGAAAACTCGGAAATTTCAGATTCTAGTGAACCGAGTCTTCGAGTCATTCCCTATGGTTTGCTATATAATCTAGCTCTCATTCCTACCCTTCGTGAGGAAATTATTGAGGCGCAAAAGAAGAACGAAGGTATGGAATTTATTCGGCAAAAGATTGAGAAAGATGAAGCTACGTGTTTCCGACAAGATGACAATGGTGTATTATGGTTCAACCAACGTCTCGTTGTTTCGAAGGATATGGAATTACGGAAGAAAATAATGGACGAGGCACATTTGTCTAAATATTCCATACACCCCGGTAGCAACAAGATGTATCGCGGCCTAAGAGAAAAGTTTTGGTGGACACGCATGAAGCGTGAAATTGCACGGTATGTGGCCGAGTGTGATACTTGTCAACGAGTGAAAGCCGACCACTTGAGAAAAGCCGGATTATTGAACCCATTGAAGATTCCCGTTTGGAAGTGGGAGGACATTGCTATGGATTTTATCGTTGGATTGCCCCTCACATCAAAGAAGCACGATTCAATTTGGGTTATTGTGGATAGGTTAACTAAGTCCGCACATTTCATCCCCGTCCATACTACCTACAATACCAAGAAGTATGCTGAGCTATACATCTCAAGAGTGTTGTGTTTGCATGGAGTACCTAAAACTATTGTTTCCGATCGAGGTCCGCAATTTGTATCTCGCTTTTGGGAACAATTGCATTCTTGTCTTGGTACCACCCTCATTAGAAGCTCCGCATATCACCCTCAAACGGATGGACAAACCAAAAGATTGAATCAATATTTGGAGGATATCTTGAGAGCATGTGCTATGGAAAATAGAGGAAATTGGGATGATTGTCTTCCATTCGCCGAATTCTCGTACAACAATAGCTATCAAGAGAGTTCGGGAATGTCACCATTTGAAGCGTTGTATGGTCACTCTTGTCGTACACCCTTAAATTGGTCGGAAGCGGGAGAGAGAACTACTCTTGGTCCCGATCTTGTCACCCAAGCCGAAGAGAAGGTTCGACAAATTCAAGCCAACATGAAAGCCGCACAATCTCGTCAAGTGAGTTACGCTAACAAGAGGAGACGCCCCTTGGAATTTGAGAAGGGAGACCACGTTTATCTTCGTGTCTCTCCGAATAAGGGCGTATCTCGGTTTGGAATTAAAGGAAAATTAGCACCCCGCTATATCGGACCCTATCCGATTGTGGAAAAGCACAGCTGCGGTTGCCTACCGATTGCAACTACCGGAAAGTCTTGCTCGTGTGCACAATGTGTTCCATGTATCTCAACTCAAGAAATGTTTGAAGCCTACGATAGATGTGGTCATTTCCGACACCGACCAACTAGAAGAAGATCTCTCCTACCCCGAATACCCCGTCCGGATTATCGATCAAAGCGACCGAGTAACTCGTACTCGCACCATCACCTTCTACAAAGTGCAATGGAGTAACCACACCGAAGAAGAAGCAACTTGGGAACAAGAGGATTTTCTAGAGAAGAATTTTCCCGAGTTCCTCGCGTCACACAAATCGGTAAATTTTCGCACTCCCTCTCCTTAATTCGTTGCGATTCTCGGGACGAGAATTTCTTTAAGGGGGAGGGCTGTGACATCCCATGTCACGCTTAAGGCTAATCACGTGATCACTACCCTAATCACATCCCTAATCAAGTACTAAGGTTAATCACCCAACCAGGAAAAAGAAAAGAAGAAGAAAATGAAAAGAGAAAAGGGGAGAAAACCTAAACTAAACCCTAACCCTAACCACCCCTAAAGGAAATGCAAATATTATAAAGACACCACCCCTAGATTTTTGCACCATTGGATTTCTCATGTAAAAAGATGAATTTACAATATTTTTACAAAATTTTTGAACAAAGTTTTGAATGCCCAAAAATTCAAATTCAAATCTGAAACGCTGTTACTTGTGAATTTTTTATGAATTTTTGGAAGCAAGTTTAGAACTTCAAACTAAAAGATGAAAATTAGAGCACATCATCCTGAATCTCCCCATATTTTTGGTTTTATTTTTGGAGCACTAGAACTATGAATTTTAACCAAATTACCGAAACCCAGATTTGAAATTCAAAAAAACACCTCGAGCTATCGTTGCCCCCTGGGCAATGGCGGCCGGACCGGCGGTCCGGCCAGCCTGGCCGCCGCCGCGCGCGTGCCTGCCCCGTCCCATCGCCATGCAACCCCTGGCCGCTCCCCAACCGCCCCTGTACCCGCCGGCCAACAGGAGCGGCCGGAATTGAAGGCGCCACCCCCCCACCTTTCCCTGCCGGCCGTGCATCGCCTCGCCATTCCCCTTAGAAATTGGCGCACGGGCCAAGGACCCGTCTCCCTCTCGCCTCACACCGCTCCCCAACTCCCTCTGCTCCACTCCGCGCCCCTGCCTGGCTGCCCCTCCCTTCACCCGCGCGGGAATCGAAGAAATCGCCGCCGCCGCCGGAAGGACCGCCATGGCCGCCTCCACCCCTCGCTCCGTCTAGGTGAGCGCGCATGCCCCGATTCTTGGTCAAGACGACGCGCAAGGTTGCCCTCTAGCTCCCCCTTGACCCGCTCTCTTTACCCCGCAGTGCCTCGTCGGAAATTCGAAGGAGAAAAGGACCCTCGTCGCCGGCCACCCGCGGCTCTCTCCGTCGAGCCACCTCCCCGGTCCACTTCCACGCCGTCCGAGCTCACGCCGCTACTCCCCTTCGCGAGGTGATGCTCCCGGACCAGCCCCCTCCTCCTCTCTCTCTCTGCGCTTGACGCACGCCGCCGCCGGAGCCCCCGCGGGCGCCGCCGCTCGCCGCGGCCCGCCTCCGGCCGTCGCGGGCCCCGTGGACCCCACCGAGCGTGTTCCCCGCACCACACGCAAGTTTTCCCCCAAAGGCCGGAGCATGAGCTCCAGCGCAGCGCCGCCGCGAGCGAGCTCGCCGGCGCCGGCCACCGTCCGCCGGAGCCCGCGCGCCGCTTCTGTTTAAAAAACTGCCGGTGGCATTCTCGTAAATACATCCGAACTTCATTCAAGTTTGAAAAATCCATATCTCGCGTTTGAATCGTCCAAAAATTTCAAACTAAAATGTTTTGGAAACTAGAAGACGTGTACTTTCATAAAAGTAACATGAACTCGGCAGATCTGGTCATTTTCACATTTTTACAAAAATGACAAAAGTCAACCCGTGAAAACTTAACTAAGCCATAACTTTAAAAATATAAATCCAAATTAAATGCCACTTGGCCAAAGTCTTCACCCAGACACAAATGAATTTTTGGCACTGGAATATCTGCATTTCATTTCATATTTTTCAAGTTATTGCATTTCTTGCATTCTCTGTATTTAATTTTTAATTAAATCTGTATAAATTCTTTTTGCATGAAACATGGTAATTAATTTCCTTTTGGTACTGTGCATATGTAGAAAATCCCATGTTGAATTTTGAGCATGTTAAGTAATAATTTTTGCAAACCCTAGATCTAAATTTCTACAAAGTCATTTTCAGCACATGCATCAATAGTTTTATGTCACTAAAAATCATGTTCATGCATGTTTATGTAATTTCCACTGTTCATTAGGTCCTTTAGCACCTCATGGCAGGTTTAGTCAAAAGGTTTCATGTATTTCACGTATGTATGAATTTTGAAATCGAATTCCTATTTCAAAAGGAAATCGTCATCGCATGTGATGTTAAAATACATAAGCCTAGATTTCTTCGTTTTGTACTATAGAAACTTGCTAAGATATTAGTGCTAAACCTACACTAACCACAGCACTCATGTCTATGCCACCAAGTCATTACTCATTATAATAGTATGGTTATGCTTGTTCGTGTAAATTGGGTCCCGTAAAAGAAAACAAGAGGCATGTGATGATTGTTAGGGTTTAAGTAAACAAGACTTTTGAATTACATACTCATATGAATCTTTACAAAAACAGCACACATTGCATCACCGTCATCATCGACCTTGTATTCATGTCACTTATGCATTGCATTTCATCTTATAGGTGACGACGTCGAATTGATTCCGCCGGAAGAGACGGTTGCCACGCTCAACGCTTGTGAGGCTAGTGCTAACTTCGATCACTCTCAAGGCAAGCCCGGTGCATTCCTATTATTTGAAATGTCTTTCTTTTATCACTATATTAAGGATGATGAATGTGCATTTAAGTTTAGGCATTGATTGGAAATCCACGTGCATAAATTCCTATATGTCCTATGTCGATTATGTGTCATATCCTCGTTAGAAGTGCTATGCTATGTTTTTGGAGTCAACGATAGAATTGGGGATCTCACTCATGGCTTATGACTAAATGTGAACATGATGAATTTGGTTAAAACCGAGAACACCCCATTGTGGCTCCGCGAACAAGTTTGAGTTGTGTACCACTTGCATACCTTTCTTATGGGGATTGGTAAACCTATGTAGCTTGTAAGTTGTAAAGTGAGCCGGATATCTCACCGACCCGGAGGTGATGTGTTTGGCACGGTGGTTGCACGGGTTGAGGACCGTTGGAGAGTACATGGGTTAAGCCTTGGGCGCGTTGTTGAACGGTCGCAAGGGGACGTGTACTCGGGGTCGGTGGCCCCGTGTTTTACTTTATGATGAACTCGCGAACGGTGGCCATACGTGTTCTTAAATGATGCGTATGTCGTGCATTTGGGTTCTTTCCTGCAGGATTAATAATTCGATAATTATCGCCGTTTCCTCTCGGTTAATGAGTACCACTTGATTCGAGCAGTTCGCAATGTGTAGCAATGGAAAGAGATTGAATAGCTTGCTATTTTATATTGATATTAAATTGTATTGCAAATTCTTGTCTTGCTAGTATGCTCACTAAAGTTTCTTTTATGCAATAACCCTATCAATTTGGCTAAGTAATAAATTTGCCAACCTAATTAGCATAGGTGCTATTTATGCAAAAGGCCAAGTTAAACCGGTCAAGCCCCATGCATCTAGGAGTCGGTCTTAGATGGCCAATTTCCATAAAATAATAGCTTTTCTTTAATCAAAGAAAGTGAGTAATTACTAATTATAAAATAATTTACTCAAAATAAATATTTTATTTCACAAATAAATAGATTTTATTTTTCTCGAGTCTAACAAAGTTGGTTTGGCATTTTTCCGATTTTTAATGAATTTTCTACGAATTTTGGAAATTTAAAATCAATTCCGTGCCACACGGAGGGCCACGGGGTTGGCCACACCCGATCCCGTGTAGCCACACGCGATCCCACCCGCGTGTGGCCCAAGGTGTGGCACCACCGCAGCGGCGAGCCGGCGGCGGCGCAGCCACCGGAATCGGCCGGCAATGCCCCAAAGCTCGCCGTGAGACCACTTTCAAGCTCTACTCGACGCGGCGAACACTCCGGTGTGAACGAAGGAGCATGAGCTCGGCCGGAAACATGCCGGCGGCGAGAGGCGGGCACGATGGAGCTCCGGCCATGGCGCAAGCTCACCACAGTGGACAAAACTTGGGGAAAATTAAGCTAGGAGCTTCTACACGGTATAAGCGAGCTCGTCGCGAGATCCTAGACACATGAGCATGACCGGAAGATGGTGCTCACCGTGGGAGGCGGAGACGGCGGCGACCGGACGCGGAGAAGAACGGTGATTGCTCGGCTTTACGTAGAACAATAGCAAGGATGAGTTACTGGGAATATAGAGCATCTAGTTGCGCACCGTCCGGAAGAGAAAAGATCATCAATTGCTCACCACGGCTCACCGAATCGCGGGGATGGCGGAAGTCGACCGTGAGGGGCCGTGGAGGAAAAACTAGCTCGCCTCGACGGAGCGGAGATGCTCAAGTGGATGGCTCGGGTCGTGGAGCTTCGCAGAGTCCCGGCGGAGCCTCCGTGAGTGGCGGCTTGGACGGGGAGAGACCGGAGCGGCCCGGCGGCGTAGCTCCGGGGACGACGGCTATGGCGGGGAGGCGAAGTGAGAGGGAGAGGGAGAAAATGAGGACCGACGGGGCCTTTATCTCCCGCCCGAGGCGGTTCGAGCAGCAGCTGCGCAAGCGCTGCGTGGCGTGGTCGTGGCGGCCCGGCCGGAGGCGGTGCGGCCGCGGCGGCATCGAGCGCGCGGTGAGAGAGGGAGAGAGAAGAAGAGGCCGACGCCTCGGGCTCGGCTTGGCCATTTTGCAATAAGGCCCTTCTCCTTTCGCAAAATTAAAAAGGGATCTTCCGGAGCTCCAAAAATTCCCAAATTTTTCAGGGATGTTAGTGAAAGTATTTTAGGCATTTTTCCTATTAAGTCCAGGGTAAAACTCCAAATCATTTTTGGGTTAAAAAAATTCATAGCTAAATTAATAAAAGAGACTTCGTTTATTTCTTGTAAATATTTTCATAAATCAAAAATCTTTTCAGGACCTTTTCAAAAATCTTTATTTATGATAATTAAGCTATAGAAAATGTTAAACATGAATTTTCTTCTCATTTTATTTCTTTTTAACACCTCCTTTATTCTTTAGCTAATTCGGTATTTTATGTGCATCTTCTTAACACAAAAGTAAATAATTTTATAGATGCTCATGATGACATGATGATAAATGACATGAAATGCATGTTTATTCTTTAGGGTTGTTACAACAACAAAAGACGAACGGAACCAACTGGAATGCAAAGACGGTTAGCTCTAAACAAATATCCATCATTTATCACAAACTTGTTCCATGTACGACCCTCTCTACAATGCAGCAAAACATCTTTAAAATCCGCATCAAAAGCATATTGTTCTTTAATTGATTCAAGCCTAAAAATGCGACAATCAAGGTGTGACAACATAGTGTATCGTCTAGACAAAGCATCAGCAATCAAATTATCCTTCCCTTTTTTATGCTTGATAATATAAGGAAAAGACTCAATAAACTCAACCCACTTAGCATGTCTACGGTTCAAAGTACTTTGAGAGCGAATATACTTAAGCGATTCATGATCGGAATGAATAACAAATTCCTTAGGCCATAAATAATGATGCCATGTTTGCAAAGAACGTACAAGAGCATACAATTCTTTATCATACGTAGAATAATTCAGAACAGGGCCAGTTATCTTTTCACTAAAATAAGCAATAGGTTTGCCATTTTGCATCAAAACACCATCTATGCCAATACCACTAGCATCACACTCAAGTTCAAAAGTCTTACCGAAATCTGGTAGTTGCAGCAGCGGTGCATGTGTAAGCTTGTCCTTCAAAGAGCTAAAGAACTCTTCTTGTGCTTTGCTCCATTGAAACACAACACCCTTCTTTGTCAACTCATGCAACGGTGCAGCGATAATGCTGAAATCTTTGACAAAGCAGCGATAGAAACCTACAAGACCAAGAAAACTTCGAACCTGTGTGATGGTTTGGGGCTGCGGCCAGCTAGCAATAGTGTCAATTTTCTTGTCATCCACCTCTATACCCTGTGGAGTAACAACATAGCCAAGAAAAGAAACTCGATCGGTGCAAAAAGGTGCACTTCTCAAGGTTAGCAAATAAACGTGCATTTCTTAAAGCAGTAAAAACAGCACGTAAATGATCCATATGTTCATCTAAAGACTTGCTGTAAATCAAGATATCATCAAAGTAAACCACCACAAAACGCCCAATAAAGCCCTCAAAACCTCATTCATTAAGCGCATGAAAGTACTAGGTGCATTAGTTAACCCAAAAGGCATTACTAACCACTCATACAATCCGAATTTAGTTTTAAATGTTGTTTTCCATTCATCTCCAAGTTTCATTCTAATTTGGTGGTAACCACTACGCAAGTCAATTTTAGTGAAAATTAGAGAATCGCATAACTCATCAAGCATGTCGTCTAGCCTAGGAATAGGATGATGATACCGAATAGTAATATTATTAATGGCTCTACAATCAACACACATGCGCCAACTACCATCTTTCTTAGGAACCAAAAGTACAGGAACAACACAAGGACTAAGGCTTTCTCGTACATACCCGCGGTCCAAAAGGTCTTGGACTTGTCGCTGAATTTTCTTTGTCTCCTCGAGGTTTGTCCTATAAGCAGCACGGTTTGGCAAGGTAGCTCCCGGAATCAAATCAATTTGATGTTTTATTCCTCTCAAAGGTGATAATCCAGGAGGAATCTCAGCTGGGAAAATATCCTCAAACTCCTGTAAAAGGTCGCTGATAGCAGAAGGCAAAGAGCTAGCAATATCATCAAAGGAATACAAGGCTTGTTTGCATATCAAAGCATCAAAAATACCATCATTAGAAATTTCAGCAAGGTCTGATTTTGTAGCAAGCATAACACGACCTTTCAAATTAATCCCATCTCCCTTAAAATAGGTGCAGACTTATCCTTTATAGGTGGGAAAACAGAATTAGTAACTTGCTGATTTTCAGATTTAGAATTATTCAAAGAAGCGGCTCGTTCTCTATCAGCTTGTACAATTTCAGTAGGGGTGAAAGGTACTAAAGTAATTCTCTGTCCTTTATGCATAAAAGTGTATTTATTACTTCTATCATGGTGTGTAGCATCATTATCATGTTCCCAAGGACGACCCAATAAAAGTGAACAAGCTTGCATAGGAACCACATCACAATCAGCATAATCCGAATAAACACCAATGGAAAAAGGACCTCTACAAGTTTGTGTTACCTTAGCCTTTCCCGAGTCATTTAACCATTGAATGTGGTATGGATGAGGATGTGGTCGTGTGGCCAAACCAAGCTTCTCAACCAGATCTGAACTCACCAAGTTGTTGCAGCTTCCTCCATCAATGATCACACGTGCTCGTTGATTCTTGATGACGAAGAAAATCTGGAACAAGTTGTGGCGTTGTATCTTTTCAGAAGTCTGAATTTGCGTGCTAAGTATATGTTGTACAATGATGTTCATGAAACCCGAAGTGTCTTCTCCACCAAGTACATGGCCCTCGTTGGTGTCGTCGGCGACTTCGTCTTCATCATCATCTTCTATGTCGGAGGTGCTGATGTATCCTCCATCTTCGGTGGCCACGTATGCCTGCTGACTTGGGCAGTCCTTCGGTGGCACCGAATGTTGGAAGTGCGTCCCGTCGAGGCTACCGATGAAGCACTTTGAGCAGGACCCTACACAGAATTTTTACCTGAATTTGCAGGGAGTGTAGGAGGTGCGTGTGGGGCTGCAGTAACACCACTCGTGGATGCGGGAGGCCGTTTGCTTGCTGGTGGAGATGGCCGGGAAGAAAACCCCGAAGACGGCGTCGACCGTGGGGTGTAAGAGGGCTTGCTTGTACTGCTGCTCCTATGTTGCTTCTCCCGTCCCTGCAATTCTTTCTCTGCAAGCATAGCAAACTGGAACAATTGGTTGATGGTGTTAAACTCCTTATAATCAACAATGTCTTGTATATCACGTCTCAAACCAGAGTAAAAATGAACAATAGAGCTCTCATTATCCTCTACTATCATACAGCGTTGTAAACCCTTTTGAAGCTCACCATAATAGTCCTGCACAGATTTATCCCCCTGTTCTAAGCGCTGGAGTTTTTTGCGTAAATCTCTATGATAAGAAGGAGGGGCAAAACGATCACGCATAGCTTCCTTAAGTTGAGTCCAAGTTACAGGAATATCATCAGCGAGTTAGAGAACTCCACCAAATGATAGCAACATCTTTAAATTCACTAGTGGCTCCTCTAACTCTATGCTGCTCAGGAACTAGGTGCCCACTAAATTTTTGCTCTATTGTCATCTTCCAATCAAGGTAACCCTCCGCATCATATTGCCCCGAAAAACGTGGAATGGTAAACTTAATCTTAGCATAAGGATCATCGGGGGCTCGATTATTGTTACCTTGTTGTCGATGTTGGCCACCCATACCTTGGGTGTTCTGTTGTAGACGTCGGTGAAGCCTTTGTGCTCGTGTAGCTGTGTCATCGACATCGACAGTGGCATCATTCATTGTGTCATCTTTTCTGTTTCCACCGGCGTTGCTACCGGCCTCATCTTCGTGGATCTTCACACGGTTCTCCACCTCTGTCAGCTTGCCAGTCAACATTGTCGCCACTTCGCTAGAGTATTAACCGTGTCTGTCATCTTGGACAACCGCTTATACATCCGCTCAATCTGGTTGCCGAGATTGAGTTTGTTGATGCCGTCGGTAACGGCCTTCTTAACAGCTTCGTCATCTCCTCACGTGCCCTGTCAAGAACAGATCGAAGCTGCCCTTGACTAACACACTCGTGGACATCTTTAGGGGTGTCAACGTCTCGTATCATCTCCTGCCATAGCAAATACCAAAACAGGAACAAACGAGTGAAGGTTATCCCTAATAAACACTACTACTATGGTGGACAGTAGTGACTCTCACAAAAGCAAATGGAACGTCTTACCAAGTTCTTACAAGGGTCTTACCAAGCAAGGCAAAGGATACCTAGAAGGCGTGTACCACGATTGCAAGGGTCAAAAACCTGTGCTGTCCAGAAGTAGTATGTGGAGCTAGGAGGGCCAAATATGTGAGTGAAACACAATTCAAAAACAGATAGTAATGCTGAATAAATGTCCAAAGATACTTGTCCTTAGTTGCTGGTCTACACGTGTCCTAGAATAGTAGTGCAGGCAAAGCAAGGATGACGAGCACAAAGGAAACAAAGCAAAAGGTAACTAGCAAGGAAGAAACAACAACTAGACACAAAAAAACATACCAAAACCCTGTTTTGTCTTTTAGCACTAGTAGAAATCACAAATTTTTCTTTTTTGATATTATTTTTTGATATTTTCCTTCCACTCGGAGGCAACAAAATAGGAACCACGCAAAGTTTCAGGTCATACAAAGAAGGAATGTGACCTACAGATTTTCCGTAAGATGCAGCGGCGATGGGTTCCAAACTTTTTTCCTTGGATCAGTGGGCTTAACTATTTTTTTTTGATTTTTTTGAGATTTTTCCTGCTCGGCGAAGCGGAGATGTGCAGAAGCGAATTTTTTTTTCTACCCAACTTCAAAAAAAAAATTGCCTAATTCGAGTCCGTATGCGAAAGTTATGGTTGTTTGAAGGAAGGGATTTTGAATTAGGGTTTCGGTGGATGGAAGTGCAATCGGGTATGATTTTTTTTTCGACGATTAATGTATGCAACGGAAACAGGAGGAGGTCTCCGACGTGGGGTGTTGAGTTCTAGATGAAAAGGAGTGGGAGTGTAGGATGGAACTATGGTGGATGCAGCGAGAGGTGACAAAAACTCCCGAGACAAAGCAAACTTGAGGGAATTCTGCAAGGGTTTCAAGGGGGCACAAAACCGACGACAAGAACACGAACTAAACCAGCAACAAAACAATCACTAAGACACAAACTCAACACTACGGACTCTGAAATTGAAACATGCAAAGGCTAAACACGGCTTGGACAGGATGAACCCTAAAACTAAATTTTTTGGCTTTTTCGTGGATGATAGGAGAATAAAGAAACAAACTAAACTAAAGGTAGGGCGAACCTGACGGTGGACCTGAAGCTATGATTACCACTTGATGTGGACTAGGGTCCCGATCTTCCGAAAGGCTCAGATAACTCTTGATTTGTCGAAGATGTGACACACGTCGATTCGGCTCCTCGAACAATACTTTCGAACCCCGCAATCGCAGCAACACGTCCTCTATGGTTATCAACCGGCGTTGCATGGTTGACCTCGCCAAGAAGGCTAATCCCTGCCTGTGAATCAAGAACACAAGCAAGAACAAGAAAGAACGCAACCAAATTTGCAAATGTATGATTAATCCGACGAGTTGGATTCTCACAAACCGATGAACGGCGAAACTGTCTAAGTAGAATAATCTAAGAAAAACCCAACCCTAACATGGGTGGTGGCTGCTGCTAATAAAGACTTGGGGATGTGCAAGAACCCCCTGTACGCTCCCAAAATGGGCTCACACGAGATACACGGCCCAAAGGCCAAAAACGGTGTCGCAGCGCTAAAACAGATTCTGGACGTTCTATTATTTCGATGATTCCCGGCGACTCCGGCTGAATTTTGACATGAGACTGGATCCACTGGAAAGTTTATGAAATTATCTTTCCATCCATATGTAGAACATCCAAATCCGACATCGTATGCGATCTGGGCGTCTATTTTAATTCAGACTATTCCTGGACTCCGAAACAGACTCGAAGTCGACGTGATTTGGGCCTCCACAATGTCTTGCGCCTCATGCTGGACCTCCACGCCTCCAAGCCCTCTTCCGTTCATATTATGGTCCTCTCCTTGATTCCTAATCATAATAAAATCATTAGGGAGCAAACTATTCTCAAAATTATGAAAGGAAAGACTTAGGAACGAGCTCACCTCTAAATTCAATTGTCGGGCGCGACCTCTAGTGATTTGTCCTTGAATGTTCAGCGGAGGAGTGTCATTTGTATCCAAAGGAGTGATGTCCTCATCAGAGGGTTGTGACATCCCATGCAGGAAAGGGTAGCCAATGACACATGGTAATTACTCACTTAGGTTAATTCTTGATTTACTTGCCAATTAAAAAATCTAGAAGATAAGAAATTAGCTATTGAAATTGAACAAAACCCTAGCTCTCACAAGCATCAATAATTCCAACTATAGTATGTCAATATTTGCACAAGGGTGTTGGCCATCTCAAAATAGAATTTTGGGGAATTTACCACAATTTTTGGCAATGTTTAAATGCCCTTAAAAATTCAGAGCTGTTTCAAAGTTAGTGATCATTCTGGAATTGTTACAAAATTCCATAATTAGAATCTCAACTTTGACCCCAAATAAAAGTTGTAGACTACATGATTCTGAACACCCCTATAACTTCGGAAGATATACAAAAACTTTTATTTTGGTCATTTTTTCATCCAACAAGTCGTAGTAACATTTGTTTACAAATGTTATATATCTCTCTTCTAGTTTTATGAAACCATATGTGAGATGTAGATTTTATGGACAATGTTACTTATCATTTCGTCGAGTGAAGAAATCACCTAAATAAAAGTTGTGGATCTTCAAAAGTTATACAACTTTGTAGTTCAACACTTTTTAATTTGAATTTCTGTAGGGCTTCCAAATTTTGATTTAAATTTATCTTTACCGAGTGCCTAAACCAATAACACATGGCAAAGAGCTCTTTGCCATGTGCCTAAAGAAAACACACAGCAAAGACCACTCTTTGCCGTGTGCCATTCTTTTTACATACGGCAAAGACTGTCGCGTGTCTTTTTAGCACGGCAAACAAAATCTTTGTCGTGTGTCTGAAAAAAAAACACGGCAAAGTTTGATTTTCCCGTACTCGATTGGTTTGCAGAAAAGTAACTAGTGCCTAATTATTTCAGAAAAAAATCAGCTCATCATAGGATACCAATTGACCAGGTGACAGGTATGCTGAAACGGGCGTCCCACATTCCAAGACACACTTGGACTCTAGGCGTGGCCAATCTATACATCACGTAGAGTCCACTCCTCCCGCTTCCCTACCTTTTCCTCCATCCTCACAATGTGTCGTATACTTGCCTTATGGGTATACAATAGTCAAAGGAATGGATAATCGGAGATATGGTAGCATACCGATAAAGATAAGACCGGTTGAGAGGGGCCACGGAGTGATGCCCGACCGGTATGGAATAATGAAGGTTCCAAATACCGGTATGGTAAGAAGGCGGACATAAAGACCGAAGTAGTATGACTTGATTGACAAATAAAGGAGCAATTGTAGTCCGTTAGGACTCGAATCAATAAGGAAATCATAGAGATAGAGCTTCCGAGTATGTAATCCATGTAACCGACTAGGACTCCGTATGTAACCCTTTCTCCCCGAATATATAAGCGGAGCAGGGACCCCCGAAAAGTCTCTAGACAATTCGCAATTAGCAATCTGCTAAAGGCAATACATAACATACAGGACGTAGGGTATTACTCTCGATTTGAGGGGCTTGACTACCTCGTGTTCCTGTGTGTTTTGTCTCTTGCACCATCGAACTCCATGCTCGTGACGGACCGGGTAGTTCTAGTGTCGAGTTGAAGACTCGACATTTGGCACGCCGGTAGGGGTCCTGGCGAGTTCATAACGAGTTCAATTGCTTCTTCGTTCGACGTCGACTTCGCACCCGCCTTCACGATCCGCTTAAGGTCTCTCGACTTCGTGGCTGATTCCGCCGGCAAGCTTCACTTGATGAATCCGATTTGCAATCCGACCACTGCTATCGAAGCACAATCACCGGATGCGATCATAAATCCCTCCGTGAAGGGACTGATGCAGCTCCAGCGTGATCAATCGGACCATTTATGTTTCCGATTGGTCTAGCTAATCAGGCCAAGATCATGACCACTACCCAACCTGTAGCAATAAGAGGCTCTCTTGAGCTCGAAAGCGACTTCGAGGAGGGACCTCGGACCTCCTTCCAAGTATTTATGACTAGAACCGTCCTTCGACCATGCACGACACTAGAGGAGATTGCGGCTGAAAGAGATAGAATGGCAAGAGAGGAAGCAGACCGTCGGCGACGTGAAGCGGATGAGACAGATAGAGAAGAGCCGCCTCCACCACCGTCGGCGGCGGCTCCCACGAATGCTCGCACGAACATTGTTGTGTACTAGCCAAGCTGGAAGTGGAACTCTTGCTACGACGCTACCTACCACAGGTCCCCGCCAAGTCAAGCTACGGACGCAACAAACAATTCATCGGGTTACAATAACCGTCATGGATGTCGTGGAGGAAGAAATCATCGCTCCTCCAATAGAGCCTTGAACTTGGATTCTATAGAGGTCGAATTAAACGGTGTGCGTGTCTTTACTTCACCTATCCACAACATCGTGGGCGCGAAGCGGATTCTGGAAACTTTTACGGAAGAAGTCTTCAATTCAACACCAGGACTACAGCGCGCCTCGAGCTTAGTTGATACGGTAGCTTTGCAAACCAACCAACTTGTTCAAGATAGAGGAGAATCTTCTAGCCGGTCTCATTCGCGTTTGGACCGGTATGCGAGAACCTAGTCTAAAGGAGCTTCGTCCGGAGGAAGAGTCGGAACCGACATACACCGATTACGGATGAACACGAGCGGGCGCCAGATCAATATCTACGGATCCCGCTTAATGGTAATCGTGATGCTCGTAATTTGCTTATTGATCATCATGCCGAGCGAGTAGAAGACCGGCGAAGGCGTGAAGAAGATGAACGACGACGGATCTGGTCATGTTGATGATCGTCCAGCGGATCCCGTACCACCACCGCACCGGTAACTGGACCGATCGGATTGAGGCGAGGCAGCTCCAGCCGCTGCCCCCGGTTGACAATCGTCGGGGCAATGATGATCAAGGACGG